>CM074722.1:484466608-485066608 GCA_037306005.1 Rhinophrynus dorsalis
TGCACAATCCTTCAAAATTAGAATACAAATAGGTTAAGAAAGAAGGCAGCACCAGTGGGACTTGTTTAATTAAATTTTAATCAGGCAAAAAATCAAAAATATGGTCAATATATACATATACATATATCCTATATTATAATTCGCTAGGATGTTTATCAGAAGCCGTCATGCTCAGTAGAGACTGCCCGCTCTGCAGTCATGCGCAGTACAGACTGCCCGAAAACGCCGCGGCTGATACAGAGTGGAGCGCTACGAATTCAGACCATGGTCCTCTCTGCGCATCTTCCTGGGACCGAGGTTGCTGGGTGGCACTGAGCTTTAAAAATATTCTTTTTTATTACATATATATATATATATATATATATATATATATATATATATATCAGATGAGTTAAGTGACATATCAACATTATTATATGTTTAATAACTCAGCAAGACAATTAACAAAATATGAACACATTATACTCTAGTTTACATTATTATTACATATATTTTGTGCACCCCATCTGAACTGTGATAGAAACATTCATTTTTTAATCTAAAGAAGCAAAAAAGATTGCACAAATAAACTCAGTATCTGATATTTGCAAGAATACTTGTCTTGCTGAGTTAGTAAACATATAATAATGTTGATGTCACTTAACTCATTTGATATATATATTCAAAAAGGATATTTTTAAAGCCCATGTACACAGGCCACAGTGCCTCGTCTGGTGGCTGGAGCCTCTCTTCTCACTGGCGATGCTGAAGTCATGCACAGTACTGACTGCCCGAACATGCCACGACTGATACAGAGCGGGGAGCTCTGAATTCAGACTGGAGTCCTCTCTGCGCATCTTCCTGGGACCGCTTTAGATATGCCTTACTGCTGTATGATGGACTCCTACCTAGGTAAGTGCTTCTGTTACACACAGTAATTATATAGATACACCTGACTGCTGTATGATGGACTCCTACCTAGGTAAGTACTTCTGTTACACACAGTAATTATATAGATACACCTGACTGCTGTATGATGGACTCCTACCTAGGTAAGTGCTTCTGTTACACACAGTAATTATATAGATACACCTGACTGCTGTATGATGGACTCCTACCTAGGTAAGTGCTTCTGTTACACAGAGTAATTATATATACACACCTGACTGCTGTATGATGGAATCCTACCTAGGTAAGTACTTCTGTTACACACAGTAATTATACAGATACACCTGACTGCTGTATGGTGGACTCCTACCTAGGTAAGTGCTTCTGTTACACACAGTAATTATACAGATACACCGACTGCTGTACGGTGGACGCCTACCTAGGTAAGTGCTTCTGTTACACACAGTAATTATATAGATACACCTGACTGCTGTATGATGGACTCCTACCTAGGTAAGTCCTTCTGTTACACACAGTAATTATACAGATACACCTGACTGCTGTATGGCGGACTCCTACCTAGGTAAGTGCTTCTGTTACACACAGTAATTATACAGATACACCTGACTGCTGTATGGCGGACTCCTACCTAGGTAAGTGCTTCTGTTACACACAGTAATTATATAGATACACCTAACTGCTGTATGGTGGACAGCTACCTTTGTAAGTCCTTCTTTTTCACATAATAATTATAGAGATTATATATATATATATATATATATATATATATATATATATATACAATTTAGAGGAAAGGGCAGCACCCGTGGGTTTTTTTACTAAGATTTATTGAAACAATTTAGGCACAAAAAATGGTCAACGTTTCGGTCCAGCACCTGGACCTTTCTCAAGACAAATTACTTTGATGACTGCCAGCAATATGTACCTTCACGATCCAGCGTCGCCCGAGCGCCATGATAACGTCATCGCCCGCCTCCATCCCAATTGGGTAGGTGCGGGCGGATGCACCCCATTGGTCACCCTCAACGGCGGCAGTATGTGAAGTTAAGAAAAGCGAGAGTGTGTCATACAAGTTCACACACTCCGGGGAATAAAATTAGTGTAAAAATAAACCAAGACACTCATATGGGGAAATATAAACAAACAGACAAACAATCCCAATGATATTGCCAACTATAAGAAGCATGTCTCGAGTGCTGCCGCACGTCAGGGCGGGCGTTCACGGCTGACTACTGTGGAAGAACCGGAGCAGTGTCGTGCATCTCCCTAACGTAACGGCAGCACAAACGAGGCACTTGATAGCTCCCCAGTAGTGGATTAATTTGTACCATAAGTGTGGATATACGCAACTCAAAACTTAATCACATCCTTATGCCATCGGAATCATATAAGACCGTTCACAGTATTCAATTGGGGTATGAAACACCTCCCCTCTGGGTATCAGTGACGTCAGTATGTATTCCGTTCGGTCCCTCAGAGAGACATATTGGCACTGATGTTGTAATGGTCCCCAATGGTGTATATATTTGACACTGTGTGCCAAAATAAATGTTTTGTGAAAATAAAAAGTGAATAAGTGTGGTTAGAGGGACCTCAAGATCCCCAACATACATTGTTTTAAGGAGTATAGGTAATTATAAAGAAATATACAAAATCGGGTTCCCAACTCTGAAGAATAAAGGAAACACCACTTGTAAACGAGGGGATTGATAGAGTATATTCCCATGGGTCCACAATACTAATGGTGATGGTGATGGTCACCCTAAATACGGAATAGGTATTAGGTATTACTTATATCCCTAATAGTGAAGGGGGCCAAGTCCTATTATAGTGGCGTGTTAGTAGCAACACCCTGCTAGTCAGGGTTCTATGCCCAGCGCCACCTGGAGAGGCCTCCCCACTTAATCCAGACATCTCAACAGCACCATGAGTTTTTAAAGGAAACAGGACCACTGTGCTCTTTCATTTAGTCCTAGTGGCTGTAATGTTTCCAACAAATAGCTCCATCTCTCCTCTTTTTGGAGGAGTAATCTGTTCCTGTCCCCCCCCCTGGGGAGTTCCGGTTGATGATCAATCATCATATATCGCAAATCTGCCATTGTGTGCTTCAATTCCGCAAAGTGGCGTGCCACTGGTCTATCGCTCTTATGACCATTAATGGCCTCCCTTATGCTTGACCGGTGGTTAGCCATACGTTCACGAAAAGACGTGATTGTCTTGCCTACATAAAATAGGCTGCACGGACATTTGATGAAGTAGATGACGAAGGTTGTGGTGCAAGTGAGTCTGTGTTTAATGTTTATAGATTTACCCGTCCGTGGGTGATTGAAAGAGGAACCAGTTATAAGATATTTACATGTGATGCATCCAATACACTTAAAGCAACCTTTCTTAGGTATAGGGAACCAAGAAGTATACTTTTCTTGGTAGCAATGTCGGGGATCTGTGAGTACCAGCTGATCTCTGAGATTAGGACCCCTTTTATAACAGGTCCTAGGTGGAACTTTGAATATTGCAGGTAATGTATTGTCAGTAGCCACAATATCCCAATGTTTCTTAATCGCCGAAGTGGTTCTGAAACTAGTGTGGTGATGAAAGTCAGTCTGTCATCCTTGTTCTTATTGTTTTTAGGCTCAGCTTCTGTCTTACCCACGGTTTGCTTCGCACGTGTAAGGGCCTGTGTGAGTATCTCGCGTTTGTTACCACGTTGTACAAATCTGTTATATAAGTCCTCCAATTGTGTATCCGCTGTTTGTAAATCTGTGTTATTTCTGATGATCCGTAGGAATTGGGCAAAAGGCACCCCCTGTTTTAGAGTTTTGGATGGTGACTCTGAAAATGTAATAAAGTATTTCTGTCTGTGACTTTACGGTAATTAGTAGTCCCCAGACAGTGATCATCACGGAAAACTGTGAGATCTAAAAAATTGACTTCATGTGCATCAATAGTATATGAAAATTTTATAGGTGAATTGAGCTTATTTAGTGCTGTGACAAACTCAGTGAAGGTGTTCAAGTCACCCTTCCATATCAAAAACAGGTCATCTATGTAACGACGGTAGAATAAGATATGGGAGGTCAACAGTGGTAAAATATGTTGTGCCTCATATTGTGCCATGTATAAGTTAGCGAAGACAGGGGCTACATTTGATCCCATGGAAGTCCCAGAGATTTGGAGGTAATAACTACGCTCAAATCTGAAGTAGTTCAGAGTGAGGCAGTATTCCAACAATTCCAAAAGGAAACCAATGGGAGGACGTGCTGGTGATTTTGGGGCTTTAAGAAGAGCTGTGGCTACTGCTCTTATGCCTTCTGGAATCGGTATGACTGTATATAAAGACTTCACGTCCATGGTTGAAAGGAATACATCCTCACCCATAAATCTCACAGGTTTGATCTGAGAAATTAAATCCCCAGTATCTTGTATGTACGATGGTAAATTTTGAACTAGGGGTTGGAGCCAGAAGTCCAAAAATTGTGCTATTGGTTGTAATAAGGACCCTCTGGCTGAAACTATAGGACGACCCGGAGGGTTATTGCTGTCTTTATGTATCTTAGGCAATGTGTAAAATATTGGACAGACCGGGTGATCAACCGTGAGAAATTTATGGGTATGAGTGTCTATCCACCCATGTTGCAAAGCACTTTGAAGTGAATTATCGATGATGCGTTTGTGCCGTAGGATCGGATCAGAGGGTAGTTTGGTATAAACAGATGTATCGTTCAACTGATTCAGAATTTCTGTTTGGTAGTATGAGTAATCCAATACCAGTACTGCTCCGCCCTTATCGGCAGGACGTATCACGGGATTACATGCAAGATTCGTAATGGCCGATTGTTCAAGTTTACAAGTGGTGTTTCCTTTATTCTTCAGAGTTGGGAACCTGATTTTGTATATTTCTTTATAATTACCTATACTCCTTAAAACAATGTATGTTGGGGATCTTGAGGTCCCTCTAACCACACTTATTCATTTTTTATTTTCACAAAACATTTATTTTGGCACACAGTGTCAAATATATACACCATTGGGGACCATTACAACATCAGTGCCAATATGTCTCTCTGAGGGACCGAACGGAATACATACTGACGTCACTGATTCCCAGAGGGGAGGTGTTTCATACCCCAATTGAATACTGTGAACGGTCTTATATGATTCCGATGGCATAAGGATGTGATTAAGTTTTGAGTTGCGTATATCCACACTTATGGTACAAATTAATCCACTACTGGGGAGCTATCAAGTGCCTCGTTTGTGCTGCCGTTACGTTAGGGAGACGCACGACACTGCTCCGGTTCTTCCACAGTAGTCAGCCGTGAACGCCCGCCCTGACATGCGGCAGCACTCGAGACATACTTCTTATAGTTGGCAATATCATTGGGATTGTTTGTCTGTTTGTTTATATTTCCCCATATGAGTGTCTTGGTTTATTTTTACACTAATTTTATTCCCCGGAGTGTGTGAACTTGTATGACACACTCTCGCTTTTCTTAACTTCACATACTGCCGCCGTTGAGGGTGACCAATGGGGTGCGTCCGCCCGCACCTACCCAATTGGGATGGAGGCGGGCGATGACGTCATCATGGCACTCGGGCGACGCTGGATCGTGAAGGTACATATTGCTGGCAGTCATTAAAGTAATTTGTCTTGAGAAAGGTCCAGGTGCTGGACCGAAACATTGACCATTTTTTGTGCCTAAATTGTTTCAATAAATCTTAGTAAAAAGACCCACGGGTGCTGCCCTTTCCTCTAAATTGCATGTGTTTCTCAACTGGGGATTGTGCACCTGGGCCAGTGATTGAATTGGGAGTGAGTGCTTTCTCCTACACCTATTGTTTTATATATATATATATATATATATATATATATATATATATTTAGATAGATAGATAGATAGATAGATAGATAGATAGAGATATATATAAATATCCTATATAAAAATTCTCTAAGATTTGTCAGAACCCGTCATGTGCAGTAGAGATGGCTGTGCGCGCTTTAGTCATGCGCAGTACAGACTGCCCGAGCCGTGGCTGTTACAGAGTGGGGCTCTCCGAATTCATAACGGAGTTGCACAGAGAGGACTCTGGTCTGAATTCGGAGAGCTTTGCTCCATATCAGTCGCGGCGCGGTCACCCTCTACTGCTCATGCCTACAGAGGTGGAACTGTGACCCATGTAAACAGGCCTTTCAACTTGTATGTATATATATATATATATATATATATATATATATATATATATATACACACACACACATACTCTTACCATGCCACAGATGCAGTAAGTAGCACCCATCAGCAGTGAGTGGCTGAGGGGGCTCAAATCCAGATATAATGTTTCATGTTGTTTGCCTGGAACATACTGATCCCTCTCATGGTAATGATGCAATACTCTGCTGACCTCCCTAATGATACTGGTATAAATCACTGGTGGTCTCTCTATGGTGCTGATTTTATTCTCTGCTGATCGAGTTAAGAGTAATGGTGTAATACTCTGATGATTTCCCTCATGGCAAAGGTGACATACTTTGCTTATCGTTCTAGTGGTAATGGTATAATACTCTGCTGATATCTCTAACAGTAATGGTATAATACTCTGCTGATCTCCCTAACAATAATACTCTTCTGATCTCTTTAACAGTACTGGTGTAATACTCTGCTGATGTCCCTAATGGAAATCTTGTAATACTCTTCTGATATCCCTAAGTAATGATACAATATTTTGGTGCCCTCCCTAATGGTGTAATGCTCTGCTGAGCTTCCTAATGGTAATGTTATACTCTAATGGTGTCCATAACTTTAATCGTGTAACACCCTTCTGAACTCTCTAATAGTAATGTTGTTCTACTCCATGGGTCTCCTTAATGCCTTGATGTTATGCTCTTATGATCTTCTTATTATTAACTAGTTGAACAGCCCGTTACACGGGGCACAGTGCCACTGCCACCCGGTCGCGAGGCAGTCACGCGCAGTAGAGACTGCCCGAGCCATGACTGATACAGAGCTGGACACTCCTTCGGAGAGCCCAGCTCTGTATCAGCCGCGGCGCGGGCAGTCTCTCCTGCGCATGACTGCAGCACGCGCAGCAGTGTGTACTGCGCATGTCGTGGTGTTACACACGATTTAGCGAATTATTATATAGGATGGTGTAACACGCTGCTGATATCCTTACTGATAATGGTGTAGTACTTTTGGTGATCCTCCTAATGATAATGGAGTGATACGCTGCTAATGATAATAAGTAATAATGCATTAGGTATGTGTAAGGCCCAGGTATTGTGCAAAATGACAATTTTTTTTTAATTTTTTATTTTTAGCATTGAATATCAATATTGTGGACAGCGGGAATTAAAATGACGTTTGATTTTAAAGTTTAGTGAAAAACACCTGGTTTATTTTTAACTCATTTGCGTGCATATGTGTGCGTGTAAAACATGCATGAATAGATCTAAAAATCTGTAATACCGTATGTGCTGTTTTTCATTGAGCATGGGAAACATTTTCACTTTGCACTGATTACTTCCTGCTGGGTCTTAATACTTTGAGCGCTAGGGGGTATCCAACACACTCAAAGGATTAAAGGGATAGTAATACATAATTTTAACAAATATTCATCTTGTGGGTATTAAAAAAGACATTAAATGCCCCCAGTCCCATCTCTCAAACCTTTAAGGTTTGAGAGATGATCCTACTGAAAGTTCCCCCCTCCCTTCCCTTTCCCTGACATCAGCATTCTACCTGACTGCAGGAGAATCTGGTCTCGGGACCAGCAGAGGCTCTTCAGTAGAGCTGAGATCGAGATAATGAAAAATAAATCCTTCACTGGAACAGTCTACAAAGTGTGCTTGGTTTTTCAAGCAGAGGCGTAACTAGAAGCCACGGGGCCCTGGTGCAAGAATTGCCATGGGCCCCCCGACCACATTGGCCACCTCCACATTGCCCCTCAATCTCCACATTGCCCCTTCCACAATGCCCCTCAGTCTCCACAATGCCCCTCAGTCTCCACATTGCCTCTCAATCTCCACATCGCTCCTTCCACAGTGCCGCTCAATCTCCACAGTGCCTCTTTGCCCCATTGCCCCTTTCACATTGCCCCCATATCCACATTGCCCCTCAATCTCCACATTGCCCCTTCCACAATGCCCTTCAGTCTCCACAATGCCCCTCAGTCTCCACATCGCTCCTTCCACAGTGCCGCTCAATCTCCACAGTGCCCCTTTGCCACATTGCCCCTTTCACATTGCCCCCATCTCCACATTGCCCCTTCCACATTGCCCCTAAATCTCCTACCTCCATGGTGGTCCAGTGGCAGAGGACAGGTCTGTGCCTCTTTCTGCACAGACCTCTTCTCCCGCGCGGTCCTCTTCAGTAATGCAGAGCGCTGGGAGATGATGTCATCACCCAGTGCTCTGCATTACGAGAGTGCTGGTCTGCAGGAGGGAATACTGATCTCCCTCTGGCAGACCAGCACTCTCGTAATGCAGAGCCCCAGCGCTCTGCATTACTTAATTGCGGGCGTCAGGGGAGGGGGTCACAGGGGGAGGCCGGGCCCCTGGAGTGACAGGCCCGATCACAGGTGCGACCCCTATAGTTATGCCACTGTTTGCAAGCACATTTAGAAGACTGTTCCAGTGAAGGATTTCTTTTTCAAAATCTCAATCTCGGCTCTGCTGAAGAGCCGCCGGCTGGTCTCAGGACCAGATTCCCCTGCAGTCAGCTAGAGAGCTGACATCAGGGAAAGGGGAGGGAGGGGGGAACTTTCAGTACAAACATAAAGGTTTGAGAGATGGGACTGGGGCATTTAATGTATTTTTTTTAATACCTACATGATGAACATTTGTTAAAATTATGTATTACTATCCCTTTAAATAGTAGAGAGCAGCCACTTGAGTCTTGAAGTGAAAAGCACAAAGGGAAATTGTTTCTGAAAAAACAGCACATGCAACATAACAGGCATTGAGGCTTATGTACTAAGAACTTGAGCAATTTTGGCGCACACTCGCTGCCCCAATACAAATACCTAAATTTACCATTGAGTTAACAAATAAAGGTTCATTTCTCAAAAAAACATTTATTTCACAGAAAAAATAAATATCACAACATATAAGTAGATTTTAATTTACCGTAAAACAAGCTAACTTGTCTTAAGGTGACAGGTCTACTTTGAATCCTCCTCTGTAAAGGAAAATTTAAATTCTGTGGAATATTTACAACAAGAGTTGTTAATTTTTGGATCCAGCTGTTGGGGACTACAATTGTTATCTTGGCTGGTTAGGGATGATGGGAGTTGTAGTACACGACAGCTTTGAGGTCCATTATTCAACTACCCCTGATTTACATGATCTATTTCTGTTTATTAATTTGCAGCTTCCTTGACCTTTTCAGGTCTGCAATATTTTAAATATGACCAATAAAGGTTAAGTTTTACTATGACATACATAATGTCCATTTTTCCACTACATGACGACATACAACATATCTAGAACCACGAAAGAGTGCAATAAGTGGTGAACTCACGATCACTTCCCTTTCAGAATAGGGGATAAGGCTGTTCTCTCTCTTTTTTCCTATATTTCCCCATTCACCACTGAACCCTGCTCAGTGCAGATCTTTTACTTAAAAGCGTGTCTCTAGTGGTACATTTGATAGTGCGGTTCCCTCATTCCACATTTTTTTCCTCAATTATATTATGATATGTGCCTTAAATAGGCTTACTCGGCTCACCCTGCCTTCTCAAGTAGACCATTTAGTTCATTACATCTAGTTATTGCTTGGCCAAGACGTAACTTTTATTGGGGTAAGAAAAAATTATCTAAATATGCCCCTTGGCTTGGGCATATATAGATTATTTTACTTACACTAATAAAAGTTATGTGTTAAGGGTTAATAATGGGCAATAACCAGAGGTACTAAACATAACGAGGAGCCTGAAGCTCAGTTTTGTAGCGTCATGCAACATTGAGTGGTTCTGCCCCTTTTGTGGCCCCTCCATTTTCCATCTCCTCCCTTTTGTGGCTCCGCCCTCACAACCCACAACTATGGCCGGTATTTTTTTAACAGACCTTACTGTAAAAAACCCTTCCTCTGCTAAAGTCTAAATCTCCTTTCCTCTGATCCCGAGGGGTGTCCCGTGGTCACCCAGTCTGTCTTGTGAGAATTTCCCTTGCACCAATGGATTTGCGATTGAATGGAATGTACATCTGAATGCAGATATATATAAAATGGAACTCACCTCCCATAAAGTCATCACTATCTAAATATCTGGCTCCAATAAAGCTTCAATCCTTTTTTTAAATTGGTAGTTTAACAGAGATAGTAGCTTTGAAAGTCTTACCAGATGATGGTGGGATCACCGTGATACAGCTCAGTACCGAAAGGCTGTCAATCACCTCCCCTCCTCCTCTCATGTTGTGCCTCTTTCTCTCCTCTTTTGGAGACTCACAAATCAATGCGTACCAAGTCATATGAAGATTTGTGCATCTCCGAAAGAGGAAGGAACGAGGCACAACATGGGAGGAAAAGGGGAGGTAACTGACAACCTTTCAGTACTGAGCTGTACAGTAGTGATCCCACCAGTGACATCATCAGGTAAGACTTTCAAAGCCAATATCTCCATTAAACTACCAATTAAAAAAAAAGGATTGGAGTTTTATTGGAACCAGATATTTAGATAGTGGTAACTGTAGGGGAGTTGAAAGTTCTATTATGTCAATGCATTGGTCAGCCATCAAGAACTCAAACGGATAAATATAAACTAAACCGAAAGGGATTAGTAGTTTTTAATTTGTGTAACAGACGTAATCAACTAAGAAACAGTCATTCATACACCAGTCCAGTATAACTATTCTTTTATAATTTTTTTAGCATCGTATCTAGAACTATACATATTTATGATTCGCAGAACAACGGCAACGCATTGCTTTGCAATGCGTTGCGTACCCCTCTGGCACCCAAATGGTTAAAGGGTAACGAATAACTCATAATAATAATCCCCACTTACGTTACTATGGTCAAAATTATCCTAATGCCCCTTATGAATTTTCTCTTGATGCTTGGTTCAAGAGGTAACATTGTCAGTCAGTTGGTTGCAGGACCACAGGGCCAAGGTGACTATCCCTGATCCAGCAGGTTAACTAAACTGGCCAGTAAAGGTGTATATACATTGGTGTTCAGTACAAAGACACTGGGATTTCACTCAGCATAGTGGATGTGTTCAGCAGAGGTTTCTCCCCTCACAATTGCTACTTACCTACTCTGCCTAATGACTATTTCAACCCTACGTGTAGTCCAAAGGCATTGGGAGGGATACAATTTGAAAAGTCAAGTAGAAGAAAAGAAGATCCATTAGGTATGGAAGTCTTATGATCAACACAGTATAAATCAAGTAATCGTCATCATATTTAGATATTTTTGCACCATCACGATTAAAATTGATTGCTAGTGTCAGTAATGTAGCATGCAGTTCTGAGACCTTCTCTTCTCATAAATGTAACATTACAACAGACCAAATTCACCACACTGCTTGCAAAACATAATGACTCAAAGAAATCTTAAAATCAATAAAATCTTACCTTTATTCCTTAAATTAAAATGCATCATGACGACGGGCATTCAAGGGCTGTAGGTTGGGTACACGAGGCAACAAATTGGGGTTAAACACAGGAACTGAAGCAGATATTAATCCAATCAATGCGTTTCACTTATAGAACTCTTACTTGATGAACACAGGAGCTGGTGCATATGTTAATCGGATCAACGTGTGTCCCGTATAGAACTCTTGGTCTTGATTGTAAGCTCTACGGGGAAGGGACCTTTTATCCTAATATATACTCACCTGTTGTTCCCCTTATGATTGTCTTTATAAGCACTTAATCACCGCACTTATTGTACCTCTTCTATATGAAATGTAAACTGTAAAGTGCCAAGTACACTGGTTGGCGCTAAATAAATAAAAATATACAATACAACATGCAAAACGCATTGATCGGATTAACATCTGCACCAGCTCCTGTGTTCATGCCCAATTTGTTGCCTCCTCTATACAACAGACTAAGCATTCTATAAGCGAAACGCGTTGATCGGATTAACATCTACACCAGCTCCTGTGTTTATCCCAAATTTGTTGCCTCCTGCACACAACCTACAGCCATTGAATGCCATGATGCATTCAAATTGAAGGAATAAAGGTACAATTTTTTAATGTTAAGATTGTATTGAGTCATTATATTTTGCTAGCGGTGCAGTCAATTTGGTCTGTTGTAGGGATACAGTATGCCCTCCTATGTGTCAGATGGACAATATTTTTTCTCATCCTGACTTTCCTGATAGTGTAGACCTTAGAACAGTTTACACGACTGCCCCCGTGCAGCCCTGTTGAGCTAGTCTCTAACATCATTGGCTGCACTACAGTGTATGATCGCTGTAGTGCATACCAATAGACACCTCCTCCAGGCCTTTAAAGGAATAGTAATAGCACAATAAAAGTTGAGCTCCGAATATGACATACAATTTTTGGAACATTTTGCACTATATATATAGTTATTCACTTTTCCGTAGTTCAACCTCTATCTTAGCTGAAAAGATCCCCTCCCGTCCCTTCTGGCAGTGTCACTGATCTGCTCTTGCAGGTTCAGATGGAGTGTGGCGAGGGACAAACTTCATTAAGCATAAGGAAAATCCTGTCCTCCTTCGTCAAGTTTGTCTCTTGCTGCGTCCGTCCGGTCCCACGACCGGATTTCACATTCAGTGGGAGGTGGCAAGAAGGGGTGGGAGGGGGATCTTTTCAGCTAAAGTAGCAGTTGAACTACAGAAAAGTAAGAAACTATACATAGTGTAAAATGTTCTAAAAATTGTATATAATAATCGGAGCTCTACTTTTATTGCACTATTACTATCCCTTTAATGCTAGCAAGCCCTGAAATGCCCACAGACTGCCCTTTTGTCCTCACATTGTCACAAGCAGCATTAAAGTAGAACTGTCACAGTTTAGGAGATATTTAACTTTTTTTATTTGTCAGTATATGCAAATGTGCCAGTTCTCCCTGGCAGGATGAGACAGTTGGATGGGGAACAGTATTGTAGTTCTTTACAAATAAAAGAATAAATAAAGATATCATAAACAGTTGTTTTAACCCCTTAACAATCCAGGGGTGGACGGCTGCTAAGGACCACAGCATTTTATTTTCTCTTCACAATGAATTCTGGGATGGCAGAGCGGTGTGCAGCTGTGCTGCCATCCCAGAATTCCATGATGTGCCAGGAGCATCATTAGTCCTTAACATCTGGACCGGGGCGTAACGGTCCTGGCACATCACCAAACGTTAAAGTGTTAAATAAAAAAAGGACATATATAAATGTAGGTGCTTTTGAAAACTCTTTCAAAATCACCTATTGGTCACAAAGTGACAGTTGCACTTTAACCCTTTGAATGCCAGTGGAGTTCGCAGTGTATTGCTTTGCATTCATAGGGTTAAGGGAAGGCTTTACAGCATAAGTGCCTTAATAAATTGGCAGATTTTTCCAGTGCCAGATTTAACGCGGAATTGTCATATGTATATTTACCTAGGGCCGGATTTACATCTCAGGAGCCTGTAGGTACAGAAATCTGAAGTACCCCCATTTGCCATCTCCACTGGACACCTCCAGAATGCTCCAAATCTCCACATTACCCCCCATATCCATATAGCCCTCACATTGCCCCCCATCATCTCTTCATATTGCCATTAGCTCCAACTTATCCCCCATCAGCTCCATATTGCCCTTACATTTCCCCCATCAGCTCCAACTTGCCCTCATAATCTCCAACTTGCCCCATCATCTACAACTTGCCCCCATCATCTCCACATTGCCCCATCAGCTCCAGCTTGCCCTCACATTACCCCATCATCTCCACAATGCCACTATATCAGCTCCAACTTGCCCTCACATTACCCCATCATCTCCACATTGCCCACATCATCTCCACATTGCCACTATATCAGCTCCAACTTGCCCTCACATAACCCCCATCAGCTCCACATTGCCACTATATCAGCTCCAACTTGCACTCACATTGCCATCAGCTCCACATTGCCCACATCACCTTCACATTGCCCCCACTTTGCCTCCCGTATACATTTCCTACCTCCCTGGTGGTCCAGCGGCAGGTGTCTGTGCCTCCTTCTGTAGCTGCTGTTGCTCCCACGTGGTCTCTTTAGGAATGCAGAGCACTGGATGATGATGTCATCTCCCATCGCTCTGCATTAGAGCCGACGAGGGAGCAACAGCAGCTACAGGTCTGTGCCTTCTATCTGAGTCGAAGAAGGCACATACCTTACCATGCGGTGGACGGGTTGAACAAAAATATATATATTTTTTTTTTTATTTCAATGACAGGCGCCCCTCTGTGGGGTGCGCCTGTAGGCAGATGCCTACTCTGCCTTATGGCACATCCGACCCTGTATTTACCCCAGTGTTAGGCAGCCTTTGGCTCACCACATTTTGGGGACTACAACTGCCATTATTCCCAGCCAGCCAACGGTGACGGGATTTGTAGAGCCAAGGACTGCCTACCTCTGTCTTAGAACTACCACCCTCATTTACCTTAATATGGGCAGAAAATCTTATTAGTCACTGAGTCAACGCTGTGTGAACTGATTCTCAAAAATTATTTGTTAATTATTACACGATTTCGTGTCCATGGAGACAGACGGGGCTCTTTGTTGTAGAACTCAAGACCCCAAACTCCGCCCACTTAAAGCTTCCTAAGCAGACATCAGTAGGCGGAGCCCTGCAAAAGGAATCATGTCTGCTTCCTGGACATGATATACAGTACTAATTAAAGGGTTAGTAATGTCTTAATGATATAAAAAGTAATATTGTAGTGCATAAAATAAGAAATCCATTGGTTCTATTCCTATCCCTCAGACCTTTATGGTTTGAGAGACAGAGAATTCTAAAGTTCCCCTCACCCTCCCCTTCTCCTGACGTCAGCTGTAAACTGACAGCAGGAGATCCTGGTCTGGGGACCGACAAGTGGCTCTTCAGCAGAGCCGAAATAGCGTGAATTAAAAAGAAATACTTAATTGGAACAGTCTACAAAGTGTGCTAGGTTTGCAAGCACACTTTTTAGACTGTTACAAATAAGTATTTATTTTTCATTCGCGCTATTTCGCCTCTGCTGAAGAGCCACCTCGAGTCGGCCGACTTGGACCTCCGTCTATCAGCTTCACAGCTGACATCAGGGCGAGGGGAACTTTAGAACTCTCTATCTCTCAAACCATAAAGGTCTGAGGGATAGGAATAGCACCAATGTATTTCTAATTTTATGCACTACAATATTACTTTTTATTTAATTAACACATTACTATCCCTTTAAGAATACATCTGGGGAAGCCAATCAATATATATAAACATAAGTGAGGGTTTATTAATAGGTATTAGTGTTCCTTTAATAAAGACTCAGAAGGAGGAAGGTTTCCTAGTAATTTAGCACCTAATGTTTAAATGACTGGAATTTGGTGTTAATTAAAATGAGTGCAAAATTACCACCTTTGGTGAAGTACTGTAAGGAACTGAATGAACTAGGCCCTGTAAAGGAATCTGTGTTATTGTACAAGCTGATCTACTAAGAGTTACTACAGCAATTCTAGGGGAAACTCTCTGCAGGGCGGAGGGCCAAATAAAAATTGCCATTGGTTGAGAATAGCCATTTAAAGGGATAGTAACACTTATACCGTATGTTCAAAAGAACAGTGGAAGAGTTCTGGAGCAAACCATTTGCATTATAGGGAGAACTAAATATCCCCATTGATTTAAATGGGGATTTTAACCCCTTGAATGCTAGCGAGGTCTCCAACACATGCGTTGGAGACCCCTCTAGCATTCAAGGGGTTAAAATCCCCATGTAAATCAATGGGATGTTTTAGAATTTTTAGTTCTTCCTTTATAGTGCAAATGTTTTTCCCCAGAACTCTTCCACTTTTCTTTTGAATATACGACCTTAAGTGTGTGAAAAAATATATATGTTATAGGGTTTATCCTCCTAAGTACAACAAGGGTGCTCCCACTGCTGAAAGGTGTTTTAGTCAAAAGTTATTGCAGCTCAAACACGAATTGTTTAGGTGCAGTATCTCAAAGACCTGAAGTGTTACAGTGGTGCTGTTGTTACACTATCCTGTAGAGGTTTATGGTCAGCCAGAGATGTCCATAGGTAAGGGTAGCAACAGTGCCACTAACCTTTCAGGCCATTGAGATACTGCACCTTAAAAATTAAATTCTGAGCTACAATAGTTTTTGAACAAAACACCTCCCAGCTTTGGAAGTTCCCTCGATTTACTCGGAAGGATAAATCGCACAATACTTTATTTTTTTGCTTAATAACCCCTTAACGACCCTTGATGGTCCTGGCACGTCATGGGTAGATTTGTGTTAAGGACCCATGATGTGCCAGGACCGTCATGGAATTCAGGGCTCCCCATGCGGAAACGGAAAAAAAAATGGTCAGTGGTCCTTAAGTGATGAGCGACTGGCCGTCTTTAAGGGGTTAAGTGTTACATAGTAACATAGTAAATTAGGTTGAATAAAGACACAAGTCCATCAAGTTCAACCTTCTCCTCATACCCCAGTAATCATATAGCTTTCCTGCTACCAAATAAGTTAGTCTTTATCAGACCTTCCTGATCTGCCTACTAATAAACAGTATAACTCTGTATGTTCCCTTTGGAAAGAAATGTATCTAATCTTCTCTTGAATGTATGCATTGTATCTGCCATAACCACCTCCTTGGGCAATGAATTCCACAATTTAACAGACCTTACCGTAAAAAACCCTTCCTCTGCTGAAGTTTAAACCTCCTTATCCCTCTAATCTCAAGGGGTGTCCCCTGGTCATCTGATCAGGCCTTGGAATAAATAGCTCACCGCAGAGATCCTTGTATTGACCTCTCATATACTTGTCCACTTTACCACCTGAATCAGGGACATTTTAATGTGTGGGTGTAAATGGCACTGGGAGGGGGCCTCACACTGTGTTTTAAGCAGTCCCAGTTTTACAGAAAGGAACCAGTGAGTCGCAGAGAGGAATCCAACACTTTGGGTTGACAGATGGTCCATAGGTCTGTGAACAGATGGTTAGTGAAGACGGATGCTGTTCTGGGTGCACAACATATAAATTTGTCGACTTTCCCCATAAATAAGCAGGAAGAAAAGGAAGGCAACAACTTAATGTAACATGATTCTAAATGTTTAAGTTGAACTTTCACCTTAATTCAAGTTTGCATATTTGAAAACTGCCTTAAAAATGCCTATGTGTCATGTTAATTAAATGTCCAGCAGGTGTATAGCTTGGGAGATATTCACATGTTTATTTCTGGGAAAAGTGAAAGTAAACATTTCCTGGCACTGCACAAAGCTTAATTAGCATATGAAATGTCAATGAAACCTTAATTAGCATATGACAAGTCAATGAAAAGGCTTCATTAGCATATGACACAACACTGACAAGCTTAAATAGCATGGGTACCGCAATTAGCATATTAGTATATGTAAGAATTATGAATATCCCCTTAACGATACATTTGCTGGTCTTCTGGATAACATGATACATAGGCAGCTTTTAATGAAGTTTTCAAATATGCAGACTTGAATTAAGGTAAAAGTTCCACTTTAACGTATATATGAGGATCTCCAATCACAACCGGTAGACTTAAAAATAATCAAATTAAAGAAGTCATCTCAAAATCAAAATGTCATTTGTATGCATTCAGGGTTTTCTTTTTAATTGAAAAAACACTTTTTTTTTAGAATAAGAAGATTACAGCAATATAGAACATACTGATAGATACAATGTCCTTTAGTATATAAGAGAATAAACAAAAGAAGGCCAGACCATAGCAGTTAAATAGGTTGAATTCACATAATGTAATCAGAATTTAAAGGGATCGTAATACTTCGTTTTACCTTTATTTTATTTTGTAGACATTAAAAAAACATGAAGAATGATATAAGTCTTATCTCTCAAACCTTTATGGTTTGAGAGATATTCACAAGCAAAGTTTCCCCTCCTGCCCCTTTTACCTAGTGTAAGCCATCTCTTCTCAGATGTGGAATCCAGTCCATAGACCAGACAGATAACAGAAGGGGATGATCTTCTTCCTATGAGAACAATGAAAACCCTGCCCCCTTGACAAGTTTTTCAGGTTTTTCCCTTATCTTAATTGAAGATTGTCCCACTCTGCAGTCTACCTGGGCACCTCCCTTCTGATCTGGCTGAGCAGTGTTACATCAGTAAAAGGGGCGGGAGGGGGATACTTTGTCATTCAATTGCTCTTGAACTACAACTCTGACAGAATTGAAATAACACTCTCCAAGGCCCAAATACTATGATGATTAATTAGAACTGCTTTTATTATGAAACATTACTATCCCTTTAAAGGCTATCGGTGTGAACATGTACAGTGTATCTTGACCTTTTGTTGTACCAAAAGCCTTATGTCCTGAGTAGAAACGTAGTAAGAAAGAAAGAGAAAGATCAGAAGATAACAGAGAAGTAGGAGAAGTGAGGGCTGAAAATGTGTAGGAGGCGGGGAGAGGATAGCTGATAAGTGTCATTCACAGTTCTCCCACGGAGTTGCGGCCGCGAAGGATACCCTGGACTGAGAGCGTATGCTCGGGCATTAGGTCTGAGAAGCATTCATCTTGTGGCTGAAAGTCGACCAAGTTTCCCAGACGTCATCAAAGATTTCAGTGTTTCTGGTTTTGAGAGAAATGAATCTCTCGAGACTTAAGATCTTATTGGCTCTAGCCAACAAAATCATGATTGTAGGGGCTGAGGGATGCTTCCAATTAGCTGGGATGGTGTATTCAGGTTTTATCTGTGTTTTTTTGGTGTGATATTGGTGATATTTCTTTAACCCTTTCAGTGCCAGAGGGGTACGCAACACATTGCAAAGCAATACGTTGCTTACCCGTCTGGTACTGAAAGGGTTAATATGTAGTAACATAGTCCGGCCCTTGTCAAAAACCCCTGTGTTGATCCAGAGGAAAAAAAAAAAAAAAAAACCCTGAGACATTTCCAATTTAGCCCCAAGTGGGTAAAAATATTCCTGACTACAGATGGGAGTCACATCTTTCCCTGGATCAATATCCTATTTGCTCTGAAGACATCTGTCATAATTGTCAATATTGTTCTGTGCTAGATAGGCATCCATTGCTTTTTTGAACGCAGTTGCGTTATCTGCAAGCACAACATCCCGAGGCAAAGAATTCCATAGCCTTACCGCCCTTACTGTAAAGAATCCCTGCCTATGTTTTAGTCGAAAGCACCTCTCCTCAAGTCTTAATGGATGACCTCTTGTTCTTAGCTCAGCTCTTTGCATAAATAATTCATTGGATGGTTCTTTGTATTGACCTTGAATGTATTTGTAAATGGTAATCATATCACCCCTTAGACGTCGCTTCTCTAATGTAAACAAACCCAGTTTGGCTGGTCTCTCTTTATAACTCAGATCCTCCAATCCCTTTATCAGTTTTGTTACATGTCTCTGCACTTTTTCCAGTTCAATAATATATTTTTTAAGAAATGTGCTCAAAACTGTACTCCATATTCTTGATGAGGCCTAACCAAGGATTTATACAGAGGTAGGATAATATTTAGCATCCACTGGGTTAAGGAACACTGCCTGCATCTTGCTTTGAATTTCTTTGATAGATTCACTAAGCAAATTGTTGAAAGTGTCAACCCCACTCTGCAATTTGTTTTGTTCAAGACTTAAAGAGATAGCAACAGATGCAAATAAACAGCTCTCCGATTAAAGTGCATAGTTTGTAGGCCGTGTTGAGTGGTGTATTAATACTAGCCAATTTGTAGTTCATTGGTAAATTAATTATAAAATGTCTCCCTCCCGCCCCTTTTACCTCTTTTTAGTCACCTCCCCTCAGATGTGGAATCCAGCCTTCAGACCGGACAGCTGGCAGCGAGGGACAGTCTTCTTACAGTGAGTATTAGGTAAACCCTGCCCGCCTTGAGGAAGGAGGATTTTCCCTATGCTCACTGAAGACTGTCCCTCGCTGGACTCCATCCGGACCAGCACGAGAGGCAGCGAGAAGTAAGTGAAAGGAGTGGGAGGGGGATACCTTATAATTAAATTACTGATGAACTACTAATCAGCTAGCATTAATACACTGCTCTACATGGGCTACAAACCTACGCACATTAATCAGAGCAGCATTTATTTGCCTTTATTTTTATTTCTTTAACATGCCCAATATTTTAATGCTAATTCATTAAATCTAATAATGTGCTTTTCTTACATTAACTTTTATACTAAATAGCATGTTGTTGCATTCACAGATAAGTATATATATTAAAGGAGCTATTACCTGGATTCTATGTGCTGTATCAATGTTTGCTGTAACCCAGACATGATCCAATCAGTCCTCAAGGAACCTATAATGTTACAGTTCTGTGTATCACTTCTTATTCACTATAACATATTACAGTTCTGATATCACTTCTTATACACTATAACATTCTACAGTTCTGATATATCACTTCTTATATACTATAACATGATACAGTTCTGAGATATCACTTCTTATACACTATAACATTATACAGTTCTGATATCACTTCTTATACACTATAACATTCTACAGTTCTGATATATCACTTCTTATACACTATAACATGATACAGTTCTGAGATATCACTTCTTATACACTATAACATTATACAGTTCTGATATCACTTCTTATACACTATAACATTCTACAGTTCTGATATATCACTTCTTATATACTATAACATTGTACAGTTCTGTGATATCACTTCTTATACACTATAACATTGTACAGTTCTGTGATATCACTTCTTATTCACTATAACATTGTACAGTTCTGATATCACTTCTTATACACTATAACATGATACAGTTCTGATATCACTTCTTATACACTATAACATTGTACAGTTCTGATATATCACTTCTTATACACTATAACATTCTACAGTTCTGATATCACTTCTTATACACTATAACATTCTACAGTTCTGATATATCACTTCTTATACACTATAACATTCTACAGTTCTGATATCACTTCTTATACACTATAACATGATACAGTTCTGATATAATTTCTTATACACTATAACATTCTACAGTTCTGATATCACTTCTTATATACTATAACATTGTACAGTTCTGATATCACTTCTTATACACTATAACATTCTACAGTTCTGTGATATCACTTCTTATACACTATAACATTCTACAGTTCTGTGATATCACTTCTTATACACTATAACATGATACAGTTCTGTGATATCACTTCTTATACACTATAACATGATACAGTTCTGATATCACTTCTTATACACTATAACATTCTACAGTTCTGATATCACTTCTTATACACTATAACATCCTACAGTTCTGTGATATCACTTCTTATACACTATAACATGTTACAGTTCTGATATCACTTCTTATACACTATAACATTCTACAGTTCTGATATCACTTCTTATACATTATAACATTCTACAGTTCTGATATCACTTCTTATATACTATAACATTCTACAGCTCTGATATCACTTCTTACACATTATAACATTCTACAGTTCTGATATCACTTCTTATATACTATAACATTCTACAGTTCTGATATCACTTCTTATACATTATAACATTCTACAGTTCTGTGATATCACTTCTTATACACTATAACATGTTACAGTTCTAATATCACTTCTTATATACTATAACATTGTACAGTTCTGATATCACTTCTTATACACTATAACATTCTACAGTTCTGTGATATCACTTCTTATACACTATAACATGTTACAGTTCTGTGATATCACTTCTTATACACTATAACATTCTACAGCTCTGATATCACTTCTTATACACTATAACATTCTACAGTTCCGATATCACTTCTTATACACTATACCATTCTACAGTTCTGTGATATCACTTCTTATACACTATAACATTCTACAGTTCTGATGTCACTTTTTATACACTATAACATGATACAGTTCTGTGATATCACTTCTTATACACTATAACATTCTACATTTCTGATATCACTTCTTATACACTATAACATTCTACAGTTCTGTGATATCACTTCTTATACACTATAACATGTTACAGTTCTGTGATATCACTTCTTATACACTATAACATTCTACAGCTCTGATATCACTTCTTATACACTATAACATTCTACAGTTCCGATATCACTTCTTATACACTATACCATTCTACAGTTCTGTGATATCACTTCTTATACACTATAACATTCTACAGTTCTGATGTCACTTTTTATACACTATAACATGATACAGTTCTGTGATATCACTTCTTATACACTATAACATTCTATAGTTCTGATATATCACTTCTTATACACTATAACATTCTACAGTTCTGATATCACTTCTTATTCACTATAACATTCTACAGTTCTGATATCACTTCTTATACACTATAACATTCTACAGTTCTGTGATATCACTTCTTATACACTATTACCTTCTACAGTTATGATATCACTTCTTATTTACTTTAACATGATACAGTTCTGTGATATCACTTCTTATACACAATAACATTTTACAGTTCTGATATCACTTCTTATACACTATAACATTCTATAGTTCTGATATCACTTCTTATACACTATAACATTCTATAGTTCTGATATCACTTCTTATACACTATAACATGCTACAGTTCTGTGATATCACTTCTTATACACTATAACATTCTACAGATCTGAGATATCACTTCTTATACACTATAACATTCTACAGTTCTGATATCACTTCTTATACACTATAACATGATACAGTTCCGATATCACTTCTTATACACTATAACATTCTACAGTTCTGATATAATTTCTTATACACTATAACATTCTACAGTTCTGTGATATCACTTTTTATACACTATAACATGATACAGTTCTGATATCACTTCTTATACACTATAACATTCTACAGTTCTGATATCACTTCTTATACACTATTACATTCTACAGTTATGATATCACTTCTTATTTACTTTAACATGATACAGTTCTGTGATATCACTTCTTATACACAATAACATTTTACAGTTCTGATATCACTTCTTATACACTATAACATGCTACAGTTCTGTGATATCACTTCTTATACACTATAACATTCTACAGATCTGAGATATCACTTCTTATACACTATAACATTCTACAGTTCTGATATCACTTCTTATACACTATAACATGATACAGTTCTGATATCACTTCTTATACACTATAACATTCTACAGTTCTGTGATATCACTTCTTCTACACTATAACATGATACAGTTCTGTGATATCACTTCTTATACACTATAACATGATACAGTTCTGATATCACTTCTTATACACTATAACATTCTACAGTTCTGATATCACTTCTTATACATTATAACATTCTACAGTTCTGTGATATCACTTCTTATACACTATAACATGTTACAGTTCTGATATCACTTCATATACACTATAACATTCTACAGTTCTGATATCACTTCTTATACATTATAACATTCTACAGTTCTGATATCACTTCTTATATACTATAACATTCTACAGTTCTGATATCACTTCTTATACACTATAACATTTTACAGTTCTGTGATATCACTTCTTATACACTATAACATGTTACAGTTCTGTGATATCACTTCTTATACACTATAACATTCTACATTTCTGAGATATCACTTCTTATACACTATAACATTCTACAGTTCTGATATCACTTCTTATACACTATAACATTCTACAGTTCTGATATCACTTCTTATACACTGTAACATTCTACAGTTCTGATATATCACTTGTTATACACTATAATATTCTACAGTTCTGTGATATCACTTCTTATACACTATAACATTCTATAATTCTGAGATATCACTTCTTATAACTGTGGAATGTTATAATGTACAAGAAGTGATATCTCAGAACTGTATAATGTTATAGTGTATAAGAATTGATATGACAGAACTATAGAATGTTATAGTGTATAAGAAGTGATATCTCAGAAATGTAGAATGTTATAGTTTGTAAAAAGTGATATCTCAGAACTGTGGAATGTTATAATGTATGAGATATCACTTTTTACAAACTATAACATTCTACATTTCTGAGATATCACTTCTTATACACTATAACATTCTACAGTTCTGAGACATTGCTTCGTATACACTATAACATTCTACAGTTCTGTTATACCACTTCGTATACACTATAACATTCTACAGTTCTGATATATCACTTCTTGTACATTATAACATTCTACAGTTCTGATATCACTTCTTATACACTATAACATTCTACAGTTTTGAGATATAACTTCTTTTACACTATAATATTCGACAGCTCTGAGATATAATTTCTTATACACTATAACATGCTATAGTTCTGATATCACTTCTTATACACTATAACATTCTACAGTTCTGATATCACTTCTTATACACTATAACATTCTACAGTTCTGATATATCACTTCTTATACACTATAATATTCTAAAGTTCTGTGATATCACTTCTTATACACTATACTATTCTACAGTTCTGATAAATCACTTATACACTATAACATGCTACAGTTCTGATATCACTTCTTATACACTATAATATTCTATAGTTCTGATATCACTTCTTATACACTATAACATTCTACAGTTCTGATATATCACTTCTTATACACTATAACATTCTATAGTTCTGATATCACTTCTTATACATTATAACATTCTACAGTTCTGTGATATCACTTCTTATACACTATAACATGTTACAGTTCTGATATCACTTCTTATACACTATAACATACAATGCGTTGGATACCTCTGACACTCAAAGTGTCAAAGGACAATTGTCATAAAAATAGTTTAAAACTGTGTTTTAAAAAATAATTGCAGATTTTCCCACCAATGCCACAATACTAGTTGTACTGGTCCACCCCAAGTTTTTGTCCTACGTCTTGCAAGAACTGAAGTTCCCATTGGTTATGCACATAGCTGTGACATCACAGCGGATAATGGGAATCATCTGCTGCCTCTGCAGCTCACAGTACCAGCTGTTATGTGGATAATTTATTGTTTGCCTCCAAAACATGTAAGATGCATCTAAAAAGATAAGAAAAATATCTACCACTAAATAGATTTTAATAAACAGGTTTCATTGCAAGGTCATCATTGATTTATCCTGTATAGCTATTATATCATCTTTATGAAAAGATCATTAAAAAAACTCTTTCATTATATTTAACACTTCAAATGTCAGAAACCTGCTCAGTGCAATTTTATGAAGAAGAAATGTATTTGACAACCCTCTGGCTCTCTAATGGTTAAACTCACTTGCCAGAGGGGTATGCAATGCAGTTAATATGAAAAAAAAATACATATTCCACTGTGAATTCAGTTGTTAAGTTCTTGAATCACCTTTGTTACACTTGAACTATCAAACTTTTAATATGTCCGTGAGAGACCAAATTATTTGCCAGTAAACGTTCATCTGTAATTAATGGAAACGCATTCAAAATATTTGTTTTAAACAGTGCTAAAAAAAATATTTTCTCTATATCATTACTATCTTTGATTATTATTGTTATTATTATTATTAATTTAGGGGAAAGATACAAGCATACAAAGACATTTAAAAATATGATTTTTTAATGAAATTATGATTGCTGCAAATTATAGATTGAAATTAAAATTATATCAGAAAATTGAGAGAAACACAAAATGTTTAAAGAATATTAGATTTTGGGTTTTTTATCATTTTTTTCAATTTGCACAATTTTTTTTTTATCAAATTCAGTTGTGAAACTAAAATATTTGTCCCATAGAATACATTATTCATTTGTTACAAATGTGAGTTCCTAGCTGACGATAGATACATTTGCATGCATTGTGAAATGTAGACATAAGAGGATTTTAGTCTTACCTGTTAAATCCTTTTTCTTAGTTCATACAGGGTACTGGTAACTTTGGGTAGGCGATCTGCCCCTTTAATTAGGCAGGAAGAATTCTAGAATTGAATGCAGGGGGTGGAGCCTACCTTAATCTCTCTACTGGTACTGGTGCATTTGGGCTTCAAAGGGCACTAATAATGTAATAGATTGCCACAACTCTGGGACCATAGCAATTGTACTGACCAGAGAGAAACACATCTCACTACAAAGAGGTCCATAGCATGCATCTCTGGTATATCCAAAGGGTTAAAATATGATGATGGAAATGTTTTATAGAGTAATCATAAGAAAATATAACATACAATTGCCCAATACCTTTTTATTCCAAATTGTATTTTATGTTGCAAAGAAAGCAGAATGCAACCTTGATTTAATGTTATGAAACTCTCATTTCTATAAAGTCTTTGTTTAAACATTAGCGATACCCCCTAACTATCCATTAATTGCTGATAATAACAATAACATTTTGAGGCTGATAACAATTTCAGCACCAAAAGGAACACAGTGGTTTAGTGTCTCTATGCTACATAGGACCAAGAAGAGAGTAGAATTATATCCCCAGCCTAGACTATTCTAGAGTAGAAGCCTCAAACTCAAAATGTAAGGGGGCCACATTTTAAAAATGAAATGTAACGGAGAAGCACATTTTATAAGTACATTATGCTATGAGCGGCACATGCCTCCAGTATAATTTTTACTATTTTAAACCCTTTTAAATGTGGTTCTGGCATTCAAATGGTTAATAAAAGAAGCTCTTGGCACGTTGTGGAATTCCAGGGTTGTTGTGTGTCTGCACACTGCTCACTGACCCAGGAATCCATTAAGACCAAAAAAAATTACCCATGGTCCTTTACTGCCATCCGCACACCGGGTTGGCCCGGTCGTTACTCGGTTAATAAATGCTGTTTTTTTTTTCACTTATTAAATTATAACATAAACTACAAAATATTCATTTTCTAGGTGGAGTTCTCTGGCCTTAAAGGAGCAGTAAACTTTTTTTTATGAAAACCTATATGTTATAGAGCTTTTACTGCTAATTAAAACAAGGTAACTCCCACAGCTGTGTTGTTTTATTCAAACTTTATAACAGATTAAATAACCAGGAAGTGAATTTACTGTGTGTTTACTTCCTGATTGTTCTGACAGGAAGTGACTCAGCAGTTTCTATCACATTCTATGGAGAACTGTAAGCCACTGACTTTCTTCTCTATTAGAACATAACAGGATAACTAATTGGAATTTGACCACTAGAGGGCACTGCTAATGTAAAAAAAACAAACAAACAGGCTTAAACAGTAATAATTGTGCAAATATGCACCTCTCAGCAGTGGGAGTACCCTTATTGTACGCAACAGGAAACACACTAATATATATATATATATATATATATATATATATATATATATATATATATATATAAATATATTTATTTTATTTTTTTTTTGTTTTTCATAAAAACATTTACTGCTCCTTTAAAGTACACACGCAAATGTACATGTCGCCAGTACTACCTTGGTTAGTGCTGGATTTACATGCTATGCTCCCTAAGGCAAGGCACTCTAGGTGCCCTTAGCTCCACCCATGGCCACACCCCTTTTCCTCACATGACTCCACCCACAACCCCATCCACTGTTTCCTGGAACAGAAAACACCCTTGGTCAATAACGAAAAAAGCGTTAACCCCTTGGTTGCTATAGACATCTCCAACATATTGTAGAACAATGCATTGGAGTTCTCGCTAGCATCCAAGGGGTTAAATAATAGCCTGTAGATGGATATAAAACTGGTATAGGGACATTGTGATTGCTCTAGACACACCCATAATTCAGAATGTGGGTGTGGCCAGGTGTGAGAGAAACTGCTGAGTCAATTCCTGTCAGAACTATCAGGAAGTAAACGCACAGTAAATTCACTTACTGATTACTTGAACTGTTATAACATTTGAATAAAAGAATTGACAGCGGTGGGAGTGACCTTGTTTTACACATCTGGAAAAGCTCTAGAAAATATAGGTTTTCATAAAAAAAGTTTACTGCTCCTTTAATTAAATACAAGTGAATGTTGTTAATTTGGGCGGATCCTTCAGATGACTGAACTACTGATTGGCTCACCAGAAAACCCTCACCATTGGTGGGGTGGTACTGATGACAACTTTGAGCCCCTCTGTCTTAGGGCCCTAATGTGGTAAATTGGGACACATTGTAAGCCAATATGTCTCACTAATTCTCCAATGTGCCCCTTAGATGACCTCAGGAGGAGACACTGGGATTTTAGAAAATAATACCCTTGGGCATCAGAGGAGTAAACTGGTGCCTCCTGATGCCCCAGAGTGGCACACAGATTCCACAAAGAGGTACATTGAGGCATTCAAGGAGTACTTTTGGGAACAAGAGATTGGTAGCCCAATGTGCCCATTGAATGCTTCAAAGGGGTGTTAGAGGAGCACATCAGGACACCAGACTGGCACAACGAAGCATCAGATGGACACACTGGTATCCATATTTGCTGGATAGAACTGCATTTGCTCAGCACATTGTGGCACCAAAAGAGCATTCTGGTTGTCTAATGTGACCACCTGTTTCCTTCATGTTCTATCTCATGCCTAAGAGGGATGTATTCTGGCATTTGGACATATCTGGGCATCAGAGCAGAACATTTTGGCATCATGCAGGAACAATAGTTGCCCAGTATGACCCTATGATTGCCTAGTGAAATCCTGTGATGTCTCAGAGGGGAACATTTAGGCATCTGATCAACATTTTTTGCTAAGAGGGGAGCAGCAGGGAGGATAGTATTTGAGGGGAGCAAAACTCATTTTGAGGACCCCAGTGAGGATAGTGAGATATACACAGGGGACAGGATCACTGTAGTGAGACATAAAGTAACAGGTGGGATTGATGAGGCCAGATTAGTCATTTGGTGGGATGTCTGCAGGAGTATTGTGTGTTCTTGCAAGAGCTTGAGATCCAGGGCAACACCACTCTCATCTCCTTAGACCAGGGGTAGCCAGCTCTGGTCCTCAAGAGATACCAAGAGTGTACGATTTCTGGATATCCAAGCTGGAGCACAGGTGGACTAATTAGTGACTCATATACCTTAATTGGTCTTCCTGTGCTCCAGCTAGAGTTGCCAGAAAACTGTTGGTAGCTGTTGTGAACCAGGGTTGGCTACCACTGAGAGAGACAATCGTTGTATAGCATCTATCAAGGGAATATGTATTTTCCTTCCACATCTCCTAAGGTTCTCTGACCACATTACCATTGAAGCAATAAAGGACAAGATGGGTTAAAAGACCAATAAAAAGCTTTACAGCAAGTATGTAGTTGTATGACGGGCTGTTATTACTCTTTATTGTACCTTTAAATACTGCAGTGGATACTACAAACACATGTATTTAACGGACAGATTGGACATTTTCACATAATTTATGGGTGTGTTCAAAATTATTTCATGCGCTTCTCCATTTGTGAGATTTACTAACTTTTGACATTCTTTAAAGGGATAGTAATGGTTGCTTTTAATAGCATTTAATATTGTAGATATTAAAAATATAAATGCATTGACCTATGTCCCGTCTCTCAAACATGTATAGTTTGAGAGATATGCTCTTCTAAAGTTCCAGCCTCCCGCCCCTTTCACAGACGTCAGCACTCTAGCTGAGAGCATGAGATGGATGGCAACTCTTCAGCAGAGCCGAAATAACGTTATATGAAAAGAAATACTTTATTGGAATGGTCTACAAAGTGTGCCTGGTTTGCAAGCACGCTTTGTAGACCGTTCCAGTGAAGTGTTTCTTTCTAGATAGCGCTATTTCGGCTCTGCTGAAGAGCCACAGGCCGGGACCAGGATCTCCTTCTGTTATCTAGAGAGCTAACGTCAGAGAAAGGGGTGGGAGAGGGGAGATTTAGAAGCTTATATCTCTCAAACTATACATGTTTGAGCGATGGGAGGTAGGTCATTGTATTTATATTTTTAATATCTAAAACATTAAACATTATTAAAAGCAACCATTTCTATCCGTTTAACCTGAAGAAGCTTGCATGTTTCCACCCACATCTTGGCAGGGCCCCCATCCTAATGTAAGATTTCTCCCTATACTAATGCAGTGATCACACTTTAGCCTGATGCTTATAACCCCGTCCTGTATTTCTGTATTGTACTATTACTATTTCTGTAATGCGCTTTGTACATGTATGGCGCTATATCAGTCTTTGGCCACGTGATCAGAAAGCCATAAATGTGAGGGTCGCGTTATTTTTTATTGATAACTGTGGCAAATTCTAGTCAGTCAGCTATTCAAACATATTGATTTATTTATTTTTTGATCAAATCAGTGACAATGCTGATATTTAGCAGACATCTATTCTTGAACTGTACTTTACTGATGAGCATGGAATTAGGTCTTATTGGACTACTAGTTCATGTATGCTAGATAATTAGGTATAAAAATAGTATTTTTAAAATCTCATACAGGACGCACCCTGGAGAAAGGCGGCCTCATTTGGCCTACGGGCCTCACGCTGTACACCCCTGCACTATATAAATAAAGATACATACATAAATACATAAACATGAATGTCTTGGTTTTAGGAAGAAATAATCATGTCAAACAAATTTACTAACAATCTATGAAAATCCATCGTGTCCCACCTCTTGCAAAAGCAGATATCTGCCAGTGGTAGCCTAATTACTATTAGCTATGCACATGGGTTTGACATCCCGGAAGACAAAAAGAATCACCCGCTGACCCTCTGGAGCTCATATTACAATTTCTGCCGAGGAGAAGCATGGGGTGACCTGTATGATGAATACTGTAAGTTTTTATTGCTGCTGCTGTCAGAGTTGGAAATAGCAGTATCAGCCTAATTCTTATTGGCTGTGTAAATGTGATGGCATATCAGCCAATAGGAATCGTTAGCTGCCTTTCTAAAGCTCACAGAACAGGCTCAGGGCTAGCAGACTTATTTTGATCTTTGCACACCAGATCTATTAAGGATAGATTTTAGGCACAGTATTTTACAATTGCTGAGCACCTTATTCATCATATATACTATTCTAGGGAAAAGAAGCCTGAAGGTGACCTGTACACCGAATGCTGTACGTTTAAAAGCTGCTACTGACAGATGTGGGAAGAGCAATGTCAGCCTAATTCGTATTGGTTGTGTAGGTGTGATGTCATATCATCTAATAGGAATCATCAGTTGACTTTCTGTAGCTCGCAGAACAGGATCTAGGGAGGTGAAGCCTAGGAGGGACCTGTACACTGAATGATGTAAGCTCGTCATGCTGAAATTGTGAGAGGTGAGGCCAAGCAGTAATTAACTAGCAATATAGTTTGCTTAATCGTATAAATATAGTTAACATATATATCATTTTTTTCATGTTAATTTGCCCTTCACATTTTGAACATGTTTACATTCCGTATATGTTTGTTAATCTTACAGCATGCTTTTCCACATAGGAACAACTGGTTTTTACTCGCCTTTACCCCATCTATTCTGTTCTCCCTTTTAATGCTAGAATGCACACTGTCACATTGCTTATCAATGCTTTCGGGACCACTCTTGCCTCCAAGGGCTTGATAACAACTAAACCTGATACTATGAGAGTATGAGAGTGAAAATATAATCAGTGTCATGCTTCTTTCTTACAGTAACTTAATATTTTATATATATATATATATATATATATATATATATATATATATATATACTCTAATTGAAAAAGCGCTCAGGACCTCTTATTCCGTGCAAAATAGGGTTTATTTAAGCAGGTCAACATTTCGGTTATCTCTTAGTAACCTTCATCATCCATGATGAAGGTTACTAAGAGATAACCGAAACGTTGATCTGCTTAACTAAACCCTATTTTTTCACGGAATAAGAGGTCCTGAGAGTGCTTTTTCAATTGGAGTATATTATAACATTGGCTGGAATCTTAGCACCCAGGTAACAGACTTTTAAAGGGATAGTAATACTTTGTTTTATCTTTATTTTATTTTGTAGGCATTAAAAAAACATGAAGAACGATATAAGTCGTATCTCTCAAACCTTTATGGTTTAAGAGATATTCACAAGCAAAGTTTCCCCTCCCCGCCCCTTTTACCTATTGTAAGCAAAGTATCCCCCCCCTGTTCAGCCAGATCAGAAGGGAGGTGCCCAGGTAGACTGCAGAGAGGGACAATCTTCAATTAAAATAAGGGAAAAAGCTGAAAAACTTGTCAAGGGAGGAAGGGCTTTCATTGTTTTCATACAAAGAAGATTGTCCCCTTCTGTTATCTGTCTGCTCTTACAACCAGATTCACATCTGAGAAGAGATAGCTTACAATAGGTAAAAGGGGCGGGGAGGGGAAACTTTGCTTGTGAATATCTCTTAAACCATAAAAGACTTATATCGTTCTTCATGTTTTTTTAATGCCTACAAAATAAAAAAAACCAAAAAAAACAAAGTATTACTATCCCTTTAAAGCGTGAGTGCCTCTTCGAAACCTTTGTTTTATATATATATATATATATATATATATATATATATATATTATAATATATATATATATAGCAAATCTAGAAATACTGGACGCACTCACGGGTATGGGTTTAAATTATAGCAATATATTTAAAATTTCACCACATATCAATGAACACAATGAGCACAGCAACGTTTCGATCCTCTCACCGGGATCTTAATTATAGCAATATATTTAAAATTTCACCACATATCAATGAACACAATGAGCACAGCAACGTTTCGATCCTCTCACCGGGATCTTTCTCAAGCCATGGCTTGAGAAAGATCCCGGTGAGAGGATCGAAACGTTGCTGTGCTCATTGTGCTCATTGATATGTGGTGAAATTTTAAATATATTGCTATAATTTAAACCCATACCCGTGAGTGCGTCCAGTCTTTCTAGATTTGCTGTGTGTTGAGGATCGGCACCCGGTGGGTAGATGGTGATCGAGGTTGAAAAACACGTGAGTGCCTGTACTAATTTATAATATATATATATATATATATATATATATATATATATATATATATAAAAGCAAATACACAAAATATTGGTGCACATTCAAATTTTCATCACCTTTAACCCTTTATTTTGTGGCATTGTGCCTGCATGTCACTATTATATTAAAGATGAGGATTTAGATTGCAAATATAGAGTGCAAATATTTTGTGTATTTGCTTTTAGCTATTTTGGTCAAAACTGGTTGCACTCCAGCAAGTTTAAATGTGTTTTTTTTTGGGTGTGCTTACCAAAACCTGGACTGGAATTATATATATATACAAAAAACATAGTAGATGTAAATAATACATTTTCCCCCAGTCCAAGCTTGACCCATGGATATTTGGATAGTTAACACCTTTGATGCTAAAAACATCTCCCAAGCAAGGCTTTGTAATGCACAAGAAATCAAGGGTTTAAAAACCCTTTGAGTTCCAGAGCATAGAACACACCTCTGGCGTTAAAAGGGTTAAATTTTAATATTTCTTTCATCCCTCCAAATGATGTATTTGCTTCTGGAACACGCTAAATGTTTATAAAAAAAAAGGTAAGAGAAATATCTACTAAGTAAAGAATTTAATAAATAGGACTTTTAACCCCTTCAGTGCAAAAGCGATCTCACTGCAAGGAAATCACAGATTTATCCTACACAGTTAATAGATAAGTTGTTATAAAAAGACCCTCGTTCTTTACTTTTACGACTCTGAATGCCAATGGTGTTGGCAAAGCAAAGTTATGAAGCAATGCACCGGCCAATCCACTGGCTCTCAAAGTGTTAACCCTTTGAGTGCCAGAGGGGTACACAACGCATTGCAAAGCAATGCGTTGCCTACCCCTCTGGCACTCAAAGGGTTAAACTAACCTTCATATAAGAAAGTAAAAAAAAAATTCATTTGTACAATCTTTTTTTTTTTTTTTTTTTTTTAACAAATGAAATATAAAACATAATTTAATACATACATATATGAGTTGAAATAATTTATTGGTAATCTTTCATCTGTCATATGAAATATCGCCAAAATGAAAATATTAGAAATTTCTGCTAAAAAAAAAGTAGATACTTTTATCTATGAAATTTCTATCCGTGTCTTAATACCATGTAGTTCAATGAGAGAAAGGGAAAAATAAGGCATCAAAATATATGAAAAAAATGATTTAAATTAAATTCTGATTGCTGCAAATTATAGATTGGAATTTGAAGTTTTGTAACATTAAGTCCTGATATTTTTTCAATTTGATCAGTTTGTTTAGTACATTTAGTTTTGAAAGTACAATACGGTGATATTTGTCCTATACAACAGATCATTCACTGGTTACAAATATAAATTCTTATCTGCCTTTTGAGAAATATGCATGCTTAGTTAACTAGATATAAGATTGAGTTCATATTGTTATTTCTTCTTATTTTTAAAGGGATAATAATACTTAAATTGTAAAAAAAATATATGTTGTAGGATTTATCCCCCTGAGTAAAACAAGAGTACTCCCACTGCTGAAAGGTGTTTCATTCAAAAGTTATTAATTTTCAAAGTTTAATTTTTAGATGCAATATCACAGTAGCCTGAAATTGTACAGTGGAGCTGTTGCTACATGATCCTATGGACAGCTCTGGTCCCGTGACCATAAATCTCCATAGGATGGTGTAGCAACAGCGCCACTAAAAAATTGAACTTTGAAAATTAATAACTTTTGACTTAAACACCTTTCAGCAGTGGGAGTACCCTTGTTTTACTCAGGGGGATAAACCCTACAACATATTTTTTTTTTACATTTTAAGTATTACTATCCCTTTAAGTATAATTGTAAGGGTTATTGGTAGGTCCTGGCTGAAAGATCCTGATCATGTAACTGTGCTAATCTCACTACTAGTAATGGTGAAATGAGATGGCACTTTGCACTAATAATGAACTAGGCTGGCACAAGCCCTGGGATTTTAGCAATATAAAAGGCAACAATGTATTGTGACACAGCAAATCTTAAGTCATAGTATAGAACAAAAACAGAAGAAAAATGTATATTGATACAGAGGTGGAGTAATTCAATCCAATATTCCTACCCACTGATCAACTACAAAGAGATCAGTTCTGTGTCAAAAAAAGCCCTCCACACTCAGTGTAAAACGTAACATTTACTTAAAGGGATAGTAATGTTTCATAATAAAAGCAGCTATAATTAATCATAGTATTTGGACTTTGGAGAGTGTTATTTCAGTTCTGTCAGAGTTGTAGTTCAAGAGTAATTCAATGACAAAGTATCCCCCTCCCACCCCTTTTACTGATGTAACACTGCTCAGCCAGATCAGAAGGGAGGTGCCCAGGCAGACTGCAGAGAGGGACAATCTTCAATTAAAATAAGGGAAAAACCTGAAAAACTTGTCAAGGGGGGCAGGGCTTTCATTGTTCTCATAGGAAGAAGATTGTCCCCTGCTGTTATCTGTCTGGTTTATGGACTGCATTCCACATCTGAGAAGAGATGGCTTACACTAGGTAAAAGGGGCGGGAGGGGAAACTTTGCTTGTGAATATCTCTCAAACCATAAAGGTTTGAGAGATAAGACTTATATCGTTCTTCATGCCTACAAAATGAAATAAAGATAAAACGAAGTATTACTATCCCTTTAAGTCGTTTAAAATATATATGTAATACTCCTCTAAAGTAATTAAAGTAATACAGAGGATTAATTAAAACTCAAAAGTAGTCTCATGGCCACATTCAACTTAAAATAAAGGAGTGGGATGATAACATCAACCTCAAATCGTCAATCCTGGTATCACTCAAAAGTAATACATTAGCAATCAGTTGTTTTTCTCTAATATACCAACACTCTGGTATTAGATACATGTATAAACCCAAAATAAATAATAAACAGTGTGTATATTCCCACACTGAAGTATATTCATATAATTATGACAGTCGTTATACATATCCAGTTAGTGCAGGGACAAAATTTATATCCTCCCAGTTTGATTTGGGGTTATTTTTAGTCCCTAGGCCGCTGTTATCAAGTGTCTCCCATCTATCATTCGGCTTCCTTAATATACAGCCTCCCAAATTAGGTTGTTAGTGGGATCTCAGTCACAATTCCACAGCCATTCATACCTTTTCTTGTTAATAAACAGAAAAAACGATTGTCTAAATGGGTTCAAAGAAGTGTCTCAATATTGTGCTACAACATACCTTTTGTTGCAGCCATATATGCAACAAAATAAAGCAGGAAAACAGTGTAGTTATATTTACACGTACTCGGTATGCTGTTATCACGTCAAACCTCTCTCTCTTACAATAAAGTTGTTATATAAGTATCACTAACATATGTGAAAGGGACTATAAATCAATATCCCTCCAATCTAATCACTCACAATGTATAAATATAATAGTCTCACAACAACGGATCTGTATAGTGTCCATGACGTTCAGCATGGATAGAGTTAAAGATCCCGCTTACACTTCTTAAACGGCCTCATATAAAGTATAATTGAGGGTTCACTAAGAGATTGTTTTCTCAATATATTTTTCTCCAATTTAGTTTAGCATGAATCACTTGCTGAAAATTAGTCAGACTATATTCAAAGAAAGAGAGAGAAATATGACAGAAAAGTATAGCCAGAGACCCTAGAGCCGGGCTTGAAAAGTTGCCGGCACTCAGCAATCTCTCTCTAATCCAGTGATTCTCAACCAGGGTGCCGTGGCACTTTGGTGTGCCACGGAGATCAACTTAGGGTGCCCTGTGTTTTCTATAAAGACTAACAAAAATTGATTTTTAAATAAAGATTTATAGAAATTGATATGCACAATATGTTTAGTTATGGTATTATGATTATAATATCTAATAATACTGTATATTTATGTACTGTACCCTTCATTATGCCCTTGATAAAATACATTAGATATGTTAGGGGTGCCCTGAATGTTCAAGAGTGTGTGGTAAGGGTGCCCCGAGCAAAAAAAGATTGAGAACCACTGCTCTAATCCCTGCTCTTAATTTTAAAGGGATAGGTAAATAGGAAAAAACAGATTCTCAGTTTTTAACACAAGATGACTCAGTATATTTGAGTGCTGTATCCCCATACCGCCCAACGCGTTTCGCCACTCAAAGACACAGCTTCATCAGGGGCAAAGGGATTTTAGCAACTTCCCTCTGCAGAGGGCAATGCATCTCATTATAAAGAGGTCCTCAGCATACATCTGTGGAACTGCCAAAGGGTCAAAATAGAATGACGATACAGTTTTATAGAATAACCAAAATAAAATATCACATCCAATTGTCTCAATACCCTTTTTTTTATTCCAAACTGAATTCTGTTATTATACAAAGAGAGCAGCATGCAACCTTGATTTTATGTTTTCTATAAAGTTTATGTTTAAAAAAATAAGTTAGAGATAGACCCAAGCAATTCAATAAATTGCAAATAATAACAATAACATTTTAAGGCTGCTAGTAATTTCGATAGTCTAAAACAAGCAAGGTCAAAAAAAAAAAAAAAAAAAGCATTAACCTTTGAGTTGCTAGGTAGTTCTCCACATATTGCTCTGCAATGTGTTGGAGATCTCTCTAGCTTCCAATGGATTAAATAATAGCCTGTAAAGGGCTTTAAAACTGGTGCGGAATATTGAGATTGTTCTAACCACACCCACAATTTAGAATGTGGGTGTGTTCAGCATAGCTGAAGTATATCCTCTCATAATATGGAGCACAGGCATTTGCCTACTCTCCCTACTCGGAAAGCCAGTCCTGGGTGACTGCACTACACTGGATGTACTACAGCACACGATAGTGCATACCGGCTGGAAAAGCTCCACCATCATAAGGAATTTAATTCCAGCAAATTCTGAAAGCCACCCCTATAGCAAGCGCATGGAAATGACATACAAGCAGCACTAATGTGAGGAATTCTGGTAAAACTGACTTTAGACAGTCGCAGGGATCGAAATCAATTCCAGTGTCTGATTTAGTGTGGAATGGCCATAGTGTATTCACACCGATCTCTTTATTCTATTTAGATACTACCAAGTGGAGACTGAAAAACTGTTAGGACCCCAGTGAAGAATTTTCTAGAATACTCTGAAATTGGAATGGAATGGAGAACCGCATGGTATAAGTGCGTCTTGCTTTGAGCTGCACGTGCCAAGATAGACCTGTGTTCCCCCAATCGTTTAATGAGAAAAACTGACCCCTAATTTTTTTACTTATTAACTCTTTGAGTGCCAGAGGAGTATACAACGCATTGCAAAGCAATGCGTTGCGTACCCCTCTGGCACTCAAAGGGTTACATTCTAATAACACAAGCAAATGGTGCACAAAGGGTAAAAGACAACTTGCTTTTTTGGAGTAAAGAACATTCTACTCTCCATGTATACATTGTTATCTGCGTACAACTTAAAGGGATAGTAATACTTCGTTTTATCTTAATTTTATTTTGTAGGCATTAAAAAAACATGAAGAACGATATAAGTCTTATCTCTAAAACCTTTTTCACAAGCAAAGTTTCCCCTCCCGCCCCTTTTACCTAGTGTAAGCCATCTCTTCTCAGATGTGGAATCCAGTCCATAGACCAGACAGATAACAACATGGGACAATCTTCTTCCTATGAGAACAATGACAGCCCTGCCCCCCTTGACAAGTTTTTCAGGTTTTTCCCTTATCTTAATTGAAGATTGTCCCTCTCTGCAATCTACCTGGGCACCTCCCTTCTGATCTGGCTGAGCAGTGTTACATCAGTAAAAGGGGCGGGAGGGGGATACTTTGTCATTGAATTACTCTTGAAGTACAACTCTGATTGAATTGAAATAACACTCTCCAAAGTCCAAATACTAAGATGATTAATTAGAGCTGCTTTTATTATGAAACATTACTATCCCTTTAAAGGAACAAAGTGCAGTTGAGCTGCTCTGTCCACCAATAATATCAGTTTGTTTGGCAGACTGACAACTCCCCTGACCTCATGTATGTTAAAGACATTGCCAACACATTGCCTCGCAATTCACTGGAAATGTCTCTGGTATCTAAGGAGTTGAACGAGCAATAAAGCATTCCATCAATTACAGGCACGTGCACACATAGACACCAAGGGGGGCTTGAGCACCTGCCCTTTTTGTCCAAAGTGCCCTTGTGCCCTTTTAACAAAAAAAATAAATAATAATAATTATGAGAAGTGCCCTTTTTTTCATTTGAGCCCCTGCCCCCCAAAATGTCTGTGCACGTCCCTGATCAATTACATAGTCACATGGAAAGGCTTGTATTACTCTTTATTGTACATTTAAATATTACATTGGATTCTAAAAGCAAACATTTCTAAAAGATAAATTGGAATTTGTGAAATTGTTTAGGTATCCATGTGAATTTTTCTTCATGCATTTCTCCATTTTTGGGATGTGCTAACTTATTTTACATATTATCCTACGTACATCTATGTGCTTCTACCTGTGTCTTGGCAAAATGTGAATGAAATGGTTTTATGAACAACAGATCATGCCAAACTAAGTGATTTGCATTCCGTGAAAGGGTAAGTGGTAATTGGATAAGGGTATTGCAGTGGATGTGGTATGCATGGATTTTGCTATAAACTTTGGTACGGTGCCTCTCAAGAGATTATTGCACACATTAAAAGGGATCGCCTTGGGAGACAATATCTGTGCATGTGAGAACTGGTTAAATGAAAAAATGGAGAGAGTTGTAAATGGAACCTGGTCTAAAGATACAAATAGTGAGCTTCCCGGTTCAGTCCTGGATCAATTCTTTTTAATTTGTTTATTAATGATCTTGAAGTGGGCATTGAAAAAAGTGTCTGAATCTTTGCCGATTACACAAAACTATGTAAAGAAATACACAATGGGCAGGATGTTTTTTTCTTCGTATAAAGATTTGGATAAAGTGACTGAATGGGCAAATAAGTGGTATGTGAGGTTTAATATAGATAAACATAAGTTTATGCATTTGGATTACTACATATATACTAAATGGCAATCTGCATGAGGAATCCGTCTTAGAGAAGGATTTGGAAGTACTGATAGACACAAGACTAAATAACAGTGCACAGTGTCATTGTTCCTCTACAAGAACCTATTGGGCACTGCTGGGCATAAAAAAAGGAGTATAAATGACATTGGAATATAATTCTACCTCTTTGAAATTTGGAAATGCGTTATCTAACTCTAAAATATGGGGTTCATTTTTGGGTACCAGTTAAAAAAAATTGTTGGACTGGAAGTAAAGAAATGTTCATCAAGGCTGATAAAGTGATTGGAAGAATTTAGTTATAAAGAAAGTCTAGAAAAATTGTCTAACGGGTGATATGATTATTATTAAAAAATATATTTTTGTGACCAGTTCAAGAAACTCTCTCTGGAACTACTTGCTCAAAAAGCTGAACAAATAACATCCTTTAAGAGAAGGCACTTTCAACTAAAAAGGAAGGGATATTTCACTGTAAGGGCAGTGGGATTATTTTTGTTTCAGGAGGATGTGTTGGCAGATACAGTAGATACTTTAAAATATTGGATATTTTTCTAGCTCAGAACAATAAAGAGAATTATGATTTTTGGTTGCAATTTAGATAGGATGTTGATCCAGGGAGATATCCAATTGCTTTTTGGAATTATGAAGGATTTTTTTTTTACTCACTTGTAGGGTTGCCACCTTTTCTTCAAAAAAATACCGGCCATGGCATTCCCTCCATAGACTTAACATTGGACAGAAGCCAATTTTTTACCAGCCTGCCGGTAAAATACCGGCTGGGTGGCAACCCTACTCACTTGGGGCATAACTGGAAACAGCTTCAATGTGTTTTGTTTTGGTTTTTACCTTCCTCTTGAGCACCAAAACAAGGGTGATAAGGCAAAGGTAGACTCGGATGAAAGCATGTATTTTCTTATGTCACAGTATTAGACTATTGGAATTGTTTGTAAGTGTGCAGAAAACAGTTGTTTTTTTTTTACACGTGATAAAAATTGAAGCACAATTCAATGCACTCAAAATAAATTGTATTTCATTTTCAAGTAAAAGACTTTTTTCAAAAAAATATTTAAATGAGTACTCTGCTTCTAATCTAGAAATAATAAAATTCACTTTTATATATAAAAATAAAGTAAAATAAAATTACAATCAATTGAACAAGGACACAGGTACCGGGTAAAAAACAGGTCAGGCTAAACATCGCCTAATGCTTTTTGTTCATACTGCACTTAGTTTTAGGCTTGGAATAATTGCAGGATGCACAAAAAGCATTAGACAATGTCCATCTTTAGCAAAGTGTAGTCCCCCATACATGTGGCCTTGTTCTGTGGTTCTTTAAAGGGATAGTAATACTTCTATTTAAGTGCAGCTCTGAGTGTTCTACATATATTTTTTAACATGTAGCCCTATATTTAGTTACTTACAGTGTTGAAGTTCAATCGCAATTCAGGCAGAAAGGATCCCCCTCCCACCCCTTCTGGCCCCCACCCATCTACTCTGGAATTCGGTCGTGGGTCCGCCTCGCTCCATCCGGACCAGACTGAGAGACTGAGTGATGCAGGGAAAGGGGTGAGCGGGGGATCCTTATGGCTTGAATTGAGATTGAACTACAAATCTGCAAGTAATTCAATATAGGGGTACATGTTAAAAATATATAAAGAAGTCTCAGAGCTGCACTTTAATAGAAGTATTACTATGCCATTAAAAAAAAAAACAACAACTAAAGTAGATTTTAGTGTTACTTGATTTGAAGCAGTGTAATTCATTAAACGTTCCCTATGACTGGTAGCTGGATTCAACATACCTTCCAGAACAGGGATTGGGCCTGTAGAGCATCCATAGAGTGGGTAGGGTGACCACACGTCCCGGAAAGCCTGGAACTGTCCCTTATTGGGGTTCTGTGTCCCGCATCCCGGGTCACCCCCCACCAGGACAACAAAGAGTCCCAGAATTGAGCAACACGCGCCAGCCCAGCCAGCCAATGAAATGTATTTGCTATGTGGTCCTCACTGGCTGGCTGAGCCAGCCAATGAAGACCATATAGCAAATACATTTAATTGGCTGGCTGGCTGGACTGGTGCGTGCGAGACAGCTGGGGTGGAGCAGGTATGCTGGAGTTACAAGTGGGACCCGCAGCTGAGGCTCCCGCCGGCGCTGACCATCTTTCTGAGGCTTCCCACTGGGAACTCTTACTCTGTGTCAGCCTCAGAAAGATGGTCAGCGCCGGCGGGAGCCTCAGCCGTTGGACTAGGGTGACCACGTGTCCCGGAATGGCAGAATGGAAATGTGGTCACCCTAAGAGTGGGTAACTGTTACCTCCAGATTATAGAATTTTGCTTCACTGGAAATATGTGGGATAAATTATCTTTCTTATAAATTTTGCTGTATTTAGATTTTTCTTTGTGACTCTCTTTCCCTCTATTCAAACACCACTCAAAAACCACTCTGTCAGAGATGCATTAACCCCTTAAGGACCAATGGTCCTGGGGTGTGTGGTCTTTAAGGACCAGATAAAAAAGTTTGACGTGCCAGCCCACGTGACTGATCACGTTCGTCAGCACACCGAACGGGGGACTGAAAGAGATTGCTTGGAGCTGTCAATGTCAGTCCCCGCGATTACTCACAGCTCTCCTGCAGGAGTATGTGATGTGCCTGAACCGTCATTGGTCTTTAACGTCAAAATAGCAGTGACGGTTCTGGCACATCCCTGGACGTTAAGGGGTTAAAGGGATGGTAATACATACTTTGTAAAAATCTTCATTTTGTAGGTATAAAAAATGTAAACTAAATGCCCAAAGTCCCATCTCTCAAACGTTTATGGTTTGAGAGATATTCACTGTCAAAGTTCCCCCCTTCATTTTCCCTGACGTGCTCTAGCTGACTGCAGGGGAATCCAGTTTCAATAACGCAATCTCGCTTTGCTGGTCCCAAGACCGGATTCCCCTGCAGTCAGCTACAGTGAATATCTCTCAAACCATAAAGGTTTGAGAGATGAGACTTTGGGCATTTAGTTTAAATTTTTTATATCTATAAAATGAAGATTTTTACAAAGTATGTATTACTATCTCTTTAAAGGGATAGTAATGTTTCATAATGAAAGCAGATCCAATTAATCTTCATAGTATTTGGACCATAGAGAGTGTTATTTCAATACTGTCAGAGCTGTAGTTCAAGAGTAATTGAATGATAAAGTATTCCCCTCCCGCCCCTTTTACTGATGTAACACTGCTCACCTCAGAGCAGCAAGACTGTCCAGATGGCTTGCAGAGAGGGACAATCTTCAGTGATCATAAGGAAAAACCTGTCAAGGGGGCAGAGTTTTCCTTATGATCACAGGAAGAAGATTATCCCTTGCTGTGAGCTGTCCGGTCCCAGGACCAGATTCCACATCTGAGGGGAGGCTGCTTACACTAGGTAAAAGAGGTGGGAGGGGGATACTTTATCATTCAGTTACTCTTGTACTAGAACTCAGACAGTATTGGAATAACACTCTCCATGGCCCAAATACTATGAAGATTATTTGGAGCTGCTTTTATTTTGAAAGATTACTATCCCTTTAAGGTTGGCAAAGTTGATAACTCTATATCAGGGACTAACACGGGAATATCAGTGAAGGGTTTTCCAAAGAAATAAAAGTAAGGAATAAAGATACTTAGAATAGGTCTGTACAGTTTTTAATCCAGAATCCACTGCAGTTGACTTTGCATAGGCCAGAAAAGAGCAACCTGTATCTTCCAACTGTTATTGGTCCACAACTATTGGCCAACTGAGGATGATGGGAATTGTAGACCAAGAAAAGCTGGAGGGAAGCTGGTTGCCCGGTGTTAACCCTTTGAGTGCCAGAGGGGTACGCAACGCATTGCAAAGCAATGCGTTGCGTACCCCCTCTGGCACTCAAAGGTTTAATCAAATGCCTAACAAAAGCAAACATTTTGTATTATTCTGGTGATAGATCTGGTGTCTCTCTAATCTGACAGCGCAAAAGAACACAAGTGTGTGGGGGGGTTCTGGGCAACTGGAAACCCCCCCATCTCAATGTGCCCTTGTTTATCACACCTGTATCTCACCTCAGTACGTAAACCCCATAGATTCATTCTGGGGCAACCAATTACACCTTAGTGTAAAAATAAAAATTCAGAAGATCCCCTTTGATTTGAGAGTGGCTTTTGAGCCCTTTGAGTGCCAGAGGGGTACCCAATGCATCGCGTGCCCCTCTGGCACTCAAAGGGTTAACACCTTGCATGCTAGGAAGGTCTCCAAAGCATTGCTCTGCAATACTGCCTTTAATGAGGAAATGATGGGATGATGACAAATTTTAGTCCCAAACAGCTGGAGGGCCCCAGGTTGACCACCACTTTCTCACCACATAAGAACTCCAAAGAAATTCAAGTTATATACCAAGCATATGAGTCTATTCCAAAATACAAACGTGTACCATTTGTTACATGGTTATTAAAAAAAATTATCAACATAAAGGTCCTAGACATAGATGGCAACAGCCCCCGCTCAGCAAATGTTAAGATATCAAATAATATGCTGCATTGAGACAGTGACCCAGCCCTGCAAACCACTTCTACCACTCCAACAGAAGAGAGAGGTTGTGGAGGGAGTAGATGGCCCCCCAGCCAGAAAACACAAATTCAAGAGAAGGAGAAATGTACCCCAGATAGGTTCTATAGGATCCCATTTGGATGTAAGTATCCGATTATTGGAACTGGTATTGCAGACCAAAATATAGAGACAAAATATGTAAAAAAAGTAAAAAAAAAAAAAAAAATATATATATATATATATATATATATATATATTTTTTTTTTTTTTATATATATATATATATATATATATATATATATAGTGCCCATCATTTTGGTTTTATATATATATATATATATATATATATATATATATATATATATATATATATATAAAAAATACATTTATATAGAACCAAAATGACAGGCCCTCCAAAAGTCTCCGGTAATACCTGGGTGATCTTGCTATATGTTAGTAGATATGCAAAGTGGTATCAAAATAAATCTGATATCAAGTTCAGGCACTCTGTCTTGAGAAAGGCCCGCAGTAGGGTCGAAACATCGACACTAATAAAACTTTTTTGATTTTGCAAAATTCCTGTCAATGCCTGCACTTCAGATTTATTTTGATACCACTTTGCATATCGATAGATAGATAGATAGATAGATAGATAGATAGATAGATAGAGAGTAAGCTATCAGGATAATAGCACAGTTAATGAGCGCTCAGAAGGACTTAATGGAAAAAATTAAGGATATTTATCTGTCAACGTTTTGGCCCCATTACACAGGCCTTCCTCAAGACAGATGGTTTATAGTGCCTAGTAGATTATCTAGATTTCAGATTCCCACAAGTAATTCGGGAAGTTGGTTCCCAGAAACACATTTGGTGGGACTGTATGGAGTTGACCCAATTGAAGTTAAAAATAACTAATGTTATAAGTGATATTCTCCACGCCCCTATAAAACTCGAACCCCATTTCTTCCTGTTTCACCTGGATTTTCCAATAATAAAAAGAAAATCTACAACATTTTTGATAATACATTTCTTGATAGCTTCTAAAATATGCATGGCGAGGAACTGGAGAACAACAATTTCCCCTGCTTGGAAAGACATTAGAACTCAAATTATCAGCATCAAATGGAAAAACTCATATATAAACATTTGAATCAGGCAGAAATTTATGAGGAAATATGGGAACCCTGGTCATTCATAATGGACCGAGAGTAAAGGAAGCAATATTGGAACTACTGATTATAGAGATTACGGTCTTGGACTACCCTGATCCTTTTCTCCCTCTCAAAGCTGAGACGGCTGCAGTGGTATAAAAGGTGTGTGGTTGGGTAAGATTAGTTTATTAATAATCCAAATGAAGATCGTTTATGAATAAGATTGATTATTTGTGGAAATTTTAAGATTGTATTTACATATATAAGGTTAATGAATGTAGGAACATGTTTTATTTTTTTGTTATCTCTGTGGAAAAAATATTAAAAGATTATAAATATCCAAAAAAAAATACTCAAGTCTTGAGGAAGGCCTGTGTAATGGGGCTGAAACGTTGACAAATAAATACCTTTAATATTTTTCATTAAGTCCTTCTGAGTGTTCTATTATCCTGATAGTTTACTATATTTATCTATTATGTTATGCAGCACCAAGGCATTGTTTTCTTATTTATTTTTTCATTAAGGAGTGCCTATCTTCTTTGTGTTTATGTATATATATATATATATATATATATATATATATATATATATATATCTTGCTTTGTTCAGATCCGTACTCTCAGGACTACTCTTATAGAACACAAAAAACAAATTAATTCAGATCAACGTTTCGATCCCCCACCGGGATCTTTATCAAGATAAAGATCCCAGTGGGGGATCGAAACGTTGATCCGAATTAAATTGTTTTTTGTGTTCTGTAAGAGTAGTCCTGAGAGTGCTGATTTCCATAAAGCTATTACAACATTTATTAGCACCCAGGCATTTACATAGAATTGTTGAGAGTGCATCTTTCACTGGATTTTATATATATATATATACTAGTGTAAAAGTGTACATGGACCAAGGTCCGGGGAATGTTAACCCTTTGAGTGCCAGAGGGGTACGCAATGCATTGCTTTGCACTGCGTTGTGTACCCCTCTGACACTCAAAGGGTTAACCGGCTGCTACCTCACTGCTCCACGCGATGCAGTCTTGCATCGCCTTACTCACGTGATGCAATCATGCACAGTAGAGACTGCCCGGACGCGCGCAGTCTTTACTGTGCATGACAGCTTCTGACAAACATCCTAGAGAATTATTATATAGGATGATATATATATAAATATATATATATATATATATATATATATATATTAAACATACGTATCACAGCTCACAGTACAGTCAGTGGTGGTACTAGGTTGGTTAGTGAACTGTTATACCTCCAGATGTGTCTGTGCCTATAGTGGGATTGTACTTCAATATTGATTGTGATCCACAGTGAATTGTCCCAATTTTTGTGTATTTTCAAAAGTCCGCAACTAGCCAGTTTTGATAATGACCTAGACATTTATCAATAATGTCTAATCACTCCCCAGCTATAGTGAGACATTAATACGCATTATTAGTTTGTTCCCATTTTAAATTACTTCTTTTCTGAAAGCAGTGAATAGGAGAACGACCTTAACACCGTCAGTGCCAGAGGGGTACACAATGCATTGCACTGAAAGGGATCATTCTTTTATTTCTACAGATGTTTCCAATGCTTTGCAGACAAATATGTTGGGAGTTGTCTCCATCACTCAAGGGGTTAAAACAACCAAAGCTTTTACACTAATTTTTGTTACGATGAACTTTTCAGATATTAAAGGGACATGGACATACAAGAATAAGTGCAAGTATGAACCTTTATGTTGTAACCCTTCATTGCCCATTTAACCCCTTAAGGACTGGAACTTCTGGTTCAGGGCTTCCAGAGCAGCATGCAACCGCACCGGGAGCCCTAAACTCCATGACGTGCCAGGACCATCACTGGTCCTTACATGCCGGACCACCATGACAGTCCTGGCATGTCAATGGTCCTTAAGGGGTTAAGGAAAACTATACCCATGTCATTTGTCGCTTTTAATTTGCAACACTCTGTTCCTTAAAGGGATAGTAATACTTCATTTTAACTCTATTTTATTTTGTAGGCATTAAAAAAACATGAAGAATGATATAAGTCTTATCTCTGAAACCTTTATGGTTTAAGAGATATTCACAAACAAAGTATCCCCCCCCCCTGTTCAACCAGATCAGAAGGGAGGTGCCCAGGTAGACTGCAGAGAGGGACAATCTTCAATTAAGATAATGAAAAAAGCTGAAAAACTTGTCAAGGGGGGAAGGGCTTTCATTGTTTTAATACAAAGAAAATTGTCCCCTTCTGTTATCTGTCCTGTCATACAACCAGACTCACATCTGAGAAGAGATGGATTACACTAGGTAAAAGGGGCGGGGAGGGGAACTTTGCTTGTGAATATCTCATAAACCATAAAGGTTTGAGAGATAAGACTTATATCATTCTTCATGTTTTTTTAATGCCTACAAAATAAAATAAAGTTAAAACGAAGTATTACTATCCCTTTAAGGGGTTGACAGAAGCACTAACCTCGGTCAGGTACATTTATATAATTACTGCATATAAGAGAAATAAATACGTAGGTAAGTGTCATTAATACAGAAGCCAGGTATATCTATTTAATTACTGTGTGTAATACAGGACTTACCTTGCTAGGAACTATATATATATATATATATATATATATATATATATATATATATATATATGTAAAATAACAAACAAAATGAATATATTGTAGTACCTTTTTTTACATAAACTCCCTTTCTCAAGTCTAAAGCATTTCTGAGCACAAGGACACAGAATTCTGTTATACTGGGCCTGTTAAAACAGTTAATACAGTTAATACATTGAATTCAAAGCTGTGTTGTTTGCTGGGGTTAACACAGTGGGACTGCTGATAAGACAGATATATATGCATACATATACATACACATATGTGTATATACACATATACACACGTGTTCATGCATACACATACGTACACATATACATATACACACACATCCATACATATAAACACACACATGTACATGCATACACACATATACACACATACATATACCCATACAATATCTATATACAAACACATAAATATGTATATATGTATATAGCATATACACATACATATAAACACATTCATATGGACACATACATATACATCAATGCATATACCTAAATACGTACACACAATATGTAGGAATGCATACTAAAACGTGTCTATACACAAGTACCTACATAATTCTTAGTCCAATAAAAAGGTATTACAAGATATTGATTTTGTTTGTTATTTTACATCTACATCACTGGACTAATAACGGCTACAACCTTAACTATATATATATATATATATATATATATATATATATATATATATAAAAAACCTAGGTAAATCCTTTGGTTATACAAAGTAATTAAAAAGATATAACTGACTTCTGCATGAGGACGTCCACCTAGGTAAGTCGTTCTGTTGCACACAGTAATTGTATGGATATGTAGTACCTAACTGCAGTGTGAGTAACATGTACCTTTTGCTAACAAATTGAGAGTTGAATAATTGTCATCATTTCCCTTTAAAGTGGAGATGGGGAAATCCAGTTGCTTTTTCATGGGGATTTTTCTTAAATAGGGTAATTATAGTTGTGTCCCAGTTGTGTTACCATTACATTTTAGGGCTAAGAAATTTGGCACAATAATGTTTGCCCTTTGGGAAAAAAAGACAATAATGTAGGTGATTAATTTAGTCATACAATAGACAAAACTATGACGTTTGCTTTTAAAACAGATACAAGTTTGTAATACAAATGGTAGGGTCAGATTTTAGGAGGCTGATGTATTATAATGAACTGGAGTCATTTTTGGAGTAAACCAACTTCACTATAGGGCATGGCTCACAATTTCCACTCTCCACTAGCCAATGGCGAGTGAAAATTTAGCCCTGGCGAGTAGAAATTCAGCCCTGGTGGGTATGTTATGTATTGCAGTGGCGAGTACCTTTTCAGATCTGGCTAGTAGCAAAGGACTTCAAATTTTAAGCCCTGCTATAGGGGACAAATTAAGATTCCCACATATTTGTGGATTTTGATTGGACTTGTAACCACTTAATGACCAGAGGGGTCTTAAATGCATTGCTTTGCAATGCGTTGGTGACCTCTCTAGCATTCTAAAGGTTTAAAAGACCTGTTAAAAGCAATAGGAATGTTTATTGCTCCTCTACAGTGTACATGGTTTGATCCATAATCATTCCATGTTTCATTAGTACTTTACTTAGTACTTTCAAATTTAAATTTGAATATAAAAATAAACAAGTACTATCCTGCTATCTGGAACCATTTTCAAAACTATTTTCAAAACTAATTCCTGTCAGAATCTGTTGTTGTTATTTCCTGTTTGTTGTCATCAATTTTCAAAACAAATTCATTTTATAATAAAGAATTTGTTTAAAATTGTTTGAAAAATGTTTTGAAAATGGTTCCGGATAACAGGAAAGTATCGATAAATATATAGATGGCAGCAAGGAATAAGAGTGATCTCCAGTTCCCCAGACTGGAGCCCAGAGTGCGAACACAAACAAAAAAGAGACAAACCTGCGCTCCTTTATATAACGTGAACATGTGTCTCCTATGATATCTTAGTAAATAAGTGTGCCCTGTGTGGCACACTTATTTACTAAGATATCATTATGCTTGAGAGCAGTTCCTCTTTGTAGTATAAAAAAAGTATTTTATTATAATTACTAGTGTAAAATCCCGTGTACACGGGCCAAGGTCCGGGTAATGTTAACCCTTTGAGTGCCATTGCTTTGCGTTGCATACCCTTCTGGCAATCAGAGGGTGAAGAGGCCGCTACCTCACTGCTCCACGTGATGCAGTCTTACGTCGCCTCACTCACGCCATGCAATCATGCGCAGTAGAGACTGTCGGAACGCGGGCAATCTCTACTGCACATGACTGCATCGTGACAAACATCCCAGCTAATTATTATATAGGATAAAACCACAACAGGCTTAGTGGTATGAGTTTTGTGGCTCAAATGGCTGCATTTTCAATCTTAAAGGGATAATAATACTTCGTTTTATCTTTATTTTATTTTGTAGGCATTAAAAAAACATGAAGAATGATATAAGTCTTATCTCTCAAACCTTTATGGTTTGAGAGATATTCACAAGCAAAGTTTCCCCTCCCGCCCCTTTTACCTAGTGTAAGCCATCTCTTCTCAGATGTGGAATGCAGTCCATAGACCAGACAGTTAACAGCAGGGGACAATCTTCTTCCTATGAGAACAATGAAAGCCCTGCCCCCCTTGACAAGTTTTTCAGGTTTTCCCCTCATCTTAATTGAATATTGTCCCTCTCTGCAGTCTATCTGGGCACCTCCCTTCTGCTCTGGCTGAGCAGTGTTACATCAGTAAAAGGGGCAGGAGGGGGATACTTTGTCATTGAATTACTCTTGTACTACAACTCTGACAGAATTGAAATAACACTCTCCAAAGACCAAATACTATGATGATTAATTAGAGCTGCTTTTATTATGAAACATTACTATCCCTTTAACAGTCTGAAATTACACAAATCAAAAAAAAAAAAACCTTTGCAGTTATGCTTCTGTTTCTCTGTTAACCCTTTGAGGACCGAAAGGGTATCTCTGATCCTCAAGTGGTTAACAAAGAATTAAAAGCATAATTGCTGTGGTTGTTGCTGAAGTAAATCAAAGCTTTTTTCTGCAGTTTATCGTTTGGACTAAACACTTAAAAAAAAGGCAAAATGATATAAATATGTGAATTCTGGATGCTTCCTTTCTTTTACCAGGATTAGGAAACGGCTGGAAGATATCAATAATATGGCGAAGGGTTAAGAATGAAAAGGGTCAAGAAAGAAAAAAATTAAAGCTGTGAAGAGCCTGGAGGTATGTCCTGTGTTTAACCCCTTCAGTGCCACATGGGTGTACAACACTATTATTCCTGATCTATTGTTTTATACCAGTGGTTCTCAAGCTTTTTTTGAATTGATGGAACCCTTTATTTAAAATGAAAGCTCAGTGGAACCCTAACAATCAAAATCTTTAACCCTTTGGATGCTAGAGACGTCTCTAATGCCTGGCTTTGTCATGTGCTAGAGACTTATCCAGCATCCAAGGCGATAAATCTGTATCATATAAAATTTCTTATAATGCATACTGGTAATAGTAACGCAAGACTAAATTATTACTCTAAAATGTATTGGGTAACATAGATCTAATAAATGCAGCTGATCATATTATTTTCACTAAAAGGCTAGTTCATCAGGATTATTATAAGTGAAACCTAACTGATATCTTAAAAATATAAAAATATCAGTCTTCCATACATCCACTGACAGACACAGAACTATGTCTACAGTCTGACAATCCAGCCTTGTTTCACTGTCTCTGATTGTTACATATTTTCCATAGAACCCTTTGCTTATTTTCAGAGAATCCTGGGGTCCCATGGAACACAGTTTGAGAACCACTGTTTTAGAGTACAGTTCTATGTTGTTTGAGTAGATATATTGGATTGCTCAAGAACGGCTGCAGTGTGTCACTTCTCAGGGTACTGCATGTAAGCAGAGAGTGATTCAGACCCCCAATCTGGAATGTTGTGAAAGACGTGATATATCATCTACTAAAAATACAGATGTAAAGATAGAAAGACCTCTAGCATCTCAAATGCATACATGTGTGATGGTAAGTCCTCAAAGTGTTATGTGTGTGTGTGTGTGTGCCTGTGAGCTCACACGTGTGTGTGTTTCCATCTGTGTGTGTGTGTGTGTGAGAGAGAGAGCTATATCTATGTCTGTGTGTGTATGTGTGTGTGTGAGATAGTTATATCTATGTCTGCCTGTTTGTATGTGTGTATGTGTGAGATAGCCATATCTATGTCTGTGTGTGTGAGATAGCTATATCTATGTCTTTCTGTGTGTGCATATGTGTGACTGCTATATCTATTTCTTTCTGTATGTATGTATGTATGTGTATGACTGATGTGTGTGTGTGTGTGTGTGTGTGTGTGTGTGTGTGAGAGAGAGAGCTATATCTATGTCTTTCTCCCTGTATGTATGTGTATGAATGATGTGTGTGTGTGTGAGAGAGAGAACTATATCTATGTCTGTGTGTGTCTTTGCGCATGCACATGTATGTTTGCATGTGTGCGTGTGTGCTTGTGTGTGTGAGAGAGAAAGCTATAGCTATGTCTGTCTGTTTGTATGTATGTGTGAGATAGCCATATCTATGTCTGTGTGTGTGTATGTGTGAGATAGCTATATCTATGTGTGTGTGTGTGTGTGTGTATGTGTGAGATAGCCATATCTATGTGTGTGTGTGTATGTGTGAGATAGCTATATCTATGTGTGTGTGTATGTATGTGTGAGATAGCCATATCTATGTCTGTGTGTGTGTATGTGTGAGATAGCTATATCTATGTGTGTGTGTGTGTGTGTGTGTGTGTGTGTGTGTGTGTGTGTGTGTGTATGTGTGAGATAGCCATATCTATGTCTGTGTGTGTGTATGTGTGAGATAGCCATATCTATGTGTGTGTGTGTGTGTGTGTGTATGTGTGAGATAGCCATATCTATGTGTGTGTGTGTGTGTGTGTGTATGTGTGAGATAGCTATATCTATGTCTGTGTGTATGTATGTGTGTGTGTGTGTGTATGTGTGAGATAGTCATATATATGTATGTGTGTGTGTGTGTGTGTGTGTGTGTGTGTGTGTGTGTGTGTGTGACAGCTATATCTGTGTGTGTGTGTGTTTGTGTGTAAGAGAGAGAGAGAGATCTATGTCTGCCTGTTTGTATGTGTGTATGTGTAAGATAGCCATATCTGTCTGTGTGTGTGTGTGAGAGAGAGAGAGATAGCTATATCTATGTCTGTGTGTGTATGTGTGTGTGTGTGTGTGTGTGTGTGTGTGAGAGAGAGAGAGAGAGCTATATCTATGTCTTTCTCTCTGAATGTATGTGTATGAATGATGTGTGTGTGTGTGTGTGTGTGTATGCATGTGTGTGACAGCTATACCTATGTATTTCTATCTGTATGTATGTGTATAAATGATGTGTGTGTTTTTATGTGTGTGTGTTTTTATGTGTGTGTGTGTGTGTGAGAGCTATATCTATGTATTTATCTCTGTATGTATGTGTATGAATAATGTATGTGTATGAATGATGTGTGTGTGTTTGCACACATGCGTGTGTGTATGTTCAATTCTGCACTCTTCATAAAGCTCTCTTAACCATATGAGTGCCAGAGAGGTATCCAACACAATGTGTTGGATACCTCTCTAGCACTCAAACAATTAAGGGCTAGATTCTATTGCAGTTGCTAAATGTTAACACCTATTTTATCAGACATTTTCCTATTGAAGTCTATGGGGAGAACTGGAGATAAAGGCAGTGATAAAATTAACACCTGTAATAGAATCCAGTCCTAAGTGCTTCTATATAGACAAACTGAGTGGCATTCAAAGGAGTAGATAATAAAGAAACAAGGAGAGCAATTCTGGTGCAAACCACCTGCACCACAGGGGAAAATAAAAACACCCATAATTCACATAGATTTAAATGGGACTTTTTATTTTTGAATGCCAGAGAGTTCTCCAGTGCATTGCAAAGCCCTTGGTTTGTCCTAGAATTGCGATAGGGTCAGTGTTTTGTCTCCTGTGCAGGACGTTCTTGGGTTTCCGCTCTAACAAACAAGACTAACCTGGTCCTGTGCGCACTTGTAATCAAATAATACAAAAAGTGCGCAAAACTCTCAGGATGTATGGATACAGAGATTTATTCAATGGGAGCAGTAATCACACCTTTCTCTGGCACCTAAATGTTCAGACCTTTGCTTTCACCCAACTGTTTCTTTAACACCTTAAGGACCCATGACGGTCCTGGACCGTCATGGAATTCCGGGGTCCCCGCATGGCTGCACGCTGTTCTGGGAGTCCGGAATCGGATCACACACACACCAAAAAAAATGGTCCGTGGTCCTTAAGGGACCGCAAAGTACGTGTGCAGCCAGTCTTTAAGGGGTTAATTCCAGAGAGTGCCACACAACTATAGCATCAACACACATGCACTGAGATATATGATATAGATAGACAGGCAGACAGATAGATAGATAGGCAGATCGATAGATAGACAGACACAAAGATTAGATTGTAAGCTCTTTGGTGCAGGGTTACTTTCCCAATGCATGTCTTACTTGGCTGCACTTTTCCCCTACTAATAATAATGCGCATTTCCTTCCTGTATTTTTTTCTATTCCAGATTTAATATACCTGTAAAGTGCAAGTACATGTATGGAGCTATCTAAATAAATATATTAGACAGATGTGCTACCTTTTCTTTAAAACAAGTTTTATATATATATATATATATATATATATATATATATATATATATATATATATAAAAGTTTGGTTTGGTTGCATTAACTCTTAAACATATGATGACCAGGTGCACATTCCCAAAGTAGTATGCCAAAGAAAACACCCATGGGTCTTATAAATATATATATATATATATATATATATATATATATATATATATATATATATAGTCTGTAAGTTTTTTTTTGTTCCTAATGTTGAGCCAATAAAGTTATCAGCTTGCTATATGTAAGACCCACGGACGCTGCTCCTTACTTCTTTTGCGTTCTGCTTTGGGAACGTGCACGTGGTCATCAAATCTGTTTATGAATGAGTGAAACCACACCAACTCTTTATATAGATAATTAATTTTTAATATATATAAATATATATATAACATTTATTTATTTGTCATTGTTGTGCGGGTACCAGCATAAACATGAAAGAGGAAATGACATACGTAAGGAAAGAGTCCAATACAAACTCATACAAGATACAGAGAAACATGCAAATAACTAAATAAATATCCATAGAGAGAGAGAGAGAGATAGATAGATAGATAGATAGATAGATAGATAGATAGATAGGACATAGATAGATAGATAGATAGATAGATAGATAGATAGATAGATAGATAGATAGATAGACATATAGTTAGATAGATAGAACAGACAGACAGACAGATAGATAGATAGATAGATAGATAGATAGATAGATAGATAGATAGATAGATAGATAGATAGATAGATAGACAGACAGACAGACAGAACAGACAGACAGACAGACAGATAGCTAGACAGACAGACAGACAGACAGATAGACAGACAGACAGACAGACAGACAGACAGACAGATAGACAGACAGACAGACAGACAGACAGACAGACAGACAGATAGATAGATAGATAGATAGATAGATAGATAGATAGATAGATAGATAGACATATAGTTAGATAGATAGAACAGACAGACAGACAGATAGATAGATAGATAGATAGATAGACAGACAGACAGACAGACAGAACAGACAGACAGACAGACAGATAGCTAGACAGACAGACAGACAGACAGATAGACAGACAGACAGACAGACAGACAGACAGACAGATAGACAGACAGACAGACAGACAGACAGACAGACAGACAGATAGATAGATAGATAGATAGATAGATAGATAGATAGATAGATAGACATATAGTTAGATAGATAGAACAGACACACAGACAGACAGAGACAGACAGATAGATAGATAGATAGACAGACAGACAGACAAATTGATAGACAGACAGAACAGACAGACAAACAGACAGACAGACAGACAGATCGATCGATCGATCGATCGATCGATATTTTATATAGATACACATATATATATATATAATATGCTGCACTGGCGCATGCGTACATATGCCCCCATAGATAAAATAATCTGCCAGTCTGATGTACGGTACGTGAGCAGGTCTAGGGCAAACCTACTGGACCAGAGACGACATATAACATTCCTGATGTCCTCATTGATCTACATGGGACCTTTAACCCCTCGACTGCTGGAGAGGTCTCCAAGGTACCGCTTTGCAATTGCTTTGTCCCAAAAGTATGCAATGCACTGCTCACCTCACTGACACTGAAAGGGTTAAGAAGTGGGGAATTAAAAAAAAAAAAAAGAAGAAATATTTTAAATGCAGATTTCACCAACATCAGATAATTGCACAGAAAAACAAATGAGTGAACACATACAGAAATATATTTTTTATAAATACAATAAAGCCCCATTAGAGTAAGAATGAGAAACCTCTGTTGCTCCATCTGTTGCTGGACATTAAGTTTCTCTACCCTCAGCCAGATGGGAGATGTAGTCCTACAACAGATGTGGGGGATGCAAGTTGCCTATTAATGCAAAAGAGTAAGGAGATGTTGACGCTTTAACCCCTTTGAGTGCCAATGGGGTACGCAAAGCATTGCAAAGCGATGCTTTGCGTACCCCTCTGGCACTCAAAGGGTTAAGGTGAAGAAATTCACTACAGACGATGCGGATTACTATCACAACATTTATTTCATTATTTCCATACCCCTCTGATCCTTAAAGTGTTAAATCTCATTGACAGGATAATAAAAGAAGTAAATGACTCTTAATTCAATTAACAGATTAAATGACCTATGTAGGTGTCCATAATACAGCGGTTAGTTATATTTATATACTGCATAGGAATATAGGACTCTGCAGGCACAGCGACATATCTGATGTAAGTGGTTACCCTCCAAGTCATGTGGTTTTATGTCTGTGGGTGCTGTTTGTCAACCACATAGGTGTCCGCAGAATTACCTGAAAAAAAAATAGTTTAGTATTTTGTGTGACACAATCCATTTTGTGATAAAAAAAATATATTATTTTTGTGAGATCAAATCTATTTTGTGGGAAAAAAAGATTTAGTCTAGTCAGACAAAATCTAGTTTTTCATCACACCATCAATTTTGCATGACAAACTTTGTTTAGTCAAGCTTTTTAACAAAATATGCAGAGAGGACTGTATTTTTCAGTAATTCTGTGCCAAAATATATGGTTGACAGTCTGTACCCCATATAGTTTAGGGTACGTACTACAATGCATGTTAACTTTGGTGCATTCCAAACTTCATTGTGAGAAAGAACCAAACACTTCTCCTACAGCGTTGTAGGAAGATAGAGTTAACATAAGCAGTTTTCTTTGCTAACTAGTTTTAACCCCTTAACGCACTTGACGGTCCTGGCACATCATGGGTAGATTTGCATTAAGGACACATGACGTGCCAGGATGCGGAAAGAAAAAAAATGACCGTGGTCTTTAAGTGATGGCCGCACGTGCGATCGGCCGTCCTTAAGGGGTTAATGAAAAGCAAAGGCATTCCTGCTCTCATCCATACAGATTACTCAAAAATTATTAACCCTGTGTAGTGTGTATTACATACCTATGTGTGCATTCATTTCAAACAAATGAGGGTTTAGTTGCATAATTTGGCCAAAGCATGTATAAGCTCTATTACCACAACAAGATACCTCAATTTAAAGAGATTCCTAACCAATACATAATAAATCATAATTTAAAAAAAAATAATAAAACATTAAAATTAAGATTAGGCTTTGATAAAGCGGCTTTTGGAGAAACGTGCATATGTTGATGTACTGCAATTAAAACCTGATGAAACACTGAATTAAAATGACCCATCCCATCCCTCAAATATCTAATACTTTCTTGAAAATATTAGTTTGCTTTTAAAAAGGAACGGTTTGCAGTAGGTAGGCGAAGACCCAAAGAGTAGTTATTACCACACCTTCCTCCTTATATACGTCTGAACCACCTACCACTGCAGAACATGATGCGTGTATAATTCATTAAAGGGATACCCCAGCAGGTAAGCTGTTGAGTTAATGGCCACATACTATGTTTCTTTTGAAAAAACACCCCTTTAAGAAAGTGTGCATGTTTGAAGTATAAATGTAAATGTGTATTCTGTCACTACAAAATTAAATGAAGTAGGTTGAATTAAGAATATATATGGTGGTAAAGCAGTTTGAACGAGTGAAAAGTAGAATTTGCACACAAATTCTAGTTTTAAACAAGACTTAGAAGGAAAGAACATCTCAAAATGTTCTTATATTCCTACACTACCCTTCTCTTGGTGCTGTCAACCTTATAGGGAGAATTATTCATAAATACATAAGTAGATTAGCAGATATTTTAAACATGAACTCAGTTCATCATAGAGCTCTCAGGTATACAGTATATATATATATCGTAGCATAAAGGACCTACCTAGGTAGGAGTCCATCATACAGCAGTCAGGTGTATCTATATAATTACTGTGTGTAGTAGAAGCACTTACCTAGGAAGGAGTCCATCATACAGCAGTCAGGTGTATCTATATAATTACTGTGTGTAACAGAAGCACTTACCTAGGTAGGAGTTCATCATACAGCAGTCATGTATATCTGTATAATTACTGTATGTAACAGAAGTACTTACCTATGTAGGAGTCCATCATACAGCAGTCAGGTGTATCTATATAATTACTGTATGTAACAGAAGTACTTACCTAGGTAGGAGTCCATCATACAGCAGTCAGGTGTATCTATATAATTACTGTGTGTAACAGAAGCACTTACCTAGGTAGGAGTCCACCATACAGCAGTCAGGTGTATCTATATAATACTGTGTGTAACAGAAGGACTTACCTAGGTAGGAGTCCATCATACAGCAGTCAGGTGTATCTGTATAATTACTGTGTGTAACAGAAGCACTTACCTAGGTAGGAGTCCATTATACAGCAGTCAGGTGTATCTATATAATTACTGTGTGTAACAGAAGCACTTACCTGGGTAGGAGTCCATTATACAGCAGTCAGGTGTATCTATATACTTATAGTGTGTAACAGAAGGACTTACCTAGGTAGGAGTCCATCATAAATACATTAGTACACAGCTGTTAGGCAGAAGCAGCACATAAAAATGATTTGAGCAGGTATTTTAAAGATGAATTCCTTCAGTTCATCATACAGCTCACAGGTATATCTATAAAACTTCTATCAGAAAGGTTTTCCTAGGTAGGAGTCCATCATATAGCAGTCATGTATATCTATATAATTATAGATATGTGTAACAAAAGCATTTACCTGAGTAGGAGTCCTTCATTCACCAGTCAGGTATATGTATTTAATTACTGTGTATAACAGAAAGAATTACCTAGGTAGGAGTCCATCATACAGAAGTCAGGTATTTGTATAATTACTTTTTATAACAGAACCACTTACCCAGGTAGACGTCAGTCAGGAGTATCTATCAGTATATATATATATATATATATATATATATATATATATATATATATATATATATAATATTTTTTTTGCATTATATCTGCAGCGTCCTGTAATTATACCCTTTGTTGAAATCTGACTCTAGGTCACACCTCCTTACAATAAAAACTTGTCTTCAATAGGCTACAATGATTGATAAGGGATACTAGACTTTATCAGATTGTAAACTGAAACAGTTTAGTAAAACAGAGATCTAATGTAAATATAAAGAATATATTGAGATAACTTACTGCTGTCTATAGGACACCCACCTAGGTGTGTCCGTCTGACAAACAAATTAAGAGCCAGTGATCCATAGGTTATATCTTCTCTTTAAATAGGCTCTTGATAGGGTTACTTACTATCAGTAAAATCTGTCTGTAAAAATATCTTTAAATTGACAGTTTGTAAAATAATACCGTCATTATGTAAATATGGCAGGTCCAAGAAAAGTGTCAGTAAAAAAATCCGGTTTATCCACAACTTATTTGTCGATATGACAGTAAAAAACATTTTCAGGGTTTGGCAAACCTGTACATCAAGTCAGATATTGGGTAAATAGACTACAAGATTTAGTAAAGAACTTTGTGTGTTTTCCTGATAAATCTCAGGCAGATATTTGCACCAATTGGATCCCGGGACATTTTTTTAAGTAGCCCCCAAATTTGGAATCTGTATGAAGGCAAATATAGAGTAACCCTAATTAACTTCACTGTCTAACATCCAAAATGCCAACTGTATCAATAAAAGGTTTTTTTTTTAATTATACAATTAACCCTTTGAGAGCCAGAGGAATGTCCAATGCATTGCAAAGCAGTGCATTGGACACCCCTGTGGCATTCAAAGGGGTTAATCCACATTTTGACCAAAATTGCACCATTTTCATTGTTATATTTTTCCATTGACTTCATAACTTCCTTTTATATTTAACTCTTTGGGTGCTAGAGCAATCTCCAACTCATTGCAAAGCAATGCGTTTGAGACGTCTTTAACATCCAAGGGGTTAAACACAGACAGCACACTGACTGGCCAGTATGTAATCCCCCAGCAGCATTAGGGACAAATTAAAATTCCCCACATTCCCATCGATTTAAAGTGGAATTTTTAACTTCCTAAATGCCAGAGATCTTCAGTGCATTGCATTGCAATGCAATGAATATCTCTGTAGAATTGATTGGGTTATAAATTTGAGGAAAAAAAAAGGCTATGCCTTACCGTGTAGTTAGTTTGCAGTAGAATTGCAGTAGAATTTAACTCTGTGTATATGTCCTTATAGTCAGAATATTTACACTTCTTTAACCCTTTGAGTGCCAGAGGGGTACGCAACGCATTGCAAAGCAATGTGTTGCGAACCCCTCTGGCACTCAAAGGGTTAATGGCCAGCCAGTAAACCTTTGAATGTCAGAAAGGTATCGAATGCATTGCAACACAATGCATCGGATAACTTTCTGACACTCAGAGGGTTAACATCACTTTCAGTTGGCTTTGAAACCACAAATTTTGCATTTCCATCATGAAAAAGTACAGATTTGTTAACAGAAATGACAAACACATCATCTTACAGACCTCGTGTTATTGTCCTCACTACATTTCAGCTTGATACAAGTCTTAGAGCTGGGTGGAGCATGGTGTTTTGAGGTTATTTACAAAACCAGCTTCTTTTTAACACTTTGAGTGCCCAGAGAGCTATCCGACACGTTGCAGTACAATGCATTGGATACCTCTCTTGCACTCCAAGTGTTAAATAACAAACTGGGGTATATGTAGGCATTTGACAAAGCAACATCACTGTACTTCAGGGCAGGGCTGTCCAAGTTTGTTCCACTAAGGCCAGCAAACTGGTCAGGATGTACGGATTTCCCTGATTAACCCCTTAAGGACCAGGCATGCGGCCGGGACTTAAGGACCATGGAGTATTTTTTTGTTGTTGTTTTTGGCTTACCTGAATCAGAGGTCCCCGAATGGTGTGCAGCCTCGCAGGGACCCCTGAATTCCAGGACGTATATATATATATATATATATATATATATATATATATATATATACATCATGGGTCCTTTAGGTACATTCTCCCCATAATGTACATGTACATCCATGGTTCTTAAGGGGTTAAGCAGTGACTCATTCATGTAGATTTACTCACCTTTTCGGGGAGATCATTAACCCTTTGAGTGCCAGAGGGGTATGCAATGCAGAGCAATGCGTTGCATAACCCTCTGGCACGCAAAGGGTTAAATCCCTGCTTATTGATGGCCCTTGAGGACTGAACCCTGCTTCAGGGTATGCACTAAGGCAGATGAGATCTGTAGTGCATTCCAAAAGACCATCATGAATTGCCAGATAACCCTTTTCAGTGTCACCCCAGCCTGCACAGGGAACCAGTGTACACTCACACCCTTTCCTCTCTGCCTTCATTAGAACATTTACTTAATCAGGGCGTTAAGAAAATGATCACCCACGGCCTGCCCCTTTGTCTTCCTGTTGGTGCAACTGGCATTAAGTGGCAAAATCTGGTGAATACAGAGTAGTACATTAATGTTTGAGATGCCAAGTCCTGAATTAGCTTAGAATTGCTATAGAACATTACCCCAACCAGACTGATATACTGAGAAGAAATGGGGGGGTTATGTACCAAGGTGTGATAAAGACGTGATAAAGCGGAGATGACTTCTCCAATGATATCACTTCTCCAGTTCCTACGTTATTCTATAGAGCCAATGTATTAAGAATTCTCAAGTGGGAGAGATCTTAGTGCATAGACTCTACAGAATAACGTAGAAACTGGAGAAGTGATATCACTAGATAAGTTATCTCCACTTTATCACCTCTTTTTCACACCTTAGTGCACAACCCCCTTAGAGTAATACAGTAGTGAACCAGCTGAACTATAGGGGACAAATCAGAATTCCCCAAAATCACACTGACATTAATGGAGCTTTTAACCCCCTTTGAGACCTCTCTAACATTCAAAGATTGAAATCAATTGAAATGTGTTCCCTTTGGAGCAGTTGGTGTGTTCCAGAATTACTCCAGGTGGTAGATTCACTAAGCAGTGATAAAGAGGTGATAAAGCAGAGATAACATCTCCAGTGATATCACTTCTCCAGTTCCTGTGTTATTCTGTAGGGCCTATTCACTAAGATCTCCAAAGTTGAAGAAATCTTAGTGCATTGGCTCCATAGAATAACATAGAATCTGGAGAAGTGATATCACTGGAGAAGACATCTCCACTTTATCACCTAATTATCACCCCTTAGTGAATCTCCATCCTGTTCTTAGTACATCAGCCTAAATTAGACAAATGCATTAAAGTAACAACATAAAATTTATTAAAATAACAATGTACTATTTCAACGTCTTTTTTTCATGTTTTCATTTGTTAATATTAGGAGAAGGACCTTCATTAAGTTCTTAGTGCGGTATTTAAAAACAACCAATCTACAATAATTTGATAAACAAACAGACTAAGATCTGATGATTAAAGAGCATTTAATTATTTTTCTATGATTAACCCATTAGATACAAGAAATGCCTCCAACATGCTGCAATAAATGCTTTAGAGACATAACTAGCTTTGTATGGGTTAAATAGCACTATGGCACTCAAACTGTTAACACTAATTATAAATTTGGGCCTATGGATTAAAATCAGGCAAGCAGGCACACACATATATGCATATAATGTGATATATTTATGTGGTTATATAATTCATTCTCTAACAGAAGACCAAATAGATTTTCAGACACTCTCTGACCCCAAACATTTTATGGGTGTCATTGTAATCCTTTTAACACACAGAAATGGCCTACATTATTTTAGGCTTTGTCCTGAAAGGGTTAACCCCACTGCGTAACCCTCTGGCTCTGAAAGGTTTAATATTCTCCGTCCACAAATCTCTAAAAGCTCACGGACGAAGAACATTTTTAACTTCAACCCTTTGAGTGCCAGAGGGGTAGGCACAGCATTGCTTTGCAATGCGTTGCGTACCCCTCTGGCACTCAAAGGTCAAACAAAGTCACTGAAATAAAATTAATCTTAACTAGAGGCCAAAATGTCTTTGTAGTTAAAAATAGTGCAAGGCGCACAAAATGGCTTATTTCAAATTATAACGTAACGGTCATTAGCTTAAAAGTAATATAGAGGGAAATAATGGCTTAAGGTAAATTTTTGAAAGGAGTAGAAAATGAAATCTAATACATATTTAACCCCTCAATACCGAGTGATCTGTAGCACTTTGCATTTTAATTCTGTCTGACCTTTCAAGCATTGAGAGAGACAGAAATAAGGGCCAGATTCAGGGATCTTAATAGGAGCAAGTCTGGGGGTTAACCCTTTCAGTGCCAAAGGGGTACGCAACCTTTGAAATGCGTTGCGTAACCCTCTGGCACTGAATGGGTTAACAGACTGCACAATAGGAGACAAATAGAAATTCCCCAAATTCTAAAAAAAAGAAATTCCCCAAATTCTGACTGATTCAAATGGGGCTTTCGTCCCTTTGAATGCTAGCACTGTGTTGGAAACCTCTCTGGCATTTAAAGGGTTAAGAATCTATTTAAATCTTTTGTAGATATCCATTTAACCCCCTATGATGCAGCTGAATTGCCCCAGAATTGCACTATTTTTACTTTCTGACTACGGCACGTACCGTCAGATCCCATCATGTTATCAATATGTGTTTAGCAATAAATATATTTATTCTTAAAATCTGTTTTGTTCATAATTTTTGTTAAAAGTGGAAGATTGAATAGAACCAAGGACAGAAACAGGCTTTTTTTTTTTTTTTACAGACCGGATCTCTGCTATTAAAAAAATGTTTAAAATATAAATTCAAAATTCTGAATCAAGGTGAAAAACAAGTAAATAACATTAAATTTGTATAATTCATAATTTTTTGTGTGACCCTGTGTGGTATGTAGATGCTTACTGTACGACCTAAAATGGGCTACATGCAATTCAACAAAATCCTATTACTTTAATATTATTCTCACCTAAATATTGAAAGGGCTCATCAATGAGGGTACATTTATAAATATATATTGATCCTAAATTGCCAATGTATCTTTTATTGATGTGATTATATATGAAGGGAAATCCTGTATTCTAAGGGAATTCTGGTACCCGCTGGCAAGATAATTTTGTCATGAAAATATAATTTTTTAACATCTGAAAATTAAGAACATTTTTAAGACTTATATTACCACTAATGTGGGTGACATTGTAAAGATCAAAACTAACATGCCAGCTACGTATCAGAAAAAAATGGGTACATTTTGCAGAATAGAAAAGAAATTGGCCCGTCAGAAAAACTAAATAAAACTGATTAGTCATATGTCTGGTAAAATACTCAGCCGATGGTATTTTTTAAATGATTATTGCAAAGATGTCATAGAAAAGTTAATGTATTTCCATTGATAAATCTGATTCAACATCACTCATTGATGCTGATGTACTAAGACAATTTAGAACAATTCTGGATCAAACCAACTGCGCCATAGGGTGCAAATAAAATACCCCAAAATTCCTATTGATTTAAATGAGAAATTTTAACCCCTTGATTGCTAGGAAGGCCTCCAACGCACTGTTTCACAAAGCGTTGGAGACTTTTCTAGCATTTAAGGGGTTTCAAGCCTGACTGAAATCCATGGAATTTTTAATTTGTCCCCTATTTTGTATTTGGTTTGCTCCAGAATTACCCCATATCTCCTTAATACATCAGCCTCTGTCATGTTCTTTCTGTCTATATACCTTTATACATACAAATATAAAAACACAGAAATATATATGTTTGTGTGTGTTTATGCGTGTATGTGTGAGTGCGTATGTGTTTGTGTGTGTGTGTGCGTGCGTGTTTGTGTGTAAAAAAAATTATATATATATGCGTTTTACATTATATACATAAAAAGATAAAGTTAGGTTTTAAAAAATAAAAACTTAATGATCTTTTTTAGTGATTACCCTTATAATTTTAGCACTAAAATGACAGAGTATATATATATATATATATATATATATATATATATATATATATATGTATATAATACATAATGCTACTAAGACAATGTATATATAGTATTCTCAGTAGGTTTCAGTCTGTCTGACAATGTAGCTTATAATTTGCCATGTGCCCCAGTTTTTAGATTTGCCTGTTGATCGTACAGGCACATACAAAGAGGGAGAAAAATTAACCCCTTCTTAACTTCATAGTATGAATATCTCACAGTTAAAAAATAGAGATTTATTAAGACTCCCATACCTTTCATATGAAATATGATGTACAATTTCTAAGGAATTCTGTATGGAAATGTTGTATTGAGCGACAGGAGACAAACATATTTTTAAGGATGTAAAATGAATTGCACGTTTAATGTTGATGTATACTTAGCTGAGAAAAAAAAATACATTGACAAAAATGTATATTCTGGTTTGTTTGTTTGTTTTTTTGCATTCCGGAGAAAAAAGTAATAAGAGACTTAAACACAACGCAAAAGAGGCGCGATTCTGGAGTATACCAACTGCACGACAGGGTGCAAACAGAAATTCCTAAAATTATCCTTGTTTTAAATGGGAATTTTAACTCCTTCAATGCTAGAGAGGTCCCAACGCATTGAGAATCAAAGCGTTGGAGACCTCTCTAGCTTTCAAGGGGTTAAAAACATAATTTCAATCAATGTGAATTTTTATTTTTTTGCTATGGTGCGGAGGGTTTGCCCCAAAATTGCCCACTCTTTAAATCCAGCACAAGGCCCCAAGCGTAATGTTTCTGGCCTAGTTCAATACAATAAGAATGAACCCTTTAAGGACCAGATAGGTGTGTAACATATTGCTTCACAACGTTTTGTACACTCCTATGATCCTTATACGGTTAAACAAATTAAAGGCCATTTAATTATCTTTAAACCTGGAAAATCTGCAACACAATACTTCTAGCCCTGCTAACTTTATTTTGTATAAAATGTATTGTCTGGAAGCTGGTTTACAAGTTGTGGTTTTGGTACAAAAGTAAAATTAAAATTATAGTTTAATTATTTTGCATTGTAAGCCGTTGTTTTTTAACCCCTTGAATGCTAAAGACGTCTCCAACTATTGCAATGTTGACACCTTTAGCTTCCAAAGGGTTAAGAGTTTCAGAAGTTGTGTTGTGTGCACAGGAGAAGAATATGGTTTTCTCGTCTGTGTGGGGGTTTTCCTATCGGGCAGATTAAGGCTGATGTACTAATAAAACTGGTGACATTGTAGGGCAAACCAGCTGAACCATAGGGCACTAATAAATATTCCACAAGTTCCCATTGATTTAAATATTTGAATTTTAACCCTCCAAGAGCAAGAGACGTCTCCAACGCATTGCTTTGCAATGCGGCGGAGACCTTTCTTAGATTTGAGAAGTTAGAAACCCAATTTAAATCAATGGGAGGGGGATTCCTCCCCTGTGGTGCAGTTGGTTTGCTCCAGGATTGTTGTAGATCAACTCACTGTGTTTGTATTCTCAAAGGCTTGACTTGAAAATGTGTTAGTAATTACTCAATTGCAAGGAATGTTATAATCTGTTCGTCAAAGTCTCCCAGCTGCAAATCTGAGTTAAAAAAAATAGCAGGTTTAACAATGTGGTTCAAATTAACCCTTTGAGTGCCAGAGGGGTACGTAATGCATTGTGTACCCCTCTGGCACTCAAAGTGTTAATATTTACCCTTTCGTAAATCTAGTACTGATGTCTGCAACACATTGGGCAGTCAGATTTTGACAATTAGGCCCTGTTTTCTCTGTTTTAAACCTCAAGTTGGTAAAATGATTCTGTGTGTATATTGTGAACTCTGTGACGTGGAAGATATCTTTGGTTTGAAATTTCTGAATGTTTCTTATATATTTTTCAAGTGTTCTTGATTTCCGAAATGGGCAGAACATTTTTAGCAATCAATATAAATTTTGATTTAATGTTTGACATGTTTCTCCATTATAAAATCTCATATTGTCTTTTTTTCTATTGATAATTAGACTTTTGACTTTGATCATTTGATTTTGATGGGAAATAATGAAGATTAGGCCTTACTCCTATACATGAATACTCTTCTTTATTTAAGTATTATTTTTATGTCTATATTTATGCTATATTTCTTTTTTATAATGACTTTGAGAAATGTAGTAGACATATTTTTTTTAATTCAACCCCGTCCTAAAGAGATTTGCAAAGACATAAAATAAATGACGTGCCACGTGGAATTCCCAGATATTTTCCAAAGTTATTTAGGGAGAATTCACATATTAAACTCAGATTTGTTATTTGTGTAAAAAATAATGTCGAAAGAATAAAAAAAATTGACATGGGTTTAATTGGTTTACTTTCCATCACAGATGACAGAAGATTATGGAAAGGGTGAAAAGGTCTAAACTTGTTGTGATATTTTAAGAAAAAAAAAAGGAACAGACATATATAACAAAGGTTCAGAAAAGTTTTAACCCTTTGAGTGCCAGAGGGATACGCAACGCATTGCTTTGCAATGCGTTGCGTACCCCTCTGGCACTCAAAGGGTTAAAAGAAAAATCCTAAGGTCTGAACATGATAGCTATTTTTGAGAAATATATATATGTCAGGTAGCGATAAAAACATTTATAGCAATCCGGAAACAAGTACAGCAATTTAGGGCCTAATGCAAAAGGCAAAAAAACGAACAATTCTGGCGCACACCAAGTGAATCACAGGGGTGAAATAAAAAGTCTTATTGATTTAAATAGGGCTTCTAAACCCCTTGAATGCTAGACAAGTCTTCAGCGTATTGCTTTGCAATGCGTTGGAGACTTCTCTAACATTCAATGGGTAAACCCCCCCATTTAAATTAATGTCATTTTTGGGGGTTTATTTCTGATCCTTAATGTTACAGTTGGCTTGCTCTAGAATTGCTTTTCATGTTTTCTCCATAAGGGTGTAATTCAGTGATTTTCAACCAGGGTGCCGTGGCACTTTAGCGTACCATGGCCATCAACGTAGGGTGCCCATGTTTTCTGTGAAGACTTTGCTAAAAATTTGATTATTTACTTTTAAATGTAGATTTGTGGAAATTGTTATGCGCAATAAGTTTATTTTTATTATTTTGATTATAAGACTGAATCATATCTGTATATATTTATATTATACCCTACATTATGTCCTTGATAAATTACATTTAATACGTTAGGGGTGCCCCGGAAGTTCCAGATTGTGTGCTAGGGGCGAACAAAAAAAGATTGAGAACCACTGGTGTAATTAATATCTTTATCATTTCTTTTGTACGTATGTTGGTAATTTTTTTAATTTTTGGGGGGTTTTATTCCTAAGCATAAAGGCAGGTATGATATTACAGAAATCATAGTAAAATGGCAATATTGTTGCAAAGATTAATTTGTCTGTGTGGTTAATCATTTCAGATTGATTTGAAATGGAGAAAAAACAAATAAACATGTTTTCTAATGTAAGAAAAAAATGTCTAAAACGTGTATATGTATGTATGTATGTATCTGTGTGTGTGTTGTGCATGTGTTTGTTTATGCATATGTGTGTGTGCATATTGTGTGTGTATGTTTATGTGTGTGTGCATATTGTGTGTGCACGTTTGTGTGTGTGTGCATATTGTGTGTGTATGTTTATGTGTGTGTGCATATTGTGTGTATGTTTATGCTCATCTGTGTGTTGTGTATGTGTTTATGCATATGTGTGTGTTTTTATGTGTATGTCTGTGTGTGTTTATGCGTATATGTGTGTGCTTGTGTTTATGTGTGTGTGTGTGTGTATATATATACGTGTGCGTGTATTGGAGTATACCTCTTTGGAACGCATTGCAAAGCAATGAGTTGGATACCTCCCTTGTACTCAAAGGTATGTATATGTATTTATGTGAATGAATGATGTATGTGATTTTCCATAGTAACAATTATTTCAGATTATTCTGTTAATGTTTGACTGTTGAATTTTTCTTTGACTAATATCTTACAGTAGACCTGAGCAACCTGAACCCAACCAGCTGTTGACTACAATTAGCTGGGTAGGCACAGGTTACTCATACTTGTCTTATAGAGTTAATAGCTCAACTTTGTGAGTTTTAATGAATGGAAATTGCATACAGTGAAGCATCCCTGTGTAAATATATATATATATATATATATATATATATATATATATATATATATATTCTTAGAGACATCACAGAGTCATTTCTGACATCCCAGGGTTTAAATCTGCATCTAATGTATATATTTTAATACAAGAGTTGCTTTAAGGCTTGGGGAAAGTGCATGCTTTTTAAATGCTTTTGAAAACATGTTAAAAGCTCTGGTCACAGTAACTGAGAGATTCTAGGGTAAAACTCCATGAAAACTAGAGGTCTCCAGTGCATTAGGAGGATTAAAATAATCATTCGAATCAACAGGAATGTTAAGTTGTCTCTATTGTGTTTTGTGTAGTTGTTCCAGAATGGCTCCTGAACCACTTTATAAGATGGCTGTATGTGTACACTGTAGATTTCTATGCACTGAACTGATGATAAGTAACGATAATGTCTTTCTATGAACTGAACTGAAAATAAGCAATTGTAATCTTCATTGATGCACACGTTGGTGTAAACTATATATGTATTTGGACATGTATTACCCTTTTGCTGGAGCAATGGCTATCTAGCAGTGAATGAAAGGGTTACATTTCTGGTGATCCATTTGCATGCTGGGAGCTGAAGGCGCTAGGAATGTTGGGATGTGATTTCTGCGGGAATCCCTCCTCTTGTCCTTTTCATTGCTGCTTTATTCCGAGCTGCACAAATAAAACCTCTGTTTAAGGAAGGATTGCTACGTTGTTGCAGGATCTTTACCCCTTTGTATTATCTGTGATTTGCTGTAGGAAGATGCAGACTGAGATGGAATGGAGCGGGCAGCTGTGACAGGGATTCTGCAGTCACTGGAAATACAGAATTAATCTCCTTTATTTTGGTACCTTCCTGCTGCCTCTCTTTGGCTTTAGTGATGCTGCCAAATCCAGTTTATCAGGTAACACAATGTAAATCTTTGTTATTTTGTTGCTGTTTTTATTAATGTCAGTATTTGCCTTCAGCTTTTTATGTGGACAAAAATAAATTCAACTTTAATCCTTTGAGTGCCAGATGGGTGCCCAACGCATTGCAAAGCAATGCATTGGACACCCTTCTAGCACTCAAAGGGTTAATACAAGTTTATGAGACATCCATAATCTTTTTAAGACGAGACACTGAGGGTGATGTACTGAGAGGTACTGGGGTAATTTTGTGCCAAACCAATTACACTACAGGGACAGTAAAATGTCTTTTGACTCAATGGGGCTTTTAACCCAGTTGAGTGTTAGAATGCTGTTAAACACTTTGGCTTTGCAATGCATTGGAGACCTCACCGTCACCAAAGGGGGAGGGGAGTATAAAAGCCCAGTGGAAATCAAAGGGAAATTGGGAACATTTTTTAATTGTCCCCTTAGGTGCTGGTGGTTCAGAATTTCACCAGGGAGTATGCAGTAAGATTAGATAAATGTGTGATAAAGAGGTGATAACTTCTCCAGTGTGCTAAACTATCTAGTTCCTATGTTATTCTATGGAGCCTATGCACTAAGATTCTTCAGGTTAGATCGATGTTAGTGCATAGACTGAATAACACAAGCACTGCAGAGTTTAGCACACTGGAGAAGTTATCTCCTAGTCATTACAGTTTTATCACACCTTTCGTAGTGGATAACCCCCACTAATCCTTCTTAGTATATTGCATTAGGCTGTCCGTAGTTGGTCTTAAAATGGGTAAATTAACCCTTTAGCATCCAATGACATGCCAGGACCATCACGGCTGTTCGGCACTTACGGACTAGTGACGGTTCTGGCACGTCATGGAAATCAGGGTTCTTCGCGCGGCTGCACGCCGCACAGAGAGCCCTGAATTGGATCGAAAAAAAAAATGCCCTGTGGTCCTCAAGTGTCTGCCACATGTGTGTGCACCGGTTGTTAAGGGGTTAAGGGGGAACTGAACTTGGGCATATGTGTCTCTTAATTTTCTTAACACAATGACTTACCTTGGTAGGTGTCCCTCAAACAGAAATAGAGAGAAATAGACACAGAAAAAGAGAGAGTGAGAGACAGACAGACTGACACAGAAATAGGGAGAGAGTGAGCGATAGATAGATGCGCCATAGGGAACAAATGAAAATACTGTTTGTTTAAATGGGTTGTTTAACTCTTTGAATGTTAGTGAGGGCTCCAAAGTTGGATAGCTCTCTGGCATTCAGGGGGTTGAATACCCCATTTAAATCAGTAGGAATTTGGGGTATTTGTTATTTGCACCTTATGATGCAGATATTGTGCCCCAGAAGCACACTACTTTCTAATTGTGCACATGGATTATCTGACCCTAACTATTCATTCAAGTCTTTTGAAGCCCTCTGTTTGTTGTGAGTTGTTGTAATCTATAAACAAGCTTCCATAGAGATTACTATAAGCAGGTACTGCATACAATGTAAAGTATATAGAGATGTACCTGACTGCTGTGTGATGGACTCCTACCTAGGTAAGTACTTCTGTTACACACAGTAATTATATAGATACACCTGTCTGCTGTATGATGGACTCCTACCTAGGTAAGCCCTTCTGTTACACACAGTATTTATATGGATACACCTGACTGCTGTATGATGGACTCCTACCTAGGTAAGTCCTTCTGTTACACACAGTAATTATATAGATACACTTGACAGCTGTATGTTGGACTCCTACCTAGGTAAGTGCTTCTGTTACACACAGTAATTATATAGATACACCTAACTGCTGCATGATAGACTGCTACCTAGGTAAGTGCTTCTGTTACACACAGTAATTATATAGATACACCTGGATTGCTGTATGATGGACTCCTACCTACGTAAGTGCTTCTGTTACACACAGTAATTATATAGATACACCTGACTGCTGTATGATGGACACCTACCTAGGTAAGTGCTTCTGTTACACACAGTAATTATATAGATACACCTGACTGCTGTATGATGGACTCCTACCTAAGTAAGTGCTTCTGTTACACGCAGTAATTATATAGATACACCTGACTGCTGTATGATGGACTCCTACCTAGGTAAGTCCTTCTGTTACATGCAGTAATTATATAGATATACCTGACTACTTTATGATGGACACCTACCTAGGTAAGTGTTACACAATAATTATTTAGATACCCCTGACTGATGTGTGATGGACTCCTACCTAGGCAAGTGCTTCTGTTACACACAGTAATAATACAGATACACCTAACTGCTGTTTGATAGACTCCTACCTAGGTAAGTACTTCTGTTACACACAGTAATTATAAAGATACACCTGACTGCTGTATGATGGACTCCTGCCTAGGTAAGTCTTTCTGTTACACACAGTAATTATATAGATACACCTGACCACTTTATGATGGACACTTACCTAGGTAAGTGTTACACACAGTAATTATATAGATACCTCTGACTGCTGTATGATGGACTCCTACCTATGTAAGTGTTGCACACAGTAATTATATAGATAAACCTGACTGCTGTATGATATACTCCTACCTAGGTAAGTCCTTCTGTTACACACAGTAATTATTTACATATACCTGACTGCTGTATGATGGACTCCTACCTACGTAAGTGCTTCTGTTATACACAGTAATTTTGTGTCACACACAGAGGCTTCATATTATGCATTAACTCTCCTCACTGCCACCCTCAGCAGCAAAGGAAACTTTATTTTGCACAGCAAACAGAAAAGAGAAAACTTGATAGTCATCACTCCTTCCTCTGAACCAATCATCTGTCTCTCTTTCCTTCTGTAGCTGGGCTGTAGCAGTACAATACATCCTCTTTCTTTGCTGTTAGCCCTCAGATAAGTACTCATTAATGTTTTCCACTATATTAAATATTTATGGTGTTAATTGGTATATTATTATTTTCATACAATGTTTTATGTTGTCTGCTGCTTAATGTAATCTCATTTATGGTGGCTCTGTGTTCCACTTTCTTCTTGCTCCAGGTAGGAGTTTTTTCTCCGGTTGCTTTAGGGTTGGCTGTATCCCCCTCCTATTTTTAGTCTCTGATAGTGCTGTTTCTTTCTTTCCCTGTCTGCTATGCTTTATGATGTGAGGCTATTCTTTTGTCGTTGACTTTAGCTGTGATTCTGGACTGGTTCCCTTCTTCTCTTCATTAATGACTGGCTTTGTTTGGACATTTTTTCCCCTACTTTTGTTACTTTCGCTCCATTTCTTTGAGCGCTCTCCTTTTGGCACGCTGAGTCTCTTCTCCCCTCCCTTGTTCCTCCATCTTGGCCGGATCTAATGAGTCTCTAGCGCATGCGTAGTGCAGCCCCTGTGAGGACTCTCACTTGCGTCGGCCTCTTCTTCTCTGTGTATGCCAGGGGCATGCGCGAGGCAGTCCCTATTGGAAGCCTTCTGATGCGCCTGACATTTTGTTTGTTGCTCGTGGTAGTGATTTTCCCTGAATAGGTACGGTGCTTGGTGTCTTCTTTTTGGTATACTACCTTGGGGTATTTCACCAGTGGTTTATTGCTGTTTTACGATTCTATTTTAAGTTTTTTGAGCCTATTCTCTCAATTATCCATTACACTATTTATATTATTCATTTTGCATTGGAATCACTTTCCTGATAATTATATATTACATTTCTTAATAGTGTACAGCTGGTGCGTATTCCAATGTCTCAAGTTAGTGAGGATAGTGATTGTCCTGATCTGTCCTGTGATACTGTGCAGGATCTTGTTTCTAAAATGGACCTGGGCTTGGGGGGTGCCTTCTAACAAACCTGATACCTCTATTCCTCAGACTGATCAGTTTAAAAGATTTATGCAAAATTCTGTTCAGGCTGCTATGCAGAAATTATCTGCATCTTTTGCAGAGTCTTTTGCTCTAGCCTTGGGGCAAACGACCCCTGATTTGGGAAGTTCGGATTTACAAAATCTTATTGATGGAACCCCTGGTGTGGGAAGTGACACCATTTTAACCACTACTGTTCCTATCCAGAAGGGAGGTAAATGTCTCAGTAAGAGGAAGCATATTAATGCAGATAACCTTTAGGGTTAACCCTGTCTGAGACTACTACTACTGCCATATCTTTTAATTCCCCACCTATTGTCGGTGGTAACGTTGATCTGTGCGGGTCTGGCCCACATCTAAGACCCCCATCTCAAGGGGAGGATATTTTGAGGACGAAAGGTAATATTGCTCCTCCTCTAGTGAGGATGATTCTGATGATGACTGGGTGGTGGCAGTGAGTCTGATGTTAATCCCCCTAAAAAGGCAAAATCTTTACCTACTGTTCCCAATGCTGAAGCTTCTAAACAAATGCTGGATCTTCAGGGTGAAACCCTTTTTGATCCTGAGGGGATTAAGCATCCCCATTCATCTGAATGGGCACCTATTCCATACATTGCCCAGTATTTACATACATGGGTGCGTAAGCCTATGACTTGTTCCACTAGAAACAAGTTATGGGCAGAATGCCCTAGGCCTATAGTTCCTGACAAGGTAGGTGAAACGCCGGAATTAGATATCAAAATGGTCCAGTTCATTCAGAAATCCAGTAAAGACCCCAGGAAGGGGATTGATCACTCCCTTAAATCCTGTCAGGATAAATAATTGGACATACTAGGGCCGGTTACTAAAATTTTCGAGTTAACTGAAACGGCCCTACAATCTGATACCCAGGTAGACATCCAGGTCCTTAGGGGCTGGATACAGCTTATGATTTGTTTAATTGGTAACGCCAATGCAGCGTTGGCATCTGAAAGCCACAGGGCCACATTGTTGAAAATTGATCCCAAGCTGGCGGTTATGGCTACTACTGAGCCTGGCCCGGCTACGCAGGGACAATTATTAGGTGATACATTTATCAAAGAATTGGGCAAATTCATGGCCTCATTTACAGCCTTGGACAAGGCTCAAAGTTCTTTGAAAAAGGTATTTCAGCCCAACATTTTTGGGAGGGCCGGAAGAGGCAGGGGTCGCTCTTCCGGCCAGATTAAATTCTCCCAGCAAAAGTTTCAAGGCCCCATATATCCTACCTATCGGGGACAATCACCTCAAGACAATAGGATTCCAGGACCGTTCTTTCCTCAAAGAGACAGACCATGGAGGTCCAGAGCGGGCAGAACCCAGTTTCATGCACAATCCTACCCAGGTATGCTCATTTCAGTCAACCCTTTCTTCCCGGGTACAAGTGGGGGGCAGGCTATTTAATTTTTTCCAAAAGTGGCGGATGATAACTTCGGATCAATGGATCCTTCAAACGGTAGAAGGGTACCAAACAGAGTTTTACGCCCACCAGTTCAACTTGTAATAATGCCTCCTTTTCTGTTCTCCCGGGTAGACAAAGCATTGGTAGAAAAAGGGACCATCAAGTGTGTTCCAAATGCAACAGTTGGTTTTCTGAGCAATATTTTCTTAGTCAAAAAGAAGGACTCCGGTCTGAGACCGGTGATCAATCTATACGAACTGAATCAATTCGTGCTTTACCGCCATTTCAAGATGGAGAGTATCCATCTTTTGAGGGATCTACTTCTACCGGAGGATTGGATGATCAAGATCGATCTGAAAGACGCTTATCTAACGATGCCAATGGCTCCGTCATCTCAGACTTTCCTGCGTTTCTGGTGGCGGGATCAGATTTGGCAATTCACATGCCTTCCTTTTGGCTTGCCTTCAGCTCCCTGGTGTTTCTCCAAATTGCTGAAACCAGAGATAAGCCTTTTGAGAAGCCCCGGCATGCGTCTGATTATCTACCTGGACGACATGCTTATAATGTCTCAGGATCGGGCGTTGCTTCTCACTCATACCGACTGGGCAATCCAATTGTTGACGGATCTTGGATTTCTGATCAACTGGGAGGAGTATTTGCTGATTCCAACTCAGGGCATAAGGTTTCTGGGGTTTCTGATCAATTCCATCCAGGCCTCTCTAAGCCTTCCAGGAGCAAAAGTGCACACTATCCGCAAGGAGATTAGTACAATTCTATGAAGAGATCAAATATCTTTGAGCATGTTGGCCAGAGTGGTGGGCCTTCTATCACCATCAATTCAGGCAATCTTCCCGGCTCCTCTCCATTTCCGGGCTTTGCAACTCCTGAAGGCCCTCCATTTACGCATCGGACTAGGTTTCGCAGATCTCATCTCGCTCTCCACAGATGCCAGAGAAGGACTCTTATGGTGGTTAAAACATCTAGATGCCTGGAATGGCAAAGCCATTTTTGGTATGGCTCCCGATATCGTGGTAGAGTCCGACGCTAGTTTACTCAGTTGGGGTGCTCGTCTGGGAGACGTTTCTACCGGCGGAAAATGGTCTCTTCAGGAAGCGGAGCTCCATATCAATTGTCTGGAGCTTTTGGCAGGATCGTTTGCGTTGAAAAGTCTGGCCAAAGACAGGGTCCACCGTTGTGTCTTACTCAGGATGGACAATGTGTCAGCAGTCCAATACATCAACAGATTGGGTGGCATGCAATCCAAGCAATTAGTGGAGTTAGTCAAAGATTTCTGGCACTTTTGTTTGGATGGTGATGTGACAGTCATCGCGGATCAATTACCTGGTCTTTCCAACGCAGTTGCAGATTGGAATTCCAGGTACCTCTCCGATCTCGGCGATTGGATGTTGCACAGACGGGTGTTTTCTCGTCTTGTGGAGCTTTGAGGTCCTTTGCGGACCAATCTTTTTGCATCTCGTCTCCACCGACAACTTCCCAATTTTTTCAGTTGGAGACCGGATCCGGAGGCACTCGCGACCGATGCTTTCTTACAGACCTGGATTCCGGGGACGAGTTATGCCTTTCCACCGTTCACTATGATACCGTGAACAATTTTGATGATCAGACGGCAGGAGGCGACAGTGTTTCTGGTGATGCCCTTTTGGCAGTCCCAACCCTGGTTTCCTCCTCTTCTGGAGTTATCGGTCAACGTGCCTCGATTGCTTCCGTCTTTTCCCTATCTGCTGACCGACATCCGCATGAACTTCTGGTGTCTGGGGAACTTCGGTTGCTTGAATGGTTGGTTTTGGGTGTTCCTCAGGCCCCGGTGCATTTTCGGAATAAGCTCGAGCACTTTTGGCTGAGGCATGGGCGCCGGGTACCCGAGCCATATACTCTTCTGCTTGGTCCTGTTGTTGTCAGTGTTGCTTGGAATGGGGTTTGGATCCCATTTCAGCACCTCCCATAATTCTCTTAATTTTCTTTCCTATTTGTTTGATTTAGGGAAGGCCTACCGGACTATAAACACTTACCGTTCTGCTATCTCGGCAGGGCATAATATTGTAGATGGTTCTCCTGTGGGGCAAAATGTTTTGGTTTGTCGACTTGGCATCCGATTTTCTCACCCACCTCAGTCGCGGTACTCCTGTACGTGGAATGTGGTGGATGTTTTGCGTTTTTTGGAGGATTGGCCTCTTAATGATCTCTTGTCCTTGAAGCAGTTATGTGCCAAGTTGACAATGCTTTTATGTCTTGTATCCTTCAAGAGAGTATCGGATGTCAGCTTTAGACCCTAGTACTCGGTTTTTTACTCCTCAAGGTGTACAATTTAGGATTTTCAGGAGCACAAAGACTGGCATTCGCTTGGTTTCCTACCCATCTTTTCCTGATAAACCTCAGCTATGTGTGGCAAGGTGTTTGCAGGAATATGAGAATCGTACTGCCCCCTTAAGGGGTAGGGTTTGTTTTCAGTTGTTGATTTCTTTTCGTCGTCCCTTTTTGCCAGTGTCTGCGGTCACCTTGGCCCGTTGGGTCAGATGGATTATGCAATTGGCCGGTGTGGATATTTTTTGGTTTGGGGCGCATTCCTCTAGAGGTGCAATGGCGTCCATGGCCCTGCAGGTTGGAGGTAGACTTGAGGATATCCGTCGGGCAACGGATTGGTCCAGGGAATCTTCTTTTCATGATTTTTATTGCAAACCTATTACGCATGTGTCTACCCAGGTGGTTCAGAATCTATGATTTGTTTATTATATTAGGCATTTGTATGCAATGTGGTATGTATTGCAACTGTTTTTTGTTTGTTTTTTTTTTGTTAGCTTTAAACTTGCATAATATGAAGCCTCCATGTGTGACATAAAATTCATGGATTTTCCTAACATTTTGTGATGGAAAGTCAGAATGTTATTAAAGACACGGAGGCGAATATTATCCCTCCCTGGCTTCCCTCCCCTATTAACTGTTTTACTTCCTTAGGCTGATAGCCTTGTGGAGACGCTTATTTCCAGTCATGTGGGAGGAGGTTGATGATCCGTTCCAGTTCCATTACATCCAGTTCTACAGTTCTTCTGTTCAGCAGTTATGTCAAGATTGTTGCATCAGGCGAGGAGGTGGAGTTTCGACAAGGAGTTCCGGTAAGGCTGTCAAATACCGAGGGATAGCTTTCTGTGGAGTTGATTGCACAAAGAAAGAGGATGTGTTTTACTGCTACAGCCCAGATATAGAAGGAAAAAGAGACTGATGATTGGTTGGGAGAGAGGAGTGATGAGTATCAAGTTTTCTCTTTTCTGTATGCTGTGCAGAATAAAGTTTCCTTTGCTGCTGAGGGTGGCAGTGAAGAGAGTTAATGCATAATATTTGCCTCTGTGTCTTTAATAAAATTCTAACTTTCCATCACAAAATGTTAGGAAAATCCACAAATTATATAGATACACCTGACTGATGTATGATGGACTCCTACCTAGGTAAGTGATTCTGTTATACACAGTAATTATATAGACATACCTGACTGCTGTGTGATGGACTCCTACCTAGGTAAGTCCTTCTGTTACACACAGTAATTATATAGATACACCTGACTGCTGTGTGATGGACTCCTACCTGGGTAAGTGCTTCTGTTACACACAGTAATTATATAGACGTACCTGACTGATGTATGATGGACTCCTACCTAGGTAAGTGATTCTGTTATACACAGTAATTATATAGACGTACCTGACTGCTGTGTGATGGACTCCTACCTAGGTAAGTCCTTCTGTTACACACAGTAATTATATAGATACACCTGACTGCTGTGTGATGGACTCCTACCTAGGTAAGTCCTTCTGTTACACACAGTAATTATATAGATACACCTGACTGCTGTGTGATGGACTCCTACCTAGGTAAGCGCTTCTGTTACACACAGTAATTATATAGATACACCTGACTGCTGTATGATGGACTCCTACCTAGGTAAGTGCTTCTGTTACACACAGTAATTATATATATACACCTGACTGCTGTATGATGGACTCCTACCTAGGTAAGTCCTTCTGTTACACACAGCAATTATATAGATACACCTGACTGCTGTATGATGGACTCCTACCTAGGTAAGTGCTTCTGTTACACACAGTAATTATATAGAGATACCTGACCGCTGTATGATGGACTCCTACCTAGGTAAGTGCTTCTGTTACACACAGTGATTATATAGATACACCTGACTGCTGTATGATGGACTCCTACCTAGGTAAGTGCTTCTGTTACACACAGTAATGATATAGATACACCTGGCTGCTGTATGATGGACTCCTACCTAGGTAAGTGCTTCTGTTACACACAGTAATGATATAGATACACCTGACTGCTATATGATGGACTCCTACCTAGGTAAGTGCTTCTGTTACACACAGTAATGATATAGATACACCTGACTGCTGTATGATGGACTCCTACCTAGGTAAGTACTTCTGTTACACACAGTAATGATATAGATACACCTGACTGCTGTATGATGGACTCCTACCTAGGTAAGTACTTCTGTTACACACAGTAATGATATAGATACACCTGACTGCTGTATGATGGACTCCTACCTAGGTAAGTGCTTCTGTTACACACAGTAATGATATAGATACACCTGACTGCTGTATGATGGACTCCTACCTAGGTAAGTGCTTCTGTTACACACAGTAATGATATAGATATACCTGACTGTTGTGTGATGGACTCCTCACATGTAAGGCTTTCTGTTACAAAGTAATAACAATATTGGTGTACTGGTATATAGATATACTGCTCTGTGATGGATATCTAGGCAGATCCTTTTGTTTAACGCCTTAAGTGTACCACTTAATCCTAAGGAACAGTTCCTGTATACAGTTTCTCCACTGGAATACATTATAACTTAACCCCTTGGATGCTGGAGATGTCTCCAAGGCATTGCTTTGCAAAACATTGGTGATGTCTTAAGTATCAAAGGAGTTAGAATGCAAAGCTGTATGTCTTAACTTGTCTGATTTTTTTCTTCAGTTGGAGAAGTATATGAATTGGCTTGATCACATCAGCACAAATGCATTGTATTTTTATATATTTATCTGAACAAGTTATACTGGTTTGATTAAAAAATATGTATTTTGATTCAGGCTATTTGTTGTTATGTATTTGTGTGCATTAACCTTTTGAGTGCCAGAGGTGTATGCCATGCATTGCTCTGCAATGCTTGGTGTACCCCTCTGGCACTCAAAAGGTTAACATCCTTAAAGTGAAACTATCACTTTAACCCTTTGAGTGCCAGAGCGGTACGCAAAGCATTGCAAATCAATGCGTTGCACACCTCTCTGTCACTCAAAGGGTTAAGATACATTGAGATCATTTTATCATTGTTGCATAGCCAAATGTTTGCAATATGAACAGTTTTGAGGAAATTAACCCTTATTTGTTGGTGGCACAATCCGGCACGTTATGCTGATGATCTCTGTCCTAAGCCAATAGTACTACATAGTAACATAGTAAATTTGGTCAAAAAAATACATAAGTCCATCAGGTTCAACCTTTGCCTCATCACCCAGAGAAATTAGATTTATATAGCTTTCCTGCTGCCAAATAATGTAGTCTATATCAGAACATCCTGTTTTGCCTACTAATACACAGCATAACCCTGTATGTTCACTTTTGAAAGACATGTATCTAAGGCTCTTAAATTTATCCACTGTATCTGCTATAATCACATCCTTGGGCAAGGAATTCCACAGTTTAACAGACCTTACTGTAAAAAACCCCTTCCTCTGCTGAAGTTGAAACCTCCTTTCCTCTAATCTCCAGGGGTGTCCCCTGTTTATTTGATCAGGCCTTGGAATAAATAGCTCACCAGAGAGATCCCTGTATTAACCTCACATATACTTGTACATTGTGATAAGATCTCATCTTAGTAGTCTTTTCTCTAGAGCAAACAAACCAAGTTTATCTAGTCATTCCTCATACGTCAAGTCCTCCATTCCCCTAATTCATTTTGTTGCCCTTCGCTGTACTATCTCCAGTTCTAGAATAAATTTTTTCAGAACTGGTGCCCAAAACTGTACTGCACACTCGAGGTGAAGTCTTACAACTGATTAGTACAATGGCAAAATGATGTTATCCACTCTTGCTTCAATACCCCTTTTTATGCAAGACAGGACTTTTTGCTTTTGCTACTGCTATTTGACACTGGTCACTGTTTCACTGTGCTATGAATGAATCTAGGCAGAGCGCTCACACACACACTCACTGGAACCAAACTAATTAGCATATTGTACAGGAAATTAGCATAAAGTGCCACATTGTTCTACCAGTTCATGAAAAAAAACCTATTTATTCCACAGAAAAATTGCTAGTACAATATAAATGTCAGAGCTTGATTTTAACCCTTGTAGTGCCAGAGGGGCACGCAACACATCGCGTTCAATGTGTTGCATACCCCTCTAGCACTCAAAAGGTTAAATTAAATGTCTTAATGTGTCAGAGAGGTGACCAACTCATCCCTGGCATTCAAAAAATATAAAAGGGGAATATTCATTTGTCCCCTATGCAGCAGCTTGTTTGCATCAGAAATGCTTCCCTTGCTTTACTGCTCGTTACACACCCCTCTGGTCTTCTGGGTTAACTTCTCCCTAATAAAAAGGGATTTTTGTGTATTTACTGATAAGTCCTTCTCTCCTTTAGTCCTTGTGGAACATAGGAAGCATGAGTTAAGTTTCCACCACTAGGGGGCAGGGCACTTGCAAACAGAAGTTCCATGGAGGTGGAGACTCACTCCCAGTTCCCCTTAACCTCTGCCCAATACCAGCAGCAGCTTTTAGTTTTACGTATAGCATGGATGCAAGAAAAGGAGAAGTAGGGCAGGAATGTAGTCACCATCATAGCTGGGAACTCTCCGGATTTGCCCAGGAGACGCTGGATTTTGCTGCTGATTACTGGGTCTCCAGGGCAGAGGATCTGTGAGTATTTAATAAAACTCTGCCCACTTCTGCTCCTTCCCAGTCTGGTCCTCCCTTCCTGCCCACTTCTCCTCCTTCTCCAGCATATTCAGTCTATTTTTTTCTTTGTTTATGAAGCCCCGCCCCCATTCACAATTAAGGCTCGACCCATTTTGTAGCAAATCGCATAATTTATCTCCCCCATCAGCACCACAGGACTTCCCAGGTATGGGTCACTATGCCAGAGAACCTAAAGGACACATCTGTCTGGAATCCACACAACATTGTTTCTCCTGGAAAGATGTCCTGTGTTCCACAAGGACTAAGAGAATTTTTTTTTTTTCAGTAAATACACAAAAATCCCCTTTTCTCATTCACCCATTGTGGAACACAGGAGCCATGGGGATATACCAGTGCTATCCCAACTAGAATTCCAGGAAGGCGGAGTAAACTCCCAAAAATAAAAACAGACTCAACATAGACAAACCAGATAAAACCATAAATCTCAGGTGTTAATGGACACTACCACACAAAAACTAAGTAAAAGCAGAAAGGTTGCTAGAAAGGAAGGAAAAACGCACACACATATGCACTACTGCCTACATGACTTTTCTACCCAAACTGGCCTTACGTTAACTCTACAATGTTTAGCAAATGTGTGAAGCAACAACCATGTCACCGCCTTCCACAGGCCTTGTTCTTGTAGGCTCAGGTACCATTGTTTTGTTTTTTTATTATTTTTTTTTTTTTACTGAAGTAGGCCTGGTGAGTGGTAGCCTTGACCCTGTGGTGACAGAAACGAGACGCCACTGGCGCCTTACACTCCACTTCTGCCACATGCGGGCCTTCAGAAATAATGAAAAACATATCTGATCTGCAAAAGATTTCAGTGCAATTAATGTGATATTTAAGACATCCAACCACACCAAACAATGAAGATCTTGTTCTTGTCTATTAGACTGGGCAGAACAAACAGAAGGAAGTACAATCTCCTGATTACTATGAAAATCAGAAGCTACCTTGATGAGAAACCCAAAGCAAATAGACAGAGCCAACTTATTTGCATGAAATATAAAAAAGGGGTCTCTATGAGACAAAGCTGGTAGCCCTGTCACATGCCAGATAGACACAATCACTAGAAGGAAGGCCGTCTTCATTGTCAAGCAACAATGAGACACAGAGGGCAATGGTTCAAACAGATCCCTCTGAATTTCTCTAAGGACCAGATTTAGATCCCATGGAGGTGTGGGAATCCTTAAAGAAAGGGAATGAACATGCCATTTCTTGGTGAAAAGTCTGAACATCTTGTAACACAGAAAAACACTTCTGAAAAAGAACCGACAAGGCATAGATCTGGAACATGATAGAACTATGACAAAGGCCCTTTTGGACACCTTTCTGGAGAAAGGCCCAGACCAGCTGAAGACAAAAAGGACATGAACGCAAGCCATGTTTTCCATACTATTTGACGAACAATGACCAGACCTTACAATAAGCATTAGAAGAAGCCATATCAGATAAACCCTTCCTCCCCTGAATGTCAGTTTAAAGAACTACACCGTCAAAGTCAGCCTCTTTACATCTAGGTGACACAGAGGGCCCTGAGACAAGAGGTCCAGAAGAAGAGGGAGAGACCATGGTTCATCTACCAACTGATCAGATCTGAAAACCACATTCTGTGAGGCCAATAAGGTGCAATCAGAATTACATGCTCCCAGTTCAGCCTGACTTTTTTCCACATCCTGGGAATCTGGGGCAGAGAAGAAAACACATATGCCATAAGGAAATGCCACTGAATACCCATCATGTCAACTTCAAAAGCCAGAAGATCCTGTGACCTGGAGCTAATCTGTGGATCACCTAAGTCATAAGGTCTACATCTGCCAGACCATACTCTTGAGCTATGGAGTTGAAAACAGACTGCTTTAGTTCCTAGTCCCTAGGGTCCAGGCATTGATGACCAGGTAGTTTGCCACTACCTTATCTAGACCATTATTTGGATGATCGAGAAGGTTGGAACATGAGCTTCCACCCAAGAGCGAGAATCAGACTAGTCTCAAAACATGTGTCCACACTTCTGGTCCCTCCTTGGCAGTTGACATATGCCACCGCCATTGTAATATCGGACTGAATCTGAAACAGGAGGCTGCAAAGCGACTAGGACCAGAGCTAGATAAACTGCTTGAAGCTCCAGCACATTGATCAAAAGCTGGCTCTCGTGGCCAAACCAGCAGCCTTGTGCCACCTGGGTGCTGAAAGTGGATCCCATGCCTGTCAGGTGGGTTTCCTGAAGCCACCAGAATAGTTCCACTCTCGTATGGGATGACAGGGAGATCACTGAGAGAGATGACACTGCTCTCTGGAAACATTTTTTTTAAATATCCAGCTACAGAGTCTGAGTGTGGAACGGAGCATACGGAACTGCTTCCAGAGATAATCCAGTGACACCAATATCCTCATGTAATCCCACACCATTTCAGATATGCAAGCCAAACCCTGAGAAACAAGGCAATGCAATGTCTGCATTTTGTCACCTAGAAGGAAGAACTGTTCCTGGAGGGTGTTGAATCTCATCCAGAGAAAGACCTGAAATTGTGATGGGACAAAAAAGGGCTTTCTAAAATTAACCATCCAGCCATGCTGTTCCAGAATGGACACACGTCTGAAGATGGAGCTGAAATATCTTCTTTAAGGCGCCTTCAGCAGGAAATTGTCTGCACATGTAAGGTGTAAGGAAAATCCCTTGAGACCAACTATGGCCAAACAATTCTTCCATAACTTTCATGAAAACTTGCGAAGCTGAGGCCAGCCCAAAGGTAATGGTCATAAATTCAAAATGGCAAAGCAAAGGAATTGCTGATGATGTACATGAATTGGAATGTGAAGGTATGCATCTCTTATGTCCAGGGAAGCCAAAAACTCCCCTGGACTCATAACTGAGATTACAGAATCCAAATATTCCATCCTGAATCTTGGTGTATGAATGAAAAGATTGAGACATTTTAGGTCTAGAACAGATGAAAGCCGCTGTCTTTCTTGAGGATTATGAGGAGGTTAGAATAAAACCCTAAAAACCTTTCTTGAAAGGGGACTGAAATCAAGACTTGCGTATTTACCAAGGCTTGAATCACCTTCCAGAACTGCATAGCTCTCATAGGATCTTGAGGTGATGAGAAGGAGGGTCCTCGTACTGTGGAAAGGTTACAGCCACCCTCCAATCGGTTGTGGGAGACTTGCCAGTGGAGGGCTTCTGGGTGGGTTTCTTGCAAGCCCAAACCAATTTGGGCTTGGAGAGCAAATGCTGCTGGTAGAGCTGTGTGCTTGGAGAGTCAAGATATAGCTCCAAAGAAGCTGGGGAAAATGGCTAAAGCATCTAGAAAGAAAAACCTTCCAATTCGGTGACTACTATTCATCAAGAAAAACATGATCAGGAGAGTCATAAGAGAGGGAGTGGAAAGCATCCCTCCTATGCCTTTTAAAAATGTCCAAAGATGATGTATCTAATACTGCCCTATATCAGTCCTTCTACAAAGCTTCCAGAGTCCTCCTCAAATGAATGTCCAGGAGTGAGAGAAGAATAATCCATGTCTTCCTCTCCTGTCTCACCCTCCTCAGTTGAGGCATCCTGCTCCATGAGAACAGGATTGCTCACCTACAGAGAATGAACCCTCTTCTTTGGGGAACAGGGTCTCCCTGATCTAAATTATCCAGAATATGCTGTATGGATGCTGCAAGACTGATTGGGGTCTGAAAACCTTCCATTGTGGAGATAAAGGTCTTAACCCACCCAGTCTGAACAGTGTAGGGGCCACAGTACAACAGGGGCATAGTTGACCTGTCTGACCCTTAGTTAACCTGGTCTGACAGGACATAAGTTGACCACTGCAGAAGCAATTGAGGTAATTCTAGTGGTCTTGCCCCCCCCCCCCCCAATTCTGACATGGCATACAAATTGAACCAGGGGAACAAAAAAAAGCCCAGAAAAATAAAAGCAAGACATATCTGCACCACTGAGGGGGTTAGAAGGCACCGAGTGTTATTCTGGCCACCTAAGGAGAGAGCTTGCTACATGAGTTGCCTCCTTGGTGACCTGCCAAAGGGAATGAATAGAGGAAGAAGGTATTTCCTCCTTCCTGTGTAAAAGCCCTGGAAAAATTGGCCTGTGTAGTAATCCAAAAAGTAGAACTGACATGGGGGCTGCCCATGTCAAGACCAGCCATCATGGTGTGGGAACACAGCATGGGAGTCCCAAAAGAATATGGGGAAGCCCTGTTCTGAAGGAACTAATCTCACAATCATTAGCCTACCCAGAGCCGCAAGGACATATGTAGGAGCAGATGGAGCTGCATAAGATGGCAGCCATGGGCCAATCCTTATAGGCTCAGTGAATCAATAAAACTTAAAGTGTCCATGTCCTATACACTTGTCCCTCTAGTATAGAGGGTCAAGAAACAATGGTAAAAGTTAAAGAAAGATAAAATAAAAATACAGTAAACGAAAAATAAGTAGAAATTAAAGGGAATAAGTCACGCATCACAAGTAGACCTCGGATTGTGATCAGACAAAATGATAGGGACAGGCATACTCACAAAACCTTGACCTTCTTTATATCTTCTTCCTCCTCTGATTGTGGTCAGGAGAGTGGCTTCCCAAGGGTTTGGCCATTAACTTGAAGACATAATAGAATATAGGCTCAGGTGACTAATATGTGTCTTGTTCTGCTGTGCATGCAAAACGAATGTAGTTAGATGTATGGGGCAAATGAACCATAAAATGAGAAACGGATCATGCATGAAAAGAAAATCTTCCAAAATAAGATCAGCCCTGTTGCCTCCTGTAGACATGGCACTTAAAACCTTTCAATGGCTGCTGATGGGAAGGGGTGAAGTGAAGCTGGCAGAGAGCCTCCACCTCCATAGAGCTTTAGTTTGCAAGTGCCCTGCCCCCTAGTGGTAGCATCTCAACCCATAGTTTCTGTGTTCTATAATGGAAGAACGAGAAAGAGCTTTTTAGTATTTTCACAGTCTCTAAATACTCTTGGGAAATTTCAAAACAAGCAGATATTAACTAGTAGAATGCCACATTATCTTGGCCATCATTCAAGGCACCTTTAAAGTCATACCTCCCACGTGTCCCTCTTTAGGAGTGACAGTCCCTCATTGAGACCCAAATCCCTCTGTACCTCTTTCCCACCCTGGTGTCCCTGTGTTTAGGCGATCAAATGGTATGGTGTGTATATAAGTGTATCACCCTGGTGTCCCTGTGTTTAGGAGATCAGACTGTGTGGTGTGTATATAAGTGTATCACCCTGGTGTCCCTGTGTTTAGGAGATCAGACTGTGTGGTGTGTATATAACTGTATCACCCTGGTGTCCCTGTGTTTAGGAGATCAGACTGTGTGGTGTGTATATATGTGTATCACCCTGGTGTCCCTGTGTTTAGGAGATCAGACTGTGTGGTGTGTATATAAGTGTATCACTCTGGTGTCCCTGTGTTTAGGAGATCAGACTGTGTGGTGTGTATGGAAGTGTGTCACCCTGGTGCCCCTGTGTTTAGGAGATCGGACTGTGTGGTGTGTATATAAGTGTATCACCCTGGTGTCCCTGTGTTTAGGAGATCAGACTGTGTGGTGTGTATATAAGTGTATCACTCTGATGTCCCTGTGTTTAGGAGATCAGACTGTGTGGTGTGTGTATATAACTGTATCACCCTGGTATCCCTGTGTTTAGGAGATCAGACTGTGTGGTGTGTATATAAGTGTATCACCCTGGTGTCCCTATGTTTAGGAGATCAGACTGTGTGGTGTGTATATAAGTGTATCATCGTGGTGTCCCTGTGTTTAGGAGATCAGACTGTGGTGTATGTATATAAGTGTATCACATTGCTCCGCAGCAATAAAACTTACATTATTGTTTGTTTAAAGGGATAGTAACGTTTCATAATAAAAGCAGCTCTAATTAATCATCATATTATTTGGACTTTGGAGAGTGTTATTTCAATTCTGTCAGAGTTGTAGTTCTAGAGTAATTCAATGACAAAGTGTCCCCCTCCCCCCCTTTTACTGATGTAACACTGTTCAGCCAGAGCAGAAGGGAGGTGCCCAGGTAGACTGCAGAGAGGGACAATCTTCAATTAAGATAAGGGAAAAACCTGAAAAACTTGTCAAGGTGGGCAGGGCTTTCATTGTTCTCATAGGAATAAGAGTGTCCCCTGCTGTTATCTGTCTGGTCTATGAACTGCATTCCACATCTGAGAAGAAATGGCTTACACTAGGTAAAAGGGGCGGGAGGGGGAAACTTTGCTTGTGAATATCTCTCAAACCATAAAGGTTTGAGAGATAAGACTTATATCGTACTTCATGTTTTTTTAATGCCTACAAAATAAAATAAAGTTAAAACGAAGTATTACTATCCCTTTAAACGTCAGTATATGTTTATAAATTAGTCTGTATAAATAAAACATTTTGGTCTTCTTATAAATCATTTATTAGGTTACACAAGGAGGTGTCAATAGGTCATGAAATAGCCTGAAAATTCTCTGTAATGCCCCCAGCCAAGCCCCCAGCATCACCCCTAAAACAAAAGTGTCCCTCTTTGGCAATTTGAAATGTTGGGAGGTATGTAAAGTGGAGATGACTTCTCCAGTGATATCACTTCTCCAATTCCTATGTTATTCTATAGAGCCAATGCACTAAGATCTCTCCCACTTGAGAAATCTTAGTGCATTGGCTCCATAGAATAACATAGGAATTGGAGAAGTGATATCACTGGAGAATTAATCTCCACTTTATCACCTCATTATCACACCTTAGTGCATAACCTCCAGGACTTAAAGGGATAGTAATACTTTATTATTACTATCCCCCATATTGTAGATATTTGTAAAATAATTTAATAGCTGCCAGGTTCATCTCTCAAACCTTTATGGTTTGAGAGATAACCGAACTCAAAGTTTCCCCCTCCCTCCCCCTTCCCTGAAGTCAGCGTTGTACTGACTGCAGGGGAAGTCTGTCGTACGACAGGCTTGAAGCTCTGCAGCTGAGCCGAGATTGCGTTAGTGAAAAATAATTATTTCACTGAAACGGTCTTCTACATGTGCTCGGTTTGTGCTTGGTTTGCAGCCACATGTAGAAGACTGTTTCAGTGAAATAATTATTTTTTTACTAACGTGATCGCGGCTCTGCTGCAGAGCCGCCTGATGAAAGTCAGACCGGATATCCCTGCAGTCAGCACAACGCTGACTTCCGGGAAGGGGAACTTTGCCTTCGGTTATCTCTCAAACCTTTATGAACCTGGGGGCTATTAAATTATTTTACAAATATCTACAATATGGGGGATAGTAATAATAAAGTATTCCTATCCCTTTAAAAAGGTAAAATACAGTTAGTTAAAGGTGACTTCAGCTCATGCTTGTCATTTTACAATTAAAAAATATTTTACATTCTCATCTGCTATATAGAGGTTGGGCAATTTGTGGCCCTCCAGCTGTTGTTGAATTACACCTCCCATCATCCTCAGCAAGCCAACTGGAATTGGTCCAAAAAGAACTGGAAGACAACTCTTTTTTCCAACCTGTACTACAGGGGTGTACAATCTTTGGACTTCCAGCTGTTAAGGATTATGGGAGCTATCGTCACCCAACAGGAAGTCCAGGAATTTACTACCCCCGCTGCACTGTATAGATAACACGATAACATCCTTTCTCTGTCACTCTTTGAGTACTGTTGGGCTATTTGCAAAAGTAAGTGGAGTAATTCTGGGGCATATGACACAAATAAAAATATATCACGTACTTATAGCTAGCGTTAAGAACAATTTATCTTATGTTAGATTCATAAAATATAAAACTAAACTTGCTTTTAGTAATACATATGACGACTGTCCTATTCATACACCTTTTGGTTAAAGCGGGACTTTCACCAGAAGGACATAGTGCCGCAAATGATAATTACATTAGCGATATACACACAGTTTTATTTTCAAGAATAATTGCTGCGTTAACGAAAAATAGAACCTTTTAAGCAGACAGACAGCAGGGAACAGCGCAGACATCTTGCAGAGCCGGTATCTCTGCGTCAGCGCTGTCCGTCCCCTTCAACTCCACGACTGGTGAGTTGGAAGCCTTGCATAAAAGGTTCTATTTTTCGTTAATGCAGAAATTATTCTTGAAAATAAAACTAAGTGTTTGCATATCCCTAATATAATTATCATTTGCCGTGCTATGTTATTGTTGTGAAATTTCCGATTTAAAGGGGAACTCTCACCTCATTTAAAGCGAAACTACTATGTCACAAAATGTTTAGCTTAACTAAGTCCCCTTCTGGCGACTAGCTGCTTAGTAGCGCTAGTCACCAGAATTATTTCCTGATTTAATAGATATATGCTTTATTCCCCAGCTGTCAGTAGCACAGAGCACGGACATCTTGCCATTGTGACGTCCGCACACCTGCGCTGTCAGTCCTAACCGGGTCTAGGAGGCGTTGCTAAGAGCCAATCGGCTCTGGCTGAGACTGACAGTGTAGTAGCATGGACATCACAATGGCAAGATGTCCGTGCTCTGTGCTACTGACAGCTGGGGAATAAAGCAGATATCTATTAAATCAGGTAAAAATTCTGCTTACTAGCACTAGTCGCCAGAAGGGGACTTAGTTAATAGTGATGAGCGAGCACCCCAATGCTCGGGTGTTCGGGTGCTCTGACCGAGCACCCCCTGAGGCTCGAGTGCTCGGCCGAGCACCCGAGCCCCATTGAAGTCAATGGGAGGACTCGAGCATTACACCAGGCACCCCCTGCTCTGATGAGGGGAGGGTGCCTGGTCCATAGGAAAATGGCAGAAAAGGATGGAAACACCACAGAAATGGTTCAGGGACAGCATAGGGAGGATGTCTGGATGCATCTTGGACTCCAACATCGCTGCTGGGAACGATCTTTCGCCCGTAGTACGCCATTTTTACAGACTGACCATAAAACACACAAAAAGGAAAATAAAAACGACTTTAGGCGAAAAATTGTTACCAAACAATATTTGCTGTATATTTACTTGTATATCATCTGCAAATTCTCCCAAAAATTTCCTTGATTTTCTGAAGTGAGGCCATGATTAAGAGGGAAACGTGCGCAGAGGCAAATTCTCCCAAAAATTTCCTTGATTTTCAGAACTGAGGCCATGATTAAGAGGGAAACGTGCGCAGAGGCAAATTCTCCCAAAAATTTCCTTGATTTTCAGAACTGAGGCCATGATTAAGAGGGAAACGTGCGCAGAGGCAAATTCTCCCAAAAATTTCCTTGATTTTCAGAACTGAGGCCATGATTAAGAGGGAAACGTGCGCAGAGGCAAATTCTCCCCAAAATTTCCTTGATTTTCAGAACTGAGGCCATGATTAAGAGGGAAACGTGCGCAGAGGCAAATTCTCCCAAAAATTTCCTTGATTTTCAGAACTGAGGCCATGATTAAGAGGGAAACGTGCGCTGAGCTGACCATCTAAAACATTATGGGTGAGGGTCTGCTGCAGAGCTGACCATCCTAAACATTATATGCGAAGGCCCGCTAGTGAGCTGACGCTATAAAACATTATATGAGAGGGCCCGCTAGAGAGCTGACCCAATAAAACATTATATGAGAAGGCCCGCTGGTGAGCTGACCTATATAAAAATTGTCAAACAGGGCCCGCTGGTGAGCTGGCCCTATATAAAAATTATATCACAGGGCCCGCTGGTGAGCTGGCCCTATATAAAAATTATATCCCAGGGCATATGGAAGAGGAGGAGGAGGATGAGAAGATTAAGAGTCAACCATATACCCGTTTTTTGGGTGGAAGGGGTGAATGGGAATACAGAGTATTCCCATCATTGTAAATAACATATATAAAGTGAGTTTATGTTCCCCCGGGGCTTTCCTCCAGTGGAGTGGAGAAGTCAGGGGAAATCCAGGCCTTGTTCATTTTTATAAGTGTCAACCTATCAGCATTGTCGGTGGAAAGGCGGATACGCTTATCTGTTATGATGCCACCAGCAGCACTAAATACCCGCTCAGACAGAACGCTGGCGGCAGGGCAGGCCAGCACCTCCAAGGCGTAGAGTGCCAGTTCATACCACGTGTCCAGCTTGGACACCCAGTAGTTGTAAGGCACAGAGGGATCATTGAGGACGCTGACACGGTCTGCTACGTACTCCTTCACCATCTTCCAAAACTTTTCCCTCCTTGTGACACTAGGCTGCGCATCAGGGTGAGGGTGCTGGCGGGGTGTCATGAAGGTGTCCCACGCCTTGGAGAGTGTTGCCCTGCCTTTCTCGGAACTGCTGTGTGCTCCCCTTTTCTCCCCTTCTCTGTTGGCCAAGGTAGCACGTACTCTGCCGCCAGCGTTGTCAGATGGAAAATTTTGGAGCAATTTTTCAACAAGAACCTTCTGGTATTGCACCATTTTGCTTGTCCTCTCCACCGGAGGAATGAGAGATGAGAAATTCTCTTTGTAGCGGGGGTCCAGAAGGGTGAACACCCAGTAATCCGTGTTGTTTAAAATGCGTATAACGCGTGGGTCACGGGAAAGGCAGCCTAACATAAAGTCAGCCATGTGTGCCAGAGTACCAACAGTCAAGATTTCGCTGTCCTCACCAGGAGGATGACTCTCAATATCCTCATCCTCTTCCTCCTCTTCTGCCCACCCACGCTGAAGAGATGGAACTAAAGTTCCATGGCTACCCTCTGTAGCGGAGGCAACCGTGTCTTCCTCCTCCTCCTCCTCCTCCTCCTCCTCCGCCTCCTCCAATTGTCGCTGAGAAGACGAAGTGAGGGTGCTCTGGCTATCACCTTGTGTAAGCTCTTCCTCCCCCATTTCCACCTCTTCCACATGCAAAGCGTCGGTTTTAATTGTGAGCAGCGAGCGTTTCAGTAGACACAGAAGTGGGATGGTGACACTGATAATAGCGTTATCGCCGCTCACCATCTGTGTCGATTCCTCAAAATTGCGTAAAACCTCGCAGAGGTCTGACATCCATTCCCACTCCTCACTTCTGATTACAGGAAGTTGAACGGAGAGGCGACGACCGTGTAACAGCTGGTACTCCACTACTGCCCTCTGCTGCTCACAAAGCCGGGCCAACATGTGGAAGGTGGAGTTCCAGCGCGTGCTCACGTCACACAGCAGCCGGTGAGCTGGCAATTGTAAGCGCTGCTGCAGCTTCAACAGGCCGGCCGAAGCTGTAGATGACTTACGGAAATGTGCACACACGCGGCGCACCTTGGTCAAGAGATCATGCACATTGGGGTAGGTTTTTAGAAATCGCTGCACCACTAAATTAAATACATGCGCTAGGCATGGTACGTGTGTGAGCTTGCCGAGCTCCAAAGCCGCCACCAAGTTACGCCCATTATCACACACAACCATGCCTGGTTGCAGGTTGAGTGGCGAGAGCCACTGCTCGGTCTGGTGACTAATCCCCTGCAACAGCTCTGAGGCCGTGTGCTGTTTGTCCCCAAGGCAGATCAGCTTCAGCACGGCCTGTTGACGCTTCCCCACTGCAGTGCTACACTGCTTCCAGCTACTGGCTGATGGGGGAGTGGCGCTGCGTGTAGAGAATTCGGAGGTGGAAACGGAGGAGGAGGAGCCAATAACGTAGGTGCTGGCGGAAACCCTGATGGAGGTAGGGCCCGCAATCCTCGGCGTGGGTAGCACCCGTGCCATCCCAGGGTCCGAGTCGCTCGCAGCCTCCACGACATTCACCCAGTGTGCCGTCAGGGAAATGTAGCGTCCCTGGCCACAAGCACTTGTCCATGTGTCAGTCGTTAAGTGGACCTTCCCAGTAACTGCGTTGGTCAGGGCACGGGTGATGTTACGGGACACATGGTGGTGTAATGCGGGGATGGCACACCGGGAAAAGTAGTGGCGGCTGGGGACCGCGTACCGAGGGACAGCTGCTGCCATCAGGCTGCGGAAGGACTCAGTGTCCACAAGCCTAAATGGCAGCATTTCGATGGCCAGTAATTTGGAAAGGTGTGAGGTTAGTGCTATGGCCTGTGGGTGGGTGGCTGGGTACTTTCTCTTGCGCTCAAATGCCTGGGGTAACGACATTTGGACGCTGTGCTGGGACAGGGAAGTGGATGTGGTCACTGATGGTGCTTCAGATGCTACAGGTGCAGGGCGGGAGGTATGCGGGCCTGCGCCTTCGACAGGCGATTGGCCGGTACCGAAAACAGGGGAAGAGGAGGCAGTGGTGTGGCCTGCAGACACAGATGGGCGATCCAGGCGTTCCTCCCACTTACTACGGTGCTTGGATGCCATGTGTCGGATCATGCTGGTGGTGGTGAGGTTTCTAGTGTTCATGCCTCGGCTCATTCTGGTGTGGCACAGGTTGCAAACTACAATTCTTTTGTCGTCCGCACTTTCCTTAAAAAAACGCCCTACCGCGGAACACCTACCCTTTGGCAAGGTAGATTTACGCAAGGGGGTGCTCCGTGGAACATTTGCGGGCCGGTTTGGTGCGGTCCGCCTTCTTTCTGTAGCCACACCACTGCCTCTTCCAGCCTGTTGCGGTGCTGCAGATGGCTCACCCTCAGGACTGCTGTCATCGCTCGGCTCTACACCTTCCCAGGTGGGGTCAGTCACCTCATCGTCCACCAAGTCCTCCTCCACTTCCTCACTCTGATCATCCTCCTCAAGTCTTAATCCCACCACATACTCAGTCATTGACAACTGTATAACATTCTCCTCAACAAGGTCTTGAGACGGAAATAGTGGTTGATTTAATGGCAACTGTGTCTCATCATCATCATCATCATCCACTACTTTCTTTGACCTTAAATGCCGTTCACATCTGTCATCTTCTTGTGATTGGGTAGCCTCTAGAGGTTGTGAATCAGGGCACAAGATGTCATGTTCCTCTGCAAGCGTGCTTGGAGAGAGGGTCAAATGAAGGATTGGTGATGAGACGAGCTCCTCACTATATCCCAGTGTGGGATCACTTCTTTGACCAGACCGTGTATGGTGGGAGGAAGGATGATCAGAGTGAGGATTATGTTGACCAGACTCTTGGCTACTGAGAGTGGACTTGGTGGAAGACAGGGTGGTGCTTAACCGACTGGAAGCAGTATCAGCTGTCATCCAACCGACCACCTGTTCGCAGTGGTCGGACCTCGAGAGTGATGTCCTGCGACGCCCTGTAAAATTAGACATGAAGCTAGGTATGGTGGATGTCTTTCTTTCTTGTGCTCTGGCACCAGGCACAGTTTCTCCGCGTCCTGACCCGCGCCCTGAACTATCAGGATCACGTCCACTTCCCCGTCCCTTTTTACCCGCCTTCTTCATCTTACACGGAATATGTGACTTTAATATTTGAGTTTGAAAACTTAACAGTATTTCTTCCTAGTCTGCAACTGTGCAGAGTACACAGAATAGGCTGCTAAACTGCGGTGACGAACACAGAATGGAATATGTGACTTTAATATTTGAGTTTGAAAACTTAACAGTATTTCTTCCTCGTCTGCAACTGTGCAGAGTACACAGAATAGGCTGCTAAACGGCGGTGACACACACTGAATGGAATATGTGACTTTAATATTTGAGTTTGAAAACTTAACAGTATTTCTTCCTAGTCTGCAACTGTGCAGAGTACACAGAATAGGCTGCTAAACGGCGGTGACACACACTGAATGGAATATGTGACTTTAATATTTGAGTTTGAAAACTTAACAGTATTTCTTACTATTCTGCAACGGTGCAGAGTACACAGAATAGGCTGCTAAACTGCGGTGACACACACTGAATGGAATATGTGACTTTAATATTTGAGTTTGAAAACTTAACAGTATTTCTTCCTAGTCTGCAACGGTGCAGAGTACACAGAATAGGCTGCTAAACGGCGGTGACACACACTGAATGGAATATGTGACTTTAATATTTGAGTTTGAAAACTTAACAGTATTTCTTACTATTCTGCAACTGTGCAGAGTACACAGAATAGGCTGCTAAACTGCGGTGACACACACTGAATGGAAAATGTGACTTTAATATTTGAGTTTGAAAACTTAACAGTATTTCTTCCTAGTCTGCAACTGTGCAGAGTACACAGAATAGGCTGCTAAACGGCGGTGACACACACTGAATGGAATATGTGACTTTAATATTTGAGTTTGAAAACTTAACAGTATTTCTTCCTAGTCTGCAACTGTGCAAGTACACAGAATAGGCTGCTAAACGGCGGTGACACACACTGAATGGAATATGTGACTTTAATATTTGAGTTTGAAAACTTAACAGTATTTCTTCCTAGTCTGCAACTGTGCAGAGTACACAGAATAGGCTGCTAAACGGCGGTGACACACACTGAATGGAATATGTGACTTTAATATTTGAGTTTGAAAACTTAACAGTATTTCTTCCTAGTCTGCAACTGTGCAGAGTACACAGAATAGGCTGCTAAACGGCGGTGACACACACTGAATGGAATATGTGACTTTAATATTTGAGTTTGAAAACTTAACAGTATTTCTTCCTAGTCTGCAACTGTGCAGAGTACACAGAATAGGCTGCTAAACGGCGGTGACACACACTGAATGGAATATGTGACTTTAATATTTGAGTTTGAAAACTTAACAGTATTTCTTCCTAGTCTGCAACTGTGCAGAGTACACAGAATAGGCTGCTAAACGGCGGTGACACACACTGAATGGAATATGTGACTTTAATATTTGAGTTTGAAAACTTAACAGTATTTCTTACTATTCTGCAACGGTGCAGAGTACACAGAATAGGCTGCTAAACTGCGGTGACACACACTGAATGGAATATGTGACTTTAATATTTGAGTTTGAAAACTTAACAGTATTTCTTCCTAGTCTGCAACGGTGCAGAGTACACAGAATAGGCTGCTAAACGGCGGTGACACACACTGAATGGAATATGTGACTTTAATATTTGAGTTTGAAAACTTAACAGTATTTCTTACTATTCTGCAACTGTGCAGAGTACACAGAATAGGCTGCTAAACTGCGGTGACACACACTGAATGGAAAATGTGACTTTAATATTTGAGTTTGAAAACTTAACAGTATTTCTTCCTAGTCTGCAACTGTGCAGAGTACACAGAATAGGCTGCTAAACGGCGGTGACACACACTGAATGGAATATGTGACTTTAATATTTGAGTTTGAAAACTTAACAGTATTTCTTCCTAGTCTGCAACTGTGCAGAGTACACAGAATAGGCTGCTAAACGGCGGTGACACACACTGAATGGAATATGTGACTTTAATATTTGAGTTTGAAAACTTAACAGTATTTCTTCCTAGTCTGCAACTGTGCAGAGTACACAGAATAGGCTGCTAAACGGCGGTGACACACACTGAATGGAATATGTGACTTTAATATTTGAGTTTGAAAACTTAACAGTATTTCTTCCTAGTCTGCAACTGTGCAGAGTACACAGAATAGGCTGCTAAACGGCGGTGACACACACTGAATGGAATATGTGACTTAAATATTTGAGTTTGAAAACTTAACAGTATTTCTTACTATTCTGCAACGGTGCAGAGTACACAGAATAGGCTGCTAAACTGCGGTGACACACACTGAATGGAATATGTGACTTTAATATTTGAGTTTGAAAACTTAACAGTATTTCTTCCTAGTCTGCAACGGTGCAGAGTACACAGAATAGGCTGCTAAACGGCGGTGACACACACTGAATGGAATATGTGACTTTAATATTTGAGTTTGAAAACTTAACAGTATTTCTTCCTAGTCTGCAACGGTGCAGAGTACACAGAATAGGCTGCTAAACTGCGGTGACACACACTGAATGGAAAATGTGACTTTAATATTTGAGTTTGAAAACTTAACAGTATTTCTTCCTAGTCTGCAACGGTGCAGAGTACACAGAATAGGCTGCTAAACGGCGGTGACACACACTGAATGGAATATGTGACTTTAATATTTGAGTTTGAAAACTTAACAGTATTTCTTCCTAGTCTGCAACGGTGCAGAGTACACAGAATAGGCTGCTAAACGGCGGTGACACACACTGAATGGAATATGTGACTTTAATATTTGAGTTTGAAAACTTAACAGTATTTCTTCCTAGTCTGCAACGGTGCAGAGTACACAGAATAGGCTGCTAAACGGCGGTGACACACACTGAATGGAATATGTGACTTTAATATTTGAGTTTGAAAACTTAACAGTATTTCTTCCTAGTCTGCAACTGTGCAGAGTACACATAATAGGCTGCTAAACGGCGGTGACACACACTGAATGGAATATGTGACTTTAATATTTGAGTTTGAAAACTTAACAGTATTTCTTCCTAGTCTGCAACTGTGCAGAGTACACAGAATAGGCTGCTAAACGGCGGTGACACACACTGAATGGAATATGTGACTTTAATATTTGAGTTTGAAAACTTAACAGTATTTCTTCCTAGTCTGCAACTTTGCAGAGTACACAGAATAGGCTGCTAAACGGCGGTGACACACACTGAATGGAATATGTGACTTTAATATTTGAGTTTGAAAACTTAACAGTATTTCTTACTATTCTGCAACTGTGCAGAGTACACAGAATAGGCTGCTAAACTGCGGTGACACACACTGAATGGAAAATGTGACTTTAATATTTGAGTTTGAAAACTTAACAGTATTTCTTCCTAGTCTGCAACTGTGCAGAGTACACAGAATAGGCTGCTAAACGGCGGTGACACACACTGAATGGAATATGTGACTTTAATATTTGAGTTTGAAAACTTAACAGTATTTCTTCCTAGTCTGCAACTGTGCAGAGTACACAGAATAGGCTGCTAAACGGCGGTGACACACACTGAATGGAATATGCGACTTTAATATTTGAGTTTGAAAACTTAACAGTATTTCTTCCTAGTCTGCAACTGTGCAGAGTACACAGAATAGGCTGCTAAACGGCGGTGACACACACTGAATGGAATATGCGACTTTAATATTTGAGTTTGAAAACTTAACAGTATTTCTTCCTAGTCTGCAACTGTGCAGAGTACACAGAATAGGCTGCTAAACGGCGGTGACACACACTGAATGGAATATGTGACTTTAATATTTGAGTTTGAAAACTTAACAGTATTTCTTACTATTCTGCAACGGTGCAGAGTACACAGAATAGGCTGCTAAACTGCGGTGACACACACTGAATGGAATATGTGACTTTAATATTTGAGTTTGAAAACTTAACAGTATTTCTTCCTAGTCTGCAACGGTGCAGAGTACACAGAATAGGCTGCTAAACGGCGGTGACACACACTGAATGGAATATGTGACTTTAATATTTGAGTATGAAAACTTAACAGTATTTCTTCCTAGTCTGCAACGGTGCAGAGTACACAGAATAGGCTGCTAAACTGCGGTGACACACACTGAATGGAAAATGTGACTTTAATATTTGAGTTTGAAAACTTAACAGTATTTCTTCCTAGTCTGCAACGGTGCAGAGTACACAGAATAGGCTGCTAAACGGCGGTGACACACACTGAATGGAATATGTGACTTTAATATTTGAGTTTGAAAACTTAACAGTATTTCTTCCTAGTCTGCAACGGTGCAGAGTACACAGAATAGGCTGCTAAACGGCGGTGACACACACTGAATGGAATATGTGACTTTAATATTTGAGTTTGAAAACTTAACAGTATTTCTTCCTAGTCTGCAACGGTGCAGAGTACACAGAATAGGCTGCTAAACGGCGGTGACACACACTGAATGGAATATGTGACTTTAATATTTTAGTTTGAAGACTTAACAGTATTTCTTCCTATTCTGCAACTCTGCACAGTACACAGAATGTGCTGCTACACTGCGGCGAAGCACACTGAATGGAATATGTGACTTTGATATTTTAGTTTGAAGACTTAACAGTATTTCTTCCTATTCTGCAACTCTGCACAGTACACAGAATGTGCTGCTACACTGCGGCGAAGCACACTGAATGGAATATGTGACTTTGATATTTTAGTTTGAAGACTTAACAGTATTTCTTCCTATTCTGCAACTCTGCACAGTACACAGAATGTGCTGCTACACTGCGGCGAAGCACACTGAATGGAATATGTGACTTTGATATTTTAGTTTGAAGACTTAACAGTATTTCTTCCTATTCTGCAACTCTGCACAGTACACAGAATGTGCTGCTACACTGCGGCGAAGCACACTGAATGGAATATGTGACTTTGATATTTTAGTTTGAAGACTTAACAGTATTTCTTCCTATTCTGCAACTCTGCACAGTACACAGAATGTGCTGCTAAACTGCGGCGAAGCACACTGAATGGAATATGTGACTTTGATATTTTAGTTTGAAGACTTAACAGTATTTCTTCCTATTCTGCAACTCTGCACAGTACACAGAATGTGCTGCTAAACTGCGGCGACGCACACTGAATGGAATATGTGACTTTGATATTTTAGTTTGAAGACTTAACAGAATGTGCTCTAATCTGCAACTTTGCACACTAAACAGAATGTGCTCTAATCTGCAACTGTGCAGACTAAACAGAATATATATTTTTTTTTTTTTTTTTTTTTTCCCCCCACACAAAATAACCTGCTGCCCCCACACACAGTAGTCCTAAAAAGGACTTTTGGTTCTTTTTTTTCACAATTTTGCTTGTTTTCCTCCCTACACTGCCTTTCCCTTCCTATCCTCAGCTCTCCCTGGCTAAGACTGAGCCGAACTCGATGGTCAGGTGCTATACAGCACCCGACCACGGGTTCTGGCCAGCCAATCAGTGTAATGCCAGCAGCCAACATGGCTGCTGGCATTACACCGATGTCAGAGCCTCCCTGCACGTTTATTGGCTGCGCAGCAGCCGCAAAACGTGTGGGGAGGAGACCCGAACATGGCGGGCGAGCACATGCGGTACTCGTACGAGTACCGCCATGTGCCGAGCAGAGCGATGCTCGAGCCGATCCGAGCATCGGCCGAGCATGCTCGCTCAACACTATTAGTTAAGCTAAACATTTTGTGACATGGTAGTTCCGCTTTAAAGTCTTCTTATTAGAATCTTGATTTTCTATAAATGTTAAATCCGGTATTTATTTATTTTTTTTTTTTTAAACAATGTTTTCACAGAGATATACATTTTAAAATGTAAGCGCATGATGTCACTTCAGTACAGGTTGCATCACCACTCTGTACCGCAGCCTGTCAGTCTTCTCTTTTTTCCCTCCCCAGTTGTTCCCTGGTACTACCTCATCCACTGACAGAGGAATCCAGCATGTGAGCTGTAGAGCTCTCATTGGCTAATACCGGATTTAACATTTATAGAGAAACAATATTCTAATTAGAAGGACTTTAAACATACCTCTCAACAATTCAAATTGCCAAAGATGGACACTTGTGTTTTAGGGGGTGTTGTTGGGGGCGTGGCTGGTGTGCAGGGCATTACTGAGAATTTTTAGGCTATTTTATGACCTATTGACATCTCTTTGTGTAACCTAATAAATGACTTATAACAAGACCAAAGTATTTTATTTACACAGACTAATTTATAAACACATATACTGACTTTAAACAAACAATAATGTGAGTTTTATTGCTGTGGAGCAATGTGATGCACTTATATACATACACCACAGTCTGATTTCCTAAAAAGAGGGACATTAGGGTGGGAAAGAGGGACAGAGGGATTTGGGTCTAAAAGAGAGACACTTGGGTGGTATGCTTTAAATCAGGGGAGAGTCCCCCTTTAATTCTGTTTATGCTGTAAGACCTAACGTGTAAGGCAGTCAGTCTGGGATTAGTAACTACCATTCTTGTATTCTAAATGACTGGTACCTTATCGCATCCCATTTACAGTGAATACAGCACTAGCTCTTCTCAGACACCTGTTAATGGAAGTCAAGGAGCCTTGGCAATACAGGAATGGCTGCTCTCACAGTGAACATATAAGAAACAAAGGAAACAAATGTCACCATTCTAGCATGAAATTACATTGCATTTAAATGTATATAATCCCAATTCATTTTAGGTGTCACTGTTCCCTTTAATATTTCTTTGCCTTGTCCAGGGACCTCTTATGTACTGCCGTTTCCTAATGGGTAAATAACCAGTGCAGTAATTACAGTGGACATCTGGACTTAAACATTGGGTGTGACCTCTGGAGAGTGAGTGCTACGCATCATGACTGAAGATTGGGAGGTGACATACAAATGTAATTTTTTTATACCAGTAGCCTGACCTGTAAAATATTGTTGCATATGTATAAGACAAAACGGGTGCAATTCTGGGCCAAAGCAACTGCACTGTAGATAAAAATTTCAACTGGGAGAACAAATTCAGTTTGTCATTCGGGGACACTGCAGAGAGTAGCATTTTCTGTTCTAGTGTAGCTGTGTGCATGGGGTCATGTGATCCCCTGGTGTAACGAATGTCTTCTCTGCACAAGGGTTGCTAGAGGGCAGTTCTGTAGTGCGACACTTGAGACCAGTGATGGTTACTGAGTTACCCTTGCTGCGGTCAAAACAGAGGTAGAGGTGATGGCCACATGGCCAGATATCCACCCCCTGAGGAGCTGGAAGCAGACCAGGAATGGTAACCAGTATACCATTGACTGCGCAGGGAAGGTAGAGGAGGACCTTGCAGCCAAGAGACTGGAACCCTCTGAGGTATTCTGAGAGGGAGTAAGCCTCCAGGAAAGGAGGGAGGAAGAGAGGTGGCACAACAGTTCCCTGAGTCCACTAGATGGCAGATGAAAGAGCTCAGGAAAGTCAAGCAGAAGTCAGAATCAGAAGGGTGTTGTGCTTTTTAGCACCACTAGATGGCTGACTGGATACAGGTTTTAAAGTAGAAGACTATAACTGTTCCCAAGAACCCCAGAAGGTGGTGGCTGAAGCAAGAGCTAAAGGGGCGAAGCCGGCTGGGAAAACAACTAAGGTTGCGCTGAGAGAATAAGAGTTGCTGTTTGCTGAGAGGGGAATCATGAGCCAGCTAAGGTAATTCACAGAGAGCAGAGCAGGAACACAGAGCATAGTCAGGATTAGCCAAGTTCAGATAGGAGAGGTCATTAGGTACAGGTCGTGGTCTAAACCGGTGGAGTTCACAGATAAGTGGTGCCAAGTTGGAGAAGCTGGAAATGGAAGTTAGGAGTCAAAGCTGAGGGCAGGATGCCTGAATCAGGGGGGTAACATAGCCGAATCGGTATTCAGAGATTAGTCTTAACACCAGGGTCAGCAATGGAGCAGCTAGAACAGGACATGCTGGACAGGACTGTAGGTCCTTCAAGGCACAGGTGAGAGGAAGCCAGCAGGTAAACAGACCCAGGCAGCCAATCAGAGATAAAAGCTGGGACTACAACAGGTGAAGGTACATGGATAGTGACACATGGTAACACCAAGAAAATTACTTACACAAAGGGTTTAAAACAATGGGAGAACTGAGCCCCATTTACTGAACAAGAGCTGGGGATCCATGTTCTTTAGTGTAAAACAATACTAAGGCTTGGCAGATATTTCCTTAAATCTCAGTACATGTACCACCATACCTGGGAACCTTCTCATCCATGATCCCCGAGGAACACACAGGGCTAGGATGGGAGTGTCCAAATGATGATATTTGCATCATAATGTGGGAGGGCCTTAAAGTGTTAGTAATGTCTAATGGCGTTTAAAGTTTGATTTCTCCTACTGACAGCTGTAAAGCTGTCAGCAGGAGATCCATGTCGTTCGACACGGTGGCACTTGAGAAGTGCCGAGATCTCGTTACTTACACGGATTCTCTTCATTGGAATGGTCTAAAATATGTGCCTAGCGTTCAGACACATGTTTTAGACCATTCCAATGAAGGGATTCCGTGTAAGTAACGAGATCCCGGCACTTCTCAAGCGCCACCGTGTCGACCGACACGAATCTCCTGCTGACAGTTTTACAGCTATCAGTAGGAGAAATCAAACTTAAACGCCCGTATCTCTTAAACCACAGCGGTTTGAGAGATACGTTTTTTTGCATTTAGATCAGCTTTTTAAGCTCTTCTAAATGCAAAAAAGTTTTTTTTAGACGTTACTAACACTTTAATTTGGGTGACACAGAGTTGAAGGGTTAAGAGGTGGGGTTTGCATTTCAAAGGGGCAGGAAAGTGGGAGGGACAGTGTGGGAGTGGGTGGGGTTACCACTGATCTCACAAAGCATGGGAATCAGTCTCTGTCCCCGGAGACCCAGCAATTCATTCTGGAAATCGGAGTCTTTGCGGCAGATCCGGAAAGTTCTGATGTATGAGCATCACTGTCACGACTGTCAGCTGGCAGTTCTCTGTCTAGTCACAGTGTTTAGACCTCTTTGCTTCTGAGTCTTCATTCAGGGACTTTGTATTGTCCTGAAAGTGGGCTGCCAGAAATGAAGGACATGAGGTTAAAATAAAGGACTGTCTTGGGCATTCTGAGACATGTGGTCGCCCCACAGATCTCCAGTATACAGTGTTACTTTGATGTCTGTAATCCACAAGCAAATGAATATTCCCATCAATCTGAATTGTGTTAACTTCCTGAATGCCAAAAAAGATTGTGAAACATTGCATTGTAGAGGTCCTTAGACCTCAAGAGGGTTAACTGAACCCTTTGCATTGCAATGCGTTGGATACCTGTCTGGCACTCAAAAGGTTATAAGGCCATTAAAATTTACGGGATTTTTTTTTGTTCCCTACGGTGCAGTAAATTTGCCCTAGAATTTCCCCTTTTGGCTTTATATATGTGTCCCACTAACTTAATTTGTCACAAGACCTGTGACTTAAAGGGATAGTAATGTCTATGTAAAATTAGTTACCCGAATCTTCTGTATATTAAAAGGAACATACTGTGCTATGTCTAAGCGCTTACTTCTTTGTAGATCAAAATTTATGAAGTATTGAAGATTCCCCACCCGCCCCTTTCTGGCTGCCTCTCATGGAATCTGAGATCTGGTTGTGCAACTCGACGGCTGCGGCGAGGGACAAACTTCTGTAAGTAAGTATGAGGGAAATCCTGCCCCCCTTGACGAAGGAGGGCAGGATTTCCCTTTGCTTACTGAAGTTTGTCTCTCACTGCAGCCGTCCCGACCAGCCTGCATCTTCTGAGTGACATGGGGAGAAAGGGCGGGCGGTGGATCTTCAGTGCTTCATAACTTTTGAACTACAAAGAAGTAAGGGCTTAGACATAGCTCAGTATGTTCCTTTTATAGAAGACTTGGGCAACTAACTTTAAATAGACATTACTATCACTTTAATTTGTGGCTCAGTTTCCTAAACAGCAGCGTAATTTTCTGGTGTTTTACAAAATGGTGAACAAGAAACATTACTGTGTACAGGGTTGCAAACCCCATAAAATTATTTTGTTACTGTCTTTAATAAAAAAAAAAATGTGCAACCAATTTTTGATACCTTTGTTTGACCTGCCGTATTTAAATCATACCAACATTTTCCCCAGATACCTCACAATTTTAGGAAATTCTTAGTTATGGTTGTTAATCCTGCCTGCATATTGGCTTGTAGCAATAACAATGAAGACCACAGGTTCATGGGAACTCTAAGTATGTAACATATCCATTCATGCGAACGAGTGTGTCAAACTGTACCATTGATACCAATGGATACCTGGCAGGCTGAGATGTGTTAAAAAAGAAACAAAAATATGTCAATACACATACTGATTTAAAAAGAAATTTACGAAAAGGAATATAATTGTACATAAAAGGAACAATGCGCAGTAAAATGCCATACATAGCTGCTCTTTACAAAATATTTAACCTCTTTGATGATTTACAAAGCATTAGAGGGGTCGAAATAAAATAAAATAAATCAAACAAGTATTCTAGTAAGCGCAGTAGTGAAATAAAACTGCAAGAGCGGAGATAACATGAAAAATAGGATTTTAGTCTTGCCTTGTTAAATCTTTTTCTCTTGGTCCATATGGAACACAGGTGCCATGGGGTTGAGATTCTCTTTGGATGGAAGAACACGTTCTCAAAACGACGGAGTTTTGTGATTGACGACTCATAGCCTCTTCTCTAGCTCAACCCTTGCCATGCCTCCAGTTATGATGCGATGAAACCACACAAACAGGGAGAGCAAAAAAAAGAACAAGGAAGCTGATGTGAGAATAAAGACTCTAACCAAGGACTACCACATCTAGACAGACGACACGTACAGAGGTCCCTTTCTCTGAGTGGGAGACCTGTGGTGAGGATAAAAGGATTTAACAAGGTGAGACTAAAATCCTATTTCTCTATCGTCCAATATGGAAAACAGGTACCATGGGGGTATACCAACAGTAGGCTCCCAGAGGTGGGAAGAAGGAGAAAGTACCTCACGCCTGTCACCATGATAAGGGAGTCCCTAGGATTATCTAGAACTGGAACAGAGCAAACTGAGCCAAGTTTCAACGGACACTATAAAAACTTGCACAGCACACAAGAACAAGAGCCAACAGGGCTCAAAAGAACAACTGAACAATAGTAAGGCCAAAGAAAAAAAACAGGTCCCTAGACAGTCAGAACAGCCTGAAAGACCTTCCGGCCAAAGCTTGGACATCCACACAATAGTGCTTAGCAAAGGTGTGCAAGGAGGACCAAGTCGCTGCCTTGAACAATTGCTCTGTCAAGGTCTGATTCTTATAGTGCCAGGAGGCCCCAACACACCTGGTGGAATGCTCTGTGACCCTAAAGGGAACAAGCTCCTTCCTGAGTTTGTACGCCTGTCAAATAGTAGACTTGATCCAAGAGGCCACAGTGACATTGGAAGGAGCCTGAACTGCCCTAGGACCCTCAGGAATGATGAGCAGGAATCAGTCTTACGGAAAGACTTCATGCAGTACACATGGAACTTAAGGCACTGTACCACATCCAGCAAAAGGAGCTCCCTCTCCTTGTCAGAATACACAATAATCTCCTGATTCATGTGGAACTCAGAGACTACTTTGGAATACATTCCTGAGAAGTTTGAAGAACTGCCTTGTCCCTTTGAAAAACCAAGATAGACAGCTTGCAAGACAAAGCATGCAGGGTTGCAAAGTGAGGTCTCTGAAGAACACCCAAAACCAAATTAAGGTCCCACGGAGGATTGGGAGCCTTGAAGGCAAGGAAAGCATAAGCAATTCCCTGAAGGAACACCTTGACATCAGGAATAGTGGCAATATGTCTCTGGAAAAAGAGACGAGATCTGAACCTTCAAGGAATTCAAACTGAGTCCTTTGAGAAAGGATAACACCAATGGAAGGTCAAAATTCTGAGAAGACAGGTCCCTGCCGACTCACCCGGAATGAAAAATAGACCAAACCCTGTGGTAGGTATTAGAGGAGATAGGCTTCCTAGCCTGAATCATAGCAGAAATGACCTCAGAGGAGAATCCCTTCTTACTCAGGATGTGGACTTCAACAGCCATGCTGTCAAAGCCAGCTTTTCCATATGCTCTTTCCAAAGGTAGCCCTGAAGAGGGAGGTCCTGCCTGAGATGGAGTGGAAGTGGTTCTTGAATGGAGAGACTCACTGAATTCTCAAACCAGACCCTCCGGGTTCAATAAGGACAACCAAAATCACTGCTACGATGTCCATCCTGATCTTCCGAGGCACCCTGGGAATGAGAGGAATTGGAGGAAAGACATAGGCGAGGTGGAAGTTACACGGAATGAACATTGCGTCCATGGCAAAGACCATAGGATCCCCCCCTCCAGGAGCAGACGGCCGGAAACTTCCTTTTGTCCCTCGTGGCCATCAGCTTGATTGTTAGCAGTCCTCTATGTAGCACAATAATTTGGAATACTTCTGGATTGAGTTCCCATTCTTCCAGAGCCACATCTTGGTGATTAGGAAGTCCGCCAGCACGTTTTCTACTCCTAGAATGTCAACAGTGGAGATGACTGGAACGTGGGCTTCTGCCTAACCTAAAATGTACCTCACCTTGTACCAGGCGTTGGCACTTCGAGTGGCACCCTGACGGTTGATGTAAGGCTCGGCCATGTAGTTGTCTGACTGAAATCATACTGGATGACCTTTCAACTGAAAGTTCCAGTACACAAATGTGTGGGGTGGGGGATATTAGGGTGGGGGAGAATGGCAAGGGGAAGGGGGATTGAGGGCAGTTAATTTTTTTTGGGTGTTTTTTTTGGTGTTTTTTTTCTCACTTTTGTATAATACACACCTCACACTTTACATAAGGTGAAATTGGGTAACAATGTGCGTATTAACCTGAGATTTTGTGGCAGTCATTCTTAGGGTCCCATATTCAGAATGAGAATATAGAGCATAACACATTTCAAAAATATACAAGTGAAACTCAAAATTATCATTTTTGTCATAGTAACATAGTAAATTAGGTTGAAAAAAAGACACGTCTATCAAGTTCAACCTTTGCCTTATAACCCAGAGACATGAATATAGTTTTCCTGCTGCCAAATAAGTCTTTATCAGTCCTTCCTGATTTGTATACTAATAAAAAGTATAACTCTTTATGCTCCCTTTTGAAAGAAATGTATCTAATCTTCTCATAGTCTTCCAAGAAAAACAGGGGCACCCTAAGCGTGTTTTCACTGCACACCAAAGTACCATGGCAGCCTGAATGAGAACCATGGTCCTATATGGATAAAATGCATCACAGCAGGTTGCTAAACCAAGCCACCCATGATAGAATGGAGTGTTGGCCACAGATAGAGAGGTCGGTCCCATTCTTTTGAAGGTCCATATTTGATATAGAGTGTGCCCATGAGATGAACTGCAGCAAAAGCAAAGTGACAGCAGATCTATTGCTGAAGACCCAGATGGCCGGTAAAAAACTCTGGAATATGGATGTAGAACAAGGTATTTTCTTTCAAGTCCCTTTTTTACTGGCCATCCAGGACTTAGCCTCCCCTGTTCTACATCAGTATTCCAGAGACTGGAAAATGTTATGGTGAATAAAGCACTTGGACCTGTTGGTATACACCCAAGAGTACTTAAAGCGGAACTTTCACCTCACGATGATCATGTATTCGTCCCTTCCTCTGTGCCCCCTGTTTGTAGTTTTGTATTTCTTTTTGCTTAAAAATTGGTCTAAGTTCAGCATTAGAGTAATTAATTTTGTACCTCATGAAGCAACGTTCGGCTCAAGCTGTACCATATGGTACGCAAGACACTCCCACAGGAGTTGTCTCTGAATCCTCTATGCAACCCCTGAATCCTCCGTCAAGCCTCAATGAAGGACCTAGTCGTCACAGATGCTCATTTGCATGCGCTGCATGCACAAGAACGCTTCATGAACACCAGCCTGACTCTTTTCCTTTGAAAGTCATGACACAGGGAGCATAGAAGCATGCACATTAATACTTTTTCGGCAAGATGCCACCGTTCTCCCTGGTCATGACGTGAACATATAAGGTTCATTTTATTAAATTACACCAAAAGCACAGCGTTAATATATACACAAATAGCATCCTATTAGGCATATCTTTCAGACATGTTAACGTTGTTGATAGGTGAAAGTTCCGTTTTAAGGAACTTAGAGCTCAATGCAAATGTTGGCGTCGGCAGAAAAAACTGGCAACAGTAGTTTTTAAGTCAAGCATGTGATGCAAATGTTCCCACAAGTAAGAAATAACGGCAGGTTCAAAACACACAACGCCTGTCGCCAAAATATCAAACTATCGCCCATTGAGGACAATGTAAAAGCTAAGCCCAGAGCCATTCAAATTTTGGAGTTATGGATAACGCGAGTTAAATTGCAACATTTTCCTCCAGAAATCTAACACCTACTTTTTTAGGAGAACAGCACACAACTCAGAGTAGAAAACCACCTTAGAGGAAGACAAAACAGAGAAACAGGTCATTCAAGGACATAACTCAAGCATACAGAGGTCAGATAATAACCCCAGCAATGCCTAGCAAATCCAACAACATGGCCTACATCACTGGTTCACAACCCCTCCACCTAAGACACCCCTAACATGCAATCTGGATGTTCCAGGGCACCCCTTGAAATTGTTAGAAAGGGCTTAGTGAAAGGAACAATCAATGGATACATAGTTATTAGTAGGTCTCATAGTGGGGATGACAAGAAGGAGATAATTGAGCAGAATGACCACTAGAAACATACATCACAGAACACGTCTACAAAGCAGTAGTAACCTGTATGGGAATAGTCAGGCACCCTGAGCTTGTGCTCATAGCACACTAAAGAGCCACGGCACAATGGTTGTGAAACACCGGCCTAAAACATACAAACAAGTCAAAGACAAACAACAAGTCTCCAGCAACCCCACAGGGACAAGGGGAATACAAAGCAACACAACATAAGCCATCCCAACATACCTCTGAAAAACAGGGGTTAACACACAACACGATATGCACACTTGTCACTCCAAGAAAAAATAAAGCTCACCTATGTAACCTCAGCAGTCCATGGAGACAAACCACACAACTGACAGGTACATACCAATTACACATAATGACACCACTAACCACAGACACACCAGAAAACAATTATTTGGATAACACACACCTTACCATTAGTCCATCATGACCACATGATACAGAAAAAAGGGAAGAAAGGAAGGGTGAAACCAACCGGAAGAGAACCATCCCCTTGAGGCACACTCCAAGAGTATACAAAAAATAGAAATAAGCTTAGTTAGACAGTACAAAATTAATCAAGTGAATACATCAAATCAATTACAAACCATCCAGCAGAGGAATATAAAGTCATAAAGATATTTCCCAATAGAATAATGCCCCTATGGACTGAGAACAAGTATATGTGAAGCAAACGTGCAATACCAGGTACCTACACAAAATCCAAAGTGGACTATTAGCAATGTGCAATATTATCATACATATAACGTGCAAAATGATAATGTACGTATAAAGTGTAGAAAAAAACATGCTGCATATACATTAAATGGGAAACAACTTAGGGAATCCTCATTAGAAAGATTTAGGAGTACTGATAGACAATAGACTTCACAGCAGTGTGCAGAGTCACTCAGCTGCTGCAAGAGCAAATAGGATACTATCCTGCATAAAAAGCAGTATAGATGCACGGGATGCTAATATTATCCTACCTCTATATAAATCCTTCGTAAGGCCTGATCTAGAATGTGGAATACAGTTTGGGCACTAGTTCTTAAAAATACATTACTGAACTAGAAAAAGTGCAGAGATATGCAACAACACTGATATAGGGATTAGAGGATCTGAGTTATTAAGAGAGACAAGCCAAAGTGGGTTTGTTTAGTTTAGAGAAGAGACATCTAAGAGATGATATGATTACCATTTACAAATATATTCAAGGTCAATAGACAGAACGCTTCAATTAATTATTTACTCAAAGAGCTGAGCTAAGAACAAGAGGTCATCCAATAAGACTATAAGAAAGGTGTTTTCAACTGAAACAAAGGCAGGGATTTTTTACAGTATGGGCGGTAAAGCTATGGAATTCTTTGCCTCGTGATGCTGTGTGCTTGCAGATACTGTAACTGCTTTCAAAAAAGTAATGGATACCTATCTATCACAGAACAATACTGAGAATTATGACAGTTTGCTTCAAAGCAGATAGTTTGTTGATCCACTATCTGACTGCCATTTAGAGTCAGGAAATAATGTTTTTACCCACTTGGGGCATAACTGGATATGGCTTCAATGTTTTTTTTCTTTTGTTCTTTTGCCATCCTCTGCGGTCCACATGGGTGATTTTGCATGGACTGGACTTGATGGACACATGTCTTTTTTCAGCCTCATCTACTATTTTACTATGTTACTATATTGTGAGGGTGGTGGACAAGTATAACCACTATACAGCTGCACACAAACATTTGACCTATTTGTCTGGCTATACCTTTGTGAGTATCATTGTATCTTCTCTATATAGCTTTTATTAAACTGATTACTCTATTATGTTTTTGCTTTCTCTCTCTCTCTCTTTCTCTGAGGTTCCAGTATTATATGCATCTGAATATTCAGAATCTCCAATAATAAGGGTTTATCTAATTTAATTTTTGTGCACAATTCAGTGCATATTATTTATTGTTGTATAATGATCAGAGCTGATAGCATGTTTTAATCACATATTTTAGGACTCACGTAAAAAATAATTTATACACAAAAAACAACTAACAGTACCACCTCTATAATATATTAGGGTAAAACAACACTAAAAAAGTGAAGGTGTCTGGTAGCAAAATAATTAGAATTAACAAAAAAAAAAGAGAAAAAGTAACTACCTATTATGGCACTCTTAATTACCCCAAACAGATAGCATAATTTGGATCATCTGGATACATTCAGCAATAGAGGATAAATCTGAGGGTAAATCTCCCTAAACAGTGAGGATGTGAAATCACATTAAAACCAAAACTTTATTAAGAAACTATATAAAGCACTCAGAAAGCAATTAAAAATTTATATTCACCCTATAAGAGAGTGAAATTCCTATGAACAAGGGAAAAAAAGGGGATGCCCTGCTGCTTATCTTTGCATTGCAGCCAGAAATGAAGGAATCATAAAGGGCTATCGTATATAATAATTCGCTAAAACGTGTGTAACGACCAGTCATGCGCAGTACAGACTGCTGCGCGTGCTGCAGTCGTGCGCAGTAGAGACTGCCAGCGCCACGGCTGATACAGAGCAGGACGCGAGCATCCTGCTCTGGATCAGCCGTGCCACGGGCAGTCTCTACTGCGCATGACTGCCCCGCGACCGGCTGGCGGTGGCACTGTGGCCCATTTAACGGGCTCTTCAACTAGTAAATCATAATATATAGTACCTGTCTGGCCAGCAATCAAGGCTGTGTGTGGAACAACAAATAAAGAAAAAAACAAAAATAAAGGGGAAGCACAAAGGTATCCCTATCATTTAACAGCAATCAAGGCTGTCGAAAAGTCTAAGGAATAGATATGTAGTTCTACAACAAGTGGATAAACCCATCAGCAGACCTAAAAAAGCGGTGTCAAAAAAATGTCTGTAATTAGAAACGAGCATAAGTGTCCAAACCTGTCTGTAGTTTGTAAGGAGAATAGCTGAACTTGGTCAGTGATGGTGAATTCAGGAATTGCAAAAATAATAAGCAACCCTATCTGTCTACCTTCATCCCTATTATGGTCAGCTGAATACAGATAGAAAAACTGATAGATACAGCTCCTTAAAGGGATAGTAATACTTCGTTTTATCTTTATTTTATTTTGTAGGCATTAAAAAAACATGAAGAACGATATAAGTCTTATCTCTCAAACCTTTATGGTTTAAGAGATATTAACAAACAAAGTTTCCCCTCCCGCCCCTTTTACCTAGTGTAAGCCATCTCTTCTCAGATGTGGAATCCAGTCCATAGACCGGACAGATAACAGCAGGGGACAATCTTCTTTGTATGAAAACAATGAAAGACCTTCCCCCCTTGACAAGTTTTTCAGGTTTTTCCCTTAATTGAAGATTGTCCCTCTCTGCAGTCTACCTGGGCACCTCCCTTCTGATCTGGCTGAACGGGGGGTGGGTACTTTGCTTGTGAATATCTCTTAAACCATAAAGGTTTGAGAGATAAGACTTATATCGTTCTTCATGTTTTTTTAATGCCTACAAAATAAAATAAAGATAAAACGAAGTATTACTATCCCTTTAAATAAACGGACAAGAGAAATTATGATACATAAGTTGCTCAAAAAATTAAACGTAGGCAGTCTGAGGAATCACTAATTTCACTGGTGACCTTATTGCTGACCTAAGTTCTTGTATATAAAGACACAAAAATGGCACTGTAGCAATACACAGCTACAGAGGTAAACACTACACCTCTGGCTGCTAGGAGACGGATCACTATCACTGACAGCCCACTCCGTAAGCTAATACAGGTAGTTACAAAGACTGAATTAAAGTATATTAAGCCCTATTATTCCCATTCACACACCCATTAATACATATCTAGAAGAAGTGATAAGTAATAAAAGAAAACGTCTAACGCATTTCGTCCGTTAGTCGGGCTTCGTCAGAGGCAAAAAGCGGAGTGATATTAAATGATCAGTTTAAATAGTATATCCGGAAGACATGATTGGAGGAAAGGCACAAGATAAGCAGATCAAGATGATTTCAAATGATTGGCTATTGAATGTGTCAGTCAAAAATACAGGGAAGAGAGAAACCCTTCTAACTTTCGCCTCACTCCTCTGAAGCTTAGTGGTAAATAGTATATGTAAAATACATAAAATAATTCTTATATAATAATTCGCTAAGTTGTGTGTAACGCCCGACATGCGCAGTAGACACTGCTGCGCGTGCGGCAGTCATGCGCAGTAGAGACTGCCCTTGCCGCGGCTGATACAGAGCTGGGCACTCCGAAGGAGCGTCCAGCTCTGTATCAGCAGTGGTGCGGGCAGTCTCTACTGCGCGTGACTGCCCCGCGACCGGCTGCCAGAGGCACTGTGGCCCGTGTAACGGGCCGTTCAACTAGTTTATACATATCCTGGCTAGGAGTACATGATATTTAAAAAGTATAAACTCTGTTTTATAAGTCCCTTTAACACTTAGAAGTCTATGTGAAGGGTTAACATGGAAACTGCGAAAACTACTATTGTTATAACAACAGTAAACACTGTTCCTTCTTAGAGGAACCACTTATAATCAGATATTTTACTGTATTTCATTGTTAAATTGTTTTGTTTAATTTTAAAAAAGCAGTCATTTATTTTTCCATATTTTCAATATATTTTTAGGTACTCTAATAAAATGTCATGTTAATGCTAAATAGGTTTTTATTGCAGTAAAGTGATGTGATTAATCAATGTAAACCTCATTCAGACACACCCATACCCTGCATCCAATCAGATTAAGTAATGTTAAAAGGGCTCCATGATTGGCTCACAGTCACATGATAGTTAGATGAAGTTAGTGTATCTGGTGAGTACATTTCTTCCAGAATGAGCCATTGTCAACACAGAATTATTTTCTCATATTAAACATATTTTTTATTTACATCATTCCATACTGGTTTCAAACCAGTTTTAATATTCACTAAATGCAGAAATGAAGAACTATAAATATTAACAACACTGTTACAGCCTCAATAACGAGAAATGGACCAGTACTGTAGGTAACACAATCTTTATTAAGATATACATGTACAGAATGAACGGCAACAGCAAGAACACAATACAATACAGCAGACGTCAGGAAGGATAGTGCTGCTGTGGAGGTACCGAGATGAGCTCCGGAAGACAGGCTGGAGATAAGCCGCCTCAGGTCCGCACCTGAGGATCTACTACAGGTCCACACCTGAACAGACAAGGTTCCTGAGAAAGGCTACTGTGCTACAGGTCCACACCTGAACAGACAAGGTTCCTGAGAAAGGCTACAGTGCTACAGGTCCACACCTGAACAGACAAGGTTCCTGAGAAAGGCTCCTGTGCTACAGGTCCGCACCCAAACAGACAAGGTTCCTGAGAAAGGCTACAGGTCAGCACCTGAACAGACAAGGTTCCTGAGAAAGGCTACTGCGCTACAGGTGCACACCTGTACCAACAAGGTTCCTGAGAAAGGCTACTGCACTACAGGTGTGCACCTGTACCGACAAGGTTCCTAAGAAAGGTTACTGTGCTACAGCTCTGCACCTGAATAGACAAGGTTCCTGAGAAAGGCTACATCACTACAGGTTTGCACCTGAACAGACAAGGTTCCTGAGAAAGGCTACAGTGCTACAGGTCCACACCTGAACAGACAAGGTTCCTGAGAAAGGCTACAGTGCTACAGGTCCACACCTGAACAGACAAGGTTCCTGAGAAAGGCTACTGTGCTACAGGTCCGCACCCAAACAGACAAGGTTCCTGAGAAAGGCTACAGCGCTACAGGTCAGCACCTGAACAGACAAGGTTCCTGAGAAAGGCTACTGCGCTACAGGTGCACACCTGTACCGACAAGGTTCCTGAGAAAGGCTACTGCATTACAGGTGTGCACCTGTACCGACAAGGTTCCTAAGAAAGGTTACTGTGCTACAGCTCTGCACCTGAATAGACAAGGTTCCTGAGAAAGGCTACATCACTACAGGTTTGCACCTGAACAGACAAGCTTCCTGAGAAAGGCTACAGCGCTACAGGTCCACACCTGAACAGACAAGGTTCCTGAGAAAGGCTACAGTGCTACAGGTCCACACCTGAACAGACAAGGTTCCTGAGAAAGGCTACTGCGCTACAGGTCCGCACCCAAACAGACAAGGTTCCTGAGAAAGGCTACAGCGCTACAGGTCAGCACCTGAACAGACAAGGTTCCTGAGAAAGGCTACTGCGCTACAGGTGCACACCTGTACTGACAAGGTTCCTGAGAAAGGCTACTGCACTACAGGTGTGCACCTGTACCGACAAGGTTCCTGAGAAAGGTTACTGTGCTACAGCTCTGCACCTGAATAGACAAGGCTCCTGAGAAAGGCTACATCACTACAGGTTTGCACCTGAACAGACAAGGTTCCTGAGAAAGGCTACAGCGCTACAGGTCCACACCTGAACAGACAAGGTTCCTGAGAAAGGCTACAGTGCTACAGGTCCACACCTGAACAGACAAGGTTCCTGAGAAAGGCTACTGTGCTACAGGTCCGCACCCAAACAGACAAGGTTCCTGAGAAAGGCTACAGCGCTACAGGTCAGCACCTGAACAGACAAGGTTCCTGAGAAAGGCTACTGCGCTACAGGTGTGCACCTGTACCGACAAGGTTCCTAAGAAAGGTTACTGTGCTACAGCTCTGCACCTGAATAGACAAGGTTCCTGAGAAAGGCTACATCACTACAGGTCCACACCTGAACAGACAAGGTTCCTGAGAAAGGCTGCAGTGCTACAGGTCCACACCTGAACAGACAAGGTTCCTGAGAAAGGCTACTGTGCTACAGGTCCGCACCCAAACAGACAAGGTTCCTGAGAAAGGCTACAGCGCTACAGGTCAGCACCTGAACAGACAAGGTTCCTGAGAAAGGCTACTGCGCTACAGGTGCACACGTGTACCGACAAGGTTCCTGAGAAAGGCTACTGCACTACAGGTGTGTACCTGTACCGACAAGGTTCCTGAGAAAGGTTACTGTGCTACAGCTCTGCACCTGAATAGACAAGGTTCCTGAGAAAGGCTACATCACTACAGGTTTGCACCTGAACAGACAAGGTTCCTGAGAAAGGCTACAGCGCTACAGGTCCACACCTGGACAGACAAGGTTCCTGAGAAAGGCTACAGTGCTACAGGTCCACACCTGAACAGACAAGGTTCCTGAGAAAGGCTACTGCGCTACAGGTCCACACCTGAACAGACAAGGTTCCTGAGAAAGGCTACAGTGCCACAGGTCCACACCTGAACACCGCAGTAAATGGACAGAGACAAGGAGACGTCTGCCAGAGCCACCAGGAGTACCCAACCAGTTATATACTGGAGAGTTGGCATGCTGGGTGCGTCGAGGACAACCCCAGGTAGCACCAAGGTGGGCAGTCAGACAAATTGGAACACACATGGAGTAAATTTGTAAACCAGAGCTGCAGGTCATACCAGATTGGTATCGGACTAGCCAGGGTCATGCACAGAGTGGGTAGTCGGACAGAGCCACAGGTCAGTACCAAGATGGATAGTCAGCCAGGCCAAAGGTCTACCAGTGCCACAGGTCCATACCAGAAGGAATGTCAGCCACGCCGGGGTCATACATAGAGCGGGTAGTCAGACAAACCAAAGGCTGGCACCAGAATGGGTAGTCAGACGAACCAAGTAATGCACAAACACAAGCCAACTGCACTGGACACCACGAATGGGCAAATGAGTTAGCATCCAGGCAGTTTAAATACTCTAAGCTCCACCCCTGGAAGGTGGAGCACTGTCTCTTTAAGAGCCACATACGTCACTATGGAATCCCCAGTGACGCGCGCCTGACTCAGCAGCCCAGCAGTGGGAGCCAAAGCAATGCGGCAGGAGCCCACACGCATAGCCCAGAGGAACAGCATTCGGAACGCCAAGGGGACCGGCTGCTGAACAGAACACTAGGGCAGCTGGTTCCCTGGTAAAGGTAAGCGTGCAAGCTTACAAACACAGACTTGCTCACATGTACATCTGTCATTGATATTAATGCCTGGTTTAAGATTATTTATTGATCATTAAAAATTTGCTTGCGTGTGTATATAAAATATATGTTTATAAATTTTATGACATATTTCTATTGGATTTGTCACATATTAATTAACCTTATGAGACCCAAAGGGGTATCTAACACTTTCATTGTTCTGGCACAAAATTAGTTAAATATCTAGAGATATATTGAAAAAGACTTAAATAAATAATCCATTCGGTTTTGGATTCCTTATGCCCTCCTATCAGAGCTTTGTAAATTTCATCAAAATTATTGGTGTGTTTTTATACGTGTGTTTTTATAAGTGTGTATTTGAATGGAAAATGAGGTCACTTGTAATATGTTTACAGCTATGTTTAGGTCACTTGTAATATGTTTACAGCTTTGTATAACTAAATTTTACATTTTTATAATCTCAGGCGAGAATGTGGAGCTTTTTCATGTTCTGAAATTCTGGCTGTACTGCTTAATTATTGATTTTCTTATGATACAATGTTTTCAGTCCTTTTTCCTAGTGCTAATTATCAACAGGATTCCATGCCTAGCCTTGTCCAAACTTGAATACTGTTTACATATCTCTGACAGGTAAGGAATCTCACTGTAATAAATGGTAATCTCCCATAATTTTTTCTATACATTGACACATGCATACAATTTTTATGCTTGGTTGAAAAGAATTGAAATGGCCGTTCCAGTGCATAAGCTACAAAAGCATCCCCACTTTAAATTTTGACCATTAGTAATGGTACCTGTTAATAACTTAATAACTCTCTAAGGACCATTGAGCTGTGCATGCACTAAATAGCATGGCTTGCATACCCCATCCGGTCCTTATAGGGATAAACGTGTCCGTTGATTGTTTTAAAGAGATGTATACACCATATGACATATAATTTTAAGTCATTTGCTATTAGCCAGACCTGAAAAGTTACTCGCCACTGCAAGCCATAACATACCCACCAGGGCTGAATTTCTACTCGCCAGGGCTAAATTTTCATTCGCCATTGGCTAGTGGCGAGTGGAAATTTTGAGCCCTGCCATATGACATATCCAAACCTTAGTACATCTCCAATAGCAATGACCTATTCGCAACTAATGACTTAGCCTGAATTAAGTACTCTAATTAAAGCAGCGTCATTATATTGACAGTAATGCTTAAAAAGTAGTTTTTATCATGGGCCAAATGTGGCCCACTTAACCTAGGACATGGCCATTGTGACATTTGTAACAAAAACTGTTTGTGTAATTAGCTAGCACACCTATAGGGCTATTGTATGACTTGACAATCTATAGTTCAGAATCAGTGTTCTCATTGATTTGATCAAAACTGTTAGAGCTACGCCTATTACTGTACACTTTTGTACAAGCAAACTTCCTAAGTTAAAAAAAAGAAAGCAATGTTGCCCTCTCATTTATAGATTTCTGATCTTGACCCACAACTGTAAAGAACTGAATGTCCTTATCTTATATTAAATATCAGAATTGTTGGAAACTTCACTGACATTCAGATTTTTTTTTTTGTATCTTCTATCTTCCAAGTAGCAATCTAGTTTCAGACATTATAATTTTTTAAAATTGCTTACTGGTCCCAAATCAGCTTCACAGAAACAGAAGTGGATCATGCAGTATGCAGGGGAATACATCAATCAGAGAGCAGTCTGATCTGGCTGATGTAACTGACCAAAACATCAGAGATAAAAAGGTGAACAGCTTGCTGGGAAGTTCAGGCTGCAAGTTAATAAATTAAGAGTATTAGAAGAGGGGCATTATACAAATTCCATATTTTCAGATGTGGTTTTTCACATAAGAGCAACTTGCTGTTAAGAATCCCTGCTACTTTAACGAAACAGTGATACGTACGAATGTAACAGTTTATTTACACATAAAGGCATAGTAAACTCGAACAAATCAAATTCAAAAGCTTGCCCATGTGTCCCTGACCACCACTAAAGTGATCTGGTAGCTCAGAAATAGACGCTTACTTGAGCCAGCTCTGATTCTTGAAGGGTACGGTAATGGCTGCACTATGGGGACTGATAAGGACAAACTTCTGAACGTCTCAAACCCAATGCACCCTGCCCTGTGCAATCACAGTAGTGCTGTAGGGTTTGAAAAGTTCAGATTCTTGTCCTTCTCAGGCCCCCATAGCAGCCAGTCGCCAATCAGAGTGGAAGTCAAGCAGCCTTCGCCCTACCCTGCAAGAATCACTGAGGGATTGGTTAAGATGCTGGGTATTAAACCCAGAGCCAAAGCAGTTGGTGGTAGTCAGGGACACATGACCAAGCTTTTACATCATATTAGTTCTTAATTTTACTGTTCATTTACTGTTCTTCATTATAGCATCTGCAAAAAAATTTTTATTTGGTTTCTGAGGCCTAAGGTGCAATTCTGGAAGACAAAGAGGTGTAGTTGTGGGGATAACCAGCTACACCATAAGAAACAAATAAATATACCTACATTTTCCACTGAGTGATAGAAATGTGTACAACTTATAGTGAAGGAAGGTGCTGGAGATACCTCACTTCTTATAAACCTACTCTCTTATATTGTTCCATGGAGATACCCTTTTCCACGGCTCCTTAAAGGGATAGTAATACTTAAAATGTAAAAAAAAATATGTTGTAGGGTTTATCCCCCTAAAACAAGACTACTCCCACTGCTGAAAGGTGTTTCATTCAAAAGTTATTAATTTTCAAAGTTGAATTTTTTAGGTGCAATATCACAGTGGCCTGAAATTGTACAGTGGCGCTGTTGCTACACGATCCTATGGACAGCTCTGGTCCCAGGACCATAAGTCTCCATAGGATGGTGTAGCAACAGCTCCACTATACAATTTCAGGCCAATGTGATATTGCACTTAAAAAATTCAACTTTGAAAATTAATAACTTTTGAATGAAACACCTTTCAGCAGTGGGAGTTCTCTTGTTTTACTCAGGGGGATAAACCCTACAGCATTTTTTTTTTTTACATTTTAAGTATTACTATCCCTTTAACTCCCTTAGCCATGGCTATTGTGATGGTGACAGTGCTGTTATTGCCTGTAAATGGGCTGTGATAAGCTGCCAGTCTCTCTGAATACAAGAGTGAGTATTAACGGGTATTAATCTCAGTACGTCAACTGCCATAGCTCTTTCCCCTTGTTACAAAAACTACAGTTCAAATTATTCAAATGGTGTTTACATCTGTATTACAAAAAAAGCAAGTATAGGATTAAATTTTAGAGATCTGACATAAAATAGATAATTTTGCAAATGCTAGCTGTATTATATTTAACATTATAGCTCCTCCATTTTTGTGTTTTTTATGTTATAAGGTATTAAAGATCTATGTTTGTTTTAAGATATTACAGATCAGCATGCATGCAGATTTGCCAATAGTCAGAGTAGGCAACTGCCTAGAGTTTCACAGTTTGAGGGGAGGAGTATCAGATGTGCTGGTAATGCCTACGTTCTGAATTATGGGTGTGGGGTGAGTGGTCATGGGTGGAGCTAAGGACACCTAGCAGGCCTTACCTAGAGGCCCCTTAGATGCAGATCCTGCCTTGCATGCATGTTAAATATTCTGAAATTGCCTTTTATCTGTTTATGTGTTTTCTTTTGTTCTTACAGAAGAAAATTGGACATTTATTATGTTTTTATTGGATGATATGATTTTGGAGAAGAATAAAAACAATATTTTTTTCCTTTGTGAATTCTTTGAGTCTTTTTTCTTTAAGAATGTTTTATAATAAATGTAAAATTGAGGAGGTAACATGGGAACATGACATGATACAAAGTTCTTGGACTTTGCTGTCATTTGTTGGCTTATAACTTGATTTATCAGCCAGAGACGGGGATTGGGAAACAAGGTGTCCTCTAGACTAGTTAAATCACGTGCTACATCACTTTAGAGCAAAGGTAACAGAAAATGACAAAATAAATGGCTGCTCCTGCTGTCAGCATTGTATGAATTACAATATATTAACCCTATTAGGCTGATTTAATAAGATCTGGTGCAATTCTGGTGCAACTGCACCTTTGGGAGCAAATGTATATTTTTTTTAATTTACATATGGCTTTAATGCCTTGACTGCTAGAGAGTTTGAAACCTGTCCAGCATTCAAGGGGTTGAAAACCCCATTTAAATTATTGATACGTTTTAATCGTTCCTGTGGTTTAGTAGGTTTGCTCCAGTTCACCTTATTAAATCAGCCTCTTTTAATGATAGTGGTGTTAACAATGCATTGCACTGCCCTCTGTTGTACACCCCTCTGGCTCGTAAAGGGTTAAGATCCTGATATTTGTGAATGCACGGAACAGTGCTTCCCATTCAGTAAACTGGTCTGATTAACAGATACCCCATAATCTTCATACATCATTATTCTTCTGTTTAAAGGGGCAGTATAGGGACAATGCAAGGCCATTTTAACACACTACCTGTGATCTCACATACCTCCCAACATTTCAAATGGTAAAGGAGGGAATCTTTTGTTTTGGCTGGTGGGTGGTGTATTACTGAGAAATGTTAGGTTATTTCATGACCTACTGACTGAATAATTAATTTAGAGTAAGACCAAAGTATTTTATTTACACAGACTAACCTATAAACACATATACTGAAGTTTAACCTCTTTGTGATGAGAGACATTTCGGGACCGTCACACTTTCTCTCTCTAGTGTTTAGAGCTCTGTCTAGAAGCCATCTTCTTGTAGCCCAGCAGCAGCATCACTTCCTGTCACAGCAGACAATGGGCAGTTCTCCTAGTGATTAGAACTCTGTGCTCTGGAGCCTTCATTCCAGGACTTTGTATTGTCCCAGAAGGGGTCTGCCAGGTACATGGGACACATTTAAAATCAGGGACTGTCCTGGGCAATCAGGGACACATGGTTACCCTAGTTTCAGCCTTTCCCTGGTGAGATGGCACATGTGATTGCTACTACAGCAATGCCGGCTGAGACAATGACAGAGGGTGCAGGGCAGGGCATTACTGAGAAATTTTAGGTTATTTCATGACCTATTTATTGAATAAATGATTTAGAGCACAACCAAAATATGTTATTTACACAGACTAATTTATAAACATATATACTGAAGTTTGACCTCTTTGTAACAAGTGATGTGCCAAGACTGTCACATTTTTCCATCCTTTTACCCCTTAACGACCAATGATGTGCCAGGACTGTCAGGTCTGTGCCTTAAGGACCATTGATGGTCCTGGTACGTCATGGGTTTTGTGTTCACATCGCTCATGTGGCAGTGCTGTGAACACCAGGGGAGTCTGAAACTGACTGCTCCAAGATCGGAACACTCGGTTTCAGACTGTCGTTCGGTGAGCAGTACACATGATCAGTCACGTGTGCCGGCTTGCTGAATGGCATCTATGTGGTCCTTAAGGAGAATCAAACCCCAGGACCACTGGATGTTAAGGAGGATAAGGATGAGTGACTGGCACGTAAAAGACTTTATGATTGCAGCATCCCTCAGGGCATGCTGTGATCGTGCTGGGTACTGGAACAGACGGTACATGTACAATTACTACAGCAATCACATGTGCCGGCTGAGACAATGACTCTGGGAGATCTGTTCCCTGCCACTCTCTTCCTCACTGTAATTGTGGGGAAGAGAGAAGCAGAGAACAGAGCTCCCAGTGCCTCAAATGGCCAAAGATGAGGCACTTTTGAGGTACTGGGAGCAGGACTTGGTGGTGGAAGAACTTTAAAGAAAAAAGTATGATGCTTTGAACTCTCACTGAATCAATAATTTAGAGCAATACCAAAGTATTTTATTTACACAGACTAATTTATAAACACTTATACTGAAGTTTAAACAGACATTATTGTGACTTTTATTACTGAGGAGCTAGGTGATCCATCTATGTACATTCCATATAATCTGATCTCCTAGAAGACGGACACCAGGGTGAGAAAGAGGGACATAGGTACTCAGAGGGGCAGTATCCCCCTAAAAAAAAGACATTTGGGAGGTATTGATGACTATTTGGACCTTTTATCTAGTGCCAGGTTAAATAAACATTAATGTGAGTTTTCTTGCATGTGGTGGAATGTGAGACACTTGAGAGGTATGAACCCCTAATGTCTCCTAAAGAGGGACACTTGGGAGGTATGGAGTCCTAATATCTACTAAAGAGGGACACTTGGGAGGTATGGGGCCCTAATATCTCCTAAAGAGGGACATTTGGGAGGCATTATCACAGTGACCGTGATTCTGGTGCTCTTACTGGTCTATTCGCTTTCTTGTAATTTACTGGCAGCAGCATGGCAGGTGACTACTTCCTGGTCACTCGCGCCTCATTCTGAGCACTTGCTATTTTATAGTTTCCACCTTGATTGACCTATGTGACTCTGCCTCCTAGAGAAGCCTTATATGCTGCATTCTCTCATTGCCTCAATGCCCTTTCGTGATGCAAACACTCCTTTGAAGGGGCTGTACGACAACCGGTGGCCTCTCCTGACGTGGCACTGGTGATGAGGGCCAATACTGAGTTCAATACGTTCCAAGGGCTGTCTAGAACCACTCCACTCCCTCAATGATATGATGGGGAACCTACCCTGTGTCATGGGTTCATTAACCAGTTGGGCATATTTCTGGAACTGGTACCTAACGCATTTCCAAGTGATTGGAGCAAGGTGGGCTTCATGATTTCTCTCCTGTCTGGGAGAGCATTGGCATGGGCCAATCTGTTATGGGAAACAGGGAAACCCATAATCTTGAATTTCTCTGAGTTTGTGTCGCTTTCCGAAGGGTCTTTGACGTTCCAGTCCAGGCAATGTTGGCAGCCAAATAACTTATGACTATCCGCCAGGACAAACACAATGTAGCCGAGTACGCTATAGAATTTCGTACATTGTTGGCAGAGGTGGGCTGGAACAACGAGGCTCTAGTGGCCGCATTTTTGTAAGGATTAAGCGATGTGATTAAAGATGAGACGGCAGCCCGAGAGCTGCCTGAAGAGCTTGATGAAATCATCTCCTTTACCATACTAATAGACACTAGGATCAGAGAAAGATCCCCTTTCAAGGAACAGTTACGGAGGCCTTTTTCCCGATTGGTGCCTAACTTTGTGCTCCCACCCAATCCACCCTCGCCTCCCACGCCTCTAGTGCTGAGATGGGCGGAGCCGAACCTATGCAAGTGGATTCACACACCTTTCAGGGGAGGACAGGGCCTTCTGTCGCAGAGAGGGCCTATGCCTGTACTGTGGTAAGGCAGGGCACTTATTACGCACTTGTCCTGCCCTGCCGGGAAACGCTCGCACCTAGGGTTGAGTCAAGGACAGACCCTAGGTTGAGTTTTACAGTCCCCAGACCAGATGCAGACCAGGCCTATCCTAGAGGTGATATTATCGTGGGATACATTGTCTATCATGGCTCAGGCTTTGATTGACTTCAGAGAGGCAGGATATTTTATGCATGCAGACTTTGCTACCCAGAACTTGATTCCATTAGTGCCTCGTTCCTCTCTGCTTGCTTTAGAGACCATTGACGGGATACCGTTACAACCGCCACAGGTGACTCACTAGTCGTGTCCTCGGTCTCTAAGGGTGGGGGCCCTCCATGTGGAGACCCAACGATTTCAAATTATAAAGTTGCCTCACTACGTGATCATTCTAGGGTTCCCTTGGCTTCAGACACACAACCCCAGAATAAATTGGGAGACTTGTGACATTATGTCTTGGCCCTCTTACTGTTCTAAGTCATGCCTGCAGGAACCTACCAAGATCCTTTGTACCTCTTCCTGGCGCGGGATTTTTTTTTGTAAAGAAAAAGGATGGGGAGCTGAGACCCTGCATTGACTACAAAGGTCTGAATAAACTAGTGGTCAAGAATGCTTACCCCATACCTTTGATTACCGAATTGTTCGACCGAATTAAAGGCTCTTCGGTCTTCAGCAAACTGGATTTAAGGGCGGCCTATAACTTGGTGAGAGGGAGACGAGTGGAAAATTGCATTCAATACACACAATGGTCACTATGAGTACTTGGTTTTGCCATTCGGTTTGTGTAATGCTCCAGCAGTATTCCAAGAATTTATTAACAATGTATTGAGAGATTTACTACAGAGTTGCGCAGTAGTCTACTTGGATGACATTTTAATCTATTCCCTGAATCTAGTGGCACATCGGAAGGATGTTGCAACTATACTACGACTTCTAGGCAAGAACAAGCTGTTCTGTAAATTGGAGAAATGTGAGTTCCACAAGACTCAGGTGACATTTCTAGGTTACATAATCTCCTCTGACGGTATAGCTATGGACACCCAAAAACTCTCAGCCATCCTGCAATGGCCCAGACCAGTGGGCTTGAAGGCCATACAGATATACTTGGGGTTCGCTAATTATTACAGGATATTCATATGGAACTTCCCCACAGTGATTAAGCCTCTAACTGACATGACACATAAGGGGGCTAACCCATCTGTATGGTCTCCCAGTGTGATCCAGGCTTTTGAGGATTTGAAGTCTGCCTTTGCCAAGGCTCCGATATTGTCTCATCCCAATCCCACCCTACCCTTTACACTGGAGGTGGATGCATCTGAAACAAGAGTGGGAACCCTCCTGTCCCAGTGTTCCGGTCCTGGTAAACCCCTTCTTCCATGTGGGTTTTTCTCTAAAAAACTGTCAAGAGCTCAGAGTATGTATGATATAGGTGACCGCGAGCTTCTGGCTATTATCCTCGTTCTCCGTGAGTGGCAGCACCTACTGGAGGGGACAATTTCCCCAATCCTGATCCTGACAGATCATAAGAATCTAACATATCTGTCTGAGGCTAAGAGACTGTCTCCTCACCAAACCAGGTGGGCATTATTCCTGTCCAGATTTAATTTCATAGTCTCGTACCTTCCTGGCTCCAAGAATGTCAGAGCAGATGCCCTGTCCAAGAAGTTTGGGTCTGACCCGGAGGCTGAGTCTACACCTGTGCCTATCATTCCTACTGATCGTATTCCAGCTACTCTCTGCACCAGCATCACTTCACCTTTGGACAAGGAGATTTTGGCCTCCCAGTCCACTGCTCCGGCTGACAAGCCCAGTGGTAAATGTTTTGTACCCAAGGGCCTTCGTACCAGATTGTTGGAAACATATCACTCTTCTAAGGCTGCTTGTCATATTGGCCATGACCAATTGATTTGGTCGGTCTCCCAGTTGTTTTGGTGACCCAGTCTATGGCCAGATTGCTCAGCCTTCATGGCAGCATGCTCCATTTGTGCTAGTGCTAAGACCCCGAGACATCTTCCTGTGGGTCTACTCCAAACTGTACCCAATAGTGAACGTTTCTGGTCTCACGTTTCCTTAGATTTTATGGTGGAACTACCAGTATCCAGGGGTACACGGTCATCCTTATGATAGTGGACCGATTTTCGAAAATGGCTCATTTTGTCCTGCTCCGGGGACTCCCTTCCTCCAGGGAATTGGCCGAAGTATTTGCTAGAGAGGTGTTTCGACTCCACGGAGTACCCAAGGTGCTGGTTACAGATTAAGGGAGTTAATTTGAGTCTAGGTTTTGGAGGTCGTTATGTAACCAAATGGGTATCCAACTCTCGTTCTCCTCTGCATACCACCCCCAGTCAAACTGTGCTGCTGAGAGATCCAATCAAGGGTTGGAATAGTTTTTGCATTGTTTCATCTCGGACCATCAAGACAATTGGGCATCCTTATTACCGTGTGCACAGTTTGCCAGTAATTGTGCAGTGAACTCCTCCTCACAGAGTTCTCCTTTCTTGATCAACTATGGGTTCCAGCCCTCAGTGCTTCCTGACTCCTTTCGTGCACAAGACATTCCAGCTCTGGAGGAGCACCTTAGGCAGCTCCGCTCCACTTGGGTACAAGTCCAGAGAGCCCTACAAAGGTCTACACAGCGCTATCAAAGACATGCAGACCGGAGGAGGCTGCCTGCTCCTGTGTTTCAAGTTGGGGATAGGGTTAGGTTATCCTCCCGCAATCTAAACCTCCAAGTGCCGTGTAAAAAGTTGGCCCCTTGTTTTGTAGGTCCATACCGGATGCTTCGCAGAGTGAACCCTGTCACCTCTGCTTTGGACCTTCCTGCCAGTATGCGCATCCACAATGTGTTTCACGTATCATTACTCAAGCCCCTGATTTGTAATTGCTACACTACGGCACCGGTGGTGCCAGGGCCTATGCAGGTGGAGGACCATGAGGAATATGAGATACAGAGCGTTCTGGATTCTCGCAGAGTCAGAGGTCACCTCCAATATTTGGTATACTAGAAAAGCTATGGTCCTGAGGAATTTTCTTCGGTGACTAGTACTAATATCCATGCTCCTGCTCTGCTACGAAAGTTCCACTCTAGTTTTCCTGATAAGCTCAGTCCTTTTCTGCAGGGGAAAGGTCATTGAAGGGGGGGTATTATCACGGTGCCCATGATTCTGGCACTCTTACTGGCCTATTTGCTTTCTTGTAATTGCCGAGTGGCAGCATGGCGGGTAACTACTTCCTGGTGACTGAAGCATCATTCTGAGAGCTCGCTATTTTATAGTTTCCACCTTGATTGACCTATGTGACTCCTCCTCCTAGAGATGCCTTATGTGCTGCATTCTATCATTGCCTCAGTGCCCTTTCATGGTGTACCTGAGGGCTTTCTGAGTCCTCCGTTGTGATCCGTTCCTGGCTGCTGAATCTGATTTGTGTATGACCCTGGCTCCGTCTGACTACCGATTTGTGCCTGAACCTCTTGCCTAGCTGATTGTCCGCTCTGTACCGAATTTGGCCTTGTCTGACTACCCACTCCGTGTATGACCTTTGGCCCGGCTGACTAACCTCTCCGTGCTGACCTTTGCTTGTCCGACTGCCCGCTCCATGTATGACCTCTGGCCTGGCTGACTACCCGCTCCATGCTAAGTACTGTAGCTTGTCTGACTTCCCAGTTCGTGCTAAGTACTTTGGCTTGTCTAACTCCCTGAATCGTTTGACCATTGTCTGGTTAGTCTCTGTTGCCCCCTGAGGCCTGGCTCTCCCTGGCAGGTTCTCATTCTCAGTCCTTGGTCAGGTAAGTCCTGTCAGTAGTGCAGCAGCACCTAAGTCCTCTGGGGCTTGTTGTTCCTCTAGCATTCTAGGGTGCACGGTGTTGTGTGACCCTAGAGTTCTAGGGTATTGCGGTTGTGTCCTTGCCTTCTAGATGGTGGGCTTCCCTTGTCCGCTCCGCTCTAGAGCACGCTTACCACTTTCGCTACCTTGGTGGTTCTGCTCTCACTACTGGTTCGCTCCTAGCTTGTGCATCAGTCTGGCTAAGGTTCAGTGTCAGCTTCTGGTAGTGGACTGCACACTGTCCCCACGCCTGACCCCGGGAAGGTTGGGGAAGTGTCTATATTTACTTTGCTTATGATTATTCTTAAGTGGAATTGATTTTATCTACCTGTCTGAGTGATCATTTACAAGTTTCCAGTGACAGGTATAGACCCCAATAGTGTCCATTTTTAGGAGATGTTAGGGGTCCATACCTCCCAAGTTTCACTCTTTAGGAGGTAGTAGGGTCCATACCTCCCAAGTATCCCTATTTAGAAGATATTAGGATTCCGTACCTCCCAAGCGTCCCTCTTTAGGAGATGTTAGGGCTCAGTACCTTACAAGTGTCCCTCTTTAGGAGATATTAGGGCTCCATACCTCCCAAGTGTCCTTCTTTAGGAGTAATTATGACTCCATATCTCCCAAGTGTCCCTCTTTAGGAGATATTAGGGGTACATACCTCCCAAGTGTCCCTCTTTGAGACTCAAATCACTCTGTCCCTCTTTCCCACCCTGGTGCCCCTGTGTTTAGGAGATCAGACTGTGTGGTGTGTATATAAGTGTATCACCCTGGTGTCCCTGTGTTTAGGAGATCAGACTGTGTGGTGTGTGTATATAAGTGTATCACCCTGGTGTCCCTGTGTTTGGGAGATCAGACCGCGTGGTGTGTATATAAGTGTATCACCCTGGTGTCCCTGTGTTTAGGATATCAGACTGTGTGGTGTGTATATAAGTGTATCACCCTGGTGTCTCTGTGTTTAGGAGATCAGACTGTGTGGTGTGTATATAAGTGTATCACCCCGGTGTCCCTGTGTTTAGGAGATCAGACTGTGTGGTGTGTATATAAGTGTATCCCCCTGGTGTCCCTGTGTTTAGGAGATCAGACTGTGTGGTCTGTATATAAGTGTATCACCCTGGTGTCCCTGTGTTGAGGTGATCAGACTGTGTGGTGTGTATATAAGTGTATCACCCTGGTGTCCCTGTGTTTAGGAGATCAGACTGTGTGGTGTGTATATAAGTGTATCACCCTGGTGTCCTTGTGTTTAGGAGATCAGACTGTGTGGTCTGTATATAAGTGTATCACCCTGGTGTCCCTGTGTTGAGGTGATCAGACTGTGTGGTCTGTATATAAGTGTATCACCCTGGTGTCCCTGTGTTTAGGAGATCAGACTGTGTGGTGTGTATATAAGTGTATCACCCTGGTGTCCCTGTGTTTAGGAGATCAGACTGTGAGGTGTGTATATAAGTGTATCACCCTGATGTCCCTGTGTTTAGGAGATCAGACTGTGTGGTGTGTATAGAAGTGTATCACCCTGGTGTCCCTGTGTTTAGGAGATCAGACTGTGTGGTGTGTATATAAGTGTATCACATTGCTCCACAGCAATAAAACTCACATTAATGTTGTTTATACTTCGGTATATGTGTTTATAAATTAGTATGTGTAAATAAAATACTTTGGACTTGTTCTAAATCATTCAATCAGTTACTCACAAAGGTGTCAGTAGATCATAAAATAACGTAGACACTCACGGTTATGCTCCGACCACCAGCCACGCCCCCAAAAAATCACCTAAAGCAAAAAAGTGTCCCTTTTTGGTCATTTGAGATGTTGGGAGTTATGCACTCTGTTCCTTCAGTTTAAAAAACCTGTCAGCAACTCATGTCTACCTCCATGGACATGACATCCAGGACCAAAGATGATATCTCTTGGAAGAAAAGCACCAGAACAAACTTCATAGGGGTCATTAGTATTTTCTGTCCACAGTAAGGTAAGCTGGGGGTTATTATTAGGAGCTGTTACTTCACCATTAAAGAAAATGAACCGATTATGTTAAAGGGATACTAATGTCCAATAATAACTTTATGTTGTAGATTTTGAAAAAATGGTTTGAGAGATATTCGCATCTCAAGTTCCCCCTCCCTCCCCGTCTCCTGACGTCAGCACTTTACTGACAGCAGGAGATCCTGGTCCTGGTACCAGCTGGTGGCTCTTCAGCAAAGCTGAAATAGCGATATTTGAAAAGAAATACTTCATTGGAAAGGTCTACAAAGTGTGCCTGGTTTGCAAGCACACTTTGTAGACCATTCCAATGAAGTAGCTCTTTTTAAATATCGCTATTGCAGCTCTGCTGAAGAACCGCCTCGTGTTGGCCGACACGGATCTCCTTCTGTCAGCTTTACAGCTGACATGAGGGAGGGGGGAACTTTAGCGGCAAATGTCTCTCAAACAGTAAAGGTTTGAGAGATGGAATTTGCTCCACATAATTTATTTTTTTAAATCTATAAAACAACATAAACTTATTATTGGACATTAGTGTTCCTTTAAGAGCAGTAAGTGCAGTTGTCCTCCTGTTGTCGGGTTTCAGATAAGGAAGTAGATGTAAAATGGAAGCATGCTCAGTTATTTCTTACTCTGGTCAAAGGTGGCGGCCATTATCAGTATTGGCTATTTATGGACTTTGGCTGTAACAAATAGATAATGGGTGATATTAATTAAAGGGTTAGTAATGTCCAAAAAAGAGTTTTTTGCATTTAGAAGAGCTTAAAAAGCTGAGCTAAAAACCGTATCTCTCAAACCGCTATGGTCTGAGAGATACAGGCATTTAAATTTCTATGTCTCCTGCTGACAGCTGTAAAGCTGTCAGCAGGAGATCTGTGTTGGTTGACATGGAGGCTCTGCAACAGAGCCACAATCTCGTTATTTACAAGGAATTACTTCATTGGAATGGTCTAAAACGTGTGCATGGTTTGCAAGCACACGTTTAGACCATTCCAGTAAAGGGATTTGTTGTAACTAACGAGATTGCGGCTCTTCTGCAGAACCTCCATGTCAACCAACACGGATCTCCTGCTGACAGCTTTACAGCTGTCAGTAGGAGACATTGAACTTTAAATGCCTGTATCTCTCAGACCATAGCAGTTTGAGAGATATGTTTTTTTGCATTTAGCTCAGCTTTTTAAGCTCTTCAAAATGCAAACAACTTTTTTGGACATTACTAACCCTTTAAAGGACCAACTTTTGCCACTACTGCTACCTTTTCTGTGTCAAGATGGTACAAAAAATTTGTACATATTCTGAAAAAGTAATCTACTTTTTTCACATTCATTAAGTTTGATTGTGCACCCCCCTCTGGCACTCAAGGGGTTAATGCAGATCATTTCCAGTCGAAACACTTGTAGCAATATTTTTATTAACCCCTTAACAACCAGCAGCAGCAGCATACGTCCTGCTGTTAAGAACCACGGGTAATTTATTTATTTATTTTTTGCCTCATGGTATTCCGGGGTCCCTGAGTGGCATGCAGCCATGTGGGGACCCCAGAATTCCATGACGTGCTGGACCATCATTGGTCCTTAAGTGCCAAAGCGGAGTGACGGTCCTGGCATGTCAAGGTTCCTTAAGGGGTTAATGTAACAAATAAAATCAAGAGAAACCCAAAGCAAATGAATAAATATTTTCCGTTAGGCTAACATTGATGCTAATGTACTAAGAAGAACTGAAATAATTCTGGTGCAAACCAAATAGATGGAAAAAGGGTATTTTAACCTCTTCAATGCTAAAGAGGTCTACAATGCAGTGTGATTGCAATGGAGACATTGCTAGCATTCAAGCGGTTAAAAGAACAGTTTAAGTCAATGGGAATATTTATGTGTCCCCCACAGTGCAGATGGTTTGACCCAGAAGTTCTCCAAGGTTGAAATGCACCAAGGGCAATGCTATGGCGAAGTGTGTTTGGTGATGTGCGGTGAGCTCATTGCCTTGGTGGTGGATAAATACATCGCCATATAGAAAAAATGAAGGATGCAGGGTGGCATTAACTCATTAGAATACAAGGTTGTCACAATTAGGGTGACCACATGTCCCTGATTGCCCAGGACAGTCCCTTATTTTAAATCTGTTTCCCTTGTCCCTGGCAGCCCCCTTCTGAGACAATACAAGAATGAAGACTCTGGAACACAGAGTTCTAATCACTAGGAGAACTGCTCATTGCCTACTGTGACAGGAAGTGATGCCTCTGCTGGGCTACAAGAAAATGGCTCCTGGCCTAAGCTCAAAACACTAGAGAAAGAACTGAGCCTCGATTTTGTCATTGGACAGGAGCTGTAGTGCATTTTGTTGTAGTGTAATGCTAGTCTAATGTACATTATCTAGAGGCCCACCACAGGCATCCCTTTCTGTCACAATAGTCAATGGGCAGTTCTCCCTCTATTGTCTAGAACTCTGTGGTGCACTGGAGAAAGAGCAGGTTGCACACTGATGTCCAGTGGCCCCTCCCACATAGCTGTGCTAGTGTAAAGGAGTAGTACTCTGCTGATCTCGTCTCCACAGTGTCCCTGAATGGCAGAATGGAAGTGTGGTCACCCTAGACACAATGAAGGCTATGTGTAAAAGATGTCCTCCTTTACACACTGCTAGCAGATTGACAACCATGAAGTCTGAGAGAAACCCATCTGCTTCTAAGGTTGCCACCTTTTCTTAAAAAAAATACTGGCCATGGCATTCCCTCCATAGACTTAAAATTGGACAGAAGCCAATTTTTTACCGGCCTGCCAGTAAAATACCAGCTGGGTGGCAACCCTATCTGCTTCTCCACTTGCCCAGTACGGGAGTGGAGAGGATCCATTCAGACTTCGGCACCACAAACAGCATCACACCCTTGATCCTTTCACTGCCATAAGGATGTGGACTACACACCCTGTAGAACTGAAATGGTTCCAAAATAAGAAAATGGCAGAGAAGCTATATACCACAGCTTCTCTGCCCTTCTGTACTCACTGAACCGGTTAAAGGGAGTAATTGAATGATAACGTATCCCCCTCCCGCCCCTTTTGCCTAGTGTAAGCCGCCTCCTCTCAGATGTGGAATCTGGTCTCTTGACTGGACAGGTCACAGCAAGGGACAATCTTCTTACTGTGAGAACAATGAAAACCCTGCCCCTCTTGACAGGTTTTTCCTTATGCTCACTGAAGATTGTCCCTCTCTGCGATCCATCTGGGCAGTCTTGCTGCTCTGAGGTGAGCTGTGTTACATCAGTAAAAGTGGCAGGAGGGGGATACTTTATCATTCAATTACTCTTGAACAACAGGTCTGACACTACTGAAATAACACTCTCCATGGCCCAAATACCATGAAGATTAATTGGAGCTGCTTTTTTGTGAAACATTACTATCCCTTCAAGTAGTAGATCAGCAGGGCCTAACCATCGTCCCACAGCTCATTGCGAAAGTGAGATCCTACAGTTCTTGAGAATAGTACAGTATGCTGATTATAAGCATTCTCACTGACTTGATCAATGACTAGTAAAAGGCCTACATAAAGTTGTGATTTTATACAAATATATGTATTTATTTATTTTACTGCTCCTGTATTACTGATGACAAATCCATATTTTGTTTGTATATCTAACAGGCTATGATTCACCATTGGTGTCAGTAAAAAAAAATGTATGTGGCGGCACAAATTGATTTCTAGTCATGTGACCCACAACTAAAACATCTTGGATGCTCTTCTCTAGAGAGAATGAGTGTGAAGAGGGTAATGAAGAAAGAGGGAAGGGAGAGACAAAGAGAAATATTAACCCCTTAAGGACAATGTCTTTCATATACGTCATGGGAAAACTTGCTTAAGGACCCATGACGTATATGAACGTCATGGAATTCAGGGGTCCCTGCGTGGCTGCACATCATTCGGGGACCTCTGATTCTATTTCGGCAAAAAAAAAGTCTTGTTGTCCTTAAGTGCTGGCCGTGTGGCCGGTCCTTAAGGGGTTAAAAGGAGGAAGCAGAAGGGAGAAGAGAACTGATTATGGTAGAAAAGAGTGTAAGCAATCACATTTTTTCTAACCCCTGCCCCCCCAGTTTATAAGGGGATTTAACCCTTTGAGTGCCAGAGAGGTATCCAACGCACTGAAATGCGTTGGATACCTCTCTGGCACTCAAAGGGTTACCGCATTGAATGCTAGAAAGATTTCCAACATATTACATCACAAGCATCTCCAGTATTCAAGAGGTTAAAAGCCCCATTTAATCCTTTCACTACCAGAGGGGTGTTCAAAGGTTTCTGGACTTGAATGGGTTAAGTGGGACTGAAAACCTGGGATCTCACTTTCCAGTTGAACATGTACTGCTCAATCTCCTACAGCATTGCTTTGGTTTTGTAACGACTTGTTGGATGACTTTAAATGTAGTGGTTAACATATATTCAGGGAACACACTCGGTTATGATTAAGAGTAAATCCTACTCTTTGTAAAGATAACGAAGAACTAAATCAACCCGTATGTGTTTGGATATGATGTATATCAAGCAGAAAATACTGCCCACTAACAGGTGAACGTTTTTGCTGCCAGATAATAGAGTATCGATTGGATGATAGAGAGGTCTCTAACAAATCAGATCTAAAAAAGATCTTCCAGTGTCTCTATTCTCTTACAACTTATTGGTCAGTAGATAATCTGGTGAGAACCAATCCAAACAAAGATTTACCAGCTTCTCTCTTCTCTTACTAAGAATTAGGCAGTAGATACTTGTGGGAGAACCAATCATAGGCAAAGATCTGCCAGCAGCTCTCCTCTCTTAAGACTCATTGGCTGGCATCAAACAGGTGGCTTATTCCAGTTCTGTTGCCAACAGCTGAGCAAATGATGAGCGAGACTCCAGCACAGCAGCAGGAAAGAGAAGATCACAGTGTGTCTGCACTTCAAACACATAGTAGCGTATGTAATTTAACATTGAAATTCAAATACAACTCATACAAGGTGTCCTAACAAAATACCTAACCATTTTGATGCCACAAAAAACATCTCCAGAGTATTGCTTTTCAATGCATTGACGATATCTTCAGCTTCACAGAAGTTAAAAAATAAATTTGTTTTGACTAATATGAAGGCTTATCAAAGTGCTTCCCTTGTAACATTGTATCATTTAAACACATTGGGGAAGATATATATATATATATATATATATATATATATATATATATATATATATATATATATAAAAATGGTGCACTATTGTCACAAATAAATCGGCTACATAGCCGGATCTCTAAGACACAGGAATGCTGTCCAGTGGCTACATAAAGGGGCGTCTGCCCACAACTCCTCTTCCATGATCTGCATTGTCCATGATACCTATAGGGCCAATAGGATATCTGCAAGATCAGAAGCACTACAGATGAAGATTGCACACAGATCCTTGTTAGAGGACAACAGGAGGGCAACTCCCACAGGTCCACCAAATCGATTTCAGCCAAAACCACAGTATATATAAAACTTGATTTTTATTTGCAAGTACTAAATGCATCCAATATAGAATGAAACAAAGATCACATGGCAGTGCGTAGGGTTGCCACCCAGCCGGTATTTTACAGGCTTTATAGGTCTTTATAGGCTTCATGGTCCAAACACACGCATATCCTTTTATACACAAAAGAACAATTAACTAACTAATCCCAAAATCAAATCAATCAATTGTTCTTTTGTGTATAACAGGATGTGGGTGTGTTTGGACCATGAAACCTATGATTAAGTGATATTCATATGATCATGAAACGCGTAAGGCGATTGGTCTTGTGACCCATTGAAGTAGCGACTGTTTTTTTATTGTTTATCACAGAGCCTTGTTGCTCTCTTGAGGCTGGTGTCCATGCATGAAAATCCCTTTTGCTCTGAGCACGCCAAATAAATATTACAAAATCTTTCATGAGTATGGTGTGAAGTAAAAATATTGTCTCAGGCAATATATAAAAATAGGTGCATTTTGCAACCACTTTATGATCACTTTTTGCCCCCAAATTGTCCACTACCACCATAATCTCAGTCTCAGACTATCTAAGATATATAAATAAATTGTCATAATGCTGAAAAGAAAAGTCACGCAAATGTCACAAAAATTGTACACTTGCACATAATAACCCATTATTGCATTTGTCCTGGTTAACATTTAACAAGCCAAATGTGGAGCAATTAATGGGCAAAACAATGTCTCTATATTTATCAAAGAAAACGTCCCATTGAAAGTAGTGGGAGGCTTTTGTTTATAATTATCAGGAGTCTGGTAGAGTAAAAATGATCCTTTTATTGGCTCAGTACTCCTTGCCCAATTTATAATTATGGTGCAGCTGTTTTCCACCAGAAACGCTTCATGTTTTGTTTGATAAATAAGCCCCAGGATCACATTTATCAATGAGAATAAAGATGAGCAATTCTGAAGCAAAACAGCTGGGTCATATTAACCCTTTGAGTGCCCTCTGGCACTCAAATGGTTAATCAAAGAAAAACTCTCACTACTTTTAAATTGCCTTTTTCTTTGACAAATATGGAACAGTTGTTTTGCCCCAGATTTGATCATCTTTTAATCTGACAAATGTGACACGTTGGGCCTTATATAGGAGGCAAATTATAAGTAATTCAGGAACAAATCAACTACACCATATGGAAGAAATAACATTTCCCATTGTTATGGTACCATGCAACTTCTCCTAGAGGAGACTGGGACTGACGGTGCAGGCGTGCAGACTTCTGTAAGTAAAGATGTCTGCGCTGTTGCCTGGCTGTCAGTATCGGCTGAGGTAGGATTTTTGACTAACGCTGTCTGTATTTAACAGTTTGATTGTTAAGCTTATCGCTAGATGCCTAATAAGGTAGGGTGGACTTTAGTTGGAATCATAGTTCACCTTTAACTCTTTAAGAGCAAGATGGTTGTTCAAGAATACCAGGTGAGTGGTAGAGGAAAAATCACAATGTTATTGGCTAACTGACACCCATAAAGTTACCATTTTTACTCTACCAGTCTCCTGCTTTTTCTATGGCTAACATGGCACCACCCTTTACCTAGCTTTCAGAATCACCTGTATGTTATGTTAGACAGTTTGTGAAAATAGTAGTTTGAGATATTTAGCTTTATCTATGTGACAGTTTATGCAAGTTAGACAATACTGTCTGGCAAAACCATAGACCAGATGCTAACATTCTGCATTGCCATAGTATTCTTGCTAAAAGTAAAGGGTGATGCTGTGATAGTTGTAGAAAACACTGGCAACTGCTAGAGTAAAAATGTCCCTCTTTAGGAGATATTAGGGATTCATACCTCCGGTGTCCCTCTTTAGGAGATTTTAGGAGTCCATACCTACAAAGTGTCCTTCTTTACGAGATATTAGGGGTACATACCTCACAAGTCTCCCTCTTTAGGAGATATTAGGGGTCCTTACCTCCCAAGTGTCCCTTTTCAGGAGAAATTAGGGGTCCATACCTCCCACGTATCTCTCTTTAGGAGATATTGGGGGTTTGTACCTCTCAAGTGTCTCTCTTTAGGAGATAGTAGGGGTCCATACCTCCCAAGTCTCCTTCTTTAGAAGATATTAGGGGTCCTTACCTCCCTAGTGTCCCTCTTTAGGAGGTATTAGAGGTCCTTACCTACCAAGTGTCCCTTTTTAGGAGATATTAGGGTCCATACCTCCCAAGTGTCCCTCTTTAGAAGATGTTAGGGGTCCTTACCTACCAAGTGCCCCTCTTTAGAAGATATTAGGGGTCCTAACCTACCAAGTATCCCCTTTTCAGGAGAAATTAGGGGTCCATACCTCCCAAGTGTTCCTCTTTTGGAGATATTAAGTGTACATACTTTCCATGTCTGCCTCTTTAGGAGATATTAGGGGTCTGTACCTCCCAAGTTTTCCTCTTTAGGAAAAACTGGGGCATAGCTCCCAAGTGTCACTGTTCAGGGGGGACAGTCCCTCTCTCCCACACTGGTGTCCCTCGTTTTAGGAGATCAGACTGTGTGATGAACTGGAGAAGTGATAAACTGAAGAAGTCATCTGCACTTTATCACCGCTTAGTGAATCTCCCCCATTGAGTTTCAAGGCGTTCATTACCATAATACCTCTCTGGCACTCAGCAGGTTAAAAACTGTCTGCTGTTTGGTACTCCATCATGTGTGTGTGTGAGCATATATATAAAAAAGGTATTACAAGATATTAATTTTGTTTGCAATATATATATCTCACAGACCTCCCTCACACTTAAGACATTGTGGGTCAGGAAGGGGAGATCCACTGACCTCCCCAACCAGCCCATGACTACGAGGCCCACTGGGGCATGCCCTATCTGCCTGTATATTGCTGTAGAACAATATGATACTCTTATAAACACACCACTTAGTCTGATCTCCTAAAACAACAGACACCAGAGTGGGACTGAGGGATTTGGGTCTCAAACAGTGACACTTGGGAGCTATGGACCCCTAATATCTCCTAAAAAGGGACACATGGGAGGTATGTAGTATCCCTACTATCTCGAAAAGAATGACACTTGGGTGGTGTGGACACCTAATATCTCCTAAAGAGGGACATATGGGAGGTATGTAGTATCCCTATCTCCAAAAGAGTGACACTTGGGTGGTGTGGACCCCAGATATCTCCTAAAGAGGGAAACTTGGGTGGTATGGATCCCTAATGTCTCCTAAAGTGGGATACTTGGGAAGTATGGGCTAAAGGTCATGAAGTAACTTAAACATTCTCGGCAACGTCCCAGCCACCAGTCGCACCTCTAGCAACACCTCCTAACACAATCATGTTCTACTGCTGGGAGGTATGCAGGTCTGCCTCCAGACAATGGGCACCGCATGCCATACCCCCACCACAGGGTGCTAAGGCCACAGCTTCACCCTTCACTGACAGCTCAGACACCCTGGCCTCATCCTTTAGGCCAATCAGAATAGTGCCCAGTCATAGTAACAAGACCCTAGCAGCCAATCGGTTACGGCAGCCGACTAGCCCTTTTTTGTGAATGGAGTCATGGCTGCGGGGGAGAAAGGTAGGGGCCCGTTGCTGGGCGACGGCAATCGGTCTTCCAATAAGAAACAGACAGTTGAAGAAGAGGAACATAGCGTGGGAGGGAAAGGAGAAGGCTGTGGAGCCATGGTAACAAACAACCAGTAATAATCGAATATGCTGGAAAAGGGGCAGAGTTCTTTAATTGACGCTCAGCTTAACCAACGGGGCTGCAAACTACTTCTACCAATCAGACACTAGAAAAAGGGAAAGATGGCGCAGCTCTTATAACTGACGAGAGATGCAGCCTATCAGACTGTAAGTTGTAGGTGGATGGGTGTGGCCTCTGGTGACAGGAGACTTGTTCTTGTCTTCACACACGGTGTGCGGCGGCTCTTCCGGGTACTGCTACGTTCATTCCAGTCATAAGCATCTGTACCTTGGAATATGTCTGTGGAGTCCGTAGCTGGGGTCCCTCTGCCGGGAGCCGCGCTCTTCTGGTATCTGGGTGTGGTAGCGACCGCCTGGTGGGGGCTGAGTGCCACATGGCGCCTTTTGAGCGGTGCCCGGGTCTGGGTGCTGGGGAGTGGAACGCAGGTGGGCCCCAGGATCGGGAGATGGGCAGGTGAGTCTGTCTCAGCACCATACCTCGTTATACAGGACATGGGGTATGTGAGATATAGGTAACCAACCCATTGGGGCAAAAGACTACTCGTATCGTAGAAGCGGTAGATTGGCAGGTGGTAGAATTGTAGAGAGGTAGTTGAATGCAAGCCCAGGAGATTGGGGATTATAGAGATGTCTGGAGATTGAGACAATACAGAGAAGTCTGAAGGCGATGGGGGATATATAGATTCTGGGGGCAAAGGGGGGAATTAGTGAGTTAGTGCAGTGATATGTTTAAAGGTAGAATTGGGATTTAGGGAGTTCTACAGTCGACCTGGAAATACAAGGTAGCTTGTTGTAGATTGGGAGTTTATAAAGCAAACTGGAAGCATGAGAAATGACTTGAGATCTGGAGGCAGAGAGGCATTGTAGGTAGAGATCTGGAGGCAGAGAGGCATAGAGAGGCATTGTAGGTAGAAGTCTGGAGGCAGAGAGGCATTGTAGGTAGAAGTCTGGAGGCAGAGAGGCATTGTAGGTAGAAGTCTGGAGGCAGAGAGGCATTGTAGGTAGAAGTCTGGAGGCAGAGAGGCATTGTAGGTAGAAATCTGGAGGCAGAGAGGCATTGTAGGTAGAAATCTGGAGGCAGAGAGGCATTGTAGGTAGAAATCTGGAGGCAGAGAGGCATTGTAGGTAGAAATCTGGAGGCAGAGAGGCATTGTAGGTAGAAATCTGGAGGCAGAGTGGCATTGTAGGTAGAGATCTGGAGGTAGAGAGGCATTGTAGGTAGAAATCTGGAGGCCAGAGTGAATTAAATGAAGTCTGAATGTGAGTGTAATGTGTTTAAAGGCAGAGATTATGTAGTGCTATGGAGGCAAATACAGGATTATAGAAGGAGCGGGAGGAACAAGAGGGGGTATAAAGATCTGAAGGCAGAAAGGGGTATTTAAAAGGCGATAGGTCTGAAGACAGAAAGGGGTCTTTTAACCCTTTGAGTGCTAGATGATACACAATTCTCTGCAGTGCATTGTGTACCACTCTAGCATTCAAAGGGTTAAAGAGAGGTCTGGAGGCAGAAAGGGGTCTTTTAAAGAGAGGTCTGTAGGTGGAAGGGGGGGATTGCTGAAAGAGGTCTGGAGGTGAATGGAAGCTGCAGGAAGGCTGAAGACTGCATGGGGAGCTATTAGGAGGAGATGGGTGGTCTCTGAAAGCAGGGTTATAGGAAGGAGGAGGGGTTAAAGTCTGTGTGGGAAGTTATTGGAAGAATGGGGGTAATGAAGGAGGAGCGGTGGAGTACGGGTGGGAAGCTATTGTAACATTCAAGGGGTCATAACAGTGTTTCTCAATCATTTTATTTATCAAGGCACCTCCAACACACAATCTGGAATTTTCAGGTCGCCCCAGAGATCTTGTGTCATTTGTCAAGATCATATTGAAGGAGAAAAGTACATTTTATAGTCATTCTTAGAGTCCCATATTCAGAATGAGAATTAAGAGAACACATTCCACAAATATACATATAAAACTCAAAATTCTCACTTCTGTCATAGGAAAAATTGTGGCACCCTAAGGATGTGTTCATGGTACACTAACGTGCCATGTACCCTGGTTGAGAAACACTGGCACACTCTGGTATTTACCAGACACCCCTTCCATCTTGCAGGGTATTTGTTATGGGCATGTTGAAGGAGAAAAGCGTATTCTTCTTAAGTCCCACAACTAGTGTACAGTCAGAACAGTTTCCATAAATATATATTTACAACTGAATAGTCACTTTTTTTTTTTTTTGCTTGTTTGTCCACATGGAAAAGAATGGTCTACGGAGCACCAAAGTGCCATGGCACCCTGGTTGAGAACTACTAGATAAAATTCAGACCAATTTAAATGGAGACTTTAATCTGTTTCCAGGAGCTGTGGGTCTGTCCTGTTGGACCACTAACAGGCCAGGTCTTTAGGATTTCCTTGATTGGGCACAGGTGAGTCAGTTAGGTATTCACTCATTTAATTAACTGGCCTGTGCGCAAGCAGGGAAATCCTAAAGGCAGGGGTAGTCAACTGCTGGACCTCCACCTATCTGCAACTACAAATGCCATAATTCCCAACCAGCTGACTACTCTGGTCTAAGACATGGTGTGTTAGTAGTCCCTGAGGACATTTTTGAGAACCATTGCCCTATTGTACAGTTAATTTGCCCCAGAGTCTGTCCACTTTCTTCTGTCTATATATCCATGAAAATACCCATAGTTTCACTGGAAAGTTCCATTAATGCTATTAGTGCGGCAATTGTCCTTATTCTTGCCTGAATGCATATACACTATTGAAAGTGTGGGTTGTGAGCATAGCAGCAGTTATATTAAACCTTTGAGTGCCAGAGGGGTATCTGGCATAGGACACCTGTCTGGCACTGAAAGGGTTAAGTTCCAAGGAAGACCATACCTGTACTGTAAATTGTATGTGCATAAGCAACTTGACAACTTACTGAGTGACATTAGTAAGTACAGACATGAAAATAAAACCATTTTGATTTTTCTTAATGAGTAAGCAGATTTTCTACTTTCAGTGTTCTGTAAGTGAACACGAGCGTTCAACATACAGTACCCAATAACAAACACTACCATTCCTTCATCTTTCAAAACTAAATAAAAATATGTGGCTCGTTTCTGACTTTGTTAGATTTTTTTCCCTCTTTCACTACTTCTTGTTCATCAGGTTTTACCGTAAGCTCTCACACAGATACTTGCTGAAACCAACCAGTAATCTGATTATTTAGCTGTCATATCTCCTCTATAACCTCACCAGTCACTCCTTGCCTCAGTGACCATACCATTGTGTTAATCAGGAGGATAAACCATACAATATATAGTTTTTAACATATTAAGTGTTGTTTAACCTTTAAAAGGCATTGCTGATTATTCCACTAATGAAAGGCCCAGCAATTTATAATAATTAATATAGATATCGTTTTTTATGCCCAGTAAATTAAAAATATATATTGACATGCCCCTAGTTTTAAAGTGATTGTAATACAAAAATGTCAAAAGCTCTCTATAGACACCAATATCAACATCTCTGCAATGAAATGGAAAGACCAGGGAAAAATGCTGCACCCTTTGTTTCCAAAATACACAGATTTACACATTTCTGTAATAAGGGAACCCCCAGTAGCACTTTACAGATGGGGATCTACACACGGAACTGGGATGACCACATATCCCATATCTCCCGGGACAGTGCCATGTCCCAAGCAGCTTCCTTCTAGGACAATGCACAGTCCTGAAGTGAAGACTGCTAAACACTTGGGACCTTATGTTCAAAAGAAAAGACACTATAGGAAAGGACTAAAAATTCCTATTGATTTAAATGGGGATTTTAACCTTTTGAGTGTCAGAAGGGTACTGGCACACGAAGGGTTAACCCCTTGAATGCTAGCCAGATCTCCAAGGCATTGCAAAGATTCCTATTGATTTGGGGAATTTTAACCCCTTGAATGCTTGCCAGGTCTCCAAGGCATTTTGAAGATTTCTATTGATTTAAATGGGTTAATGCTAGAGAGGACTCCAAGGCATTGCAAAGATTCATATTGATTTAAATGGGGATTTTAACCCCTTAAATGCTAGCGAGGTCTCAAAGACATTGATTTAAATCAACAGCCATTTTTAGTTTTCTCCTATAATACAAATGGTTTGCCCTAGCGCTCCTCCATTTTTATTTTGAACCTACGGCCATTAACCCTTTGCACCCTGGGGAATGTATACATCATCCAACCTCTAACTTTAGATCAGGGAATGGGCCATTTGAAGCCTTCCAGCTGCTGCCACACTACAACTCCCATCATTCCCTGCCAGCCAATGGAATGATGGAAGTTGCAATCTGGCAGCAGCGGGAGGGCATCCTATTGGCCACCAGTATTAGATTGTCATTTTATTTTAGCACAAGTATAGACAACAATTGGCACTCCAGCTGTTGGTGGACTACAACCAGCCATTGGCTGATTGGGATAATGTGATTGGTAGCCTCAAACAAGTGGAGTGCAAATGTTGCCTATTGCCTATGTCCTAGTGTTCTAGGCAGTGACTAGATAATGTCCGCTCACGTTCAGTAATGGCTGTTTAGCTCTGACAATGGACAATAAATCCATGCAAGTACTACGTAGGCTGAAGAATGTAGGCCTTTGCATCTAAATATTCATTATGTAGGACCTTCTAAACAGAGAATAGGAAGAGTAATTCTGGGGCAACCTAAAAGAATAGTAATGTCCCGAAAAAAGCATTAGGTATATGGTAGATACATCTAAAAAATGATCATTTGCGCTGATTTTTTTTTTTCTCTTATCTCCCAGACCTTTATGGTTTGAGAGATGTACGAAAATAAAGTTCTCCGCTTTTCTCCCCTTTCTTATACGTCGGCTATATAGCTGACGGCATGAGCTCCTCATCCCGGGACCAGACAGTGGCTCTTCAGCAGCTCCAACATAGCGATACCTAAAAATAAATACTTCATCGGAACGGTCTACAACTTGTGCCTGGTTTGCAGGCACTCTTTGTAGACCATTCCGATGAAGTATTTATCTTTAGATATTGTTATATCGGCGCTGCTGAAGAGCCGCGTCTGGTCACGCAACCAGATTCTGCTTCTGGCAGCTTTACAGCTCGTTAAGCAGAAAGGGGAGGGAGCGGAGAACTTTATTTTTGTATATGTCTCAAACGATAAAGGTTTGAGAGATACGAATCAGGTCAAATTATCTCTTTTAAATGTATATACCATATACCTAATACTTTTTTTTTTTTTTTGGGACATTACTATCCCCTTAACTGCACCAATGAGGACAACCCTACATTTCCAAAAAAACAATTTATTTAAATGGGGCGTATTTGCCATTAAAGGGATGGTAATACCAGGATTTAAGATGGTTTAATATTGTTCATATGAAAAAAAATGCAGTAAATCCCGTTGCTTAAAGATGTATATTTTAAGATTTATACGCTTTTAAAGTCCCTCCCCTCCCCGTTGAAATAGACAATGCTATTTCACCTCTGCTGAAGAGCTGCCCGGTCGCATGACCAGAATCTCGATCTGTCCTCTCCAGTGTTGTCGTGAGTAAAAGGGGAGGGGGGGGGGATTTTAAAAGCTTATAAATCTTAAAATATACATCTTTAAGCAATGGTATTTACTGCGTTTCATTTATTTTTTCATATGAACAATATTAAACCTTCTTAAATCCAGGTATTACTATCCCTTTAAATGCTGAAGCAATTCAGAAACCAACTGCACCATCCTATCCAATCCTATCCTTATTATATAAAAGGCTAGATGTATGTTTGTCAGGTGTAGACGTGCAGTAGAAACTGTCCGAATGGACAAAACGTGCCATCTTCCCAGCCGCTGTCCCAGCCCTGTGTCCATCCCGGTGTGTGAGGGAGTCCTGGCCCCGGTCGAGCAGTGTCTAGCTGAGCCTGGAGGTGCGAGGCGCATTCATGAACCCCCTGCTCTGGGTCAAGGCACGCTCCCGCACGCACACCAGAGACTGATGAGGTAGAGGAGTGCTCCCTCTCCTGGTACCTCACGCTCTGCTGTTACTGAGGCGGCAGGTGCAGGAACTTGTGGGTGCAGGGCTATCTTAACCCTTTGAGTGCCAGAGGGGTATGCAACGCATCTCATCTGGCACTCAAAGGGTTAACACATTCAGTGCCATTCACTTTGGCCCTTGTACATGGGCTTTTACACTAGTAGCAAAAAAATGGCTTCTGTCAGCCATTTGGGAGGGCGTGTCAGTAAACTGTTCCTCTTGGCTGCAAAACAGCTTGGAAGTCAGTGACTTCCCCCCACATCCACTTGGGTTGCACGTACAGCCTTCTTAGACCGTGTGTCTGTCTTTCAATCCAGAAACAGAGGGACTGTGGCAATGCTGAGTAATTAGGCCCTACAACCACCATCATTTGAATGGGGCTTTTAACTCGCTGGGGGTGATAAAGTAGATAATACTTGTCCAGTGATATCACTTCCTATGTTATTCTATAGAACCTGTGCACTAAGAGCTCCTGAGTCTGAGAATCTTTGTGTATTAGCTGCATAGAATAACATAAGGCTTGGAGAAGTAATATCACTGGAGACGTCATCTTCTCTTTATCACGCCCGATGAGTTAAAATCCCCATTTAAATAGTAACTATCGCCAGGATGATGCCTCTTTGGCAGATCAGACCCCAGGGGAACAAAAGAACCCAGGTTGGTCCTGTGAAAAGACTACACAGTGCAGATCCCCATAGACCAGTGGTAGGCAACGTTAGGCCATCCAACTGCTGCTGGACTATAATTCCCATCACCCCGAGTGATGATGGGAATTGTAGTCCGGCATCTTCTGGAGGGCCTCATTACCCAGCATTGCCATAGACCCTTTCTGGATTGAGTATATGGAGGGTGCACATGAAACCCAGGTGAATGTGGGTGGGAGTCCCTGAATTCCAGGTTGTTTTCCAGCCAAGGGGATCAGTATACTGATACGCCTCCCGAATAGCTGATAGAAGCCATTTTTGGGCTCAGCCCTGGGATTTTCACTAAGGGAGCAGTCTTGGGGAAAACAGGACAATTGCCCTTTAAAGCAATGGATATGTTTATTTGCTGTGATGCAGTTGGTTTGTCTCTGAATTGCTTCAGCATTGACTGCTGGAGATATCTCCAACCTCACAATAAATTTGAGGCTTATAGCATTTAAGGGCTTGAACGCCCCTTGAAAATCAATGGGAATTTTTATTAGACACTTTTTGATGCAGTTGGTTCGCCCCAGAACCGCGCCACACTTGCATTTGTGTGTATATGGCTCATAGCGCGTGCAGGGCTATATGTAGAAAACACAAGAGTAAAAGTCAAGGCAGGTAGAATCATTATTATTCTGATAGTGGAAAAGGTCTCTGCACAGAGCTTTGTAGCACCATCTACTGGCAATTTGTTTTATTACATGGACATGATTTTGCCAGCAATATGTGAATGGAATTTTTGTTGTAAAGATCTATTCACGTTGAGCTGAGAAGAATGTTTTATGATATCTAACGTTTTTAAAACTTTTACAGATAATTGTAACTGTTAAAGTGGACTAGAGTAGAAAAATATTTAAAGGGATAGTAATAGATTATTTTGATACATTTTTATTTTGTAGCTATTAAAAAGTTAAACTAAATGCCCCCAGTTTCATCTCTCAAACCTTTATGGTTTGAGAGATAATTGTACTAAAAGCTCCCCCCTCTCTCTCTTTCCCTGTCGTTCAACTCTCTAGCTGACTGCAGGGGAATCCGGTCCTGGGACCGGCGGAGGCTCTTCAGCAGAGCCAAGATCGCTTTATTAAAAAAAATAAATCCTTCACTGGAATGGTCTACAAAGTGTGCTTGCAAAGTGTGCTTCTATAAAATAAATTGTTTTTGGTAAAGTAACTCGTATGTTTTAGTGACCCTTAATGCACAGTATGCTAATGAGTTATGTTTTGAGGCAAACTTACCACTTGCTGTGCTGTTAGAAATGCCCCCAGTGCAGGGCTGGTGCAAGGATTTTTGCCACCCCAAGCAATACCTCATTTTGCCGCCCCTTTATGCCCCACCCCTGTATGTGTATAAGTGTCAATGTGTGTTTCCTTTATTTGTACGTGTTAATGTGTGTTCCCTATATGTGCATAAATGTTAGTGTGTGTGTTCCCTATATGTGTATGTGTTAGTTTGTACTCCCTATATGTGTAAGTGTGTTAATGTGGGTGTTCCCTATATGTGTATGTGTGTCAATGTGTGCGAGTCTCTGTAGGGGTATCAGTGTGTAAGTGTGTGTATGCGGTTCTCTATATGTGTATCAGTGTGTCAGTATGTGTTTATCTCTAAGTGTGTCAATGTGTTGGTATGTGTGTTGATCTCTATACACACCCTTACACACACACGCACACACTTACATTATACACACCCTTACACACACATACATACACATTATACACACCCTTACATTATATATACACACACACACACACATTATACATACATACATACACATTATACACACACTTACATTATACACACCCTTACACAGATGCTGTGCATATATAATCATAAACACACACATTGCATTCATTTCAGTGGTTTGTTTTTTTCCCCTTTGAGTGCTAGATATTAAAACCCAAATTGAAATCAATGGGAACTTTTATTTGTTCCCTATAACCCCAGAATTGATCTATATTTGACTTTAACCCCTTGAAAAACAGGAGGTCAGTTCCCCTAAAAATAAGTCACTCTAAATTTGATTTACCTGGGTAGGTGTCTTTCATACAGTAGAAGAGTATCTAGCAATGTATTTTTTACATTACATCTGGAATTTCCAACAATTATCTCTATTATCATCTGCCTCTGGGTCACACCCCCTCACAGTAAACTACAGGCTTCTACAGACTTGTATGTACAATAGGGAACTCTAGTTGTTTTCAGGCTTAAACAGATTGAACTAACAGGAGACTAAAAAAGAGATAAATTGCAAACAAACAAATGACTTCAGTTTGAAACAAGACAATTAAGTCCTTCTGAGGAAGAGATATGGTTAAGGGATAAGAGCCACTTATTCTTAGGTTACAGTTTAACCCTCTGGCACTCAAAGAGTTAAACATATCACCCATGGAGGCAATGTGCTTGTTCTGCATTGTTCCAAGGGCAAGTGGATTCTTCCTTGATCTGAGAAGTGGGTGCAGCCTGGCTAGCTAAAGGTTAAATGCAGCTGTCATTTTATTGAGAGCCAGGGGGAGCTGTGCAGAATGTGCTGCTCGCAGATACCACAGAGAGGAGAGTCTGTCCTATTGCATCGTAGTGTTCCTAAAACATGGTTGTTCCAGTCTGTTAAACTGGGCACCCAGTGAGGTCGGGCAGTGCCTGGCACCAGGAGAGCAGAGCAGAGTGCTTATGTAGAGGCTTCTGGGCTGGGCATAAGGTCAGTGTGTGTGTGTGTGTGTGTGTGTGTGTGTGTGTGTGTGTGTGTGTGTGTATGTATGTATGAGATGCAGGGGAAAGCGTCCAGCATAGTAAAGCCTGAATACTGACAGCTAAAGATGCATCTGCTTATAATGCCAAGTGACTGTGGCTCTTTTCTGACTGCGCACTAGGTGGCGCTGGCCCTGCCCCAGTGTGGTTATTGTGACTAGATAATTCATTGCACAATGTGGTAATATTGGCCCATCACAGAAACTAATTAACATAAAATGCCACATTGTGCCACCAACAATTAAAGGTCCGTTTCTCAAACTGTTTATATTAAAAGTAAATGGCTACCACAACATATAGCCCATCTTTGCCTTTTTGATGTGGATGTGTCACCTTGAAATTTTTTTGAAACTTCATTCAAAGCAGATGTATAATTTAGGAGATTTTCACACTTTTATTTCTGGGAATAGTGAAAGTCTCCTGGTGAAGCACAGTGATTCATTAGCATATGAAACCCCATTGAACATTTTAATTAGTATATGAAATGTCACTAGTACCGCAGGGGTACAGCAGTTAGCATATGGTATGAAGTATGAATATCTCCTTAACGGTAGATTTGCTAGTCTTTTGGCTAATAAGTTAGGCAGTTTTTAATAATGCAAGGTAACAATTCATCTTTTGAACTAAACTGAGATGGAGAGGTCCACTTTATCAATTGCTTTACATCAGTATTATGAAATTTGTGGCTTCTATTATATTTGTCCTGCAATTCCCATCATCCTTAGCCTGCTAATGGCGGTAGTTCTGGGGGCTTCCTAATGCCCACTCTGACGTGGAGCTTTGTAGGAAACCTGCAGCTCTACAGTTCTTGTGGAATTCAACTCCCATCATACTCAGCCAGCCTAACAGGGATATTCAGTAGCTTGGTAACTGTCTGGTTCCTGGCCACCCCAGAGTGTCCAAATAACTACCTGAGGTGTTGGCAAATTCCCACAGTTGCTCTGTAAGGTGAGCTGCCCTCTTCTGGTCAGTCTGAGCTAACTTCCAGCTAACTAATTACTGTGATGTGCCAAGTAGCGCATCTTTACAGGGCATTGTAGTCACAAGGGGGTAAAATGACTCTTTAATATATATTTCTTAAATATTGCCAAATGATCAAAATATAAACTGGAGTAATTCAGGAGCAGACCAGTTGCACCATCCAATGCCTATAGTGTTAACAAGGTGTTTTTAAAGGGATGGTAATGTTTCAGAATAAAAGCATCTTCATGGTATTTGGGCCGTGGAGAGTGTTATTTCAATACTGTCAGAGTTGTAGTTCAAAAGTAATTGAATGATAAAATATCCCCCTCCCACCCCTTTCATTGATGAAACACTGCTCACCTTAGAGCAGCAAGACTGTCCGGATGGATCTCAGAGAGCAACAATCTTCAGTGAGCATAAGGAAAAACTGAAAAACCTGTCAAGGTGGGCAGGGTTTTCCTTATGCTCACAGTAAGAAGATTGTCCCTTGCTGTGACCTGTCCGGTCAAGAGACCAGATTATACATCTGGAGGGAGGGACTTACACTAGGTAAAATGGGCAGGAGGGGGATACTTTATCATTCAATTACTCCTGAACTACAACTCTGACAGTATTGAAATAACACTCTCCATGGCCCAAATACTATGAAGATTAATTGGAGCTGCTGTTTTTGTGAAACATTATTATCCCTTTAATTAATTTGAGTGTTTTTGTAAGCTCAGCCCTTTGAATGCCAGAGGGGTACACAACGGATTGCTTTGCAATGAGTTGCGCACCCCTTTGGTACTCAATGGGTTAACTTATTCTGTGATGGCAAGGACTGACTCGGCGAATTTAACTCATGAGAAGCGAGAAGTTGAAAATGGATATAGCATATAAGGGGTTAAACAATTTGAGATACGTCTCTCAGCATAAAATTCACAACTGTGAAGTCAGCCATGTAATTTTGGGCCTGATTTATAAAATAAACATGAGGCAAACCAAATCACCCATAGGAGATTTGGAAAACTCCCTATTGATGTTAATTGGGCGTTTAATCCCTTGAATGTTGGAGAGATGTCCAATTTATTGCAATGCATTTAAGGGGTTAAGAGTCCAGTTAAATAAAAACAATATGTAACTGTGTGTATGGTGTCTTGATTTGTATAACTACCTTGTGTAACTTTTAACAGTAAAAGCTCTCAAGGGCATATGTGAAAATGAGAGAAATATCAATGCTTTCTTCCTGGTAAAAGATTTTCTAAATAAATAAATCAATGGAAATGTTGAGAATGCTTATTTCTCTCCTATGGTATAGTTATCATTTCCCCCCACCCCCCGAATTGCTCCAATTTTTATATACATACATATAGACATATAATGTGTGTATATATAATAAAATATTCTAGTTCGCAGTCTGTTCCACCCCAGGGCAACAGGGGGACTGAGATCATTTTCAACATCAAAACCAACTTTGGTAATTTTGAAAGAAGACGTATTTCTAATCTACTCCTTTACTTTTACTGTGATGCAACTAAATAAACCACTTGTTAGGGATGTCTCCAGTGCAGCGCTTCATAATGCGTCACATGTCTCTAGCATCCAAGGGTTAATCAAAAAATATATGTAGTATTAAAAAGGATCTAAGTGCTTATGAAAATTACAGAGTAGAAAAATGTAGTGTTTAAACTATTGTTAATAAAAGGAATGTGTCATACACAAGCTCACAGATGTTCTTTCACCTCCATTAGTCTTTTTCGGAAATGTTTTTTCTTTGTGATGTATTATTTTTATTTTATCTTTGTATTAATGTGCATCAAAGAGACTTGTGAATTGGCAGTCGCTGTATCTATGAATCGGACTGGGTGCCATTCATATGCTGGGGCTGAGTGTAATTTCTTCACTGAGCAAAAGGCCTTGTGTGTTAACAGTGACTGGATGTGACTGAGCCCTAAAGAAGCCTTTGTCATATGACCGTGGCATTGGTTTGTACACGTGCAGTAAGCAGGGAGGAGGGGGGATAGGTGGGAGGGAGCCGCTGTGAAATACAGTGCTCCGATGCCCATTTTCTGCCCACAGGCTCTTGGTCTGTCTCCGCTCTTCCTGTGAAGAATTCATCAAATGGGACTTGTACTTTTCCATACACAACTCTGAGTGAAACCTAGTTCTAGAAACAAGCATAAAATGGCATGAAAAGACATCAGTAATCAAAATGTTTATATATTATAATCGCTTGGTTTACCATGTCCAGAAAACCCTTGTAGCCTCTATGAATGTTGCCCTCGTGCCTTTTTGTTCAAGAAAAATCCTATTCAATTAGTCCTGAATCTTGTGTCCATGGAGGCGGACATAAAAGTTGCTAACAGGACCACATGATCTCAGATTCTCTGCACATGGTAATCTTAACCCTTTGAGTGCCAGAGTGGTACGCATTGCACGCCACTCAGACACTCAAAGGGTTAACCTTTTAAAGTGATAGTAATGTTTCACAATAAAAGCAGCTCCAATTTAATCTTCATGGTATTTGGGCCATGGAGAGTGTTATTTCAGTACTGTCAGAGTTGCAGTTGAAGAGTAATTGAATGATAAAGTATCCCCCTATCGCCCCTTTTACTGATGTAACACTGCTCACCTCAGAGCAGCAAGACTATACGGATGGATCACAGAGAGGAACAATCTTCAGTGATCATGAGGAAAAACCTGTCGAGGGGTGGGGGCAGGGTTTTCCTTATGATCACAGTAAGAAGATTGTCCCTTGCTGTGACCTGTCTGATCAAGAGACGAGATTCCACATCTGAGGGGAGGTGGCTTTCACTAGGTAAAAGGGGTGGGAGGGTGATACTTTATCACTCAATTACTCTTGAATTACAACTCTGACAGTACTGAAATAACACTCTCCATGGCCCAAATACTATGAAGATTAATTGGAGCTGCTGTTTTTGTGAAACATTACTATCCCTTTAAGAAAACAAGGGGTTTACAATGCATTGCTTCAGTGTGAGTCACACACCCTTCTGTTCCTTTAAGTGTTAAGTAGGCTGTTGTGTTCTGCCAGCAACTGTCATGTCTGCCTCCATGGGATTGACATACTGACTGGCTATGTTCTCTCTCGGACAAAGGCCATTCATAGTAAAGTAAGTGCGTGTGTTGGTGGTGAGTGGGGATGAGGAGGTTCTGGTTCTGTAAATACTTTAATTATGAGGATCAGTATGCAGGGTAATGGGGGCGGGGGCCGTAATGCCCAGTGTCGCTGCAAACTGTTTGGAAGACAGATCAGGAGGTGCTGTACTCAAAGGGCTTAACCCTTTGATTGCCAGAGAGGTCCGGAACACATTGCGAAGCAATGATCTGAGGAGAGCAGACTTGGTTATCTTTGCAGCTTCTGGATGTAGATATTCATAAGGCATCTTTCAAATGGGTGACTTGGCTTTGCTGTTTTAACATATGCCAAGCCACCTGTGCCTACTTGACTTCGAAGTCCTACTTTTCCCCAGTGAGTCTTTGTAATGGGGGGGGAGGTGCGAGGTGGGCATTGCCTATATAGTGACTGCCGATGCACATGTTTGTCAGCCAGTCATTGGAGGATGTGAACAGAATTTCATCCTTCAAAATCGCCCATGTGACCCTTGGGCGACAACGCAGTGTGCTGAAACCTGGATGTCCCCAGCACATGAGAGCATCTAAACTGCAGCATATTGCATTGGGTTGAATTTTGCAAGGCAGAAATCACCAGTGCGAGCAATACCTGGGGGTGGGGGGCAAGTTGATTCACAAGTTGCATTCAGCACAGTGTTAATACCTGTACACCAAAGACTTCCTAATGCTTAATTTACTAAACAGATTTCTAATCCTTGTCCTCAGTCTTTCCTGTAAAGTGGAGCTGAGCGAATATGCCGTGCTGCACTGTATTTTTAGGTTTAGTAGCCTTTGTAGGGGTACACAGCAGTAGCAGTAGACATATATAAAACTAGCAAATGGTGTACAGCGTTGCCTTCTATTGGGTGCACTGTGTACTTCAAGGACCCGCTGGACTGATGCAGTGGTGAGTCTGGCTTGGTTCTCTGTCTGCTAACAATTGCTGCCCCTGGGCAGGGTAGACAATGAACCAGAATTCTATAATTCCAAAATATAGGAGCTTGATACAGAAGTAGGGAACATTTGGCACTCAGACTATTGGAGACTACAAGTCCCATCAACCCCCACCAGCAAATGGCTGGTGGGGGGGGGGGATGATGAGACTTGTAGTCATTAATAGCTGCAGATCCAACAACTGTGTACCCCTTCTTTAAAGAAACATGTTGGTATATGATAATAGAATACAGAATGCTAATGTAAGCTGAATGTAAGCTGGAGCGCTGTAATCAGGCAGAGAGCTCTCCAGCTTGCGTGCAGAAATCCTCCATCATCAGAGGAGACTGGATAGAGGGAGAGAGCAGGGTGATAGACTGCGGTACAGAGCTGGTAACCACAGTCTGTCCGGAAGGAAGCCGCAGGGTAATCTTTGGACATTTAATTTGGGCAAAATATATATTTTTTTTAAAAATGAAAACCATTTTCAGTTTAATCGCTACACAAACTAACGTTTTAGACAGACATGTATAAGGGTGATAGATCTCCTTTAAGACCCCTTTGGGGGGGGGGGGGATGAGACACGCTAACGTGTGATAAAGTGGCTTCTCCAGTGTGAAACACTGCAGTAGGATCAGTAATGATGGAGATCTTAGTGCACAGGTTCCATAGAATAACATTGCATTTCCAGTGCAATGCATTCTCCAACTCCAATCTCCTCTTTATCACACCATAAGGACATTATAAGACACCAGGGGAAGATGCACTGAGTTATGATAAAGAGGAGATAACTTCTCCAGTAATATCACTTCTCCACTTCAAGTTTAATTTGGGCAAAATAACGATTTTAAAAAAAGCAGTTTTCAATCTATTTGTTATATATATAAACTAACATTTTAGACAAACATGTAAAGGGGTGATCCCCTTTTAATAAGTCACGAAGGGGGATTTTATCCATTGGGCCTTATGTATAAAGGCAAAATTGAGGAATTCTAGGGCAAACCAACCACATCATAAGGAACGTAGTATTAATGATTAAAAACTCCCATCAATTTAAATGGTGCACTTAACCCCTTGTAGCCTAGAGGTGCTGGCAGTTCCTTGGCATGCAATGTGAAGGAGAACTCGCACTAGCCTTCAGGGTGACCTTTAACTCAACAGGGTTCATCTCCCCTCTGGGACAATTAGATTCCTGCAGAACTTCCTCAATTTGCCATTATACAGAAGTCCTTTAGTACCTAGTAGATTGTAACCCATTAAATGAGTCGGTTCTGCTTCTATGAAAGAGTAACATTTATGGAACAGCCTCCCAGCAGAGTTATTGGGGACAAATTCTGTCAAAGAATTCAGAAATATGTAGGATAGATATGTCTATTCTGGGAAGTAATAATTTTATTACATAGGAAAATGGGCCTACTGGATGGGCCAGGTGGCTCTATTCTGCCATCAAAATCTGTTTTTGTTTCACCTTTAAAGACCCATGTGAGCGCCAGCTAGTATTATTGTCTGGCACACACCTGCATGACTACTTATTGGAGGTTGTGATGAACATTGAAGCTACTAACCGCGCTTGTGTGAAAGGTCTGCCAGCAACGCCATAGGCCTCTATACATACCTTCCCTACTAGTTATTTACTGCATTTCTAAGTGAAAGCAGAAAAGATGCCATATGCTGCATTCATTTAAGGTGATGGTTGCCAGTGTGAAAGGCACCATAATCAAGTATAGGATTTTTCATATTAGATGTCCTAATCAGCAGCAGCTGTCCATTATTGTTGCCCCTTCAGGGCTGGATTTGTATCCCACGTGCCCCATAACAAAGAATTTGAGATGCCATTGGTTCCATCCATAGCCCCACCCCCAGTCCTCACATAGTAACATAGTAAATTGAATAAAGACACAGGTCCATCAAGTTCAACCTTTGCCTCATACCCTAGTGACATGAGAACTATGTAGCTTTCCTGCTACCAAATAAGTTAGTCTTTATCAGACCTTCCTGATCTGCCTGCTGAAAAACAGTATAACTCTCTCTGTTCCCTTTTGAAAGAAATGTATCTAATCTTCTCTTGAATGTATCCATTGTATCTATCATAACCACCTCCTTGGGCAATGAATTCCACAATTTAACAGACCTTACTGTCAAAAAAAAAACCCCTTCCTCTGCTGAAGTCTAAACCACCTTTCCTCTAATCTCAAGGGGTGTCCCCTGGTCACCTGATCAGGCCTTGGAATAAATAGCTCACCACAGAGATGCTTGTACTGACCGCTCATATATTTGTGCAATGTGATCAGGTCTCCTCTTAGTCGTCTTTTCTCTTAGAATAAATAAACCAAGTTTGTCTAGTAATTCCTCATTCCCTTAATTAATTTTGTTGCTCTTCGCTGTACCCTCCTTAGTTCTAGTATATCCTTTTTCAGAACTGGCGCCCAAAACTGCACTGCATACTCAAGGTGAGGTCTTACCAGAGATTTGTACAATGGCAAAATGATGGTAGCTATGGAATTCTTTGCCTCGGGATGTTGTGCTTGCAGATAATGTAACTGCATTCAAAAAAGCAATGGATGCCTATCTAGCACAGAACAATATTGACAGTTATGACAGATGGCTTCAAAGCAAATAGGATATTGATCCGGGGAACTATTTGTCTCACACACACACACACACACACACACACACACACACACACACACACACACACACACGCACACGCACACACCTACATTGGAAATTGCTCCAGAGGGCTTTTTTGTTGCCTTCCTCTGGATCAACAGGGGTGTTATTGGCATGGGCTGGACTTGATGGACGCATGTCTTTTTTCAGCCTTATCTACTATGTTACTATGTTAAGTAGTAAGCATGATATATGATATACTTGTAAAAAAAGAAAAAAAAAGAAAGAATAAATCTGTGTAGACATGCTGTCAATTCACTGAGCTCAAGAATATGACATTATTACAGCTCCAGGGCAACAAGATGGGATACATCCGGGGCAGCATGCAACCTTTTACTATTCAACATGAGAATCTCGCACTGTCATGCAGTGCGAGATTCTCATGTTGACATTTTTAGTATGGTAACTGATTAATATGGTCACACGCTTTTTTGCGTGTGACCATTTAAGAGTAAACACCACCACCACACACACACACACACTCACTCTATTACTAAGGCCACTCGTATCTTGGTCATAGAACTGCATTGCCTATCACCATTACTAGTTAGACTGTATTGTTTGTACTGAAATTGCCTTTTTGTAACAAGTCAATAAATTTTAAGAAAAAACATTTAAATTCTCTGGGAATGTGGGGAATGTTTAGCTGAGCCCAAAGGGTGCAATTGGTTTGTCTCAGAACTGCTCCCGAATACAGCCCTGAATCACTGTAGTCAGCCACTTTAGAACCGTGATCATCTTCTGTTTTTTTATCATCTCAGGTTCTTTAGGGTGAAGGAACTTCTGATAATGCAGCATTCATAGTTCTATACACTTGTTCTCTTGCACAGTTTAACAGATTTATACGTAAGAAGGATCCCCTTCCTCCCTCATCAGGGATTCTCGTTCGTTGCTGTGATATATTTCTATTTTTTTTCTTTTTACATTGTACAGTACATCTTGTGCTGCTGCTATCTGCTTTCCTATTATTAGGTTTTTAAAGGGGAACTATGCTCTAGGAATACATTGCTCTTAACAGGTTATCTTATCTAGTTTGGAATCCTTCATACACCAGCCAGTTATATCTATATAGTTGCTGCTTATAACAAAATGACTTACCTAGGTAGGAGTCTGTCAGAAACACAGTAATTATATACACACCTGACTGCTGTATGATGGACTCCTTCCTATGTAAGTACTTCTGTTACACACATTAATTGCTGCTATAGCTATACCTAACTGCTGTATGATAGACACCTACCTAAGTAAGTTGTTCTGTTACACAGTAATTATATAGATACACCAGACTGCAGTAACAGAAGCACTTACCTAGGTAGGAGTCCATCATACAGCAGTCAGGTGTATCTATATAATTACTGTGTGTAACAGAAGGACATACCTAGGTAGGAGTCCATCATACAGCAGTCAGGTGTATCTATATAATTTGTGGATTTCCCTAACAAGTTGTGAAGGAAAGTCAGAATTTTATTAAAGACCCAGGGGCGAATATTATTCAAAAAACCTTCTCCACTGCCTTCTCAGCAGCAAAGAACGCTTTATTAAATGTAGAAAAATAAAGAAAATTTACAGTAATCATAGTAACCGCCCCCACCAATGACAATGAACCCCATGTCATAAGAGGGCAGCAACCCAAGACTCCACCTCTTTCTTGTGAATGTAACTCGTCCCACACTGGAACTGTCCATCACCCCAGAGGTCTGGAATCTAACAGAAGATCATTCGGAATTTCGGCTAGTCAAGGGCATAGTCAATCATGCCCAGGAAAAAAGTGAGGAGATGAGAGAAACTCCAGAAATCCCTGGATCCCATCGAGATTCACCCTGAAGGAACAAAAAAGAAGTATTATAAGGGAGGGAAACACAGGGAAGGATAATATTTGCCTCTGTGTCTTTAATAAAATTCTGACTTTCCTTCACGACTTGTTAGGGAAATCCACAAATTTTATGGCAAGCACTGAGGCTTCATATTATGCAAGTTTAAAGCTGCAGTAAAACAAACGTAATCAGAACAAAATTGGTATAGAACATACGCTGTTAGAGATTATTCAAAACTAAATTAGAGACATGTTCAATGGGTCTACAATAAAAATCCCTAAAGGTGGATTCCCTGGACCAATCGGCTGCGAGCAGGATGTCTTCCAGACGTCCTCCAGCCTGCAGGGCCATGGATGCCATTGCACCCCTAGAAGAGTGTGCTCTGAGCAAAGAAATGTCAATACTGGCGAGCTGCATCACCCACCTAACCCCGCAGGCCAAGGTGGCCGCGGATACTGGTAAGAGAGGTTTGCTGAAGGAAATCAAAAGTTGAGACCTGGATGGATTTCGGAGGGAAGCCGTCTGGTCTTCATATTCCTTCAAACAGTGCACAACACATAATTGTGGCTGAGAGGGAAAAGAGGGATACCTCACCACTCACGCCCCTGTTTTAGTGCTTCTAGAAATTCGGAATTGCACATCCTGTGGTGTAAAAGATTGGGAGGTAAGATCCAGAGCGCGGACATCTGAGACACGTTTAAAAGATACCAAACAAAGGAGCATAGTTAGCTTAGCCGACAACTGTTTCAAGGACAACTGATCGTTGGTAGGCCATTGCTCAAAAAAATCGTAGAACCATATTGACGTTCCATAACGACTGATATCTAGCTTAAGGGGACAGTGAAAAACGAATCCCCCTCATGAGTCTGCAAACTACCACCGACTGGCCTACCAGAATACCGTCAATTGGAAGATACCCTACTGAAATGGTGGAGTGATAGGTATTAATGGTACGATAAGCTTTTCCCATGTCGAACAAATGGGAAAGGAAGTTAGTTATTTCTACTGGAGGTGCCGAAACAGGATCCAAATTCCGCTCCAGGAACCAATGACTCCAGCATGACCAGGCGGATCTATACATAGCCCAGGTACCCGGACCCAGGCCTCTGCCAGTAGTGACTGAGCAGAGTCTGAAAGGCTGCCGATACCCTGGGAACTCCCGAGAGTGACCAAGCCAGAAGGTGCAAGTCTCCAGATACTAACATTTTGTGAGGAGCGCCGGAGGGATCTGACAGAAGATGGGGAAACGAGGGGAGGAGAAAGGGAACATCTGCCGACATTTCTAGAAGTGGAGAGAACCACGGCTGCATCGGCCAAAAGGGCATCACCAACACAATTGTCGGCTCCTGACGCCAAATCATCAACAGCATCCGGGGTATCATTGCAAACGGAGGAAAGGCATAATGTGTCCCTGACACCCATGATTGCAGGAAAGCGTCTGTAGCTAAGGCCTCCGGGTCCGGACGCCAGCTGAAAAACAAAGGAACCCTCTGATTCTGGCGGGAGGCAAAGAGGTCGACCTGAAAGGGACCCCAGGCCTGGTGTAGTTGGGTAAAAATCTCCGAATGGAGCATCCAATCACTGTGATCGGCAAGATACCTGGAATTCCAGTTTGCTACTACATTGGAAAGTCCAGGTAAATGTTCTGCGAGGACTGTGACATTGTGGTCAAGACAAAAATGCCAAAAGTCCTTTGCCAAGTCTGCCAATGACTTGGATCTCGTGCCACCCAATCAGTTGATATATTGTATTAGTGAAACCTTGTCCATTTTCAGCCGAATGCAGCATTGCACTTGATCTTTTGCCAAACTCTCCTAAACAAGCGTCCCAGCCAAGCATATTGGCGTTGGACTTGATTACTAGGTCTGCTCCCATGCCGAAAATTGCCTTGCCATTCCAGGCGTCGAGGTGTTTGAGCCACCAGATGAGTTCTTCTCTGGCGTCTGAAGAGAGAGCGATAGTATCTGCGTAACCTAGACCTGTGCACAGATGGAGCATTTTTAGGAGCTGTAAAGCCTGGTAGTGCAGGGGCCTGGAAAAATGGCCTGAATTGATGTCGACAAGAGGCCCACCACTCGAGCCAATTTCCTCAGTGAAAACTGTTCTAACGAAGAATGGAGCGAATCTCTTTGCGGATCGCCCAGACTTTTGCCCCTGGCAGGCTCAGAGATGCCTGCAGAGAGTCTACGACGAATCCCAGAAATTAGATAAATTGGGACGGGATCAACTATAATTTCTTCCGTTGATTAAGAATCCTAAATCTGTTAGAAGACGATAGTCCATTCTGCATGGATGTAAAGGAGATAGTGATCTTGGGACATTGAGTATGTCGTCTAGATAAATAATAAGTCTCACTCCGACTCCTTAACGAGGCGACCACTGGCTTGAGGAGTTTTGTGAAGCGCCAGGGCACCGAGGACAAGCCAAAGGGCAGGCAAATGATTTGCCATTTCTGACCATGCCAACGGAACTGAAGAAATCTTTGGGACAAAGGTGCAATGGGGACCGTCAGGTAAGCATCCTTGAAATCTATTTTGACCATCCAGTCCGGCGGAAGTAGTAGGTCCCGAAGTATATGGATGCCGTCCATCTTGAAGTGCCGATAAAGGACACACTCCTTTAGAGCCTTTAAGTTTATGACAGTGCGCAGGCCTGTGCACTTTTTCTCCACTAGGAAGATGTTGCTTATAAAACCTGCTGGCTCGGCTGGAGCCTGTTGGATTTCCCCCTTGTGCAGCAAATTGCAACCGCATCTGTTGCCCAAAATTGAAAAGGAGGGGGAGGGACTGTCTGGCACGGGTGAACATAAAATTCTATATGATAGACCATGACTGTTTGTAATATCAAATTGTCCGAAGTCAATTTGCTTCATAGATGGAAAAAATGGGAGAGTCCGCCTCCTACTTTTCCGGTTATAAAAGGGATAAGGGGCGGATGACTTACCAGTAAAGGAGCGGGAAGGACAATGTCCCCGGCCAGATTGTGTCCTCCAGGACCTTTCTCGTGGTGGTAAAAAAGGTTATCTATGTTCCAGCTGGAATTGACCCCTGAAACTAGGGTATGCTGGATAGGTGGGGCCCTGCATTTGCTGGCTGGATTGACTATTACGGCCGTTAAGAGTGACCCCTACCTCGTCCGGCCTTGGTGAAAATTTTGGGGTGGAAAACTTTCCTCAATGAGGATTGAGCCCTATCCAGGGCTGTAAAGGAGGAGACAAATTGGTCTAGCTCCTTAATAAAGGAATCCCCAAATAAGTAGGTTCCGGTGTAGCCATGTCTGCTAGTTTAGGATCAAGCCTTAGTAATAGAGTTCGTCACCTTTCGGAGGCCAAAGCTGAATATCATTGTCTATTAGGCAAATGGCTCTCTGCACCCAGCCCCGGAGGACGCGCACATCAGTTGGGGTGTCTGATAGTAAGGCGTCCTTAAATAGAATATTTTTGTAATTGGACCTAATGTGTCCAATAGCTTGTCTTGGCACGACTTTAATGCCTTGTTTAGTCCTTTCCTGGGATCTCTGCCCATCTTAGCCATTAATTTCACCAATTTGGTGTCAAATTCTGGGGTGTTACAGACCTTGTTAGGGATAAGCGGATGTGGGCATTTGGCTCTCAGCTTATTTCTCGTAGCCCTGCTCATTGGCTTGCGGACCCAAGTCTCCAAGCACTGCGTTATATGTGGTCGTGGAGACCATTCAGAGGAGCAAGGATGTTTTGTACTCTCTGGGTCAAATAGGGGCTTGCCTTTGGCATAAAGAATATCTGGGGTAGCTGGTTCCAAAGGGGAAACCATACCAGTCTGGGATTTGCTCCTTTTTGGTGGCGACACCTCAGGGTCTTCATCATCACTGGATGATGGGGCCCAGTCCATGTCCGAGAATTCCTTACTGGGAGAGGAACAAAAAGAATCCGGTTTTAACCTCCTCAGGTTCTTATCTCTCTTTTTTTTTTTTTTTTTTTCCCCTCTTGAGAGGAGGGCCTGGTGTGTGTATCTAAGTCACACTGTTCCAAACCACTGCCTGGGAGTGGAATATCAAAAGGTGAAGACACAGCGGATGAGCCATCCCAGGCTGTCAAATTTAGGTGTTGCCTTTTCCACGAACACTTACTCCCTTGGGTTATAGATTCCTTCAAGGGGCAGAGGGCCCGAATCTCTGGCTGCTGCCTGTGAAACCAAGGTGGTGTTCCCCACACCAGGGGTCTCATTGTTATTGCGATTGGTGTTATACCCCACACCCGTGGTCATAGATAGGGGATGTGGCGTAGAGGAAGCCCTCATAAAGGGGGTCTGACTCTGCATGGCATCAGCAAAGGATTCTGCAAAAGTGGCTGATAACTTTTGCATGGCACTTTTGGACCGATATTGCCATGAATTTAGCAAGAGTCTGATCCAAATGGACTGATCATCAGGGAAGAGGTTCACCCTGTAGTTTGACCCGTTTGGGGGTCACTAGAGGCTCTGGACGAGTCCTGCTGGTTATTGCAGGAAAAATATTGATCATCACTGTCTGAGCGATGGCTAGACATAACGAAAAATAATAATTATAAGAAACATCCAAATATTACCAACTGTATTGGGTAATATATATATGTAATTAGATTATAATGCTGTACTGGGAACTGAACCCAGGAAGGCAGTACGCTAGACCTGTGCGCTAACCACTATGCTATATTCTGTACTAGAAAACAAAGCTAGCAGAGACTAAAGGGGGTACAGGTGACTGAGCCAGCTATAGACAAAATGTCGCCCTGCACATGCGCAGAAGGTAAAGACAGACACCGAAGGAAGTCGCACGGATCACAGGCGCAGGAAATGGCGTCCTGCCAAGGCAAAACCTGTGATGTAGATAAGGACGGCCAGAACTGCTCTTGGCTCCCGGGAAAGCTTGATTCATTTGGGGCAAGCTAAGGGGAATCAGAAACTGAGAAAACTGGAAAAAAAATGTAAACAAGTGTGTATAATGTAGAGACTGATTGTGAGGACAACATATCTCTCCAGCCTATAATAGTAATATTAGATATACAAGAGTTCTGCCCCCTTAAAGACAAATTAGGGGCAAAAGCCCCAACACATTAAAAAGATATTAATGTAAAGTTTATTCTGACAAACACTGATGCATTTAACAAGGTGAAACAACAATACTTATCTTAGAGGAAGCTGCAAAGAAAGAGGGGGAGTCTTGGGTTGTTGCCGTCTTGTGACATGGGGTTCATTGTCATTGGTGGGGGGTGGTTTCTGTAAATTTTCTTTATTTTTCTACATTTAATAAAACGTTCTTTGCTGCTGAGGAGGCAGTGGAGAATGTTATTTGCATAATATGAATCCTCCGTGCTTGCGATAAAATTACTGTGTGTAACAGAAGGACTTATCTAGGTAGGAGTCCATCATACAGCAGTCAGGTATATATATATATATATATATATATATATATATATATATATATATATATATATATATATATATATATATATAAATTTTTAATTAAAAATAAATATATAGGGCTCAAAATTTCCACTCGCTACTAGCCAGTGGTGAGTGAAAATTTAGCCCTGGCGAGTAGAAATTCAGCCCTGGTGGGTATGTTATGGCTTGCAGTGACGAGTAACTTTTCAGGTCTGGCTAGTAGCAAAGGACTTCACATTTTAATAATAATAATAATTTTATAATTTATATTATACAGTTACTGTGTGTAAAAGAATTAGGCTGTATATAGTGATCTCTATTGACTTCTGCCTCTGTCACACATCTTCACGACAAACAATGTGCTTCAATATGCCTGGAAGACCTGTAGTGGTCACTTGTATTTATCAGATTCAAAACTGAAACAACTAGCAGTAGACTAAAACAGAAATCAAGTGTAAATTAAAAAAAAAGAAAAAGAAATCTATAGCAATAAGGGCTGCTTGAAGGACACCCAGGATCTTGTCCAGTAAAAGAGATGCAACTGGAGCAAACCAACTGCTCCAGAGGGGAAAATAAACCAATTTCAATGGATGGAAATTTTTTTTTTTTTATTTTATCCCCCTCAGTGCTTGAGAGGTCTCCAGCGCATTGCTTAGCAATGTGTTCACGACGTCGCTATAATTCAGGGGGTTAAAGGCCCAATTTAACCCTTTGAGTGACAGAGGAGTACACAACACATTGCTTTGCAACGCGTTGCTTACCCCTCTGGCACTCAAAGGGTTAAATTAATTGGAATTTTCATTTCTCCAAATAAATTGCTTATATATTAGTTTTATTGCATATGACCTCTATTTAAGGTCTTATGATGAGCAAATTAAGAGCCACTTGGTCTTGTGGTACAGTTTCCCTTTAAAGCACAGGGAGCACCGTTTTATTTATGAACGATCCTGTCTCCGTGATTTCAGAAACCTTTTCTTTCCCATGGAAGAAAAAAAATAGAAAGCCTGTTCTCTGCAGAGCGAGCAGAAGGAGAATCCTGCCTTGACAACAGCAGCAGACCTCTTCCTCGCCTCTGATTGGAACGCGGCAGCCTATGAGGGCATCCCGTTTTTTTTTTTTTTCTGTCTTTTTTCTTTTTTTTTTTTTTTCCCCTGCAGTTGTACAGGTGCAAAAGAACTCCCTGATTTATCAATGAAATATACCCCATCTTACCACTGAAACAAGATCGTGCTAAAATTTTAACAAAGGGCAAACAGAGGGGGGATTTCAGGTTTCATTGAAACCCCCCTTGCACTCTCTTACCCCTATCATATCAAAGCAGGGCAATGCTTTAGCAACATAAAGATTATCATCCGATATAATAATTTGCTAGGATGTTTGTCACGATGCAGTCATGCGCAGTAGAGACTGCCTGCGTTCGGGCAATCTGTACTGCGTATGATTGCATCGCGTGAGTGAGGCGACGTAAGACTGCATCGCGTGGAGTAGTGAGGTAGCAGCCTCTTAACCCTGAGTGCCAGAGGGGTACGCAGAACAATGCGTAGCGTACCCCTCTGGCACTCAAAGGGTTAACATTAACCAGACCTTGGCCTTACACTAGTATATTATATTCTACATTTGTTTTTGCTGGTGTTGTGCATGTTTTTGTCAGGGCTAGGAATCTTGCAAGCCACTAGCTGTGGCTGGGCTGTACCTCCCATCTTCCTTAGTCAGATGAGGATGGTGAGAATTGTAGTCCAACAACAGCTGGAATAAAGCCACAGGTTGACCACTTCTGGCCCATGATCAGGAAGCCTTAACCCCTTAACGACCGGCCGTGCAGGCACGCGGAGGTCTCTAAAGGACTACGGAGCATTTTTTTATTTTTATTTTTTTATTATTATTATTTTTTTTAATGTATTTATTTTTTTAAACAATCGTACTCGGGGCTCCCCGAACGGTGTGCAGCCACGCGGGGAGCCCTGAAATGCACGACGGTCATAGTACGTCATGGGTCGCTCGGGCACTTTATACCCATGACGTACCAGGACCGTCAAGGGTCGCTAAGGGGTTAAAGGGTAGTGGATGCAAAATCACACAAAGTTAAAGCACAATAAACCCTTACACGTCCATAATTTAATCTTTAAAGGGGAACTTTCAGCTTCATAATATTGCCCCCCCAATACATTACTAATATAGCAATAGGCAAAGGAATAGTTGTATTACGCTGAATAAATCTACATTATTGAAGTAATCCACCACCTTCTGCATGCATCCAGTAGACAACAACGCAGACTTCTTAGAGGAAAGTTACCTCTGAGTCTGTGCTGTCTGTCCCGTTCACTTCCTGGATTGGTGGTGACGTCCACTGGTCACCTTAAGGTAACGGAAGTTACTACCTGTGCAGGCACACACCGCTTCTCTTGAAAGCTCTGTGCCCTGGATGCCAGCAGAAGAAGCTGGATTGTTATCTTATACAATAAGAGCGCTACAGTATCCAATGTATAAAGAGAGAAGATTCAAGTCAATATAAAATGTATTTATTAAAACACCTTAATATGTCTATTCCTCATCCATAAAGCTGAATTTCTTCAATAACGTGGATTTATTCAGCAAAATACAACTATTCCTTTACCTATCGCTATATTGTTAATGTATTGCGGGCAGTATTATGAATCAAAGAGATAGTAATGTCTATATTAATGTTTAGCATTATTGTCTTTATAACGTGCAGCGCTGTGTTTAAGAACTTACAGTTCTGTATTTCAAAAGATATTCAAGCGGAAATGAGCCGCCTCACCTTAGATCTGAAATCTGGTCGTGGGACCGGACGGTTTCAGTGATGTACAATCTTCAGTTATTAGGTATAAGGAGAACCCTGCCTCCCTTAATGAAGGAGAACAGGACTTTCCTTATTCTTACTGAAGATTGTCCCTCACCGTTCTCCATCCGGACCAGACTTACAGCCAGCGTGACGCGACCAGAAGCAGCAGGAGTGGGATCATTTCAGCTTTAATTTGAACTACAGAGCTGTAAGTACTTAAACTTAGAGCTGCATGTTATAAAAACAATATAGAAGACTCAGAGCTAAACTTAATACAGACATTCCTATCCCTTTAATTTAGTACTGGATATGGCATGGAGGCAGACATGATGCTTTGTCGTGGGATTCCTGAAACCTAGACTCCTCCCACTGACCTCTTCATAAGAAGGTCAGTGGGAGGAGCTGAGGAATTGTGCAAGTTGAAGCATGTCTGCCTCAATGGCATGATATCCAGTACTAAATAAAAATTTACCTCTTCACGTCCGATGACGTACCCGGACCATCACGCTAGTCCGGCACATAAGGACCAGTGACGGTCCTGGTACATAACCTACTTTTACTCACCGAGCTCCTGCTGGGACTAAAGTTGATCGCTCCAAGATCGGAGCGATGTCTTTCAATCCCTCGTTCGGTGTGCCGACACACATGATCTTTCACGTGGGGCGGCACGTCGAACTTCCCTATCTGGTCCTTAAAGGACCACACACCCCGGGACTGCTGGTCCTTAATGGGTTAATTTTGGAGAACCAATTAATACAGTGTTGATTTGTAGTTGTCATTTGGATTTTTGGCCCAGAATAAAGTAAGCAAGGAGTTATTATTAGAAGGCATTAGTGTTTTAATTCTAGATATTGTGATTTTTTTTTTTTTTTTTTAATTAATTTATTTATTTGTATTTTGAAAACAGAGTTGGTCTCGTCTTAACCCTTTAAGAAAGGGCATGTGCAATGGATTGCTTTACACATACATATAGTCCTTAAAGGTATAAACATGCAGTAATGTTACTTGGAAAATAGTCAGAAAGTGATAAACATATTATCCTTAGTACAAAAGTAACTTTTATTTCTCAGTAATACTTTAACCCCTTAAGGACCAGGGTTTTTGTGCACTGGAGGAATAGGGCCATTTTATTTGCAGAACCAGCACATGTGAGCGATCACATGTACTGTCTTGCTGAGAGAGAGACTGAAACTGACTTCTCCGTTTTTGGAGCAGACCATTTCAGTCCCCCAGCATGATCCGATCACCTTCAGGCGTGCTGTGATCATAAAACTCCTAACGTGTCAGGACCAGCACCGGTCCTTAATGGACTGAAAGGTGTGACAGTCTTTGCATGTCATTGGTCCTTAAGGGGTAAACCATTTTAATGCTATGGAGTGGTGTTTGGTAGAAGAACATGCTTTGGTAGGAGTCCATCTTACATCAGTCAGGTTTATCTATATAATTGTGTGTAACAGAAGTATTTAACTAGATAGGAGTCCATCATACAGCAGTCAGGTGTATCTATATAATTACTGTGTGTAGTAGAAGCACTTACCTAGGTAGGAGTCCATCATACAGCAGTTAGGTGTATCTATATAATTACTGTGTGTAGTAGAAGCACTTACCTAGGTAGGAGTCCATCATACAGCAGTTAGGTGTATCTATATAATTACTGTGTGTAACAGAAGGACTTACCTAGGTAGGAGTCCATCATACAGCAGTTAGGTGTATCTATATAATTACTGTGTGTGACAGAAGTACTTACCTAGGTAGGAGTCCATCATACAGCAGTCAGGTGTATCTATATAATTACTGTGTGTAACAGAAGCACTTACCTAGGTAGGAGTCCATCATACAGCAGTCAGGTGTATCTATATAATTACTGTGTGTAACAGAAGCACTTACCTAGGTAGGAGTCCATCATACAGCAGTCAGGCGTATCTATATAATTACTGTGTGTAACAGAAGCACTTACCTAGGTAGGAGTCCATCATACAGCAGTCAGGTGTATCTATATAATTACTGTGTGTAACAGAAGCACTTACCTAGGTAGGAGTCCATCATACAGCAGTCAGGTGTATCTATATAATTACTGTGTGTAACAGAAGCACTTACCTAGGTAGGAGTCCATCATACAGCAGTCAGGTGTATCTATATAATTACTGTGTGTAACAGAAGGACTTACCTAGGTAGGAGTCCATTATGCAGTAATAGGGTATATCTATATAATGTAGTGTGTAAGAGAAGGACATAGCTTGGGTATGTGTCATTAATACATGTTTCAAGCATTCATGAGGTTATTAGCCCTATTTAAATACATGCAAATGAATCAATATGTTTTGCTGCCTGTTGTACAGTGGGTGATTCACAGGGTTCCTAGAATTCTTTGGGGTTGGTAGCCCTTGATCCCTCATCAGACTGAGTATAGCTCCAGCCCAGGGCTGCTCTGTACACCCCAAGATGGATACTGTCAGCATTTTGAGGGATTGTCTGAAAATTCTCAGCCACATACTTAGCAAGTTTCATCCAGAGCCTGAACCAAAGGGTATAATAACCTGAACTGTGACACTCCAGTGTATTGCGGTTCAAGCCCTTCTTCCAGGCCTTGCAATGAAGGCCCATCTTCATTTGTAGGTTTGCTCCCAGAGAAGCCAATCTGCTGACAGGGAACTATCCAGTTGATAGATACCCCTCTATAATGGACTATTACTACCATAACTGCAGACAGACTGGAAAACTTCCCAGTACCTATAGTTAATCTGGTTAATCTGCAGAGCCCGTTGTCTGTGGAAGATGTTTCCTGTTGAGAGATGTTTTATAGCATTGGGACAATTCATTCTCTGTGACTTGGTTACTATAATAAAGTGTCTTTAACTTGGGTGCCACAGTGGGGACACAATGGTGTTCTGCAATGTATTCGCAAGCCTTCTGGCATGCAAATGTTGGGTTATATGTAACAATGCTCTAAGCAGACGAGGCCAAACACTTCCTCAAGGGCCACTGTAACAAAAGATCAACAAATTGCAGGCAGATTTTAAAGGAACACGTCATCTTTTAAGAGTAAACCACCAATCAGGACAGATCATTTGAATGGCCACTATGAATTAATTCTGCTTTCATGAATTCTCTAGCATTCGGCCCTTGCTGTTCTCCACGATTCCAAGGAGTAGATTTTGGGTTCCTGGATGTCAGCCCATAGAATCCTGTTCCTTCTGTGGGCATGATATCCGGTACAGATTTAAAGATTTATTTTTGAAGGAACCAATCCACGCAGACTTGATTCATAGTGCCCATTAGGATTTTCTGTCGTGATTTGGTGGTGTCGTCTTTTTAAAGGCTGTTCTTCATGTGGAACAAATTTTAGCTCAACTTGGCTTTTTTGACTCCATTCATAAATACACAAAACAAGCCGCACATGATACAAGCTGGGGGGATCTATTGGTGATTTCATAAGTATAGCACTGACTTTGTGGAGTCCCACAAACATCAGGAATGACCTCTAGGACACCTCAGTTGGGAGACTTGTACAGGATACAATGCGCAGAGTTCGCTGTATCCTTCTGGAGGAAAAGAGCTCCCTAAAGTCTCTTGTAGTAATAGTGTTACATTGTATCACTATCTCTCCTGAAAGCTCTTTGGAATGATTTCCAGGGAGATCACTGTCGGAATTTAAAAACTATAAAAATAGTCCGTTTTAGAAAATGAGGACATGATTTTAAATGGATGTTGGGGGGAAAAAAGGACATTTGTGGAAGATTTATAATGGATTATACTCCCTGCGACTAAGTGTAATATTTTCAGAAGTATCTTACTTTTATTTTCATATTCTCAGACATGAAAAGTATTTCTATTCTTGATTTGGTGGTGGTAGGGAGTGTGTAATTGAGATATCGGCTTTAGCAGTTTGTAGGTCAGATGCATGTCCCTATTAGTCCTTGATATAGTGTCTACAGAGATGTGCATGATTGATTGTTGCAAGACCCCAAAATCTTCCCACTAAAGAGTACTGGGGAAGGAACTTCAGTGGGAGCAGTCTGGAGTCCTGAGAGGGTTATGCACTGAGGTGTGATAGATGAAATTAATTCTCCAGTACGGTATACCCTAAGTACCAATGCTAGTCTATGGAGACAATACACAAACATGTCTCCACCTTGAGAGATCTTAGCACATAGGTTCCATACAATAACACAGCAATGGGAGAGGTTATCACACTGGAGAGTTAATACCCACTTTATCACCCTTATTGCCTCTCGCCCAGGTCTGGCCCAAGACATTGTGCTGCCAGGGTCCAAGGATGAAATGCTGCCTCCCCCCTCCGCCCACCAAAACACGCCCCATCATTAATTATATTAACCCCTCTTCTGCCCCTAAAACCACATAGAACTGTAATGTTGTTTTTTTTTTTTGTTTTGTTTTCACCCCTTGTACCTCTTTCTCCCCCTTACCTTTTTACACCCCTTGTACCGCTTTCTCCCCCCTTACCTTTTTACACCCCTTGTACCTCTTCCTCCCCCCTTACCTTTTTACACCCCTTGTACCGCTTCCTCCCCCCTTACCTTTTTACACCTCTTGTACCTCTTTCTCCCCCCTCCTTTTTACACCCCTTGTACCTCTTCCTCCACCCTTACCTTGTTACACCCCTTGTACCTCTTTTTTCCTCTGTCTCTCCCCCCCTTGCTTTTTACACCCCTTGTACCTCTTCCTCCCCTGCCTTTTTACACCTCTTGTACCTCTTTTTTCCCCTCTTTTCACCCCTTGTGCCTCTTTCTTCTCCTTCTGGCTCTCTCTTTTCTCCTCTTGTCTGGCTCTCTATCGTTTCGTTTCCTTTTGGCTCTCTCTCGTCTCCTTTTGGCTCTCTCTCTCTCTCTCTCTTCTCAGCTTGTATGGCTCTCTCTCTTCTCCTTCTGGCTCTCTCTCTTCTCCGCTTGTCTGGCTCTCTCTTGCTATTTACTCAGTCTCCCCACTACCCCACACTGATGACAGCCAGGACCGTGTCACATGCGGAGACGCAGAGTGGTGCATGCTGGGATTTCTTTCATTAGTCTGGGCGCCAGTTTTAAACTTGCACTGGCCTCCGAACAGAGGAAGAAAACCCCGGCATGCGCCACACGGCGTCTCCACATGTGACACGGTCCCAGCTGTCATCAGTGCGGGCAGCGGGGAGACGCCACGCAAAAAATAACATGCGTTGGGGTGGCAGATTGCCGCCCCTGTCAGAGCGCCGCCTGGGTCCATGGACCCACTGGGACCCATGTAAGGGCCAGCCCTGCTCTCGCCCCTCAAGTCTGGCAACAAAGAATCATGTCTGCCTCCGTGGACATAATATCCAGTACTAATTAAAGGTGAAATCTGAGAAGCCAATCTACCATTAGGATTTCCTGGCCAGATTAAGATTTAGATGAATCATTAGGAAGGGGTTAGTATTACTTTAAAACTTTTTCCAGTAACCTAATTTATGCGCTCCTATGGCATCAAAAGAGTTAAATATGAATTTTAATTCCAGTAAAAGCAACTGCAGCAAGCTGCTGGCAGCAGAGGGGTTACAACAAACCTGTATTACTAGTAGGTGTAGTAGAGATGTTCAAATTATTATTATTTTTTATTTCTGTGTCATAAATTGAGTTACAGTCCTTAACCCTTCGAGTGCCAGAGGGGTACGGAACGCATTGCTCTGCAATGCGTTCCGAACCGTCTGGCACTCAAATGGTTAACCTTTTGAATTCACGAGAGGTACCTAGTGCATTGGATACCCCCTCTTGTACTCAGATTAACCCACTGAGAACCAGAGGAGTGTGCAGTGCTTTCCGCACCGCTCTATTCCACAAAGGTTCAGTCATATTTCCAAAGTACGTTTAACCCTTTGAGTGCCAGAGTGGTACGCAAAGCAGTGTGTTGTGTACCAGTCTGGCACTCAAAGGGTTACAAATGTCTCCTTGCTAATAGTTTAAAAAAAAAAATAAAAACGCTAGCCGTCCTGTCCTTTTTACTCTCCCTCCTGCCCTCTTCTCATTTCAGATCCTTTGTGGAGGCAATATGCCAGCCACACAGAGTTTGTATTCCAGCGGCGTAGCGTAGCCAGACAGGTCTGCAGAGTGCTTTATTTTTAGACTCTCCGTTGCCATTTTTATCCTGTAAAAATATTCATCAGTGTCTGTGTGACAGCCTATCCTTTTTTGTTATAAATATTCCAGAGACCTGCTCCCTTCAATTCTATTACCCTTGTGCATTCAATTCACTCTTTTCTTTATAACCCCCCTTCCTCCTAATTCCCTTGCCCCTCTCACAAGACTGTAATAGGGGGCATAAAAAGCGGGGTGATTTTATTCATGTTTTTCTTTTTTTCAATTCACAGATGTTTAGCGTCACGCGGCTCACTCATTCTCTCCTGTACGCAACTGCTTACGTATCTGTTATTATTGTCAGTTGTGTATGAACCATTGTGGATGGAGGAGAAGAGGCTTAGGGCTTGCTTAGAATTTGGGAGGGAGGTACTTTTCAAATGCAGCTTTGTCTTAAAGGGCAGTTATCACACTTTGCAAACTCTGATCTAAAGTAGTTGCTCTGTGCAGCCTCAAAATGTCTGTCGGTTGGGAATTGGGAAATCTATGCCCACAATCTACTGGATTATGTGCTCAGTCTCCATAGACTTTCCAGCTTTCAAGTCAGAATAATTGAGCCTCTAATTAAATCCCTTGTGCTTAAATAGATTGTAATGTCTTGGGATAAATTAAGGTTTATTCATTTCTTACACTTACTAATAACGCTCTCCACTATTCATATCTGTCTCATTGATGTGTCATTATATTATAGAGTTTTCCCTCCCGCCCCTTGTACCAACCTCAATCTTTCCTCAGAGCAAAAAGCTGGTCCAGACGGATTGCGACAATCCGGGAAGAAGATTGACACCCGTAAAAGGAGCAGGAGGGGGAACTTTATAATATTACGCATCAACTAGAACGATATGAACATTGGCAACCGTAGAGTGTTATTACTAGGTGTAAGGAATGATCAGACCCTCATTTATTCTGAGACTTTACAATCTCTTCAAGCAGGTAAATAAAGGCCTGTTAGTGAGCCATGAGGGTATGGGTTAAACCGCTGGTCTAGAGACAGGTGACCATTTCATGTGAAGGGCCTTTAAAATGACTGTTGCTGTTTAACCTTTGAAATCACGGCAAGCCTATGCAAAGAGCAGACAGGATGGTCTGGGGGCAGGACGGAGATATGTGGTTTTCTCTTGTGTCCGTTATGGAACACATGTGCCATGGTGAGCAACTCATGAAGACTGTACGTGTCGAGGTTTCTAGGGATGATCTGTTGTTTTTTTTGGCCAACATTTAAAGAGGACAAAAATTATGTGTTGAAGCTCTCTTTCTGAGGCGGTCAGGTTGTCCTCCAAAGCCTCTGTTTTTTCTGTGGCTGCGTGACACACATTCATCCTTGGAAACTTTGCATGTACAGCCTCCATGAGCTGCTCCCCGTGGTACCGGTGTTCCATATAGACTAAAGAGAAAAGGATTTAATGGGGAAGAAAACTAAAGTCCTATTTTTGCTTTGAGGGACCGAGTAATCCCTCTCAGATCTTAGAATGGGTTTGCAATCTTCAGCCATCTGGCTCTTGTACAAATCCCATCATCCTAGGGCGGTTCAATTCTGGAACAAACCAAATGCACATAGGAGTGAAAATTCTGTACATTTTCATTGATTTTAATGAAATCGTTAACGTCCTAAATGCTATAGAGGTCTCCAGTGCTGTGCTGTTGGCCAGCTGACAGTGATGGGAATAGTCTTTCAACAACTGAGGGGCTGCAGACTCTTACCACCACTGGTTTAATCATTTGAGTGCAAGGGGGAATGTTGTGTACCCCTCTGACACTCAGATGGTTAAAGGGGAACTTTCACATATAAAACCCTTTTGGCCAGGTTATTAAACCTATATTAGGATTTGTGTTTTTTTTTTTTCTTCTTAACCCCTTTACGACCTTTTATGGTCCTGGCACGTCATGGGTTGTTTTGCGTTAAGGACCCATAACATGCAAGGACCGTCGTGGAATTCCAGGCTCCCTGCACTCCTGCACGCCTTTAGGGGAACAGGATGCCGCAAAAAAAAAAAAAAAAAAAAAAAAAAAGGTCCTTAAGTGACGGCTACATGCGCGATCACCCGTCCTTAAGGGGTTAACGACCCATGACGGTCCTGGCACGTCATGGGTTGGATATGTGGTGGGACCCATGATGTGCCAGTACCGTCATGGATTTCAGCACTCCCAGAGTGGCTGCACGCTGTTTGGGTAGCCCTGCGTTGGATGAGCAAAAAAAAAAAAAAAAAAAAAATGATCTGTGGTTCTCACGTGCCGGCCTAGAGTGTGCACGGCCGGTCCTTAAGGGGTTAAGAAATGCAGAGTTCATACTGGGCACTTCCACATTCTGCTGCACGCTGTATTTTCGGCACAGTGGTGCAGGACTTCCCACCTCCCTCCCAGCTGTCCCAGGAAGCGTGCTCACGCTTCCCTTCATAGTGGTGTTTATCTGGTCTATCATTACAGCAAGCTCTGATTGCAAGCTCAGTATAATGGTAAATAGAGCTTGCTGTAACAATAGACCAGATAAACAACACTACGAAGTGAAGCGTAAATGTGCTTCTTGGGACAGCTGGGAAGGAGGTGGTAAGTCCTGGGCTGAAGAAACAGCTCGTCGTACAATGCGGTAATGCACAGATTGAAGTTTGCATATGTTAAGAAGTACGTAAGTAAAATAAACACAAGCACCTGGCCAAAAGTTTTTTTACATGTGAAAGTTCCCTTTTTAAAGGGAATATTGACCTTGGAGTAGATTGCCCACCCCTTCCTGGTGCCTGATGAGTAGAGGAAGGATGGAGGTAAACGTAAAACTAACACCTCCTAATAATATTACCAGAGTATCCAAATGGCCCTAATTAATTTTGCCTTTGAGCCGGAGACACCGGTTTTTGCAGTTAATTACCGGGTCTCCGGGGGCCGAGGATGATTCTCCGGTGGTGAGTTTCCTCTGAAACTCTGCCCACTTCTCCTTCTTTTTATATGATATTATGGAAACCACTACTACAACTCCTCCTTTTACTCGGCCTAGGTTTATAGTTTCCAGGCAGGGATCCCCTAATTACGTCACACAGCAAATCTCACTTTTAAACAACTTCAAAAATCTTACAAAAATGATTGGCCAACAGGCTCAAAACAATCCTCTTCCACATATTTTTGATAGAACAAACCTGTTTTGTTCAGAACAGAGATTCAACTCGCATCACTAGAAGTCCAATAGTGTCTCTTCAGATCTCACAAAGGCAAACTTCTTGAAAACATCATTGTTAATTTGGATGAGGTGAAAACCTTTAATATCTCTTGCGTCCATATTCATTGTTCGTTCTTTTCAAGGCTTTGGGGAACAGTTTACAAGTTTGTTTGTTTTTTTTTTTCTCTACAATTTATACTACACCCCCATACACATATAAAGATCAATAATATGAATTCACTTTCCTATTGTTTTAGAGAAGGGTACTCGTCAGGGCTGCTCGCTCTGCCCTATTTTGTTCAGCCTTGTGTTAGAACCTTTTGTGCTCCAGCTCAAAGCTCTGAAGGAATTTCAAGGCTATGCAGCAGATGATCTATTAGTAACCTAGAACAGGCTATACCTCCTATCACTGGGGGCTTATGAGAGTTTGGTGGTATTTCTGGTCTGGACATAAACCATATTAAATCAGGTAGTGCATAGACTACTTCCACAACTATTGAAAAATGTTCCCTTTCAATGGGCACATCAACAATTAAAAGTTTTAGGTTTTTTTCCTTCCTGAAGTCCCCTCATTCCTATATTTATGGAGAAAAAAAGGCACAGTTTTTCAAATTACCCATAAAGTGAAGAACTGGAAGAACCTACTGTGACAAGCTTATTTTTGAACACTATTGACTGGTGGCAAGACTTAAACACTTTTTACTTCCATAACTGATGACCAAAGCTTAGCTCCCCGAAGAAAACCTTTGATACCTCTTCCATTCTCCTCTATGAAACATTTCTAATCCTGTTAAAACTAATACACTGTTTATGGACACTTGTAAAGAATGGCCATCAACCATCCATGGACTGTATGATTCTGGGACAGCCTCTATCTTCCATTCTTGGGCAACTTAGATTTTAAGTTGAATGATCCAAGTTCACTTTTTGTGGAGTGGGGTAAGAAAGGAATAGTAGTGACTAGGGACATTGTAAATCCAGCCACCAAAACTATTCTATCCTTTCAATCCCTGAAGGACAAGTACAGTGTCCACAGCAAACTGTTCTTCATGGATTTACACGCAAGACATTCTTCTGTGATCCTTCAAAAAATCCCAAAACAATATATAGATAATGCAGTTGTGAAATATATTAACTCCACTGTTCGATACAGGTGCTCAGCATCCAGTATATCATCTCAATAGTAAGGAATTGCTTTGCCTACAGTTATAAGCTCCTGACTTACACTACTCTGAATAAACTAAGGGGGACATCCACATTTGTGTTTTTATAAACTTTAGCAGGCTAACTATTCAGCATACAGTATGTACATGAGATATATATATAATATATATATAATATAGAGCACATTATCTGTGTATTACAGCCAAACAATCCAATCTTCTTGGCATCACCAACGATTGCAAGTGTCCCATATGTTAGTTGTAAGATGCTGACTTACTCCACTATTTTTGGCTATGCCCACATATAAATTGCTTCTGGATAGCAATTGTTACCGGTTTTTCAGATACAGTAGTGGTTCTCAACCTGTGCCCTCAGTGGCCACTAACAGGCCAGGACTTGTTAACTCCCCTGTGCTCTAACAAGGAAATCCTCAATCCTGGCCTCTTAGTGGCCACTTAGGGAACAGATTGAGAACCACTGATCTAGAGCTGGCTTTCTGACTGGTCTGGTCAGATCCTGTAGGCATGGGTAAAGGAAAGCACTATGAGCCTGTCATAATTCCATCTTTAGCAGAGATGTATTTTGTTACCTGAGAAGTTTGGGCTCAAGTTCCTGCATGTTCTCATGAGCATAGAGACCAGCTTTTGTGTAAGTACTTTTCCAAAAGGTAAGAATTGTAATTCACCCAATTTTGTTTACTGCACCCCTTGTGTTAGTTCTCATGTGATTTCTACATTTGAGTGGGACGAGGGGAGCAGTTTCATCTGTGTGACGGCAGTAACCTATCCCCCACAAGCCTACTTGCTGTAGGTGACCAGAGTGGTAGTAGTAATTGTGAGTAAAGATCTTTCATGTTCTGACTAGCGTTTCTGGAGCTACTCCTCATGGGTACATTTCTTGTTCTTTTTGTATTCGGTGCTCGATATTGGGTTCATTGAGATGGACATAGCAGTTGCTGCAGTTTTTTACACTGAAGCAGGCAGAGTGCATGAGCCTATTTAACGCTTTAAAGAGCAGAGGGGTGCACAGTGGATTGAGTCTTAAAAGGTTTAAGATTACCACATTCAGTCTGAGTTTGGGGTTCTGCTAGGAGCAGTTTACTTTGGAAATGTCGCTGTATAGTTAGCAACGATGAAAATGTTGAGATCAGAATGTCGCATTCACCATGCGGGCGAGATCAAAAAACCGCCCGCATGAAAAGGGCGATATTCTCATGTCACCGTTTTCATGGTCGTACCCTTCTGTCTACTACTTCTCCTCATCTGCTTGAATACATCCACAAGGACTGCGAGGAGACGTGATCGCCATCCCTCAGATGGCTTGCGTGGTTCTAGTCTCACACCAGGATAAATAAGTCATGTACAAATCTATTGTACTGACTGAAGAAGCGGCATCATACCCACCGGCCCCGCCTATCTACAAGCCTGTCAGGTCTCTCACAACCCGGCCGTTCCGGGTTCTGTTGTTGACGAGAAGGCGGGGCCAGTGGGTATGATGCTGCATCTTCAGTCAGTAAAATAGGTTTGTATACATGTATTTAACCCTTTATTTATCGCTGTGTGGGAATACGAACACACATGCCATCTGCGGGACAGAGATCATGTCTCCTTGCAGTCCTTGTAGGTATATTCAAGCAGACGAGGGGAAGTAGTAGTCAGAAGGGTACAACCATGAAAACGGCGACTTGAGAATATCGCCCTTTTCATGTGGACGATATGCTGATCTCGCCCGCATGGTGGTCGCTAACTAGAAAGCGACATTTCTAAAGGATACCCTAGGAGCTGTGATGTAGATCTCCATGGATGTAACATTCAAGACTCGTGGTTATCGCTTGAACAACATCACAAAGGCAAAATTCATAGGGGCTATTATGATTTTCTGACCATATTAAAGTAAAAGTAGGGGTGGAGTTATTAATAGGAGGTGCCAGTTATTGAAGGAACTGCAGCGAAGGCTTCTAAGTGCCGTGTTTGACCTCCATCCCAACTCTTGCTTGCTGCTGTATTAAAGCGAAACTACCACCTCCACTAAAGTCGCCCTGCGATACTTAGGCAGGTGGCGACTAGCTTACTAATCATTATTTTACCTCTCAAAAGTGCCCCCGAATAAAGTTATCCTTAAGTTTCCGAGACTGATGGCCAGGTTACTGCAGCCTGTGCGCCCGCGCCATCAGTCTCTTCCGTAGCTGTTCAGGCCAGTGAAATACCTGTGAAGAGGACTGACTGCGTGGGCGCACATTCAAGATGTCTGCGGTGATGCCTGGCTTCCGGTCTCGGAAGCTTAAGGATAACATTATTCGGGGGCACTTTTGAGAGGTAAAGTAATGATTATTAAGCTAGTCGCCACCTGCAGGGCGACTTTAGTGGAGGAGGTAGTTCCTCTTTAACCCTTTAACGACCGGAGGTCCTGGGACGTTTCCGTCCCATAAGGACCACGTTGATCCACACCGACGCTCCGGTACACGTAACATGTTGCGTGTATCGGCGCGTCACTTTGGGGCCTGATAGAGATCGCTACAATCTTGGAGCGGTCAATTTCAGGCCCTATTTTTACTTACAGCGCTCCCGGTAGAGCGCTGTAAGTAAAAAGTACATGACGTACTATGACCGTCATATTTCAAGGACCGTGACGGTCATAGTACGTCACATGTCGTTAAGGGGTTAAGGCGTTATTGCAGTTTCTTAGCTCCAAGTGCCAGAGGGGTCTGCAACCTATTGCAAAGCAATGCATTGCGTACCCCTCTGGCACTCAAAGAATTATGCAGTTGCAGATTAACCCTTGGAGTGCCAGAGGGGTACGCAAAGCATTGCATAGCAATGTGTTGCATACCCCTCTGGCAATCAGTGGGTTAAACACTGATTTGCCTTTTATTAAGTGCTTTTCTGCGTACAGCATCTGTTTCCGGTGTCTTTGGAACTCTTCAGTCTGTGCCAGTCCGGTGCCCATCTTTATCCCACGTCGCCATTTTTTCCCCCCTCTTTCATAACGATGCAGGGAGTTATCTTATTAACTTGCAGGCTGCATACTTATCATCTTTTTTCTTTGTTAAATATGAGCTGGCATCTGTTAGACTGCGTTCGTTTTCATTCTCGGGGAATTCAGCACTTGCTAAATTCGTCTCTGCAAAGCCGCTGCCCTGTTTGCTTGAATCAATTGGGGCTGCTATTTTTAGCAACAAAGGGGAATTGAAATAGCAATTTTCTTTCCATGTAATGGATCCCCAAGAGGACTACTGATGCAAGTTCTCTGTCATCCCTCCTCTTGTCCTCCCCCCCCCCCCCCGATTCACCTCATCCACCCCCCACCTTTTTTTTTTTTTCCCTCTCTCTCTCTTCCCACCTCCCAGAAGGACCGATCGGAAAGACAGCTATCACGTTCTTGCTGCGCTATTAATCATTAATCAATTGAGTATTTTCTATATTCACCTGTTTGGATGAAGGCATAAAGAGGGACCTTCTGTAAATCCGCAAGCACTCCTGCTCCGTCTGGGCTTTTAGATTAAAAGGTCTTACACAGGGGTCAAATAAAACATCTCATTGATTCTAAATGGGGCATTAACCCCTTGAATTCTACAGATGTCTCCAACACATTGAAGACCTCTCTAGCATTTTGGAGGTCAAAATTCACACCGTAATCAATGGCAATTCAGGGATTGTAGTTTAGTTTACAGAATATTACCCTTAGGGCTGTGTTCTGTAAGGTGTAGATGCTCAGATCAGCAGACCGTCTTTGCCATAGGAAACACAGTTCTCTGAGTTAAATGGAGTGTTTATCTGTCTAGTATTCAACCAGTTAAAAGACCCATTTAACTCAGAATTTTTGTCTCTAATGGTGTATATGGTTTGTTCAGATTTGCTTATCTTTTGTTTCTGCATAAAGCCATTTAATCAATCAAGTGGTTTCCTCTGCATTCACCTGTTCACTGGGGGATGAGTGGTGGTTGGGAGGGGTTAGACAAAGGAGGGACCCGCTTTAATTCCGCAAGAGCTCGTGATCCCGTCTGGGAGCGTTTAGATTTAGATGGGTGAAAGAATAGATGGAGGAGCTAAAAATATCCCATTTGCTCGCAGTGTTCCTCCAGTCTATTTCTGATGTTTGATTTAGATAAGGTTGATTGGGTAGCTGGTAAAAATAACTGTTCCCAGAAAGTTGAGGACAAAGTGAGTATTTTTAACCCACGCAGTCTGCAATTCTTCTTTTGACTACAAATGATCTGCCAGACTGGAGACTTGCAACCACTGGCTATTGCTGCTGAATGAGCAATGAGCAAAAACAGTCACTGCCAGAGGGTTGATTTCTAAATATACATACTTTCATTTTAGATGCCTTGTTTTGTCTTTTTCTGTCGCAAAAAAAAAAAAAAAAAAAAGTTACACTGCAGGTAACCTCTTTGAGTAATAAGTGAAATATCCTGTATAATATCCTATCCTATATAATAAAAGGCCAGAAAGTCATGCTCAGTAGTGACTGCCCGCGTTCGGCCAGTCTCTACTTCTCATGATTGCATCGCGTGAGTGAGGCGGTGCACTCGCGTGGAGCAGTGAGGTGACGGCAGTACGCAGGGCAGGTCCTGGTAATGTTAACCCTTTGAATGCCAGAGGGGGTACGCAACACATTGCTTTGCAATGCTTTACATACCCCTCTGACACTCATAGGGTTAAGAGGTCGGTCCTGCTCTGCGTACTGCTGCTACCTCACTGCTTCATGCCCCGTGCACACGGGCTTTTACACTAGTCCTAAATAATAATTTGCTAATGTATGTTTGTTAGAAGATGTAATGCACAGTACAGGTGGCTGCGTGCGCTGCAGTCATGCGCAGTAGAGACTGCCCGCACCGTGGCTGATAACGGAGTTTATAAAATAAGTCCTGGTTCTCAAGGAACGGTTTTGATGCTGCGTTGAATGCACCAACATTGCTGCGAATCAGGCTGTTCACACTGGCAACTTTGACATTTGTCATGCAGCTTCCTAAAACTTTCATATGTTCACTTCAATATGCAGGAAAGTTTTAGCATCCGTTTAGCTAATTGGCACCCTTCAGCATTCATATGGACGATTCAGTTGATGCGGTGAACAAAGCATCCATCCAATGAAAGGGCCAGTCCACGTGGTTGTCATCAGATAACTTTTGGATGACACCCCTGATATCGGCTTCATCATCAGAATTCCCCCTGGGATGATGTCACTGGTTGAACACGCTGGTAGTTTTGATACGGGAGGTTGAATAGTGCTGCACTGCATGTAAATGGGCCTTGTGCCCTCATTTCTTTAAAAAAAAAAAAAAAAAAAGTAGTGATTGAGCAATACTGAACACCGAAATCTTTATTAATTTTTTTAACCCCTGAAGGACTGGCGCATGGCCAGCACGTAACCCTTTGATTGCCAAAGAGTTATGCAATGCATTGCAAAGCAATGCATTGAGCACCCCTCTGGCACTCAAAGGGTTAAGGACCGCGGAGCTGGCTGTTTGTTTTCCCATCCGTTTCAGGGCTCCACGAACAGCGAGCACCCACGCAGGGCGGCCTGAATATCATGACGTGCCAGGCAGCCGTGATGATCCTGGCACAGCATTGGAATTTAAGGGGTTAAAGCTGTTTTTTATCTCTGTTCTCCAACACATTTGTTCACAGTACATTGTAAATTTTCATTACATTTACCAGATTTGTTTGATTACAAGTACATCTGAATTAACCCTTTTAAGGAGCATTGCCTGCTTCTCTGGTCCTTAACCCTTTGAGTGCCAGAGGAAAAAGCAAAGCATTGCTCTGCATACCTCTCTGGCACTCAGAGGGTTATGGGGCCAGTCAACATGCTGGTTCTGTTCAGGTCAGACTGTAATGACCTAAGGGTAAGTGTAATCACAATCTGTTTGTGTGAGGCCAACTGTAGGGTAGGATTTCCCATTGGGCAGAGTAACCTAGACTGTCAACTTTTGATGGGTGGTACCTAATCTATGCTGGCCACACCCACATTTAGATTAGTGGGTGTGGTCTGTTGATTCTCTGTGTCCCTGCACCATTTTATATATCAAACAGTGATTTGACTACAGTTCTATTTCTGTGGTGGACCAATGGGTTTTGCAGGTAATTTTATAAGTCTACTGCATAGACTTAAAATCCCCCCCCCCCCCAGTCATCAGTCTTTAGTCGCAGCCTCTTCCCTGTGAGATACGCAGGTGCTGGTACTTGTTTCTTTTCAGGAAAGGTTCACATGAGTCTATTCTTTTTCATTGATTTCCCCCCTTCCAAAAAAAAAAAGGAAAATGCACAACAGTGGATGCTGGAGTATTGTGAACTTGGAGCTTCTCAACTATTTGTTCCTTCTCTCTGTACAAGATGGAGTCCTTGTATTTCGTCATTACTGTTGTGTCCAGGACACTTATCTGCATATTCCCATCCACAAAGACCATCAGCACGTCCGCAGTTTGCAGTTAAAGAGCTCAATTTTCAGTTTACCTCTCTTCCTTTTGGCCTGGCTTGTACTCCATAGGTTTTCACAAAGGTTATGACAGCCCTGGCGGCTAACGGCCATTTGCTAGGGGTTTCTCTGACTCCCTACCTGGACGACGTTTTGCTGAAGGCTCCTTCAGATTCAGACCCAGACCCGAGTGTCTATTCTGGAACAACATGGATGGGTTTTCAATTTTAAGAAATATTCTCTGGTTCCATCCCAGACCCTCCAGTTTCTTGGGAGGAGTTTCAACATTCTTTTGGGGAATATAATACTCACCAAGTGTCAGAAAAGTAACTGAGACAGGGTGCGACAGTGCTGGATACAGACTGCTGTGCTGCATAGTTTCTGCTCTAGAGGCAGTTCCATTTGTGCATTTCTGTCCACAGGTGTTGCCACTGGAAATCCTTAGAAATTGGTCCAAGCATCATTGTCTATACTGTGTCATGTCCTGAATGAAGACTGACCTTTTTTAATGGCTTCAGAGGCTTCATCTGGGATGACACCTGGTTATCAAAAATTGGGTCATAGTCATGACCAATACAGCCCAGAAAGACTGGGCCCTCAGACAGCTCAGGGACTTTGGACCAGGGAAGAGAATAAAAACTCTGTACACCAATGTTCTAGAACTTTGGGTGATTTGTCTATCCCTGCGGCATTGGTCTCATTCCCTTCAGGGATCCCTGATGCAGATTCAGTCTGACATTGCAAAAGCAGTGCCCCATATCAGCCTCCAGGGAGGGACCAGATGTGCGGCAGCATGGGCCAAGGTTTGGCTGATCTTCATGTAGAAGGAGGCCCTTATGGTGGCTTACTCTACCGTACATATCCCAGGGGTAAACCATATTGTGGTAGACTTTCTCAGTCGCCTGTGTTTGGATCGTGGCAATTGGAGGCTCAAACAGAACATATTTGATCCTGTAGTTCACCTATGGTGTCTTCTGATGGTGGACCTAATGGCCTCTTAGCCAACTTATTCTGCAACCCTGTTCAATAGTGAATAGACATACAGAGACTTTTTAAACAGTACAAATGGAATATGGAAAACCAGGTTCCTCTGTTCTGTGCCAGATACCAAGATCCTCTAGCTCTTGCGGTGGATGCAATAGTCATTCCATGGCATTTTCACTTGCTGAACATATTTCCTTTGTCTCCCCACATTCTCACTTTGCTGAGGAAAATCAGGATAGAGCAGGCTTTTGTCAATTATGATTCTCTGTAGTGGCCCAGTTGGACTTGGTTTTCACTTCAGTCTTCCCTTGCGTTCGGACCTCTTGACTCTGGGTCATCTGCAGGTGGAGAAGTTGGCTTTGATGACTTGGCTCTTGAGGCTAGCATCTTGAGGGGAAAAAAGGGTTTTCTGATTCAATCATTGCTGCTATTTTGAAGGATCTTAAGCCAGTTACTTTTTAGGCATATCATAGGGGGTATGGTTGTTGTTTTCTTAAGTGGTGTGGAGACCTAGGGTTGCTGCCATGGCCTTTTATGGTTTCTGGTGGTCTTGACTTCGTCAGTGGTCTTCAGAAAGTGCTTGGTCTCCTATTTAAAGTTAAAATTTCAGCTCTTTCTGTCCTTCTCCAGAGATATATTGCCTTACTATCTGATGGGCAGACTTTTGTGCAATGGGTAGCTCGTACCCACACAGTCTAGATTCCACTCCTCTGTGAGATTTGAATCTGATTTTGAGAGTGCTTCAGAAGGAACATTTTGAGCAGTTGTCTTTTGATTTTGCTGTGCATCTTGAAGCGTAAGATAACCTTTCTCGCAGCTATTGCGTTGGTTTGGCAGGTGGCCGAACTTTGGGCTTAATCTTGTAAGCCTCCATTTCTGGTCTTCCAGCATGATAGAGCGAGTCTGTGGACTCCCTGAGTTTCACATTAAACAGGAAATTGTTCTTCCTTCTCTTTGTCCAGCTCCATCTAATAGACAGAAGCATGAACTTCACCTCTTGGAAGTTGTTAGGTGTTTGAAATACTGTTTTCATCTCTTGCTGCCTTTTCGGAAATATGATTCACTTTTTGTCATCTCTGAGGGCCTTTTTTAGGGCCAGGCTGCATTTAAGTTAACAGTAGCTTCTAGGATTAAGATGACCATTTGACAGGCTTATGTTCTCAAGAAGAGGCCTTTGCCCTTTTGGGTGATGGTGCCTTCCACCAGGTACATGGGTACTTCTTGGACCTTTTAAGAGTCAGGCCTCTGCTGAGCAGTTGTGTAAGGCAGCGATATTGTCTTCCCTTCATACACTTATGAAAAACGCTTTTATGTTAATATGTTGGCTTCAGCCAAAACCAGTTTTGTCCATAAGGTCCTACAGACTATTGTGCCTGTATAGGGATCCTTGATTTTATTTTAGCCGGTAACCTGTTGGCTTTGTGTGTGTGTGTGTGTGTGTGTGTGTGTGTGTGTGTGTGTGTGTGTGTGTGTGTGTGTGTGCGCGCGCGCGTGTGTGTGCGCACGCGCGTGTGTGTATCTCCATTGAAACAATAGGTTTCTCTTGTACTTGTTTTGTCTCTGTTATAAATTGTCTGTATTTTGAGGGTTTTTCCACTTCTCTCGCTCTATCTCCCCATGGTCCCTGTGTTCCACATAGGGCATAAGAGAAAAGTGGTATTCTTGTATACATACCAATAAATCCTTTTCTCTTAATCCATGTGGAACACAGGACTTCTGGAGAAAAAACTGTTTGTATCAAACTGCTCTGCCATCCTGGAGGATACTTTACCCCATGTTTCCTGTGTTCAATGTGGGCTAAGAGAAAAGGTTTTGTAGGTAATCATACAAAAATGCCCTTTTCTTTGTGTTTGTTGTATGCTAAGGGAATCTTCTGTAGCAGGGAACAGGGGATGAGACTAGAGGTGGGGTTATGTGAAGACTTCGGGGGGGTGCCCATAGGAAAAGCTAAGGGCAGCTAGCGGTCCTTGGCTAGAGGTGCCTGCGATGAAAATTCAGGCCTGGCAAACTGAGGACGTTTGACGTCTTCTAAGGAAAAACGTTGTGTGTGTATGTATGTATATGTATATGTATATGTGTATATATATATATATATATATATATATATATATATATATATATATATATATAATATACTACACATAGAACAATATGAAGAAATCATTTATTTGCAAATAAAAATTCCCTTAGATTTAAATAGGGCTTTTAATGCATCGAATGGTACAGAGGTCAACACTTTTCAAAGGAATGAGTTGGATATCCCTTTAGCATTCTCTGGGTTCAAACCCGCATTAAATAAAGATTTATATTTATTCTCAGTGGGTCAGTTTGTTCTAGAATGATCAATTTCATCTTATTAAGATGGCCTCCAGGTTGTTTGGCCTATTTTTAAAGGGATAGTAATACTTAATGTGTGAAAAAAAAATATATATTGTAGTGTTTATCTCCCTGAGTAAAAAAAAAAAAAAAAAAAGGTACACTCTCTGCTGAAAGGTTATTTATTCAAAAGTTATTACAGCTCAAAGTTGATTTTTTTTTTGGTGCAGTATCACAGTGGCCTGAAATTTTACAGTGGCGCTGTTGCTTCACCATTCTATGGAGGTTTATGGTCTACGGACCAGAGCTGTCCATAGGATGGTGTAACAACAGCGCCACTGTACAATTTCAGGCCACTGTGATATTGCACCTAAAAAAAAATTGAGCTGTAATAACTTTTGAATAAAACACCTTTCAGCAGTGGGAGTTCTCTTGTTTTACTCAGGGGGATAAACCTTATAATGTGTGTGTTTTTTGCATTTTAAGTATTACTATCCCTTTAAGGTGACTAGTGCAGTTTTTGTTCTCTGTACTAAAGGGTTTGTAACAACTCCATCTGGTGTACAACAGGAAGTTGTTTTACCCTTAAAGAACTTAATGAGAGAACTTGAGTCAGAGACTGCAGCTTTCCATAGTAAGTATATATACAGCACAAGCTGGTGCCCAGAATAGTAAATTGCAGTTTCATAAAAAAATAAAGTGCCATTGTTTTACTTGGCCAAGAAAAAAATCCCTGTAAATTTTTTTTTTTTTCTCCATTCAACAGATTACTGCTTTCTTTAACCCCTTGACGACCTGATCCAAGGTTGTGTGGCTCTAGAAAAACCACTGCACTTTTTTGCTGCAATGCATTCTGGGATGCAGCTGTGCTGCCATCCCAGAATTCCATGACATGCCAGGACAGTCAGCGGCCCTTAATGGTTGGACCGGTGTGACGGTCCTGGCACTTCATCTAATGTTAAGGGGTTAAAAACAAAAAGTGTACTACGTAAATATGAGGGTCCAAACCTCCCTTTAATTCCGTTATTATCTCTCTTTGCAGTTGTTACCGGTGCAACTGATGGAATTGGGAAAGCGTACGCTGAAGAGGTGAGTTTTTATTTCCGATTTCTTAAACACAATGGGGCATATGTATGAAGAAAAAGAACACTGCTGGGACAAAGCACTTAAATACACAGGGTAGTTGTATTCGTTCCTATGGTAGACTTGGTTTGCCACAAAATTGCATCAATTTTATCTTGATAGATATGCACAGTATATAGGGCCCCCCGAGGCCTCTCTGTAACAGTATATAGGACCCTTGTGGCCTCTCTGTAACAGTATATAGGGCACCCGAGGCCTCTCTGTAACCATCTATAGGGCCCCACCAAAGCCTCTGTAACAGTATATAGGGCCCCCATGGCTCTCTGTAACGGTATATAGGGTCCCTCCGAGGCCTCTCTGTAACAGTATATTCGCCCCCCTGAGACCTCTCTGTAACAGTATATACGCCCCCCCCGAGGCCTCTCTGTAACAGTATATACGCCCCCACCAAGGCCTCTCTGTAACAGTATATAGGGCCCCCATGGCCTCTCTGTAACAGTATATAGGGCCCCCATGGCTCTCTGTAACAGTATATAGGGTCCCCCCGAGGCCTCTCTGTAACATTATATACGCCCCCCCGAGGCCTCTCTGTAACAGTATATACGCCCCCCCCCGAGGCCTCTCTGTAACAGTATATACACCTCCCCCCCGAGGCCTCTCTGTAACAGTATATACGCTCCCCCCCCCCCCCCGAGGCCTCTCTGTAACAGTATATACGCCCCCCCGAGGCCTCTCTGTAACGGTGTATAGGGGCCCACCCGAGGCCTCTCTGTAACGGTACATGGGCCCCCCCCCCCCCCCCCCCCGCCGAGGCCTCTCTGTAATGGTTCATAGCCCCCCCCCCCCAAGGCCTCTCTGTAATGGTGTATAGCCCCCCCCCCCCCGAAGCCTCTCTGTAATGGTGTATAGCCCCCCCCCCGAAGCCTCTCTGTAATGGTGTATAGGCCCCCCCCCCCCCCCCCGAAGCCTCTCTGTAATGGTGTATAGGGCCCCCGATGGCCCCTCTTTCTCTGTCTCTCTCTCTGCAAAGGTATATAGGGACCCCGAGGAATTAGATGAAAACATGCACTGTTGGTGGCTCTTGAGGACCAGATTGGCTGCCTCTCTATACAGCATAGAGGGCCTAATTCAGCTACATAAAGACATGCATTTCTAGGGCAAATCAACTGTGCTATTGGAGAAAAAAGAAAATTCCCCAAATCTCCCCTGATTTTAAGTTGACGATGCTTGAGAGGTCTCAAATGTATGGCTTCACAATGTGTTGGAGACTTCTCTAGCATTAGAGAGGTTAAAAGCTCCAATTAATCCAGGGAAACTTTACATCCATCCCCAAGTGTGGGCAGGAGCCTCTGTCTGTGCGGCGCCTGGGGACTCGGAGCCTCTGTGCGGCATTTGGGGACTCTGCGCCTCTGCCTCCATGGCATCTGGAGACACTGTGGCATCTGGGGATGTGGCGCCTCTGCAGCCCTGGTCCTCAAAAGCTACCAACGGTGCATGTTTTTTGGCTATCCCAGAGGTAGACAAATTAAAGTGACTGAGCCACTAAATAGTCCACCTGTGTTCCAGCTGGGCTATCCTGAGAACAAGCACTGTTGGTAGCTCTTGTGGACCACTGTTGTCTACCCTGGTGGATAGGGACCCAATGCCTCTGTGTCTGCACATGTGTAGGAACTAGATGCACCTCTATCTGCATAGTGTGTGTGGACCGGATGGCCCTCTCTCCTCTCTCTCTGACTCTTACACTCTCTCATTGCAGTTAGCACGACGAGGGATGAACATTGTCCTGATAAGCAGATCTCCAGAGAAACTTGAAGAGGTTGCTAAAGGAATAAGTGAGTCTCCTTCCTTCAATGTGAAAACATGCTGTACGCTCATGCGTGCGTGTGTGCGCATGTGTGTGTGCGCATGTGTGTGTGCGCGTGTTTGATCCTGGGCAACTTGTGGCCCCTCAGTTCAGCCAGCAATTTGAAAGCTCTTAGCTAACCAGCTGGGGATGATGGGAGATCTAGTACAGCGGGAAAACCTCTGGTTACCTGCCCTTGTTCAGGTATGGATTGGGTTAAGGCACCTTACTAATACAAAAAAAGATTAAGGAACCATAAACTTGAAAAGCCCATGGGACTTTATGGCTGAGCAACAAGTGCACTTCCTCTGCTAAGAGATTTTCATTCAAAAGATTACAGCTTTATTTTTTATATTTAACCATTAATATTCTATTCTGATCTCTGATGACAAGCATATTCTTGCTTAGAGTGCATTATAATATACATTTAAAAAATACCTTTTAGAGCTTTTGCTATTAGTTTGATTACAAAAAAATCCTGTTCCTTTAATTGCTGTGATGCCCTAGTGCAGGGGCATTCAAACATGTCCTTGGGTAGGCTGACCAGAGCTCACCTTTAACCGGGGACACATAGGAAATAGCCATTTTGCAGTATTTCACTGAAATCGCTGCAGTCCTGTAGTATACATTTCTCCTATGCGTCCCCAGTTAAAGGTGAGGTCTGGTCAGCCTGTTCTTGGGGCCTCACAATGGTACAGGATTTCAGGATCCTTTAGTATGAACACAGGTATCAAACCTGTCCTCAAGCCCCCCCGTCAAACAATATATGTTTTCAGGATATCCTTTATTAACCCTCTGAGAGTACCACTCTTAAACACAGATGAAAGCAATTAACTCTAACAGAGCCTTCAGAATGAGCCACTTATTCACTCACCTGTGTTCATACTTTAAGAATATATTCAGTGTGCTAATTGAGGTACCAGAGACATTTCATATGTTAAGATGTTCAGTGACGTGCCATAGGCTAATGAAGGTTTTCAATGATGTTTCCTATGCTGATGATGCTGTGGGCAGTACCAGAAATAAAAATGTGAGTATCCCCTAAACTGGACATCTGCTGGACTTTTGGTTAACATGACACATAGGCAGTTTTGAATGAAGTTTTGAAATATGTAAAGAAAATTCAAGGTGAAAGGTCCACTTTCAGGTTTCTGGATTTTCCTGCCTGAATACAGGTGTGTAATCAGTGGATCTTTCAGTCAGATTAGTTAGCCTGTGCTCAGACAGGGATATCCAGAAACCTGCCCCATTAGGAGGGTGTTCCTGAGGTCTATGGCTGTGAAACTGTGTTCTGGAGCAGGTCTGTTCAATCTGCCAGTTGTTGGATTGCAACTCCCATTATACTTGGTTTACCAGCAGCTGTAGGGCCTCTCGGTTTGAACATACCTGTTGTAGAGATAATGTATTCAAAGTGGATCTGTTTCATGGGCTTATTTAACATGCAAAATTATGTTTTTGCTGGCTCGTTTTCATGGGAGTACTTCTGTACTGGGCTGATGCTTGTTCACATTGTCACCTCAATGAGAGCATCCATCTTAACAGATTTCCATGATTATGATTTTATGCAAATGAGCTAGAACTGGCCAGCAGGTAGTCAGGTAAGAGGGGAGCTCAGTGTGAAATGTTATGATCTGGCATGCATGGAGGAGATGGTGGGAGAGAGTGCAGTGCTGAATGTTGGTATCTGGCCAACAAGGAGTGGCAAGTTGGAGAGCCTTGGCCCAACCAAGTGCACCCCCCATGCAATTTCCTATACCCTCACTTTATCCATTCCACTACAACCACCTAAGTATGTGTTTATCAATCTTGTTTTGGTCAAGACACTCCTAACATGAAGTCCGAAATTTTCAGGGCACATTTTTCTTAGTGTTAGAAATGTCTAAAAAAAACTTTTTTGCATTTAGAAGAGCTTAAAAAGCTGATCTAAATGCAAAAAAACGTATCTCTCAAACCGCTATGGTTTAAGAGATACGGGCGTTTAAGTTTGATTTCTCCTACTGATAGCTGTAAAGCTGTCAGCAGGAGATCCGTGTCGGTCGACACTGTGGCGCTTGAGAAGTGCCGAGATCTCGTTACTTACACGGAATCCCTTCATTGGAATGGTCTAAAACATGTGCCTAGTGTTCAGGCCTAGTGTTCAGACACACGTTTTAGACCATTCCAATGAAGGGATTCCATGTAAGTAACGAGATCCCGGCACTTCTCAAGCGCCACAGTGTCGACCGACACGAATCTCCTGCTGACAGCTTTACAGCTGTCAGTAGGAGAAATCAAACTTTAAACGCCCGTATCTCTTAAACCATAGCGGTTTGAGAGATACATTTTTTTGCATGTAGATCAGCTTTTTAAGCTCTTCTAAATGCAAATAAGTTTTTTTAGACATTACTATCACTTTAAGTCATTTGTCAAGGAGTAATGAAGGGTACAATCCTATATAATAATTTGCTAAAACGTGTGTAATGATGCAGTAATGCGCAGTAGAGACGGCTGCATGTGCTGCAGTCATGTGCAGTAGAGACTGTCTGCTCCACGGCTCAGCCGCGCTGCAGGCAGTCTGTACTGCGCATGACTGCCCCGCGACTGGCTGGCAGTGGCACTGTGGCCCGTGTAGCGGGCTCTTCAACTAGTACATAAATATAGAGTTATTAGGTCTCACAGTCCGAATAACAAAAACAAACATAGTGTGCGTAACAGTTTCCATAAATATGTATTTGAAACTCAAGCTTCACGTTTTTCAGTCTCCATACATAAGAAGGGGCACCCTAGGTGGATCTGTGTGGCACATCAAAGTACCACCGCACCCTGTCTGGGAACCACTGATCTAAGTTGCTCTAACCTGTTTCTTCCACCTTAACCCCTTAACGGCCGCGTGCCGTGCTATGACAGTCACGCATTTTTTTGCGTTAAGGACCGGTGATGGTCATAGCACATCATGTACATTTTACTTACAGCTCTCTTCCGGGAGCACTTTAAAGGGATAGTGTCCCCCCAAACAACATGACGCCAAAAGACAGCAAACGTACAAACATACTGAACTCCCTTATTCCCATCTCTCAAACCTTTATGGTTTGAGAGATGTAAGACAAGACAGACCTCCGCTCCCTCCCCCTTCTCATACGTCCGCTGTATAGCGGACGTCATGAGATCCTGCTTCCAGCACCAGACGGCGGCTCTGCAGGAGCGCTGTCATCTAGATATCTCCGTATTATTATTTCATGGGTATGGTCTAAAACGTGTCCCTGGCTTGTAAGCACATGTTGTAGACCATTCCGATGAAGTAATTATACTCAGATATCTAGATGACAGCGCTCCTGCAGAACCGCCGAAAGTCGGCTGACTGGATTCTGCCTCTGACACCTTTACAGCTCGTCAGGCAGAAGGGGGAGGGACCGGAGGACTGTCTTGCCTTACATCTCTCAAACCATAAAGGTTTGAGAGATGGGAATAAGGGAGTTCAGTATGTTTGTACAATCGCTGTCTTTTGGTGTCACGTTGTTCGGGGGGGGGGGGGTTACTATCCCTTTAAGTAAAAATGGGGATTGAAATTGACCGATCCAAGACTGGAGCATTCTCTCTCACTCCCCAGCCCAGTGTGCCGGTACGCGTCACGTGTACCGGCATATCGGAAACTTCAAAGTGGTCCTAAAGGGAAGGTCACTTCCCAGTACCATGGATGTTAAGGGGTTAAAGCCCCAAATAATTATTGCCTGTCTAGGACATATGTGTGTAATTCTGTGCTAATCTCTCTGAAGGTAATGGTTTGTATTATGCATTAGTAAAGCCCTTTAGGGTGTCAAAGCCCAAGGTCTCTTGAGAACCTACCAAATCCCCTGGTCATGTTCAAGTCAAACCTTTCCCTTTCCTGCCTTGAAAATGTATTTTTTTTTTTTTTTTTTGATTTGCACAAATTTCTATCCGTTTCTGCAAACTTCAACTGGGAAGAAACACTTCCAATAGGTCAGAGGTGGGCAACATTGGGCCCTCCAGCTGTGCAGAGCTACATTGGCTGGCTGAGGAAAGGTGGCAGTTGTAGTCCTCCACAGCTGGAGGGCTCTAGATTGCCCATTTCTACAAATGGATCCTCTGTTGGAATTGTCATTCTGTGGAATACGAAGGTCCTTTTCTGGAACCTCTAGCCGAAGACCTCACTCAGAACATGTTTTTTTGATTCTGCAAACCTTCCATCCAATTTCCTCTCTCTGCATCATCCAGGAGCCCAGATGCTTCTCTGTAGTTGGTCTTGAGTCATACAATCGTGGATCACGCACTCATATGTACAGCCTATAAATACCGGGCACGCTTACTCTGATCAAAATTACGAGTATTTCTTTTTATAGAATCCTATTTTTATTTGGCTTATATCCTCTGCAGAATTCTTCTTTTGAAAAATTCATAGGTTATGTTGAGAGTTACTGCATATATCCTCATTCTTCTTCCATGTTAAAGGGGAACCGTACCTATAAATGGCTTATGATTTGTTTCACATTAGGAAGCTGATGTACTACAAACTGGAGTAAACCAACTGCATCGTAAAGGACAAATTAAAACCCCCCAAATCCTACTTGATTTATGTTACTTTTAACCCCTTGAATTCTAGAGATGTTGCAAGTGCATTACTACTTTGCGTTGGAGACCTCTAGCATTCAAAGGGTTAAAAGCACCATTTAAATATTTGGATATCTTTATTTGTACCCCAGTTGTTTTTTGCCTTTAATTGATGCGGTTCTTTTTTGTACATCAACATCAATAACTTAGGTTGATTGTAGGAAATCAGTCTTTCTACCTTCAGCCCTCCCTCCATGGTCTGACTACAGCTCGTCCCCATCTTCAGCCCTGATGGTGAGTTTAGTGTGACTGCATTTTGAGCACCACAATCTGTATGGAGCATATTTGTGTCTCTGATGTGGGTGGTAATGCAGAGATGGAATAAAATCCTGGGGAGATGTACTAAGGGGTCAGGTTGTCGAATTGATGATTTGCTTAGATTACATCACGATATTTGCTCTAATATGCTTCTCCATCACATCCCTGTGAATCTGCCACAAATACACCATCATCCCCATGAATCTGCCATGCCTTGGCATGGCTTATTATGTAGTGGTTCATTAGCATGTTGAGATGCAGCCTGAGTGCCTTGCGAGTCTTCCCTTTACACAAATCTGCAGATAGCCCACTGATCAGCTGTTTCAGTAAGCACAGAAAGGCAGAGAAGCTATTATATGTAACTGCTACTCTTCCAGTTATCTCACTTTATGTATCAATGAATGTCAATGTTTTAACCCTTTCAGTGTCTCAGGGGCGTGTTGTGCACATCCCTATGTCACTGAAAGGGTTAGGAGAGCAGTGTGTCGGGTTCTTCATGTCGACACGATCGCTGCACATGGCCAAACACACTGTGCCATAGCATTGTCCCTTCTGGCATCTCCTCCCTAAAAGCTAAAATTTCACTTATTTCTCCTAAAGTTCAGTGACATTTCATATAAACCAGTGTACACTAAACCCCTTCACGGATTAATAACATTTTGTTTGGCTTCAAAGGTGTATTTATATATATATATATATATATATATATATATATATATATATATATATATATATATATATATATATATAAACAGTGTGTATGTGTATATAATATATATAAATATGTGTGTGTGTGTGTGCGCGCCTGCTCCTTCTCTCGGAGTCAGGTGCTCAAGAGATCTACAAACAAATTTACTGTGCAATACTTGCTGTGATAAGGGAGAATAAAGGATTTGGTGGGTGTAGAGTCGACTACATAAGGAAGGCCAGCCTTGCATTTACATGCCTGGTGTACAGCTTGTACTGTGAGCAACGTTGAGAGGGAAACTTTTTTTTTTTTTTTTAAAGGTGATCTGTCACCCCCTATACAAGTTTGTCTTAATAGTTACGTTATATAGCAAATATGTGGAAAACTGTATTAAAGGGATAGTAATACTTTTTTATTACTATCCCCCATATTGTACATATTTGCAAAATAATTTAATAGCCCCCAGGTTAATCTCTCAAACCTTTATGGTTTGAGAGATAACCAAAGGCAAAGTTCCCCCCTCCCTCCCCCTTCCCTGAATTCAGTGTTGTACTGACTGCAGGGATATCCGGTCTGACTTTCATCATGCGGCTCTGCAGCAGAGCCACGATTGCGTTAGTGACAGAGTTATTTCAATGAAACGGTCTTCTACATGTGCTTGCAAACCAAGCACAAACCAAGCACATGTAGAAGACCGTTTCAGTGAAATAATTCTTTGTCACTAATGCGATCGCGGCTCTGCTACAGAGCCGCATTATGAAAGTCAGACCGGATATCCCTGCAGTCAGTACAACGCTGACTTCAGGGAAGGGGGAGGGAGGGGGAACTTTGCCTTCGGTTATTTCTCTCACCATAAAGGTTTGAGAGATGAACCTGAGGGCTATTACATTATTTTTCAAATATCTACAATATGGGGGATAGTAACAATAAAGTATTACTATCCCTTTAATTTTTATTTTTTTTTTTAAATCTCTATTTGACCGAAATTTAATGAGTAAAGATTGCCCTTCCGGACAGAATGAGGTTACCAGCTCTGTACCGCAGTCTGTCACTCTGCATCTGCTCCCCTCCATCTATCCAGCCGCCTCTGATGACGGAGGATTTGTACCTGTGAACTGGAGTGATCTATTTAAGGTAGTGCAATTTCTTCTTTTCTAGTTCCCTTAGCCTAGATTCCCTCACCAGTTTCGCTGAGGGTTTGCACCTCCTCAGTATCCCGGTAGCATTCTCAGGGCAGGCTGATCTACGTGAGGTGCATTTCCTTGACCTCACTGTATTTCACCATAATAATCAATTATTTACCACCAACTTCCGTAAACCAACAGACAGGAACACACTTCTCCACTAACATAGTTTTCACCCATCACATACTAAGTCCCGGGGTACATTACTCTGAGAATGATTAGGAGCAACTCCAACCAGGAACAAGCAATCGCTCAAGCCCAATAACTATTTCAACGGTTCCAATAGAGAGGATATTCTATTCACACCTTGCAAAAAGCATTTGACTGGCCATTTCTTTCCACTCAAACTGACCTCAATCCTCAACATTCACATACACAAGATGAGCGACTTGTTTTCATCTCTAAATACACCCCATGTAGCAGTTTGATTAAACAAGTTATTACAGACTGCTGGGACATATTATCCAGTGATCACACCTTACCAAATATTTTTACTCAAAAACCAATGTGCAGCTATAGGAGGAGTAGTAACCTTTGTGATACACTTGTTCTTACGGACCCTACACACTGTTACAGCAGTTTCTATTCCACCTGGTTACCCACTGAGAAAAAAGGGGTTTCTTCAAGTGCACTGGTTGTGCTACCTGTAGAAATCTGATCACAGGAGAATACTTCAAACACCCTCATTCGAGCCAAAGGATTGCTATTAAATATCACTTAACTTTTGTACTAGCAAATATGTCATTTACTACATCATTTGCCCTTGTAGTTTGGTCTACGTTGGGAAGACGATCACCTCTTTCAGAGACAGAATTGCCAACCACCTGACTACCATCAGGCAGGCCATACAAACTCTGAAAAGTGACAAACCAGTGGGTTGCCACTTTATTGAAGTGAACTATAGTTTGGCAGATCTTAACCCCATCCCGACAATTGACTTACCAGTTACGTCCCGCAAAAACTGTCACTTAGTGACAGAGGACGTACCTGGTAAGTCCTGGAAGTCCAGGTCTCCGTGCGGCTGCACGCCGTTCATAGACTCTGGAATCATTTCGTAAAAAAATAAATAAATAAATAAAATGTTAGCCGGGTGTTAAGGTGACAGCCGCATACGCACACGGCTGTCACTAAGTGGTTAACTACATGGTAATTGACCACCAGCCAAAACTTCCTAGAGGAGGTGACCGCAACAGAAAACTCAGGCAATTGGAAGAATGGTGGATCCACAGACTTAAAGGGATAGTAATACTTTAAATGTAAAAAAAAAAGTTGTAGGGTTTATCTCCCTGAGTAAAACAAGGGTACTCCCACTGCTGAAAGGTGTTTTATTCAAAAGTTATTACAGCTCAAAGTTGAATTTTTAGGTGCAATATCACAGTGGCCTGAAATTGTACAGTGGTGCTGTTGCTACACCATCCTATGAAGATTTTTTGTATTATGGCTAGTTTGGTTCATTTCTCTAATTCCTAATTTTCCCTTCACTGCTATCTGATGACAAGTGATATTGGGATTCACTTTGCTGGTTGCATATACTGTGTAATGCACCGGATACCTGCACTCTGGAGAGATTACGCAGCTGCAGTGACAAGATCGGCTACCCATTTTACTGTCTGGTCACTCAACAGGTGACTGTATATACACACTTCTGTGATCTCTACGTATTTTGCCGGCATTCTCTTCACCTCAGTACTTGCTATATTTTCACATATTATCACTAATTTATTGCGATCCTAATATCTCGACCTTGATACATTGCACAACAGGTGACTGTATATACACAGTTCTGTGAAGTGTACATCTTTGCTGGCATACTCGTCACATCAATAAATGCTATATTTTCACATATTACCAATAATTTAATGTGATCCTAATATCTTGACCTTGATACATTGTACAGTGACTGGGACATACGTTTTCTTGTTCCAGTTAGAGGACAGCATGTGCTGAGCAATGCGCTGGAGACTTGCACTCCTGAGACTTGACTCCACTACTGCTTTGGATCCGATACTATCCATCCGTCACAGTATGATTTGCTTCCATATTAAGCACATTTTGATTTTATTTATTAAACAGATTGTTGATACATGGTTTCATACTTATTACAGTATTCTACCATGGTTGTGCGTTGATGTCATATTCTGCAGTCTGGTGACTTCACCATTCACACAGGGGCCCACATGGATCATTTGCTTCAGCCTATATAAACTCTGCTTAATTTTCAGTACATTGTCTTGATAAAGGTCCCTACCAGGACCAAAACTTTGACTAACTCTTCTGTATTTGCTCAATAAATTATATAACCAATGGCGAGTGAAAATTTAGCCCTGGCGAGCAGAAATGAGTAACTTTTCAGATCTGGCTAGTAGCAAAGGACTTCAACTTTTAAGCCCTGTGTGTATGTATATATATATATATATATATATATATATATATATATATATATATATATATATATATATATCTAATATGTGTGTGTATGTATTAACCCTATGACTGGAGGAGTACGCATTGCGTTTCTGTGCAGTGTTGCATACCTCTTTGGTCCCCAAAGTGTTAGTTGTTAAATCTCTGCAGGGATTAAATATGTGCATTTTGTAAAATTCTACATGTTCTGTGTGCAGCCTCTGCTGTTAACCCTTTAAGAACCAGTTGGATATGCAACGCATTGCACAACCCTCTGGTACTTTAAAAGGGTTAAGGATATTTAGAAAATAGCAGCCATCTTGTGCATTAGATACAAGATTGTGCATGAATGGAGCACACAGCATTCTTCAAGCTGCTGCTGCTTTTCCGTGAATGAGGAGAGGGGCATTATGGGATTGCAGGAAGTTCTTGGCCTGGTTTTTATGAATGATTTGAAACCCAATTCATTTTGGATTGGCTCTCCCAGCGCTGAGCGACTTACATCAAATCGTCCCTGCAACTGCTGTCGAATTAATGCTTACTAATAATAACTTGCAATCACATGGCGTTTGTGGAACGGAATTATACTATGCTGTGTGTTTACTGTAGGAACATTCTGTAATCTGTTGAAATGAAAGCTTACTGATGAGTGTGTGTGTGTGTGTGTATTCTGTATAGAGTTTGGTGTTTGTGTTTGTGTGTGTGTGTAATATGCTCTTTGGGACAGTCTGTAATGTACTTAACTCTTTGGATGCTAGATCAACACATTTAAGGCATGTAATCTCCATTTAAATTAATGAGAATCTTTTTGCATTAATTGGTTCTGGAATTGTTCATCTTTTGCTTTCCACAGAAGAACCTTGAGGCCATAGTCAATATGCTGAAGGGGAGCAATTCTAGAGCAAACTAACTGCCCCATAGGGGAGGAATAAAATCTCCAATGATTTAACCCTTTGAGTGCCAGCAATATGTTGAATACCCCTCTAGCACTTAAAGGGTTAACCCTTTGAGTGCTAGAGTGGTACGGAATGCATTTGGCACTCAGAGGGTTAAAGGGGGAAAAAAGTAGATTGTAGAGTTTATCCTCCTGAGTAAAACAAGGGTTCTTCCACTGCTGAGAGGTGATTTATTCAAAAGTGATCACAGCTCAAACTTTAATCTTAGGGGGAGTATCACAGTGGCCTGAAATGTTATAGTGGCGCTGTTGCTACACCATCCTATGGACATTGTTGGTAAGTTGACCATAAACCTCCATAGGATGGTGTAGCAACAGCGCCACTGTAACATTTCAGGCCACTGTGATACTGCACCTAGAAAGATTCAAGTCTGAGCTGTGATCACTTTTGAATAAAACACCTCTCAGCAGTAGGAGTCGTGTTAAAGGGTTAGTAATGTCCGTATTTAAGTTCATGCAGTATTGTAGATGTTAAAAACAATAAAGTATCTGAGAAAGTCCCATCTCTCAAACCTTCATGGTTTGAGAGATATTTACCGCTGATATGAGGGAGAGGAGGAACTTTAGCGGTGAAGCTGAAAGAAGGAGGTCTGTGTTGGCCGACTCAAGGAGGCTCTTCAGCAGAGCCGAAATAGCAATATTCAAAAATAACTACTTAATTGAAACTGTCTACAAAGTGTGCTTGCAAATCAGGCACACTTTGTAGACTGTTCCAATGAATTAATTCTTTTTAAATATCGCTATTTCGGCTCTGCTGAAGAGCCACTGGCTGGTCCTCGATCTGGGATCTCCTGCTGTCAGTAGAGTTCTGATGTCAGGAAAAGGGAAGGGAGGGAGGGGGGAATTTTAGTGGCGAATATCTCTCAAACCATAAAGGTTTGAGAGATAGGACTTTCTCCAGAAACTTTATTTATTTATTTTTTTAACATGTACTATACTGCATCAACTTAAATAGGGCATTAGTAACTCTTTAACAATGTACCTGTGTGTCTATTGCAGCACCAGCAGTTATTGGAGACCTTTTTTTAGTATTTCTGGGGTTCTGTTCCAATGTTTAAGTAATTTGTAGTTTGTTTCTACAGTTACTATATTGGGTGACCTGCTTAAAGGGATAGTAATGGTTAATTTTAAGTTGATTTAATATTGTAGACATTAAAAAAGGTGAACATCGGTGTAAGTCTTATCTCTCAAACCTTTCTGGTTTGAGAGATATAACTTGCTAAAGTTACCTTTTCCTGGCTGTTTTACTCAAGTCTGCCATCTAGCTGACAGCTGCAGATTCCTGTCATTTGACCAGACAGAGGCTCTTCAGCAGAGCTGAAATCACACTATTTAGAAATAAATACTTCATTAGACCGTTCTAAATGAAATATTTGTCTTTAGATATTGTTATATCTGCGATGCTGAAGAGCCACATCTGGTCAAGCTACCAGAATCTGCTTCTGACAGCTTTACAGCTCATCAAGCAGAAAGGGGAAGGACCAGATAACTTTATTTTCCTATATCTCTCAAACCATAATAGCTTGAGCGATACGAATAAGTGCAAGTACTCTCTTTTAATTGTATATACCATATAGTTAATACTTTTTTTCTGACATTCCTATCCCTTTAAGGTATTGTGTATCATTTTTGACAATTAACTTGTAGAGAATTCTGTTTCCAGTTTTTAGGCCAAATTGGAATGTCTGCAAACATGTCAACAGATAATAACCGGATATGTTGCAATGCTTTTTTTTTCCTCTTGTAAAAGGGTTCCCTCAAACTATGTCCTAGGCCTAAGAAAATATGCGGCGCATTTACGGGTAGCAGTGAAAGTATACAGTTACCTATACTACCAAACATTATGTGTTGAAAATTGCAGCATGAGTGACAGGAATGCCCAGTCTACTCTGTTGAATGCCTTTTTGGCGTTGAAAGTATTAAGGCATGTTCCCCTGTGTGGTGAGCTCTTTCACTTAACTTTGATTGTATTGTACCTGGCCTCCCTTTAAAGGGATAGTAATACTTCGCTTTATCTTTATTTTATTTTGTAGGCATTAAAAAAACATGAAGAATGGTATAAGTCTTATCTCTCAAACCTTTATGGCAGTGGTTCTCAACATTTTTTTGCCCAAGGCACCCCTAATATCCAGTCTGTAACTTTTGGGGCACCCTTAACATGTTTAATGTAATTTATCAAGGGCATAATAAAAGTTACAATTCATAAATATACAGATATTATTAGTTCTCACAATCTTAGTAACAAAAATAAACATATTGTGCATAACAATTTCCACATTTCTATATTTAAAAGACAATATTTCCTTTTCCTGTCAGTCTTCATAGAAAATATGGGGCACCCTAATTTGATGTCCGCGGCACAGCAAAGTGCCACGGCACCCTGGTTGAGAATCACTGCTTTATGGTTTGAGAGATATTCACAAGCAGAGTTTCCCCTCCCGCCCCTTTTACCTAGTGTAAGCCATCTCTTCTCAGATGTGGAATCCAGTCCATAGACCAGACAGATAACAGCAGGGGACAATCTTCTTCCTATGAGAACAATGATATCCCTGCCCCCTTGACAAGCTTTTCAGGTTTTTCCCTTATCTTAATTGAAGATTGTCCCTCTCTGCAGTCTACCTGGGCACCTCCCTTCTGATCTGGCTGAACAGTGTTACATCAGTAAAAGGGGCGGGAGGGGGATACTTTATCATTGAATTACTCTTGAACTACAACTCTGACAGAATTGAAATAACACTCTCCAAAGTCCAAATACCATGATGATTAATTAGAGCTGCTTTTATTATGAAACATTACTATCCCTTTAAGTTTCAAATCCAGTCTTTTCAGGATGTATCAGTTCAGGCAGGAGTGTTTGTTAATTTATTGACTAACTAGTTGAAGAGCCCGTTACACAGGCCAGAGTGCCACTGCCAGCCAGTTGTGGGGCAGTCGTGCACAGTAGAGACTGCCCGCTCCGTGGCTGATACAGAGCTGGACGCTCCTTCAGAACGTTACACGGGCCACAATGCCACTGCCAGCCGGTTGCGGGGCAGTCGTACGCAGTAGAGACTGCCCGTGCCGCGGCTGATACAGAGCTGGACACTCACGCTGTGGCCAGTCTCTACTGTGCATGACTGCGTAGTTACACACATTTTAGCAAATTATTAGATAGGATAATTTTGCATAGAAAGTTTGCTGATTCATTAATGAAACTGGTCTATAGCGAGAGTTCAGTTTGGAGTCCCTGCCATCCTACTGTAAGAGCTTTGTGTGCCTCAGTATATGATGGGAAACTCTGGTGATAATTTGGAAGTCCATTGTATAAATTGAGCAAAAGAGGAGAGGATTTCAGAAGCATCTTTATAGAAACTGAGTGGGAATATATTTGTTTCAGGGCTTTTGATTTTCTGCATTTGTTTAATAGCCAGTCAGATTCAATCTAATTGGATAACTTGTTCCAGTTCCAGACACTGTTTGGGAGTTAATTTGGGCAAATTGGATTGTTTAACCCCTTAAGGACCGGCCGTGCAGGCACTTGGCAGTCACTTAAAGACCACAGAGCTATTTTTTTCTTTGTTTCCGGTTCCGGACTCCTCAAACGGCGTGCAGCCGCGGGGAAAGCTAGGAATTCCATGACGGTCATAGTACATCCTGGGTCGTTAAGTCAGATCTACCCATGTGGTGCTGTGACCGTCAAGGGTCGTTAAGGGGTTAATATATTTGGACATTTCATCTAACTGGGACATGGCTGAGTCTTCCCTGTAAAGAGAGTAGTAATATACTGGGAAAGCCTGAGCTATTCATATCGTATACCCTTTTAAAGCGTAATAAATTTAAATATGGTTTTGTAATACTAGGTAGTGACCTAAACACCCAATTGACAACTCCACTAAAATGCACACAATTTTTGATTTAAAAAAGAAAAAAAAAAACCTCCCAGCTTGTTGACTCCTGGAGCAGTCCCACATAAAGACTATATGTTCCATTGTAGGCCACACAATCTTGAATCAAAGACTGACTACATTCTGCTTAGCCAATTCCATCTGCAGTATATGCCTTGCATTGCATCCCATTAGGTGGTCAGAACACGCACCTATGGAATGCAACTTGGCTCTCAAATGATTCACAAAAATGTATAAATGGAAGCTTAAAGGGGATGTATCACCCCTATACAAGTTAGCCTTAATAGAGTATATAGCAATGTGTGTAAATGTGTATTAATTTCTTTTTTAAAGCTCTTTTATGTTAAAATTGCCTGCTCTGTACCCACAGTCTGTCACTCTGCCTCTGCTCCACTCCCTCTATCCAGCCACCTTCAATGACGGAGGCTTTCTGCCTGTAAGCTGGAGCGCTCTCATTGGCTAGATATTAATCTCTGCCAGTGAGAGAGCTCCAGCTTACAGACAGAAAGCCTCTGTCATTGGAGGAGGCTGCATAGAGGGAGGAGAGCAGAGGCAGAGTGACAGACTGCGGGTACAGAGCTGGTAACCGCAACCTATGTGGAAGTAGGTGCAGGGCAGCTTTTATCACTTCAATTTTAACATAACAGAGAAAAAAGAAAATAATACACTTTTACACACGTCGCTATATACTCTATTAAGGCTAACTTGTATAATTACTACTCCTTTGATGGAACGCCTAACAGAAAAAAAAGTTACAAACATTTCTCCTTTATATGGGAAACCATTTAAAATGATCCATTACAGGGATCATTATAAAAATGCAGAAGCAGGCAGAATTATTGCTTTTACTTTGGAAAATCCATAACCTGAAAACAAAACCCAAATCTGGAATTGATAAGGAAGATACGACATGACCATTAAAGAGTTAACAACTGAAGAAACTAAAACTAAAGTTACTCTGAGAAGCAGGAAAACTTGTGTTTAAAAGGAATCCTTATGAATTCAGTAATGGAAGCTGTTTGTGCAGCAAACTAGAGCGACATACTTTTCCTAAGATTGAGGTTCCCCATTCAGAGAAAATGTTACTAGTCAGGAGATGGCATTACTAGTCCTCCCAGTGTTAAGTATAGAGAACCATGGACAATGGCTTAAAGGGATAGTAATGTTTCACAAAAAAAGCAGCTCCAATTAATCTTCATAGTATTTGGGCCATGGAGAGTGTTATTTCAATACTGTCAGAGTTGTAGTTCAAGAGTAATTGAATGATAAACTATCCCCCTCTCCCCCCTTTTACCTAGTGTAAGTCACCTCCCCTCAGATGTGGAATCTGGTCTTTTGACCAGACAGGTCACAGCAAGGGACAATCTTCTTACTGTGAGTATAAAGGAAAACTCTGCCCCCCTTGACAAAATACTTCAGGTTTTTCCTTATGATCACTGAAGATTGTCCCTCTCTGTGATCCATCCAGACAGTCTTGCTGCTCTGAGGTGAGCAGTGTTACATCAGTAAAAGGGTCGGGAGGGGGATACTTTACCATTCAATTACTCTTGAACTGCAACTCTGACAGTATTGAAATAACACTCTCCATGACCCAAATACTATGATGATTAATTGGAGCTGCTTTTATTGTGAAAGATTACTATCCCTTTAAAAAGCTTCCGTTACATCACTGAGAATGTTTAATGCTTCCCTGTGGGTGCATATGATTTGCCCCAGAATTATTTCTCCTATCTTTGTGCATATGGCCCTTAACGCTATAAAGATCAGAGAGAGGTGTGCAGCACATTGCAAAGCAATGTATTGCACCCCCTGCTGGTCCATAAACAGTCAGCCATGCCTATCATTGTGCCCAACATATAGATATATATCTTGTATGTAGCATATCCTATAAAACTGAGATTGTGCTATTCTGAGCTGATGCCATTTCTGCCAGACTTGTGATGATGACTTTAACTCCTTAGATGCAAGTGAATTCTCCAGCATCCAAGAGGTTAATGTTCATCAGGGGGTTAATGGTTTGTCTTGGATCATCCCACAGTGTGTGTGTGTGTTTGTGTGTCTGTATATAACATTTTTTTATTCATTTTTAATTTGCCCTTCTGTTCATTGCCCCAGCTCGACAGAGGCTTAATGCCAGTCAATAACAGACACCGGGGCCACATTGCTTAACCTCTTCCCTGCCACAGACCTGCAGGGGTTTAATTGGGTCTAAAGGGCTGCATTTCCCTCACCAAACACTTGAAGACTCCCCACGGTATGATTACATTTTGGTATAATTCTTCAAAAGAGGCAAACCTGTATGAAAGTAGAAAGGCACGAGCGTGTGCTGCGTGAGTCACCCAAGAGCGGAGACACAGCCTGCCTGTCCTTAAATAGCCTCCATTCTAAAAGAAATCTATATGGAAATCTTTTTTTTCCTCTTTCTGATATTATCCCCCCACCTCCCCTTCAAACAACCATCTGTTTTCCAAGAGGGCAAATGCAAATACAGATTTGATTATCAATCTATATCAAGCCAAAAAAAAATAAAATATAAAAATTCATATGATAATATTACTAGTAAGGTTGGAAAGAGGGGCAGTCCTGGAGCAAACCAATCTGCACCGTAGGGGACAAACATTTCCAAAACGCCCATTGATTGAAATTGAGCGTTTAACCCCTTGAATGCTAGAGAGGTCTTCAACATTGAAACATTGAACAACAACACTGAAATGGAAATTTTTCATTTATTTCCTAAGCTGAAGTTGGATTACTCCAGAACCGCTGCTCTTTAAAGGCAGCTATCCTTCAGTAGCTCCCATCTGCAGATCTGTTTCTCAGGGAGCACATAGCTGATAAAGTTTCGTTGGGAGCCCCTGCAGACCAGTGGGGCAGGATAATGGGGTCAGAAAGGCCAACAAAAGAGGCTGTATGGGGACTGCAAATGCAGTGAGGACTACATATGTCCTTCCCAGTTGCATTCCAGGGGTGATCAGTTTTAATATCCCCACCCACTGAATGGGTTAAAGCGGAACTACCATGTCACAAAATGTTTAGCTTAACTAACTCCCCTACTGGCGACTAGCTGCTGAGTGGCGCTAGTCGCCAGAATTATTACCTGATGTAATAGATATATACTTTATTCCCCAGCTGTCAGTAGCACAGAGTGCGGACATCTTGCCAGAATGATGTCCACGCGCCTGCGCTGTCAGTCCCAGCCGTAGCCAAATGGCTTCTAGCAATGCCTCCTAGACCCGGCTGGGACTGACAGTGCAGGCACGCGGACGTCATTCTGGCAAGATGTCCGCACTCTGTGCTACTGACAGCTGGGGAATAAAGTATATATCTATTACATTAGGTAATAATTCTGGCGACTAGCACTACTAAGCAGCTAGTCGCCAGAAGGGGAGTTAGTTAAGCTAAACATTTTGTGACATGGTAGTTCCGCTTTAATATTTAAATGGACAGTAATGGTCCATAAAAAATCTTCTGGTTTTGTAGAGGTTAAAAAAATAAACTATGTGCCACAAATCTGAGAGATACAGGCACTGAAAGTTCCCCTTCTCCTGATGTCAGCTGTAAAGCTTGACAGCTGGAGACCTGTGTCGGCCAACTTGAGGAGGTTCTTCAGCAGAGCCGAAATCTCATTATTTAAAAAGAATGACTTAATTGGAACGGTCTACAAAGTGTGCTTGCAAACCAGGCACACTTTGTAGACCTTTCCAATGAAGTAATTATTTTGCAATAACATGATTTCGGCTCTGCTGCAGAGCTGTCGGCTGGTCCCCAGACCGAGATCTCTTTTTGTCAGCTCAGGAGAAGGGCAGGGAGGGGGGAACTTTCAATGCGAATATCTCTCAAACCATAGCGGATAGGATTTGTGGCATATAGTTTATTTTTTGTAACCTCTACAAAACTAGAAGATTTTTTATGGGACATTAGTGTCCCTTTAAAGGGATAGTAATGTTTCACAAAAACAGCAGCTCCAATTAATCTTCATAGTATTTGTGCCATGGAGAGTGTTATTTCAATACTGTCAGAGTTGTAATTCAAGAGTAACTGAATGATAAAGTATCCCCCTCCCGTCCCTTTTACTTAGTGTAAGCCGCCTCCCCTCAGATGTGGATTCTGGTCCCTTGACCAGACAGGTCACAGCAAGGGACAATCTTCTTACTGTGATCATAAGGAAAATCCTGCCTCCCCCCCTTGACAGGTTTTTCCTTATGATCACTGAAGATTGTCCCTCTCTGCGATCCATCCGGGCAGTCTTGCTGCTCTGAGGTGAGCAGTGTTACATCAATAAAAGGGGTAGGAGGGAGATACTTTATCATTCAATTCCTTTTTAACTACAACTCTGACAGTATTGCAATAACACTTTCCATGGCCCAAATATTATAAAGATTAATTGAAGCTGCATTTATTGTGAAACGTTACTATCCCTTTCATAATTACCCTTTAAGTTCCTGAAGCTGGTCCTAGAGGTTGTGTCAATCAGTACATTTGGGTTTCTGTGTTTAAAAGCCCTTAGATGCTAGGATGTCTCCAATGCATATAGAAGCAATGCACTGGGGTTGTCTTGCATGCAAGAGTTTAATTGTCTTATGAATACAATAAATATAGTCTATCTACCATAGACTACCAAAAATAAATATATTCTGTCTACCATCTACTTAATTTGATTTTGTTAATTTCTTTTAGAAGAGAAGTTTAAGGTGGAGACAAAGACCATTGCGGCAGATTTTGGAAAACCCAATGAAATCTATGGGCGGATCCAAGCCGGGATACAGGATCTGGAGATCGGAGTTCTAGGTAAGATCTAGATAGAACGGTTCCTCTCCCAAGCTGGGTAGTTGGTAAGTGTTAGAAAGTGCTGTTTGTTTTAAAACCAGATTTTCGTATTCGTATCTGCCATTACCACATCTTTGGGCAAAGAATTCCACAAATTAAAAGACCTTACTGTAAAAAAAAAAAAAAAAAAAAAAAAACAACCCTCTGCAGAAGTAGAAACATCCTTTCCTCTAATATTAACCCTTAGAGCGCCAGAGAGGGATCTATTGCATTGCAGCGCAATGCATTGGATGCCTTTCTGGCACTCAAAGGGTTAAAGCATGGTCCCTAGTTATTTGATCAGACCTTGGAATGAAAAGCTCACTAGAGTGATCCTTGTTTTTGTCCTTGATGTTTTCAAATATGTAAACAAAAATGGATCAGCCACTTTGAATTAAGTTTAACCCCGTAGTGTTCTAGAAACATGCACGAAGCAATGAGCTGAACATGCCTCTCTCACCGGAAAGGGGGGTTATCCCTTAATGGACCCCAGAATTGCGTCACTTAGCTTAGTACGTGTCTGTGTGCGTGTCTCTGTGTGGCGCGCATCTCTGTGCGTGCATGGTTGTGTGTGTCTGCGTGTCTGTGTGTGTGCGCGCATGGTTGTGCGTGTCTGTGTGTGTGCTCGTGCATGGTTGTGCGTGTCTGTGTGTGTGCGCACGCATGGTTGTGCATGTCTGTGTGTGTGCGAGCACGCATGGTTGTGCGTGTCTGTGTGGGTGTGCGCGCACGCATGGTTGTGCGTGTCTGTGGGTGTGCGCGCACTCATGGTTGTGCGTGTCTGTGTGTGTGCGAGCACGCATGGTTGTGCGTGTCTGTGTGGGTGTGCGAGCACGCATGGTTGTGCGTGTCTGTGTGGGTGTGCGCGCACGCATGGTTGTGCGTGTCTGTGGGTGTGCGAGCACGCATGGTTGTGCGTGTCTGTGGGTGTGCGCGCACGCATGGTTGTGCGTGTCTGTGGGTGTGCGCGCACTCATGGTTGTGCATGTCTGTGTGTGTGCGAGCACGCATGGTTGTGCGTGTCTGTATGTGTGTGCGCACGCATGGTTGTGCGTGTCTGTGTGTGTGTGCGCACGCATGGTTGTGCGTGTCTGTGTGTGTGTGCGCACGCATGGTTGTGCGTGTCTGTGTGTGCGCACGCATGGTTGTGCATGTCTGTATGTGTGCGAGCACGCATGGTTGTGCGTGTCTGTATGTGTGCGAGCACGCATGGTTGTGCGTGTCTGTGTGTGTGCGCACGCATGGTTGTGCGTGTCTGTGTGTGTGCGCACGCATGGTTGTGCATGTCTGTATGTGTGCGAGCACGCATGGTTGTGCGTGTCTGTGTGTGTGTGTGTGCGCGCACGCATGGTTGTGCATGTCTGTCTGTGTGCGAGCACGCATGGTTGTGCGTGTCTGTGTGTGTGCGCACGCATGGTTGTGCGTGTCTGTATGTGTGCGAGCACGCATGGTTGTGCGTGTCTGTGTGTGTGCGCGCACGCATGGTTGTGCATGTCTGTGTGTGTGTGCGCACGCATGGTTGTGCATGTCTGTGTGTGTGTGTGTGTGCGCGTGCATGGTTGTGCGTGTCTGTGTGTGTGTGTGCGCGCGTGCATGGTTGTGCGTGTCTGTGTGTGCGCGCGCACATGGTTGTGCGCGTCTGTGTGTGTGTTGAATACTCCATATCTTGCTAGAAGTTGAGCTGAGAAGTTGTGTGTGCTGTTCCTCAGTAGGCAGGGGGAGTGCATGTACATTTGGCTTCTTTCTCTTGCTTGATCAATGACTGAGTAAAGAGAGTGTTACATAGGACCGTATTAATCGGACTAAATGGGTGCAATTGTGGATCAAACCAACTGCACCATGGGGAGGGAATAAAAAAAATTCTGTGGCTATAAATGGGGCTTTTAATCCCTTGAATGCTGGAGGTCTAGCACCATGTTGCATAGCAATGAGTCAGACACCTCACTAGTATTCAAGGGGTTAAAAGCCCAATTTAGACTAATGGAACTTTGTGGAAGTTTCCCCCTCTGGTGCAGAATTACACCTCTTCAGTGTGATGACTGCAGCCCTTTGTGCCAAATCTAAAATGCGTTCTCTCGGTTGGGATTTACTTTCAATCTCTATTTTGTTTTTAACTCTTTGAGTGCACTGAAAGAGTTAATCTACTTTGTCAAGTGATGCTCATTTTTTACTTGCTAAAATTAAGAAATAAGTATATAGAAACATAGAATTTGAGGCAGATAAGAACCATTCGGCCCATCTAGTCTGCCCATTTTCCTACTGTAAATACCTCAAATCCTATTTGGTCCTTGGTTTTGTCTTATGTTCAGGATGCCCTTCTGCCTACCCCATGCATGCTTATGTTCTGTCACTGTAGTGACCTCTACCATTTCTGCTGGTAGGCTATTCCACTTATATACTACCCTCTCAGTGAAGTAAAGGTTTTTTACATTACAACTAAACCTCTGTATAACATTTCTACTCCTTTTGAAATGTACTTCCCTGCTGCAAGTTGTTGAATCCCTTCATGTATTGAATGTTTCTACCATATCTCCCCTTTCTCTCCTGAACAAGCTATACATGTTCAGATCCTTTAGTCTATTCTGATATTTATTTTATTTATTTATACCTACCCCATGAATATATTTCTCTCTATAACGTTACAGAATGGATCATCTTTTTCTTCCTTTGTATGGTGCTTGATTTCTAAACTTCATGACCTCTAAAATATTTCTGCTTCACTACCAACAAGTGTTCACCCCCTAATCTGGCGTGGCCTGTTTTTTTTCTTTGTGTTGATAAAATGCTTTTGAACCCTGCCGATACCCATCTTACATTATGAGAGGTTTTAGGTTGCATAAGACCTCAAAACTACCACCCTGTTATAAAAACACTGTCCTTGTTTGTGTGCATATAGCACTGAGAAATCAAGAGACCTTACATTACCTTCATTTCTGTGGTTGGGAAGTGTAGATTTTTACACTTTTTTTTTTTTTTTTAATATTCTGCTTTGGAGAATCTTCCAATGAGTTGAGATGACCTAGCATAAGTATTTTCATTCTGCGGAAAAATCTCATCTCGATTTCTTAGTATTTGCTGCCACCTAGTGTCCTTAGTTTGCAGCGAGTGTTTGTGCGTCTGTCGTTACGTACGTATGTATTTCTGTGTGTGTTTGTTTATGTAGCTTCACTGGGTAAGAATCAAAGCAAGTTTGATCAATTCTGGGGAAAATCGTCTGCACTAAAATGGCAAAAATATTACTGTTTAGCAAAATGGAGCCTTTTAACCCTTTGAGTGCCAGAGTGGTACACAACTCAAGGGTTAATCCTTTGAATGCTAGTGAGGGCACGGATACCTCTTTAGCATTCAAGGGGTTGAAATGCCCATTTAAATCGCTTGGAGTTTTGGGAAGTCAACTGTGGTTTTTTTTGTTTTTTTGTTTTCCTTCCTCTTTTTAAATGTCTATTTTCTGTTTCCTTTGAAGTGAACAACGTGGGAATTTCTTATGAGTATCCAGAGTATTTCCTAGACATCCCAGACTTGGATAATGTGAGTATAGTGTACACTTTAGTCGTGTTAGATGAGAAATCGCTTGCACATCACTTTGCCATTGTTTGACGATGTCCCTAGCATCCAAGTGGTTGCAGACTTTTCTACAAGAAATAATAAACATCTTCTTTCTCTGTCGTCCAATACAGGTTACTGGTAACTTTAACTTTGGGTAGGCGATCCACCCCTTTAATTAGGCAGGAACAATTCTAGAAGTGAATGCAGGGGGTGGAGCCTACCTTCCCTCCTTGGCTGCAGCTAGCCAGTCAGCTCCAGTAAGATTTGTTCCTTGGTGAAAACACAGGCAAAAGAACAGTTCTGCTATAGTTTTAGCTCATTTTTTATTTTTCTGTTAGATATGGAATATCACCATTAGGCGGATTACCATAACTGACAATGCCCTTAGATGTGGCTAGCTCAGTATCCAGGTGCTTTTTGTGGACCTTAAGCCCTTGGGAGGAAATCTTGGGTTCAAGTTCTTTCCTCAGGGGTTGCCAACCGAGGCTTCTTCTTAACACATGGTAGTCTGAAGACAGAAGATCTGCAGGAAAGGTGAGCAACCCTTTGAGTGCTGCCGGTCCACATGTCCCACAGTGCCCCTCCGCACAGGGGTTTTTCCTTTGGAATTCCTATTGCACACTCCTGCACGTATTGAGTTTATCTGTAATGTCTGTTGGGTGTTTTGGAGCAAGTTTCTGTGGTAACTTAACCCTTTAGGTGCTGGTTTTGCATCTTTTGGGGGTTATTGGCACTTTCCCTACTGGGTTCAGTGTTTTTTGGGTTTGCTAACATGTTCTAGTGATGTTTCATTTAATTTTATTTCACAGTTTCAACTTTGCAAAATGTATGTTCCACAAGCTTTTACCGCATAGACGCCATTGCTCCATTTGCTTCTATGGGATGGTACAGTTTGGGACATATCTCTGCAACCGCTCAACGTAGCAACTTCAGAGATGGCTCATTTTAATTGTCTGCCCTTGCTCTGTCATCCGGTTAACATTTTATTTGTGTTGGGGGGCTCAGGGGACTTCGGGCACTGTTGGGGTACTTTTTCTGGTAAAACTACATTTCCCATGAGCACTTGGGTCTCTGTGTCCCCTATTGCGCACTGTTCCTCATGTCATTCAGGGTTACCTAGAGAATTCTCAGGTCATTTATACCCAGCTTGTTTTGATGCCCCTGAGTCTCTCGTAGGGATCCCCAGCCATGCATTAGAGCCAGCTTGGGTGCAAGAGTTCAAGGCTGCTACTAGAGACCTCCAGTCTACATTGCAACTCTTTCCATCCCAGTTACAGGGGGTCTTCCACTCCTGGCAGACCCCTTCCTCCGTCAGATCTTCCTTGCCAAAACCGCAAGGAGTACGTGACGTATTGGATTCCTCTGAGGAGGAACTATTAGTGGATTCGGATGTTGAGGAATCTTCTGCTGTGGGCTCCTCTCAGTTTTTTGGGGACACCTTTCAGACTGATCCTGATCCTGATCCCTCGGCTGAGGGCTTGATCAGAGCTGTCTTAACCACCCTAAACATTCCCTTAGTTCAGGAGGTTTCTTCAGATCCCTCTGATGTATTTCAGGAGCCTAAAAAGCCCTATACTTGTTTTCTACCTAACCCCACTCTTGACCGCCTTGTGTCTGATGAGTGGAAGTCTCAGGACAGGAAACCTTCTGTTTCCAAGAAATTTGCCAAGTTTTACCCCTTCTCTGAGTTGGCGCTTGCTCAGTGGGTTCATTCCCTCAAAGTGGATGCTCCTGTCTCCAGGTTATCTAAATCCACTTTCTTGCCAGTTGCTGATGCTTCTGCTCTGAAAGACTGGACTGACATTTTTGCCACTGCTGGTACTGCCATGTGTCCAGCGTTCGCTGCGGCATGGGTGAACTGGGCCATTGCGGTCTGGACTGAACAGCTCACCCTGGATGTCCATCAGGGTGTTCCTACTTCAGATATCTTCTTGCCAACATTTCTGAGTTCCAGCGCTGTGTTTCTGCTGCCTTATTTGATGCCATCCATTTGGTGGCACGGGTTTCTCCCATGTCTGTGGTTGCCAGATGAGCTCTTTGGCTCAAGATCTGGTCTGCTGACACTGCTTCTAAGAAAGATTTGCTCTCATTGCCTTTTCAAGGCACCACTTTGTTTGGGCCAGATCTTAAGGATCTGATTAGTGATGCCACAGGGGGCAAGAGCACCCTTCTGCGTATGGTCCCCAGGAAGAAAACGCCTCTCAAGTGTAATCAGTTTTTTTTGTTCCTTCCAGACTGAGGCACATTTGGCGAACCAGGCGGTTCCCTCAGCTCCACGTTCCTCCTCCAAGCCCAAACAGCAATGGAAGCCTAAGGTCTCCTCCAAGCCTTCTTCAGCATGACTCGCTGAACCCAGGTCCTCACTCGGCTGTGGGTGGCCGTCTGCGTCACTTCCACAGCGTCTGGGAGGATTCAGTGGTGGACCCATGGGTTTTACTGGTGGTAGCGGAAGGGTAGAAGATCCCTTTCGTCTCTCTTCCTCCCTTTCGGTTCTTCGCCTCTCATACGCCCCAGGGCGTAGAGAAATGCCGTCTGTTCAGTGGTGCTATCCAGGCCCTTCTGGACAAGGATGTTCTGGAACCTGTCCCAATTCGGGACCGAGGTATGGGTTTTTACTCAAACCTCTTTGTGGTCTCCAAGAAGGACGCCGACTGCCGTCCCATTTTGGATTTGAAGGGTCGCAATTCCTTTGTGACCAAGACTCCTTATCACCAGGAGTCCCTAAGGACGGTGATTGCTGCTATGTCCCCGGGGAAATTCCTTGCCTCTCTGGATCTTCAGGACGCGTATCTACACATCTCCATTCATACAGAGTCGGCAGTATCTCATATTTGCCTGCGTCCAAGGGCACTTGCAGTTTTCAGCTCTTCCCTGTGGTCTGACTACAGCTCCTCAAGTCTTCAACCGTGTCCTGGGAGCTTTGGTATCCGTCCTCCATCGGGACGGCATCAGAGTTACTCCTGGCTTTCTTGCAGCACGGTGTGGATAAGGGACTCCGTTTGAGTTCCCTTAAGGTCCAGACTTCTGCTCTCTGTTTTCTTTCACAGACTCATTGCTATTCTTCCTGATGTCAAGATTTTCTTCCAAGGTGTTGCTCATACTCTTCCTGTGTTCAAGACTCCCACTCCTCAGTGGGATCTTAACTTGGTTTTGGGCGTACTTCAGCGCCCTCCATTTTGGGAGGAAGATCCTGGAGGTAGTCTTGCCTGTCTAGGATCTTCTTCAGTTCTTTGGTGCTTCCTTCACTTTTGAGCCCTGTTGGCTCTTGTTCAGTGTGCTGTGTAACAGTTCTTGGGGTATTGTTACCCCTGTTCAGTGTCCGTTGACACGTCATTAGTTTTTGTTGGGCTGTCTCTCATCTGATCATCTGGTAACTTTGGGGGCCTTGCACCTGGTCCTTGCCTTACTTCCCGTCTCTGAGAAACTCAGTGGTTGGACATCTCAGAGTTACCAGTAACCTGTATTGGATGACAGGGAAAAGAGGATTTTTTTAATCTTACCTGTTAAATCCTTTTTTCTTAGTCCATACAGGTTACTGGTCTCCCACCCCGTCAAGGGACCATGCTTGGCTCTCCTGTGGGGTCCTTTTGGGTCATGCTCACAGGAGTCTTCTTTCCCTTCCCCTATCTAGTTAATAGTTAGTTTCTGAAATCTTACTGGAGCTGATTGGCTAGCTGCAGCCAAGGAGGGAAGGTAGGCTCCACCCCCTGCATTCACTTCTAGAATTGTTCCTGCCTATTTAAAGGGGCGGATCACCTACCCAGAGTTACCAGGAACCTGTATGGACTAAGAGAAAAGGATTTAACGGGTAAGACTAAAATTCTTTTTTTTTTTTTTTTTTTTTTTGCAATGTGACCGAACCAGTAGGACCAGGGCACTTGCCTTTAAAAGGCTCTCTGTTGGTGGAAACTCTCTCCCTTCTCCACTCTACCCTCAGACATGCTCCATTTCAAAAGTGACCTCAAAAGAGGTGCAACAGGGCAAAAGATTCTCTTAAGTAGCCTTAAATGGGGCTGCTTAATCCCCTATTGGGCAAGCTGCTATCCCTGGCCTTGATGAATACGAAGCGGCGTGCTGGAGTTTAAGGGACCTGTGTCTTGTAGAAGATGGGTTTCTCTTATCCATTTCTCTCCTCCTCTGCTTGGCGATTCCAGAGCCCAATAAAAAAAAAATGTATAGGCGCCTGAAGACATAAGACCCAATGTCACAATGTGTTGGAGATCTCTTCAGCATTCATGGGAGATTACATGTTCAGAGTGTGACCTAAGTGGGTCTCCTTGCTACTGGAGAGACCTCTCCATTCAGGAATATGGAGGGAATGCAGTGTTTCATATGCGGCCTGTGGTTTTGTTTTTTCCCCTGGGGAAGAGGAAGGGGTGGTACTGTGTCTCTCTAATTTCTTCTTCCTGTGTGGCAGCGATCTCCTTCCTGTTACGACTGTAACCCCTTAAAGCCAGATAAGTATTTTCTTTTATTACTACTCTGTAGTCTTTATTTGTGGTCTCCTGGCTATGTCTGAGCTCATGGCACACTGGCAAGTCTTAGGCCACCCAGGTAATCACATATTTTCACTACTTAACCCTTTGTTCTTTATGTCGGACTGGTCTTCTAATGAACTTTGCTGCTACATCATGTCCCTCCTTTTTTTTTTTTTTTTTTCCCCTGTGGCCCCTAAACATCTACTCCCAGTCCTCTCCTCTACTGTACAGGCGCCTGCATGGGTTACAGCCCTTATTTCCTCCATTAATAATATCCCTTCTTCTATTAAGGGAGTCCTTGGGTTCTAGAACTAGGACCACACACATACACACGCCCCACTCTGAACGAGAGGGAATCTTCTTAGGAGGATTTTTCAAGGGATTACCCTGTGTCATCCACTGAGGGTCTGAACACAGAGGTATTTGAAGTCCCATAGGGTCTCTGAAGCCACTCACTCAAATGCCCTTTCCCCCCAGTTATTTTCAAGTGACGCTCAAATGCAAGATGCTGCATTTCCCTCCACATCATTCCTTGGACCAGAGAAGGGAGGGTAAATCAGCTGTAAGATATTATTTATTGCCAAATAATTTTCTCTTATATGCCTTCCCTCCTGCCATATTGCAGTGAGCGCCCCCACCCTAACAGTGTTACCTTTTGATTTTGGGCCTTTTTGCTGTAAGTTTGCATGGCCATCCTGTAGATGATGCTGCACTTAAGAATCAGGCAGATAAGCGCCTGGATCCTCTCCTTAAAATGAGTTTTGTGGCTTCTGGTATCACTTAATGTCCCACCTTCATGGTTGCTTGCGTGTGTAAAGCCATTGGCAACTCTTAATGTTTGTCCATGTGGATGCACCTAAAGAGGCTGTTCTGGCTGTTTCTATGATCCTTGAGGCTAATGTGCATCTTACTGAAGCAGTTTTTTTTTTTTCACTAGGCTTACTGAGAAGTACTTAGTGCTCTCTGAGCTTGTTGTGCCCTTTGGTAAAAAAAAAATATAATCAGCAGACCAGTCTTCCAAGATGTTCTTTCCCATTCATAGGCAGCCAGTTGTTTGGCCCAGAATTGGCCCATGCTACTAGGGGTAAGCGTGCACTGTTACTATGTTATTATGCCTCTTTACAGGTCCATGGTAAGATCCCACCTAGAATATGCTGTTCAATTCTGGGCACCCTTTCTGAAAAAGGACATTATGGAACTAGAGAGAGTGCAGAGGAGGGCTACAAAACTAGTAAGGGGAATGGAAAGTTTTAGTTATGAAGAAAGGATAGAAAAGTTATACTTGTACACACTAGAGAAACAGCATCTTAGAGGGGATATGATAACACTATATAAATATGTTCAGGGCCCATACAAAGGGCTCTCCAAAGACCTGTTCATTAACAGAACAGTACACAGGACAATGAGCCACCCGCTTAGACTTGAGAAAGGAGATTTAATCTGCAGCAGTGGAAGGGTTTCTTTACGGAAAGGACAATAAAGGTATGGAATTCACTGCATGAGGAGGTGGTGCTATTGAATACATTAGATGCCTTTAAAAAGGGCTTGGATACCTATTTAAAAGAGCAGAACATAGAGGAATATGTACGTTAGTATTGGGATTAATATTTAGTTAGTGCTTGTTGATCCAAGGAGAAATCTGATTGCCATTTGGAATCAAGAAGCATTTTTTCCCCATTCAAGGTAGAATTTGAAATTGCTGTATTGAGGGTTTTTTGTTTTTTTGCCTTCTTTTGGATCAACGATGGTAAACAGGAATAGGAAAAGGGTTGGACTAGATGGACGCAATTTTTTTTTTTTTTTTTTTTTTCAACCTAAATTATTATGTTACTTCAGATTACCCCCAAGTATTCTTTTTTTCCCCACATAACCCTGCCAGTATGGGCCAGTATGGGTATGTGCCCAAGGTATCTACTCCTACAGCAGCCCAGGTGTGTCCTACCCTGAAATCCATACAGGTTTGGGCCATCAAGACATCTACCAAAAAGTCCCCAGCTAACAAGTTTACCTCTGCATTACTCACAGGGGTCTAATCTGTCTCAGACAATCTGAGGTCATCTCCTTCTCTTTCACAGTATGTTGATTTTTCTCTATGGTGGACCAGTGGGTTTTGAGGGTGATCATGGAGCGGTATCATAGATTTCAGATCCCTTCTTCAACATTGCTCCTTCATGTAAAGAGATCCTTGTGATCCAGTGAGAAACCTATTTTTAGATGCAGTTTCTTTTCTGGTGGACATGTAGATCTGGGTAACTGTTCCTCCCCAAGAGTGAGTCATGGGATTATATTCCAAACTTTTACATAGTTCCCAAAATTGATGGCGGATGTCGTTCTGTTGTGGACATGAAATGTCTTGACCATTTTATTTTTAAGCCTCTGTTCAAGAGACTTTGCTATCTGTTATCACCACTATGTGTCATGGGATAGTTTTAAGTCTCTCTCTAGAAATAAAGGACATGTATCTGCATATTCCCATCCATGCATATCTCCAGCTCTTCCTTTGGTTTATCTTTAAGACCACCCTGTTCACTTAACTGCCCTGTTGGGTTGGCTGCTTCTCCTGAGGAATTTTACAAAGGTCCTGACTGCTCACATTCATTCTTTGCGGATTTATCTTATTACTTTTTGTTAAAGGCTCCTTCAGCAGAAGCTTTGTGCCGTCAGATTCAGACTAGTGTTCATTTTGAAACACAGCTGGATACTCTTTTTTTTTTTTCAAGAAATCCTCTCTGGTTCCATCCCAGGTCCCGTTCTTTCTCTGCATAAGCCTTGACTCCCTTACGGGATGGGTCTTTCTGCCACAGGACACGATTCAGTCATTGACTTGGCAGTTGTATGAGGCCTTACTTCATCCCGTTGCAACAGGAGTACATGAGAAGATGTTAGTTTCTGGTTCCTGCCTTGGAGGTGGTCCTCTTTACCCAATTCTGCACCCAGTAACTGCAGCTGGAAATTCTCAAAAATTGGTCCTGGCAGCAATGTCATCTTTCCTGCATCATGTCTCCATAGTCGGTCTGTGGGGTCTTACAACCATGGATCTAATGACCTCTCAGTTGAATTGCAAGGTTCCCTTGTTTTCCTTCAGACCCTGGAACGCTTTTGCTGTGGACGCGATGGACATTCAGTTGCAGTTTCCCCATGTGTTTCCTAGGGTATTGAGGACAGACTTTTCTGGACTCGCCTGGCCTAGAAAGATTTATATGATTCTGCCACTGATGACGGGACATTCTCCTGGAGTAGCCCCTTTCCTGTCTTGCTTCTGTTTTTTCTATCTGCTATTTGTTACAAATGAGCATGTCTGATGGGGGTAAAGCAGAGTAGGGAGGGAGTCTCCACCTTCAGAGAGTCTTTTAAGGCAAGTGCCCTGTCCTTCTGGCCAGAGTATACTTTGCCCCATGGTTCCTCTGTTCCACACTGACGAAGACAAAAGGATTTATTGGTATCTTCACAAACATCCTGTTTTATGCACTTTTTGGGGGGGGATTTAATAAGGCCAAAAAGTTTAAAGGGTTAGTAATGGCATATATAAATAAAAGGTATTATTGAAGATATTGAAAAAATAAATCCATCAATGGAGGTCCAATCTCTCAAACCTTTATGGTTTGAGTGATATACCATTTTAAAGTTCCCCCCTCCCTCCCCTTTCCCTGATGTCAGCTGTAAACTGACAGAAGGAGATTTGTGTCGGCCTCCTTGAGGCGGCTCTTCAGCAGAGCCGATATAACGCTACATAGATAGAAATACTTCATTGGAACAGTCTACAAAGTGTGACTGGTTTGCAAGCACGCTTTTGTAGATCGTTCCAGCGAAGTTTTTCTTTTTACATAACGCTATCTGTGCTCTGCTGAAGAGCCGCCTGCTGGTCCTGGGACCATTATCATCTACCAGTGAAAGGTGAGGGAAGGGAGAAGTTTTTCACCTTATATCTCTCAAACCATAAAGGTCTGAGAGATTGGACTGCCATCTATGGATTTATTTTTTCAGTATCTACAATAATACTTTTTATTTATATATGCTATTAATAACCCTTTAACCTTGCAGCTATTGTTTTGAATCGGCAGTCAAAAAATGGCTGCGTAGGATTCTCTGTCATAGAAGTTAGTGACAAATTCTGTGCACAAACCGGCATTTAATTGGTGATGAATCAGGCATGAATGGTTAATAAGTGTGAAATGTTACTTTTTGTGCATATTGCCTTAATTCATGCTGTAACACTTACAAACCTCTTCCGATTTAATTAAACTGGGTTTATGCTCCTAGCAGAGGTACAGAACCGCAGCTCTAGGTTCAGAATAATCAAGTTAATCTGGGTGGAGGAATCACTCGTCCCCTATTTTGTACATAAAGGGTCCAATTTACAAACCTTGTACTTTTAACCCTTTAAGTGCTATGCATTCCCCTCTGGCTTTCAAAGGCTTAACCCTCTGAGTGCCAGACGGGTACGGAATGCATTGCAAAAGGTTAAAACATACATGCAAATTATTATTTAATTTTATTTTCCTCCTTTTAATAAAAATTCCAGTTTATCTCTGTGTAACTATAAATACAGTCCCTAGGCTCATTTGAGCGTGCTCTTTGAGACTGCATTTTCAAGTGACTGCAGGCAAGCGAAGGAGTTAGAAAGAATCTGGTTAAGTACATGAAAGTGTGTTTGGTGTTTTATTAAGGTTTTAAAAAAAAAAAAAAAAAAAAATACATAAAAAAAAAATAATTTGTGTGGGTATTGCTAGGGTTAAAAACCAAACTAAGGCTAAGGGAAGTCACCTGGCTGCTGTGTAACAATAAATACAGTCCCTAGGCTCATTTGAGCATGCTCTTTGGAGACGACATTTCAAGTGACTGCAGGCAAGTGAAGGAGTTAGAAAGAATCTGGTGTTGGAATAGAAGCAGGAGTTGGAAATCAGCAGAGCTCTGAGGTGACAATAATTTCAAGGGATCTACTGCATTCACATTTAAAGTTGGTTACTTACCTTAGAGTGACCATTAGGGGACAGTACAGATCTGTTTGAATTTTAAAACCAAGCATGAGTGATAGCAGGTTAGGTAATCTCACACAGTGCACTTCTTGTCACATGTTGAACACTTGGAGCAGTCGTTCCAGGTGTCATACTCATACCGCTGTGCCAAGTGTGAGCATATTTTCTTTTTACAATCTAAGATATTGGATTTGGAAAGAAATATTGCAGCATAGCGAGACATTGGAAACCTGGAAAGGAGTTTAGAACTCAGAGCAGGTAGTATGTTGGGTTAGTGGTGAAGAGGGTGGAGTTGTAGATGAGGAGCAACAGGTAGGCAGCTGGGTAACAGTAAGGAGGGGAGGTAGTGGGCAGAGGAAGAGGAAGGCCAGTTCTGAGTTGAGTCAGTCCAACAGATTTGCAAGATTGTGTGAAGATGTTGATGAGAATTGCTCAGAATTGGCAACACTGGAGAGGGCTGATTCCTCTAGCAGCCAGGGGAACAGTCCTCCTTCCAGGCTAGATGGGATGCAGAGTAGGCTGAAACCAAGGCAGGTGGTGGTAATAGGGGACTCTGTTATTAGGAGGGTAGATAGGGTAATCTGCCGCCAGGAAAATGAATGCCGAACAGTATATTGTCTCCCGGGTGCGCGGGTTCGGCATGTTGCAGACAGGGCTGACAGATTATTGGGAGGAGCTGGAATTGATCCAGCTGTCTTGGTACATATTGGTACCAATGACAAAGTAGGAGGAAGATGGAGGTCACTAAAGAATGATTTCAGGGATTTAGGGTGCAAGCTCAAGGCAAGGACCTCTAAGGTAGTATTTGCTGAAATACTACCTGTGCCATGCGCCAGTGCAGGTAGGCAGAGGGAGCTCAGGGAGATTAATGCATGGCTCAGGAATTGGTGTAGGAAGGAGGGTTTTGTGTTTTTAGAGCACTGGGATGACTTTGCTGTTGTGTACAATCTATATGGAAGTGATGGATTGTACCTAAATGGTAAAGGAGCCTCTGTGCTAGGGGAGAGAATTGTAAGAAGCTTGGAGGAGCTTTTAAACTAGGAAAGGGAAGGAGGGTATAGATAGCAAAAATTGGGTACATAGAGCAGATAGGAACTGGCTCCAAGTAAATGATTAGGAGGGTGGAGAAAGGGTGGGGATAAATGTAGTGAATAGGGAGGAACTCCTAGTAAATAAAGATGTAGATAAAAGGCATGTAGGGAGTGATATATGTAAAGACTTCAAAATTTATTGTATACCAGCAAATGCAAGAAGTATGGTAGATAAAATAGGAGAACTAGAATTGCTGGCGGTTAATGAGCAGTTGGACATAATTGGTATAACAGAAACATGGTGGAATGATGCACATGACTGGGCTGTAAATATAGAGAGCTATTCCCTGTTTAGGAGAGACAGGAAAATAGAAATAATAGAAAAGGGGAAGGTGTGTGCTTATATTTGAAACCAGAGCTAAATCCAATTTTGAGGGGTGATATTAGTGAGGAAACTGGCCAAAATGTGGAGTCCTTGTGGGTAGAAATTGAGACTAAATGTGGTGTAAAAGGGGGAAAAAAAATAAGGTGTTGGTGGGTATATGCCACAAACCACCAAATATTGATGACCGTGTTGAGGCCCAACTGCTATTGCAAATAAGGAAAACTGCCCAGCTTAGACATACTATAATTATGGACGATTTTAGCTATCCAGATATCAACTGGAAAAATGAGACCCGTCAGAGTGCTAATGGTAGCAGGTTTTTGAACATACTTTGTGAAAACTTCATGTCACAAATGGTGGAAGTGCCGACAAGAAATAACAATATATTGGCGCTAGTGATAACGAATAACACAGAAATGGTATCCAATATTAAGGCAAGTGAACATTTGGGAAACAGTGATCACAACATGGTTACATTTGAGATCAGTCTGGCAAAGCAAAACTTTATAGGTTCAACCAAAACTCTTAATTTTAAAAAAAGCTAACTTCAAATTGTTAAGGGCTTCAATGCAACACAAAAACTGGGAGACTTTATTTAAAGACAAAAATACTGAGGATAAATGATCAGAATTCAAATTTAGGTTGCGGAAATGTAACCAACAGTATATACCAATGGGGAACAAACGCAAAAGAAGTCACAGCCAATGTGGTTAACTACACATGTAAAGAAGGAAATGGCAAAGAAAAAAAGGCATTCAAACTATTTAAGTATGAAGGAACTGAACATTCTTTCTTAAAATACAGAGAGTGCAACAAAGATTGCAAAAAGGCAATTAGGGTAGCAAAAATAGAAAATGAAACTCGAATTGCAAGGGAAAGCAAGACTAATCCCAAAAACTTTGGACCCTTCAAAAATTAGATGGGTGAGTTGATTAGTGAGGATAAGGAAAAGGCTGATGTTCTAAACACTTTCTTTGCATCAGTACAAACAAGGGAGCAAGGGATGGTAGAAGAGCCTCAAGAAGTAACTAATAAAGCAATACAATTATCAGATATTGGGTTAACTCAAGGAGATGTCATGGGTAGACTGAACAAAATTAAGACTGACAAAGCACCGGGTCCTGATGGTATACATCCAAGGGTTCTTAAGGAACTCAGTGTAGTGCTAGCAAAACCCTTATATTTTCTCTGTAAAGATTCTCACAACAGGCTCAGTGCCACAAGATTGGTGAAGAGCCAGTGTAGTGTCTCTATTTAAGAAGGGAACTATAACAGAACCTGGAAATTATAGACCTGTGAGTTTGACCTCTGCAGTAGGAAAACTGCTAGAAGGGATAATAAGGGATTATATTCAGGATTACAATACAAAAAATAAGGTAATTAGCAGGAATCAACATGGATTTCTGAAGAATAGATCATACCAAACTAACCTTTTCGGCTTCTATGAGGAAGTAAGCAGCAACCTTGATAATGGCAAGGCAGTAGATGTAGTATATCTAGACTTTGCATAGGCATTTGATACAGTGCCACATAGAAGGCTGGGGTATAAAATAAGGAAATTGGGGCTAGGAGATAACCTTTGCAATTGGATACAAAACTGGTTGAAGGGTAGGGGACAGTGTGTGGTTGTAAATGGAAAATTCTACAGTACAGTTAAACTGGAAAGTGGAGTACCTCAGGGTTCAGTATTAGGTCCGCTGCTGTTTAACATGTTTATAAATGACCTAGAAATAATCCAGAACAGGATAATTGCTCTCTAAAGAGGGATTTATATAAAATGGCAGATTGGGCAAACAAATGAAATATGAAGTTTAATGTGGGGAAGTGTAAAGTCATGCATTTGGGAGGAAATAATCCCAAGGCTACTTATGAACTTAATGGAATCATTTTAGGGGACTCGTTACTAGAGAAAGACCTGGTATCCTTGTCAACCACAAACTTGGAAACAGTGACCAGTGTCAAACAGCAGTAGCAAAGGCAAACAAAATCCTGTCTTGCATAAAAAGAGGTATTGAAGCAAGAGTGGATACCATCATTTTGACATTGTACAAATCTCTGGTAAGACCTCACCTTGAGTATGAGGTGCAGTTTTGGGCACCAATTCTGAAAAAGGATATACTAGAACTAGAGAGGGTACAGCGAAGAGCAACAAAATTAATTAAGGGAATGGAATACTTGACATATGAGGAACGACTAAACAAACTAAGAGGAGACCTTATCACATTGTACAAGTATATGAGAGGTCAATGCAAGGATCTTTGCGGTGAGCTATTTATTCCAAGGCCTGATCAGGTGACCAGGGGATACCCCTTGAGATTAGAGGAAAGGAGGTTTAGACTTCAGCAGAGGAAGGGTTTTTTTTACAGTAAGGTCTGTTAAATTGTGGAATTCTTTGCCCATGGAGGTGGTTATGGCAAATACAATGGATACATTCAAGAGAAGATTAGATATTTTTTGTTCAAAAGGGAACATACAGGGTTGTACTGTTTATTGGTAGGCAGATCAGGAAGGTCTGAAAAAACTTATTTGGTAGCAGGATAACTATACAGTTCTCATGTCATTAAGGTATGAGACAAAGGTTGAACTTGATGGACTTGTGTCTTTATTCAACCTAATTTACTATGTTACTTATGGCAGCACATGGGGAAGAGCACATGTGTGTTTGTGCACTAGTCCATCCCCTCAGGTGGCATCACATGCACCGCTGGGGACCAAGCTGTGACACCCAATTTGATTTCTCTGTTCCGCTATGTAGTTTAAGGCTGTGGCAGCGTGACCTGGCAAAGTGAATGTATAAAATCTTCTTGCACTAAACTCACCACTGCTTGGTACATAGTTGGATGGGTTTCATCCTAAGTCAGTAGAATTGAGAACACAGGATCATAATCACTGTTATTTGAGGAATGAAGTTGGGCCACGTTGTGGGGAAAATCTCCCCATTGTTGTGAATATCTGAAACAAAATAATATTTTATTAAAGCAGCTCCATCACCCATAAAATGTACATATTTTTAATCTTCCTGAAAAAGCTACTTAAACACAAGTGTGCTAGTTTAGGGTCTGTTTTTCACAGTTTCTCACAATAAGCTAAGCACACAAAATTACATCACATTACCGCATATTGTGCTGCTTGTAGAAACTTCCCTGCCTTGAATGTAGGAACATTTCAGCAGAGCAGAGTTGCTTGGAGGCCTATGGGACTTTTGTGCATATAGATCACAAAGATGAATGGATTGCTCTGTTGCTCACAATAATCATCCAATCAATGACTGGCACATAAGGGTATCAGCCAATCATATTTTGGTTACACTCACCTGAGTTGGCTGTTAATCACTCCTCCACTACATCCCACATCAAGAAGAAAGCAGATATGAGAATCTGGGCCTTTCAAATAATGTTCATTGCTTTAGCTTTTCTATAACCCTTTGTGGTGATGTCTCCACTTTGTCTGGCACTATGTGTAAATGAGCTACTCTGCATTCAGCGTCTGGAAAATTGGGGAAGTGACCTCAAAAAAAGGTGTGGCCTATAAGATATCCAGTATCAACATCTTAAGAACATGGCATTTCAGGTATTTTCAGTAATGTAAATCGGAGTTCTGATACGTTTGAAATTGATCTTATTGGCTGCTAGAAAGGTCTCCTCATTGTGAAACAAGGCTGCTGAGACCTTGCTAGCATCCACGGGGTTAAAGGGATAGTAATACTTGAAAATAATTGTATTTTATATTGTAGCCCTTAAAAAAACATGAAAAATGATATAAGTCTTATCTCCCAAACCTTTATGGTTTGGGAGATATTCACATGTAAAATATAGTAAAATTCTCTTTTCCTGGCTGTTTCAGCCAAGTCTGCCATCTAGTGGACAGATTTGGAATTCTGTCCACAGAGCAACCGGCAGCTCTTTAGCAGTGCTGAGATCACAATCTTTGAAAAGAACTACTTAACTGGAACTGTGTACAAAGTGTGCCTGGCTTGAAAGCACACTTTGTAGACCATTCCAATTAATGGAATGCACTTCTGGAGAGGCACAGCCGGTCCCAGGACCAGATTCCAAATCTGAAGGGTGGAGCAATGACGTCACTCCAGGGGAAACTTTACTTCTGAATATCTCCCAAACCATAAAGGTTTGGGAGATAAGACTTATATCATTTTTCAAGTTTTTTAAGGGCTACAATTTAAAATAAACTTATTCTCAAGTATTACTATCCCTTTAAAGGGTTTGATAAGGTTCCACAGAGAGTTTGAGTGAAACCAATCTGATAGTATCTGTAATACAACAGGCTACTGGTAGTTCCTTAAAGGGATATCAATACTTAAAATGTAAAAAAGTATATGTTGTAGGGTTTATCCCCCTGAGTAAAACAGGTGTACTCCTACTGCTGAGAGATATTTTATTAAAAAATTATAACCGCTCAAACTTGAATTTTTTATGTGCAATATCACAGTGGCCTGAAAATTTACAGTGGCGCTGTTACTACACCATCCTATGGACTGCTCTGGTCCGTAGACCATAAATCTCCATACGATGGTGTAACAACAGCGCCACTGTAAATTTTCAGGCCACTGTGAGATTCCACCTAAAATATTCACGTTTGGGCTGTTATAATTTTTTAATAAAATATCTGTCAGCAGTGGGAGTACCCTTGTTTTATTCAGGGACATAAACCCTACAACATATATAGATTTTTTTTACATCTTAACTATTACTATCCCCTTCAATCTTTTGGCAATAGGATGCTAGTTTTATAGAGCCTGCTTTATACCCTGTCAGACTCATTTCTAGTCGATCATCTCTGAACATTACTTTGCAAATTACCTTGGGTCTTGGTCTCCCTATGGGTTTACAGGGGAATCCAGATGTGGAACTTTTTTTTATTAGGTGTCAAGAGAGAACACCTGCACTTCAAGGAGGCCCCAGAAGGCCCAACTATACTCGTGGGGATAGGTGCTTCTCTCATTCATACAGGAATTTCATGGCATTTCATAGCTGGACTGTCCCTGGGTCCAGATTAGTATTTGCTTCAGGATATTTCTTCTGTGTACAGCACTTGTGAGCTAAAAGAGATTGCACCCTGGATAGGATACCAGTTCTATAGAGCCTGCTAATTACGCTGGGAGGCTCCTTCCAAGCTGAGCATCTCTGACCATTACTTTGCATATATATCACATTTAAAAAAAAAAAAATATATATATATATATATATATATATATATATCCCTTTGAGTGCCAGAGGGGTACTCAACGCATTGCAAAGCAATGTGTTGCGTAAGGCACTCAAAGGGAGATGTGTGTATATGTGTGTGTGTGTGTGTGTGTGTGTGTGTGTGTGTGTGTATATGTGTATACTTATAGGGTTTGATATTTTGTGACTAGTAAAAAATCATGCTGTTTGCCAGTTTAGCTTTGGGTGGGCTAGTAGCTTTAACCCTTTGAGTGCCAGAGTGGTACGCAACGCATTGCAAAGCAAGGCGCTGCGTACCACTCTGGCACTCAAAGGGTTATACCTTCCGACTAGTAATGTTGTTGTTTGTTTGCTTGTGGGTTTTTTTGGGGTGTTTTTTTTTTTCCCTTTCTGTCTCTGACAATCCTCTGATCTTTTTCCATGTCTGAGTGTGCTTTATTGAGTCTAAGGGCTGTATGTTCAATGGGATAACGACAAAAAAATGTCCTATGAAAGACAAAAATAAGTAATTGTATGTATGAACGACATATTTTCTATAGAGTATACAACAAAAAACTAGCAATGTCTGTTGTGTACGACACAACTCCAGAACTGACGGGCAAAGGGGAGTGGCTAAACTATTCTCCAGTGTAGAATAGTGGAAAAGAAAATTTGTCATAACTAACGACAAAAAAATGTCTTACAAAAGACAAAATTTGTACGTTAAGAAAAAAGTGGAGGGAATGAGAATTTTTGTCTTTAGTTAAGACAATTTTGTCATTAGTAAAGACATTTTAAAGACATTTTTGTCTTTAGTTAAGACATTTTTTTGTCTTTTACATGCAACAGTTTTAGTCAGGACAAATGGCATATTTCCTATCACAACCGACAGTCTCTGAAAATATTAACGATCCCAACGACACTGTACTTTGAAAAGTCGTTACAAACGACAAAAGCTATTTCGCTACTTCTTTGAACATATGGTCCTTAGAGTTTATTATTTGTGATGAGCTCTACCCCTTCCTCAGACTCGCTCACATTCTTTTTGTTTTCTGTTTTCAGACAGTGGATAAAATGATAAACATCAACATCACGTCCGTATGTAAGGTAAGTTTGTTATGCCAACAATGATACTTTCTGTTACTGCCGGAGTAGGCAGCCTTTTACACTCCAGTTGTTGAGGACTACAACTCCCAACATTCCCAACCGTCTGTTGCTGGCTGGGGATGATTTGAGTTGTATTACCCAACAGCTCCAGTGCCAACAGTTGCCTACTTCTGTGTTACATGTGGAAAATGAAGGATACTGATAATACCAGACACCTAATCAGATGCGTTTAATTGCATATAGGCCCACAATGCACTGCTTAAAAGGGGAACTATCACCCCTATACAAGTTTGTCTTATAATGTAGGTTAAATAGAGAATAGGTGGAATAATGTATTAATTTCTTTTTTAAAATCATTATTTGGCCGAAATTCAACAAATAAATACTGCCCTGCACCCTAGCTCCAGACAGACTGCGGTTACCAGCTCTGTACTGCAGTCTGTCACTTTAAAGGGACAGTAATGCCCCAGAAAAAAAATCTTTAGTTTTGTAGTGCTTAAGAAATTAAACTATATATACAATAAAAACCTATCTCTAAAACCTCTATGGTTTGAGAGATATTCGTATTCGAAGTTCCCCCGTCCCTCCCCTTCTCCTGATGTCTGCTGTAAAGCTGACAGCAGGAGATCCGTGTCGGCCGACACGAGGAGGCTCTTCAGCAGAGCCGAAATAGTTATTTAAAACAAATTACTTAATTGGAATGGTCTACAAAGTGTGCTTGCAAACCAGGCACACTTTGTAGACCTTTCCAATGAAGTAAGTTGTTTTAAATAACGTGATTTCGGCTCTGCTGCAGTTGGTTCCCGGACAGGATTCCCCTGCAGTCAGCACAGCGCTGATGTCAGGGAAAGGGGTGGGAGGGGGGAACTTTAATATCAAGTATCTCTCAATCCATATCGGGGACCAGACCAACAGAACAGTGCCATTACACAGCAACCAGCAAATCGCTACCCCGTTACAAAGAGAACTGCAGAACTGTACACCATTACAAGAGGCCTGCAAAGAAACTGCATTTCTCTTAAATCCCGTGTGGAACATTGGAACCATGGGGTAAAGTTCCCTTCTCCAGGAGGGCAGGGCACTTAAATAAATAAGGTCTCTAGGGCGGTAACTCACAGCTGGCACCACTTACTCGCTCCTGGACATTGCTTGGTTTTAAAAATGGAGTGCGCAAAGGAAAAGCTTCTCTTAGTTAGCATTCCTTTTGACTTTATGCTGTAGGTTGTGGATCTGTATAGCCCCCCATTAGTCAGGATCCTATTCTTGGCCTTCATTGGAATGACTGACCAGTTCACAGACGTGCAAGATCAGTCTATGGAGGATGGCTGGCTTTATCAGCCTTTTTCTTATTGTTTCTATGATGCTTCCCTACTTGTATAGAAGACTGAATTCTCTCCTCTGAGTTCACAGGTCCTGTGAGTTTGTCCCTACTTTTCTGTGTCTGTGACAATTCTCTGTGGGTTGGAAGTCTGAATTGCACGCCATCGATGTGCTTGCTTGAGCCTCACATTTATGAAAGATTTAAAACAACATCTTTGTTCCTGTTCTTTGTGGTAGTGTGTTAACCCCTGCAGTGCCTGTCTGTGGATATTCTCTCTTTATTGGCAGGGGCGCTTCCATACTTTATTTAGAGGGATAGTAAAACTTTAAAACAACCTTAGTTCATATTGTAGCCCTTACAAATACAAATTAAATGAGCCCAGTGGCATCTCTCAAACCTGTATGGTTTGAGAGATAGCCTCTTTCAAAGTTCCCTCTCCACTGATGTCAGCGTTCTAGCTGACTGCAGGGGAATCCGGTCCCAGGACCGGCGGAGGCTCTTCAGCAGAGCCGAGATTGCATTATAGAAACAGAAATCCTTCACTGAAAAGGTCTTCTACTTGTGCTTGGTTTGCAAGCACATGTAGAACACCATTTCGGTTAAGGATTTCTGTTTCTATAATGCGATCTCAGCTCTGCTGCAGAGCCACCGCTTATTCAGGGACAGGATTCCCCTGCAGTCAGCTAGAACGGTGACGTCAGGGGAGAGGGAACTTTGAAAGAGGCTATCTCTCAAACCATACAGGTTTGAGAGATGCAGCTGGGCTCGTTTAATTTATATTTGTAAGGGCTACAATATTAAGTAAAGTTGTTTTAAAATATTACTGTCCCTTTAAGTATGCAATCTTTTATGTATGTATCTTTATTTATATAGCGCCATACATGTACACAGCACTTAACAGAAGTTGAAATAATACAATACAAAAACGACAGAACTGGGGTTAAGAGCATTAAGGTTAAGTACAATCATACATTATTTGTGAGGGAAAGTGCAGCAAGGGAATCATACACTAGGAAAGGGACCCTGCCCCAAGGAGCTTACAATCTAAGCTGAGTTCATAATGACAAACAGAGACAGTAGGAGGAGTATTATAAGTGCAGGTACAAGGTGTGGTGAAAGAAGTGCAGAAGGATTTTGGTGTGACTGTCAGTGTGCAGACTATTAGTTTTTACAGATGTTTTTAGGTCTCAGTGCCTTTAAGAATGGGAGTGGACAGCAGCCATATTGGATGTAACATAAAGCGATATTCTGGGACTTCTCTTAACCTCCGTGTGTATTTTTTTGAGGCTGTCAGGGGGATGAACGTGATTCTGTCCTTACACATTGATTTCTGGAGCCCGGTATCGAGGACAGCGTTTAGCAATGGATGAAGAGCCACCTCACCATTTTTATTTTTTTTTTTTTTACATCTTTGAAAATACTACGGTCCCCTCAAGAGAAGAGGTGGTCTTTGACCGATCCTCTTCCTTTTTTGATTGCAGAGGCTGGTTTCTCCCTCCTGCTTGTCACATAACCCTCTTGCAGTCTTTTAAAACATTATTAGTACTTGTATTTTACTTTTTCTTACTACTTTTACTGTTTTTACAGACAGGGAGACATGGGCAAATCCATGGCTGGTAAGGATTCAGGGGTCCCTTTAGCATGAGGAGCTGTGGGTTAAAGGGTTTGATTGGGCTTCCTAAGGAATTTTCCCTCTTGCTCTGTGGCCCTGACAGTCTTCAGGGCCCTCACCCGTTGCACAGGAGCCTGCATGGGTTAAGACCCTAATTTCCTCAGTTCTGTCCTCTCATCTGTTAAAGGGGTTTTAGATTCTTGGTCCATGGGCAACACCCTGCCCCCCCCAAACAATGCTTAAGTCATGTTATAGAGGGTGACACTCCCATTATTGGGTATTCCTCTGCTGGGGAAGGGGAAACTGATGCTGATGTCCTAGATTGATCCTTCTCTGTTGGGGATGGTTATGAGGAATACTCCAGTTCTTCTTCTGAGGTCTTATTCTGGTTGTCCTAGAAGATATCGGAGGCCTCAGATTCTAGTTCATCCCCAAATATTTTTAAGAGATGTAAGAAGGAGGTTGCCATTTTTTTTTCTTCGCCATTCCTTAGACCAGTTACTCCTGGAGGAATGCAAAGCGAATGACAGGAGGTTATTCCTTAATTTGCATAGATCTCTTTTGTCCTCCTTTTTCTGCTGAGGCTTTAGTTCAGTGAGCCACCCACCCTGTGGTAGATCCCTCTAGCCAAGAATTCAGCTTTGCCGCTGGAGGTTGCCGACTCAGGCAAATAAGGGCCTGGGCTCCTTTTTGAAGGCTACCTACTTTTGCCACAGTCCAAGATTGAGTCCTTCATGCAAATATTTTTGCCATGTGTCCAGGAGAATTTTTAGCTTCTCTAGACCTAAAGAATGCTTATCTGCACAGCTCTATCCATGCAGATCAGTTTCCTGCTGTTTGCATCCCGAGATAGTCATTTTCAGCTCACCGTGCTCCACCTTGGGTAGGCGTCTGCTCTGTGGGTATTCACAAAGGTCAAGTCAGTCCTTGCGGTTCACATCCACTCTCAAGGGATCTCGCTGATTACCTGTCTGGATGACCTTTTACTAAAGACTCCTTCAGAGAAGACCTTGTGCATTCAGATTCAGTTTTTCATGTCCATTCTGGAGCAGCCGGGTTAGGTTCCTAGTCTTAAGAATAGTCTTTGGTTCCATACCAGGTCCTTCACTTTCTTGGTATGAGATTCAAAACTCATCAGGGGAATGCTTTTCTACCAGATGACAAGAGCATCATTGCCACTTCAGTGACTCGTGCTTTATCCCTTCCATCTGTGATGATGCGGGAGTAACAGCTTTGTCTCTGCTCTGGAAGTGGCCCCATTTGTTCAGTTCCGTATGTGGGAGCTGAACCTGGAAATTCTCGGTCCTTCCTGGGATTTCCAATGCAAATACAGTCAGAAAATGTGACTGCAGTGGCTTATATAAACTGCCAGGGAGGGACCAGAATTGCAGATGCATGGGCTGAGGTTCAGCTGATTCTCATGTGGGCTGAGGTTCAGCTGATTCTCATGTGGGCTGAGGTTCAGCTGATTCTCATGTGGGCTGAGGTTCAGCTGATTCTCATGTGGGCTGCGGTTCAGCTGATTCTCAAGTGGGCTGCGGTTCAGCTGATTCTCAAGTGGGCTGCGGTTCAGCTGATGCTCAAGTGGGCTGCGGTTCAGCTGATGCTCAAGTGGGCTGCGGTTCAGCTGATTCTCATGTGGGCTGCGGTTCAGCTGATTCTCATGTGGGCTGCGGTTCAGCTGATTCTCATGTGGGCTGCGGTTCAGCTGATTCTCAAGTGGGCTGCGGCTCAGGTGACTGCCCTCTCCACTGTTCACATTCCAGGGGTAGACAACGTAGCTGTTTATTTTTGTTAGAACTGGTTTGTGTTTAAAGGTTTTTTTCCTTCCCTTACTGCAATCTTCGTAAGTGCTTTGATGTATCCCCATGGTTCCTGTTTGTGTTCCACATAGGGTGGAAGAGAAAATAGGACTGTTGAGTACTTACTGATTATTTTCTTAGTCCATGTGGAACACAGAACTTCCTTCCTGGAGAAAAAAAAATGGTTTGAGTCCAGGGAGGGAGTTTCTCCTGATTTTCTTTGGTTCAGGGGATTCCCTTTCTTGTTGCTTTTCTATTTATTTTCTTTCATCTTTGCTATATGCTAAAACTAAGCATGTCCAGGAGCGGATAAAGTGAAGCAGGCTGGGAGTCTCCGCCTCAGATCTTTTTGTTTATTTACCCCCTCCTCCAGGAGAAGGGAATTTTATCCCATAGTTTGTGTTCCAAGTGGACTAAGAGCAGAGTATTATCGGAAACTACACAAAAACCCTTTTCATGCAATATAATCAATACAGAACACCAGACACCCACTAACACATACACGCGCACACACATACACACACGCACAAAATGAATACATACATGCACACGCTGATGCCCTTCAGACCTGCAAACACCAACAACTGCATTCTGACATACATGACACAGAGAGGAACAGTCTAATGACTTCACCTCAGGCTCCTCTATGGCAGCAGCTGTGTAGAGGGCAGACTCTGAAGTTGTCAATGGGAGCAGGTGTGTAGTTCTGCTCGGCGGAGCGAGATGGCACTGGGGCACTGTGTATCCCGCAGCGATGAGTATCGATCACCATGGAGTGTGTAGGCCTGGGGTAAGCAGCCTTTTGCTTTGCAGCTGATTAGAACAGTAATCCCAAACAGCTGAGGATCCAAAAGTTACCTACTTCTTATCTGTGCCTTCCAGAGGAAATTCCTGGGCTGATTCTTTGTGTGGGCATAAACTCCAAATTCCAACCCCTTCCTTTCCACACTATCTTCATAATTTCATAGGTGAACGTAGTAACCTGTTATCTATGGATAAATCCGTGCACTAGTAGAGTAAACAGGATACCTGTTATTGGCTGAGTAACTTAGAGTGCATGCTTTCAAGACCACTTGCTTCTGCTTAGAAGACAAGTTATAGCTTTAACGTGTCTAACAAAGAGCCCTAAACGGTCCTAGAATGTTTATCACTCGGACAGTACAGGTATCAAGATTACTCTGCTCGTGTCCTGTTTCCCAATTTGTCACACGACTATTTTACCCTCTCCTCATCCCATGTTCCTCTGTGCCTAGTACCAGATATCATTATATAGTTGTTCAAGGGGTGTCCTATAGGCCTAGTCTACAAGGGTGTCTATTTTACAAGATGTTGCAGCAAAGTAAGTCTGACATTGAAAATGACTGTAGCAGTAAAATTCCCTTCACGTGAATTACGTAGAAACCATAGCTATTATGTGAGATTGTTTAAACAGAGTTGCTGCAGCAGTCGTCTGTGACGTAGGCTTGAGGGCATTTATCACATCGTAGTAAATCTGTGCCTTAGTAAGAGATCTGTCTGAACTGTACAGACCAAAATGGCTGTCAGCAGACTGTTACACCTCTGCCCCCCACCCCACCCACACACTCTAGAAGTGTAGCTAGACTTTAACCCTTTCAGTGCTAGAAGGGTGTGCAATGCATTGCTTTTCAAGCCACTGAGCGCTCATCCCCATAGATTGGTGTGGCCAGGTGCAAAATCATTGTCATTGACTCCATTTTTCTGAACTGGAGACTTCAAAATATATATTTTAGTCACTGTTATGGGGTCAGTGGGTGGCTTCCACTGTAGGTCTGCTAGGTAGGTCCTCTGGTCCTTTATGGGTTAAGGCTGTATAAAATGTTCTCTTTGACTTGTGAATACCAGGAGGCTGGTGGGGGTGCAAAGAAATTCACTAAACACCTCCTTTTGCTCTTTCTTAACCCTTTGATTGCTGGAGGGGTGTCCAATGCATTGCTTCGGCACTTGTGGTTGAAGAAACACTAACACCTTCATATATATATAATATTAATATAACGTATTTCCAGCTAGCATCTGTAAAATGTAGTTATTCTAGGTTAGATCCCTAAAACCTAATCTTAAAGTGATTAGTAATGTTTCACAATAAAAGCAGCTCAACTTAACACTCTCCATGGCCCAAGTACTATGATGATTATTTCAATACTGTCAGAGTTGTAGTTCAAGAGTAATTGAATGATAAAGTACCCCCCTCCCGCCCCTTTTACTGATGTAACACTGCTCACCTCAGAGCAGCAAGACTGTCCAGATGGATCACAGAGAGGGACAATCTTCAGTGAGTATAAGGAAAAACCTGTCAAGGGGGCGGGGTTTTCCTTATGTTCACAGTAAGAAGAGTGTCCCTTGCTGGGATCTGTCTGGTAGCAGGACCCGATTCCACATCTGAGGGGACGGGCTTACATTAGGTAAAAGGAGCGGGAGGGGATACGTTACAATTCAGTTACTCTTGAACTACAACTCTGACAGTATTGAAATAACTCTTCATTTGAAGCTACTTTTTTGTGAAACATTACTATCACTATAAACTCGCATTTTTAACTCATGTTGCAGGCTGTCCTAAATGAAACTGAATTGTATCTATAGTTTGTTTGTACAGCTCTAATGTTAATCTAATGACACTGCTTCTGTTGAGAGATATTGGTACATTAGCTCACTCTTTCTGCGGACAATAAAACAGGATAATTCAAGATTGTCATGATAATAGGAGCCCTTGAAAAGGAAAGAATGGGAGCCCCCATATAGCATATATACACTAGAGTGGAGTACAGGGTTTTAGTGTGTATAACCCCATATCCATTTTGGGCGTCCCTTTCAAATATGCATTCTCACCATGCAAAACGTATATTTTGGTGACTACATTCTATATGTCTGTAACCCCAGCATTTGCACAGCACAAGATATAAGCTGCTGTCCATTGTCTGCAAGCAGCAACAGAGATCCAAATGTGGAAAATTACAGTAACAGACTCTGCGTACAAGAGCATTCACTGCAGAATAACAAAGGGAACTCCCTGCTCAAAAAAAGGGTTTACTATCTATTCCTGGCCTCAGATCGACAATGGCAAAGATTTATCAGAACCCCCATAAGTCCTGCAGCGGGAATCCTTGGGCCACACATAATTTCCGCACCATGTGCACCAGGATCCATGCCAAAGGCTCGCAGACCAATCACTTTGCTAGACTTGAAATGACCAGCTGCTTTGGAGATTTTTTTGTTTTGTTTTGTTTTGTTTTTTTGTTTCCCAGACCATCTGCTTTAACTCAGTGTTTTGATACCACACTGTCTCTTCCAATACGAGCTCGGATTATTTATTTAACCCTTTGATGCCAGTGGGGTACATAGCTTGCAGTGTTGCACTCCCCTTGGGCAGTCAGTGGGTTAACACGACCCATCTTCCATTCCTAAATCCCCACCACCCGTGCTCGTTTGCTAGATCATGTCACGAGGATGTTTTCTCATCTCCCCTCTGTGAGGATGAAACCCTCGTTAGCTGGTTAGTTGTTCAGGGGAATGTCTGAAACAGACGCCTACGCAGCCAGATCTCAACCCACACATCTTCCGCCCACACAGTGCTCGCTCTCCCTCTCTCACTTCCCTCTCATCTGCTCCTAGTCTGGCTTCAGCCACACTCCTTTGCTGCTGCCGACTACTTTTCTCTCCTCGTCCACTTTCTGGTCAGAAGGAAGTTTCTGTTATTTTTCAGAAAAACAAATTGTGATTGAATATTGTTTTATAAATAAGGAAAGTGCGTCTATATTAAATACAAAAGCAAATTCATGGAGTGGATATGAAGCTCGTAGCATGATACAGGAATTCCTTCGTGTTGCAGTGTAAAGAATCATGGGCAGTAATTTAATGCCACACTAACTAAATTATGCAGTGCCATAATGAGAAATTAAAGATGAACGAGCACCTGCAAATAGTAACCACACTTACCTATGACCCGGAAATCCTAATGGCCCCTATGAATTTTGCCCCTGTGTCAGGGTTCCACAGAACAAATATAAGTATTTGAGGAGAGCGGAATAAGGCTGTAGACTGATGTTCTGTTAACCCTTTGTGTTGGAGACCTCGGTAGCATCCAAGGGCTTAAAAGTGTGATTGTTTAGGTTCCACTGGGATTTTATTTTAAAGGGATAATAATGTTTCACAATAAAAGCAACTCCAATTAAAGCGGAACTATCACCTCTGTAACATCCTGTCTTCATCCCTTCCTTACTGTCCCCTGTGTATATTGGTCTGTATGTTTTCGCTTAAAATTGCATATTAATTTAGAAACACAGACTTGAATTCAATACCTCATGATGTGTCCGAGGGGTAAAGCTGTACTGCAGTGCACCGTATGGTGCAGAAGACACTCCCACTGTGCTTGCGTGTGTGTCGTCCGTCCTGCCCCTGAATCCTACGTCAGTCCCTTCAATACCATGTGACCTTGCGCGCTCCTTGAATCCTGCGCGTCCAGGTCATGTCAGTAAGGTGCGAGCGCATTCATGTACAGCGCTCGCACTGTATAAATCAGCAGAATTCAATTGTAGCACAAGTATTATTTTATCCCAGGGGGCGCCTCTCCCACAATGACTGACAAGACACAGGGAGAGCTAACGCATGCGCTGTGGTACTTTTAAGCAAAGATGGCGCTGCTCTCCCTGGTCTTGCAGCGAAATTAAACGGTATTTTTTTACTATCATAGGGGCATAGCAGGGGACAAATATTTACATGAACACCATCAATATAGGTATATATTTGAAACTATGTAAAGTCATTTGATTGTGAAAGTTCCGCTTTAATCGTCATAGTATTTAGGCCATGGAGAGTGTTATTTCAATACTGTCAGAGTTGTAGTTCAAGAGTAATTGAATGATAAAGTATCCACCTCCTGCCCCTTTACCTAGTGTAACACTGCTCATCTCAGAGCAGCAAGACTGTCCGGATGGATCACAGAGTGGGACAATCTTCAGTGATCATGAGGAAAACCTGTCAAGGGGGGGCAGGGTTTTCCTTATGATCACAGTAAGAAGATTGTCCCTTGCTGTGATCTGTCTGGTCAAGAGACCAGATTCCACATCTGAGGGGAGGGGCTTACACTAGGTAAAAGGGGCGGGAGGGGGATACTTTATCTTTCAATTACTCTTGAACTACAACTCTGACAGTACTGAAATAACACGGTCTATGGCCCAGATACTATGAAGATCAATTGGAGTTGCTTTTATTGTGAAACGTTACTATCCCTTTAAACTAAAATCCCAGTGGAACCTAAACAATCACACTTTTAAAGGGATAGTATTACTTCAAAATTACTATCCCTCATATTGTAGCCCTTAATAAACGGAGTTAAATGACACCAGCGGCATCTCTCAAACCTTTATGGTTTAAGAGATAGCCGCTATCAAAGTTTCCTCTCCCCTGCTGTCAGCGTTCTGCTGCCAGCAGGAGAATCCGGTCTCTGAATCAAGAGGAGGCTCTTCAGCAGAGCCGATATCTCATTATGGAAGGAAAAGTGATTAATTGAAACAGTCTTCTACATGTGCTTGGTAACTAAGCACACGTAGAAGACTGTTTCAATGAATCATTTTTTCTTCCATAATGAGATATCTGCTCTGTTTAAGAGCCTCCACCTGTCCCGGGACCGGATTCCCCTGCTGGCAGCAGAACGCTGACAGCAGGGGAGAGGAAACTTTGAAAGCGGCTATCTCTTAAACCATAAAGGTTTGAGAGATGCCGCTGGTGTCATTTAACTCAGTTTATTAAGGACTACAATATGAGGGATAGTAATTTTGAAGTAATACTATCCCTTTAAGCTTTTTTGTGAAACATTACTATCCCTTGGAACAAAAGCTTCCACAACAGCAGACATTTTGAGAACCACTTTAATAGCTTATACTGGACATTTTGCATGTTTCTTTCTGCATTTTATTAAATGTGTTCTTTAATAGTGTTTCTCAACTCCTGTCCTCAGGACCCACTAACAGGCCAGGACTTAGGGATTTCTCTGCTAGAGCACAGGTGTGGTGATCAGAGGCTAATTCACATTGATTAACTCACCTGTGCTCTAACCAGGAAATCATGTGATCAGAGGCTCATTCACACTGATTAACTCACCTGTGCTCTAACCAGGAAATCATGTGATCAGAGGCTCATTCACACTGATTAACTCACCTGTGCTCTAACAAGGAAATCATCAAATCCTGGCCTGTTAGTGGGTCCTGAGGACAGGAGTTGAGAACTACTGCTTTAATAGATTAATTCTGGGGCAAACCAAAAAATCTACTTGGATTTAAAAATCAGCTATCACCAGGATATTGCCCCATCAACTGACATGCCATTGAAGACAGGTTGAATTTGAGATCACTGGTAGACCAATGGAGGAGCTTAAAGGGACACTAATGTCATGTTTTATAGAGTTTACAATAATAAAAAATATGCTCCAAACCCTATCTCTCAAACTGCTATGGTTTGAGAGATATAGGCATTGTAAGTTCCCCACTCCCTCCCCTTCTCCTGACATCAGCGTCGATCTGACAGCAGGAAATCCTGGTCCAGGGGCCAGTCTGCGGCTCTGCAGCAGAGACAAAATCTCGTTATTTCAAAAGAATTACTTCATTGAAGAAGAGCCTCCACGAATCGTGCGACTCAAATCTCCTGCTGTCAGCTTTATAGCTAGGGAAGGGGAGGGAGGGGGTCACTTTGAATACCTATATCTCTCAAACCATAGCAGTTTGAGAGATAGGGTTTGGGACATATTGTTTATTATTTTAACCCCTATAAAACTGGAGACATTTTTTTTGGGACATTACTGTCCCTTTAACCCTTTGAGTGCCAGAGGGGTAGGAAACACATTGCTGTGCAATGCGTTTGCAAAGCCCCTGGCAGTTAGAGGGTTAACTCGGATTGAAAAGAGGCCCTCAGTGCACCCCCATTGGTCCAAGAGAAGAGACTCTGCTTTCGGCTTCACTTCCTGGCTCAGGGCGGGGGGGGGGGGGGTATGGAGACTACTATGTGAACTATAAGGGAGTCCGTTTTCTGATAACTGATAGGAACTCTTTTGGGTCTATATAGAGCAGCCCTGGGTTTTTAAAGCAGAACTGTCACCTATGTCTTTCTCACCTCAAACCCTTCAATCTTATCTCTCCAGTCTTAAAAAAATACAATTTTTACAGTTGAAAACCTTTGTTGTACTGTTTAATATACCTTTTAAAATGTCCGATGCACAGAGGGAGAGCGGCGCCATGTTGATGACGTCGATTATGCTTGACCTCTCCAGCTATGTAGAGTGCAGTGGGCGTTGAAAGTACTGTCCATATTTTTTTTTCTTGGAACATGCTTAGGACATGCACATACAAAGCTGTGCGTCTAATCAGTGGAAGTGGGCTGCCACTATGTATAGTGAGATAGCGTTCAGTGAACGTGCTCTCTCACTATCTCCCTCTGATCTGGACTCACATAGGACCAACAGCGCACTAGATCAGACTACACATCATGAGGAGGGTAGGCTGGATTAACAGGCACATGGGAGGACCGAAGAAGCTCAGCAGGGCTTTGTCCTGCAGAGACCAGCCGGCTGACGTCAGGCGGAACCTATAACTGAATAGATATCTCTTTTCACAAGCAAAATAAAAAAATAAATAAATAGGCTATCACATGTTACCTCTACCATTAGAAGAGATTTTACTAAACATTAATATAGGTGCAAGTTCTCCTTTTACTAAATCTTCTCCCATAGGATCAGAGTCAGTAAAGCATACTGCTTGCTCTTTAAAGGGATAGTAATACTTAAAATGTAAAAAAAAATATGTTGTATGGTTTATACCCCTGAGTAAAACAAGAGTACTCCCACTGCTGAAAGGTGTTTCATTCAAAAGTTATTAATTTTCAAAGTTGAATTTTTTAGGTGCAATATCACAGTGGCCTGAAATTGTACAGTGGCGCTGTTGCTACACGATCTTATGGACAGCTCTGGTCCCGGGACCATAAATCTCCATAGGATGGTGTAGCAACAGCGCCACTGTACAATTTCAGGCCACTGTGATATTGCACCTAAAAAATTCAACTTTGAAAATTAATAACTTTTGAATGAAACACCTTTCAGCAGTGGGAGTGCTCTTGTTTTACTCAGGGGGATAAACCCTACAACATATATTTTTTGACATTTTAAGTATTACTGTCCCTTTAAAATGAGACCTTCAACCCCTTGATTGCTAGAGAGGTCTGGTTGAAAACACCAGTTCAATGAAATTTGAATTGTCCCTCATGGTGCAGTTGGCTTGCCCCAGAATTGCTCCACTTTTTCTTTTATGTATATGACCCTAAAAAGTGTCTCTTGCTTCCTCCTAGATGACTCGGCTGGTGCTGCCTGGCATGCTGGAGAGGTGAGTCAGTATGTGCTGCAGACACAAATATAAACCCTTATCCAGACAGGACCTCATTATTATTTATATGGGAGAATCCGTCCTTTGTGTATTTAAAAGATATATATAAATAAATAATAATTTTGGTGACTAATCTGTCATGCCTCCATGTTGGTAGTACTGGATCGTTCAGAAGTGACTCATAAGGATGGAGGGTGAGTCACCGGCATCGTGGAATCCTTCAGCTCTCCACGCTCCTGGTGATTTTCTGTTTTTAGAGCTGAATTAAAAAAAAAAAAAAAAAAAATAGTCTGCCTGAGTCATCAATATAAACTCAACAGCTTTTCTATTCTTAGGGGGGATTTACTGAGAGTGGGGGTGGGTGGTTCCTTGGGGATAGCCTGCTTTCAAGCAGCAACCATCAAGCCGCGGTAGGAATGGCTAGCGGTGTAAAATTGGAGGTTATTGATGGAACCCGGGCACTTGAGGGCAGGCTTCAATGCTTATATTCCAGGAATGGACAATCTATTACCCTTCAGCTGCTAAACTACAGCTCCCATTGTACATAGACAGACAGCCTATCTGACTTTATAGAATGTAGCCCTTTAAGTATAAAAAGCGGAGGACCGTGTATTTAAAATTCAATAACTTGCCCACCTCTCTGGTCTTTAAAGGGGACTTCTTACCCTAAGACCAGCTTAGTTTGTTCTACAGGGAAGTAAAATCTTCTTGTATGTTGTAGTAGCCATTTTTATGTGCAGTCAATCATTTTTGAGGAATTAACCTTTGTTTTTTTGGTACAGAGTGATACTTTATGCTAATTCCATCCACGGTATTCTAATTAGTTACAGTGACGGGGAAAAATTATTTGATCCCTTACTGATTTTGTACGTTTGCCCACTGACAAAGAAATGATCAGTCTATAATTTTAATGGTAGGTTTATTTGAACGGTGAGAGACAGAATAACAAATAAATCCTGAAAAACGCATTTCAAAGAAGTTATAAATTGATTTGCATTTTTCTGAGTGAAATAAGTATTTGACCCCTTTGCAGAACATAACTTAGTACTTGGTGGCAAAACCCTTGTTGGCAGTCACAGAGGGCAGACGTTTCTTGTAGTTGGCCACCAGGTTTGCACACATCTCAGGAGGGATTTTGTCTCGCTCCTCTTTGCAGATCCTCTCCAAGTCATTAAGGTTTCGAGACTGACGTTTGGCAACTTGAACCTTCAGCTCCCTCCACAGATTTTCTATGGGATTAAGGTCTGGAGACTGGCTACGCCACTCTAGGACCTTAATGTGCTTCTTCTTGAGCCTCTCCTTTGTTGCCTTGGCCGTGTGTTTTTGGTCATTGTCATGCTGGAATACCCATCCGTGACCCATTTTCAATGCCCTGGCTGAGGGAAGGAGGTTCTCACCCAAGATTTGATACATGGCACCTTTGATGCGGTGAAATTATCCTGTCCCCTTAGTAGGAAAACACCCCCAAAGCATAATGTTTCCACCTCCATGTTTGCAGTGGGGATTGTGTTCAATATATTTCACTGGGGAATGAGAATTAGATGAACAAATTAAGTCCAGTGTGGCATAAGAAAGAGGTTTGCAGGGAAATGAGGAAAAAGAAGTTGGCTCTTAAATTATTTGTCAGGGGGGGTCAGATTCGTAATTTAAAAGTTTTAAAGAATGCAATAGAATTTGCAGACTGTGATGGCCAACAACATTATTAGTAGTCATGTACATGTTTTATAAAGAATAGACATACAAAATGTGAGAGGCTTCTGAGGAAGAACAAAAGCACAATGGCCTGTTCTACGGCTATTCTCCGCTCAGAAGCATCACGTTTTAGCTCTGTAATGCCATTACAGAGGAGAAATTTACCAAAAGGTCGGTTCAGTTCCAAAATGACAGGCAAGTCCCCTCTGCACAGGAACACCAGCTAACCCCCGACGTACGTTTCTGCCTTGTTGGGCCTCGTCAGGGAGGTGCAGCTGGATTCCGTAGGCACTGAGAGCAAAAGGAGTCTGTCTAGATTACCCTTCACTCCAAGGGAGACCCCCCAAGAGTATTCAAAATAAATATACAAAATGTGAGAGGCTTCTGAGGACGAACAGCACAATGGCCTGTCCTACGGCTAGTCACCACTCAGAAGCATCACATTTTAGCTCTCTAGTGTCATTGCAGAGGAGAAATTTCCATGTACATATTAGACTAATCCTGCCTAAAAGGGCGGTCCAGTTCCAAAATGACAGGCAAGTCCCCTCTGCACGGGAACACCAGCTAAATCCCGATGTGTGTTTTGGCCTTGTTGGGCCTCATCAGAGAGGTGCAGCTCTATTCCCTAGGCACTTAGAGCAAGGGGTCATACCAAACTAAATTACTTGGATTCTATGAAAGAGTAAGAAGTAGCTTGGACAAGCGTATTGTTGATGTATACTTGTATTTTGGAAAACCCTTTGCTTCTGTCCTCAACAGGCACAAACTGAAAGTTTTTGGCTTGGGAGTTTGACTTTACGTAGAGAACTGGATAAGTAATAGATGGACTTGTTGTAAATGGAACATTTTCAGGTTGTAAGTGGGGGGTGCAGCAAGGCTCAGTCCAGTCCCGATCTAGAAGTGGGTATTGAAAGTAGGTTCTCAGTCTTGATGGTGATAATACAAAACTATGTAAGGAAATATATACAGAGCCTGCTATTTTTTTTTCTCTTCAGAAACATCTGGATAAACTGAATGGGCAGAAAAGTGGCAGATAGGCTGGGTATAGGAAAATGTAAGGTTATGTATTTGGGTTGCAGAAACAAGCATGCTACATATACACTAATACCATTTACAAATATATTTGAGGCCAGTAAAAATAACTGCATTAAACTGTTTATTCAAATAGCTGAGCAAAAATCAAGAGGTATTCCATTAAGACTAGAGGAATGGTTATTTCTGATAGAACAGGGATTTTCTGTTTGTGGAATTCTTAGCCACAAGAACCTATGTTTGCAGATACTGTAGCTGCTTTCGAAAAAAAGTATCTGGTACCTTTCTAGCTATGATATTTTGTTTCAGTGCAGAGAGAATGTTGATCCAGGGAAATATCCAACTGCCTTTTGGAGTCTGGAAGGATTTTTTTTACCCACTTGGGCTTTATTGGAAATGGCCTTTATAGGGTTGATTTTGCCTTCAACCAGATAAACAAGGGTGTAATGAAAATGTTGAACTTGATGGACTTGTGTCTTTTTTCAGACTCCTGAACTAGACTATAGATGTTAAACCTACCCTAGTGTTTTTATATTGCCTAGACAGAGAAACTCAAGACTGTTCAATATTTGTTTGTTTTTAACCCTTTGAGTGCCAGAGGTGTGTGGAACACATTGCAAAGCAATGCATTCCGCACCCCTCTGGCACTCAAAGGGTTAACCCCTTGAGAACCACAGAGGTGTGCAGTGAATTGCAAAATAATGCATTGCACGCCACTCTAGTCCCCAAGTGGGTTAATTACTCTCTATAGTGGCAGTGGAGAGATGCAGCAGGTTATATACAGCCAAGTCATCCTACTAATGTTAATTCACCCTTTGAATGCCAGAGGGGGTATGCAGAGCATTGCAAAGCAATATTCTGCATACCCCTTTGGCACTCACAGGGGTTAATTCTTTCAGTATCTGGCAGAATTAAAGCTTTGAATGCCAAAAGGGTGTGCAGTACTTTGCAGGGTGTTGCTCACTCCTCTTGAACTCGGCATATTAAGGGGTGTGGGATATCCTGGAATTTTTGCCTGTTTTAAAAAAGTCTTGTTTTGTATTGGAGGAAACTATTGTAGCTGCACATGCCATTTGAGGACCTGCATTGTGTGTACAGATGTTGTAGGAGGCAGTCGCCATGGTGACCTTACGGAAAACTTTATACAGCATCTCACCTTGCTGCACAGGGAATGGTGGGGCAGAGCTGGGGTGTTAAGGCATGTTACTTTCCATAGTAAATCATATTATTCAGCTCTAATTTTGATAATTGTTCATGCTGTTTAGGTCCCAGAGTGCACCCACCATTTTTGGTAGGAGATGGTGGAGAGTTGTATTGAGTCTGTGCCTACTCATATATGTTTGTATCCAATATTATTCAGCTCTGACAGGTTAAGCTGCATGAATATTTGGACTTTAGTCTACAGATGATCAGGGCGATAGCTGCAAATGATAAGTGTGGTTAGAATGTTCACTGGGATTAAAATATGGTTTATTTCAGATCCAAAGGCATCATATTAAACATCTCCTCCGCCAGTGGCATGTATCCTGTTCCTCTGCTAACCGTGTATTCTGCTACTAAGGTACTTGTGTGTCATATTGACCCTTTGAGTGACAGAGACGAGCATTGTTTTGCATATACCTGGCACTTAGCCCTCTGTTGAAAAGGAAAGTAGTCTTTACCCACTTTTTAACGAGGGCTGGGTAAAAGCTTCTCCACATCTGCTCTGATTGGCATTGACCGCTATGGGGGCGACATCTGGACTTGCTGGAAATTGTGCAGAGTGTGGATTTTGGCACTGCTCAATCTCCATAATTTTATGGGTGTAAGAAGTTCACAAGTTTGTCCTTCTCAGCCCCCATAGCAGATAGTCAGGGATCAGAGAGGAAGCGGAGCAGCCTGTACCCTACCTTACAGAAAATCACAGCGGGATTGGTTGAGAGACTAAACTTGCCCTCCCCCTTCCCCGAAGTCAGCGTTCTGGCTGACTGCAGGGAAGCTAGTCATACGACTTTCAGGCAGCTCTCCAGCACAGCCACGATCACGTTAAGAAAAAAAAGAAAGCTCTCACTGAAATGGTTTTCTACGTGTGCTTGGTTTGCAAGCACACGTAGAAGACCATTTTCGTGAAAGATTTTTTTTTTTTTTAACGTGATCGTGACTGCTGCAGAGCCTCCTGATGATCTATGACCGGATTTCCCTTCAGTCGGCTACAACGCTGACTTCGGAGAAGGGGGAGGGAGGGGGCAACTTTAGGAGCGATCATCTCTCAAACCATAAAGGTTTGAGAGATGGCACTGGGGGCAATACGTTTACTTTTAATAGGACTTTAATATAGAGATTAGTAATACTTAAAGTGTTAGTAATGTCTGAAAAATTTTTTTTGCATTTAGAAGAGCTTAAAAAGCTGATCTAAATGCAAAAAACCGTATCTCTTAAACTGCTATGGTTTAAGAGATACGGGCGTTTAAAGTTTGATCTCTCCTACCGACAGCTGTAAAGCTGTCAGCAGGAGATCCGTGTTGGTCGACACGCTGGCGCTTGAGAAGTGCCGGGATCTCGTTACTTACACGGAATCCCTTCATTGGAATGGTCTAAAACGTGTGCCTAGTGTTCAGCTGTCAGTAGGAGAAATCAAACTTTAAACGCCCGTATCTCTTAAACCATAGCTGTTTAAGAGATACGTTTTTTTGCATTTAGATCAGCTTTTTAAGCTCTTCTAAATGCAAAAAAGTATTTTTCAGACATTACTAACACTTTAACCCCTTAGTGACAGCCACGTTCGTACGCGGCTGTCACCTTAACGCCCGCCGAACATTTTTTTTTTTTTTTTTTTTTCAAAGAAGTCCGGAGTCTCCGAGCGGCGTGCAGCCGCACGGAGACGCGGACTTCCGTGACTTACCAGGTACGTCCTCTGTCACTAAGTGACAGTTTCTGCGGGACGTACCTGGTAAGTCATCTGTCGTTAAGGGGTTAAGTATTTCTATCCCTTTATATACTGTACCAGTGAATGAGCTCATGTTTGGAAGGGCAGTAGCAGGAATAATAAAAGACCCATTGAACCCCATATCTCATAACTCATTGGTTCTCTCCTGCTGTCAATTAACTTTCACGGAGAGGAGATAAGTTTTCTATGAGCGCCAAGGAAATCACGGACATCACCAGCAGTGCAGATCTGTTATCTGTATACAAAATAGGATTAAATCTGTGGTTTGTGGAAGTGGTCATCAACCTCCATTTCTCATCTGTGACTGAGATGGGGGTCTGAATAGAAACTTCCTCCCTTCTCAAACCCTTTATCACTGCTGGTTCTCTTTTGTGCATGCGCGTTTGTGAGATGGGAGGAAGTGTGTCCCTGCTCTGACCCCATATTCCCTTTCTCAGATCATAACAGAAAGTTGATGGCCGCTTCACTCGTGCATTTTAGGATGTGCGTGGTTTGTTGTATCCTTGGTTTTATTACACCTTGAAATCCTGATGTGGTTGGTTCTCACACTTGTCCTTCAGTGTAACATGAACTTTGAGTGCCAGAGGGGTACTTGCAATGCGTTGCATACCCCTCTGGCACTCAGATGGTTAAACCCTCCATGGAGCAATGTTCGTGAACGTTTTAATCCCTTAAGGACGCGTGCGTGGCCAGCACTTAAGGACCACCGACCACTTTTTTTCTTTTTTCAGTCTGATTCAGGGCTCCCCAAACAGAGTGCAGCCGCACTGTGAGCCCCGAAATCCATGATGTGTCATGAGTTCTTATCACACGTTTTACCCATGACAGTCCTGGCACATAATGGATCCTTAAGGGGGTTACCCCTTTGAGTGCCAGGGGTTATGGAATGTATTGCACCCCCCTGACACTCAAAGGGTTAAAGAACTTTAGAAATCATAAACCCTGGAATACGGAATTTTTAGATCAATTTTTTAAAGGGGAACATTCACATTTGACACACTTGTGTCCATACGCTTTACTTAGTAAAACATATGGACACAAGTTTGTCGAATATGACTGTTCCCCTTTAATTCCATTTCTGTGGTGTCCACATTATACTTGAGTGTTTACTTCTCTCTTCTGAATACATGTACACGCACTGGCATTTGTATTTCAGATTATCAGCTCTGTGTTCTAGAGCCCACAAGCCGGAATGTGGAGATTATTTATTTGAAAGGCTCATAGCATTATTTCTCCCGTCCTTTGTGGGTTTTTTTTTTTGTTTTTTTTTTATCTGCATTGTTTATAATTATATATTGCTTCTCTTCTCCCTTTTCGTCTCCTACCTTTCACTGCCTTTTCTTTCTCTTTCCTTTTCTCTATTTTTTTTTTTTTCTCTGCCCCTCCTGCTCTCGTTTTCTGTGGCCCTCCTGCTCTCGTTTTCTCACTCTCTCCCTCTCTCTCACCAGGCCTTTGTGGACTTCTTTTCCCGTGGTCTTCATGCAGAGTACAGCAGTAGGGGTGTCACTGTGCAGGTGAGTGGAGTGCGTCTGTGTTGAGGATCCTTGTTATTGTGTGGTTTCCACAGCAACAGCGGCTGTCTTGGCAACACAGAGATAACATTCACCCACTCAGGAGTGTGACGTTCAACTCTTCTAGTTTATTTTTATTTATTTTTTTTCTGCTCCTTACATCTTAAACTTAAATGGTTTGAAAAATTAGCTTTTAGAGCAATAACAGATTAAATTTTAACCCCTTAAGGACTGGTCAATTATTATGCCTTAATGGCCCCTTCAAGTATTGTGTTCCTTGCTATGTCTTTAACCCTGTAAGGACCAGAAGTGTGAGCAGTGCACTGCAAGGTACCCTGTGTGTGTGTTTTCCTCTCATCTGTGGCTGTGTCATGTAAACAAAGATCCCCGTTAAAGTTAAGTGGAAATTGCTTATCCGATCAAGATGCTCTGCAATGCATTGCACACTCCTCTGGCATTCGGAGGGTTAATCTCCCTCCCTGCTCCATGTATCTCCTCCTTTTTCCATCTCCCCCCCCCTCTCTTCTTAAAGGGATACTAATACTTCGTTTTATCTTTATTTTATTTTGTAGGCATTAAAAAAAAATGAAGAACGATTTAAGTCTTATCTCTCAAACCTTTATGGTTTAAGAGATATTCACAAGTAAAGTTTCCCCCCCCCCCCCCCGTTCAGCCAGATCAGAAGGGAGGTGCCCATGTAGACTGCAGAGAGGGACAATCTTCAATTAAGATAAGGGAGAAAGCTGAAAAACTTGTCAAGGAGGGCAGGGCTTTCATTGTTCTCATAGGAAGAACATTGTCCCCTGCTGTTATCTGTCTGGTCTATGGACTGGATTCCACATCTGAGAAGAGATGGCTTACACTAGGTAAAAGGGGCGGGAGGGGAAACTTTACTTGTGAATATCTCTCAAACCATAAAGGTTTGAGAGATAAGACATATCATTCTTCAAGTTTTTTTAATGCCTACAAAATAAAATAAAGATAAAACGACGTATTACTATCCCTTTAAAGGACTATGAAGGTGAAAAGTGGAGGACATTCTTCTTCCCATAGCGGTACAGTTGGTAGTGTCCACTCCCTGGTGTGGTGAGCGTAGCTCTGCCTGTCTCATTTGCCATAAGCAGCACAGGGTAGGGAAACCTTTCAGCCAAAGGGCACATTTAGAGTTAGAATTTGTGTGGTAGGCCAGAGGGATCATCTGCACATGTGCACACACATACTACATATACACGCAACCATACACACACACATGCATACACCTAGACATACATACACAGGCATTCATAATGGCTATACACACACACATAAACACACCTACGCAGGCGTTCATACTTACACACACACACACACACACACACACATACAACCAATGCGGGAGCACACACACATTTATATATATAATATAGTACAAAGAAAGCACTCACAGCACTTTGTGAAGGAGAACAATCAGTGCTAGTTTAGTCCATCAAAGTTTCAGCCCTACTTTGGGCCTTTGTCAAGATGCTTACAGAATAAACTGGCATATGCCCATATAAATACCTAGCCCAGTGCTAAAATGGCACCAGAATGACATCATACCATGGGGGGGGGGGGAGAAAATTACCCTAAAGAAAAAGTCAAATAAACTAAAGATAAATATCCATAATAACCTGCACCTCAATGACGAGTATAAAAATACCCGATCCCCACATAAGTGTAATGTGCATAATAAAATTATAAACATACTAATGTAAAAGCCCGTGTAGACAGGCTAAGGTCCGGGTGGTGTTAACCCTTTGAGTGCTAGAGGGGTGGTCCTGCTCTGCGTCCTGCTGCCGATTCAATCATGCATTGTAGAGACTGGCTGAAAGCACATAATGCTCCCAGCACAGAACGGGCAGTCTGTACTGCGCATAACGGCTTCTGACAAACATCCTAGCGAATTATTATATAGGATACTAGCAATGTGGGACGGCGCTGCCCGTCAGGATATATAGGAAATTAATGCACACACACGGATGCAAGACACACACACACACACACACAGAGACACACGTGTATATATATATATATATATATATATATATATATATATGTATATAAATAATATAATATTTAGATGTGTGTTTATAGAGAGCGATATTGGGTAGAGATAGATATATAGATAATATAAGTATCCTGTATAGGGAAGTACTCACACTTCAAGGGCCAAGCGGTGCCTGGGTGCTGGAGTAAGGCTGGATATATTGGTGGAACGAGAGGAACAGCGCACTCACAGATCTTATTTTCAAATAGCTGGCGTTCCTCAAGACAAGAAACCAGTGGAAAACTGGATCCCTACTATATACGCTTCCTCTCCAGGATGCCGAGATTGGCGTCCACACGTGATCATGATGTTCATGCCTGTGGGTAGGACATCAGTAAAACTAAGAATTTAGCAAAAGTGTAAGTGATTAGTGTCCAGCACATGTGTAACTTCAAATATATGCACTAAAGTGAACAGTATCTATATCGTAGATCAGGGTTAATCTATTAGGCTTCTGTCATGAAACAATAAAGAAAATGCAGTGAGCAGCTGATTAAAAATGGAGAAGAAGGGATTACTTAGAGGAATTTCTAATACGAAGTAGTTATTGATGATCTCATGATGTGTGTCCCCATCCCATCACTGTTGGTAAACGGAACTCCGCTGCATCGCACAGCTGCAGGCAGCAGAGGGTTAAGACACAGTGACAGGGGGAGTACAGGCACCACCGAGGACTCCGATATAACAAATTCCCCATTGTTGTCCACACATTGGTTCACTGCTAGCTGGGACCCAGTCAAGGTGGTAGTGACCAAAGGCTGGAGTCGGGGGAATGTGATGATGGGATAAACAGAAGCACTAGAACAGCTAAATCCTATAATGTAGGCACTTTGATAAAGCAAAATTATATTAAAGGCCAGCAATGTACTAAATGATCTAAAGAGATAGACATCTCTGTCTCGTGGCATGTGGTTGACACTTAAAATGGACAGTCCGGTATAAAAAATGCTTACAGACAATCCGTAGTGGACGGAGATACCCGAGTATATTCTGCAGTGTTTCAGAACCATCACAGCCAATTTAAGTGGCTCCTGATGAGAGTGGTAGTGGGAAAAGGATGTCTACAAATCCAGTGCTATCATGAGAGGTAATAAACTGTATCCAAGGGCCAGTCCCCCCGATCGCCTCCCTGGAAGAGCCAGAAAAGTTCAGCTCAAGTCCAGCACATTCCAAAGCATGCAGGAGCACAGCTGAGAATACAAATGGCGACCAAGTGCGCTCAACTGACAAGGCTTGAGTAACTGAGACATGTATTAATAGGGAGAACACATAGATTTATAGAGCATGCTGATGGGATGAATCTCCCCAGTTGTACACCGGCACATTACAACACATGCCGAGTCATCATAAGCGCGACGTCATGATCACATGCGGACGCCAATCTCTGTGTCCTGGAGAGGAAGGGTATATAGTAGGGATCCAGTTCTCCACGTGTTCCTTGTCTTGAGGAAGGACCGCTGTTTGAAAAGACCTGTGAGTGCTGCTGTTCCTCGTTCCACACAGACACACGTGTGTGTGTTATATATATCTATATATATATATATATATATATATATATATATATATATATATATATATATATATATAATATAATATAATACTGGTAATTCTTAGCACCCTCTGCCGTTCAGCTGGTCTTCCTGCTGCTGGTCTTCCTGCTGCCGTAGTAAGTTGCTCACAAGCTTCTGGGGCAGTGATTCTCAACCAGGGTGCCGTGGCACTTTGGTGTGCCACGGACATCAACTTAGGGTGCCCCATGTTTTCTATGAAGAATGACATAAATGGATTTTAAATAAAGATTTATAGAAATTGTTATGCACGTTATGTTTAATTGTGTTATTATGATTGTAAGACCTGATAATTGTATATATATGTATGGAACCTTCATTGTGCCCTTGATAAAGTACATTAAATATGGTAGAGGTGCCCCGAATGTTCTAGATTATGTGTTAGGGGTGCCCCGAACAAAAAAAGATTGAGAACCACTGCTCTGGGGAATGAGGGCCCTTGTTTTTGTTGTGATGCCATTCTGAGGGAATGGATCGTAATCTGCCATGCTGTTCCAGTGCAGGTTGTCAGATTTTGGCTCAAATTAATCTGGTGTTTTAGCTTTTATCTGTCCACCTTTAGTGACCTCTCCAGGGGTATATTCTCCCAATGGCATAATTGTTGGCGACATTGACACACACACTTCCGCCACGATAAGGCATCGACCCATAGGAGCTCATTGCCATGCCTCACTTCTCCTCTCCTCTTCTTAGAGGCCCCGGGAAGAGAAGGAAGGGGTAGGTCATGTTGTTATTCTTTAACCCCTTGATGTCCACTGCCATGCCAGGACCGTCATGGCTGTCCAGCACTTAAGTACAAGTGACGGTCCTGGCACGTCATGGAATTCAGGGCTCCCCACACGGCTGCACGCCACTCGGGGGGCCCTGAATCGGATCATTAAAAAAAAATGCCCCGTGGTCCTTCAGGGTTAAGACCTTCTGTGTGTCTTCCCACAGTTTAAGGGCCATTGCACTAAGTAAATAAAAAGGAGAGTCCCTGGGGTAAACTGACTGCACCAAAGGGAAAGACTAAAAATTCCCTCAAACCTGTTTTATTTATTTGGGGCTGTTAACCCCTAGAATGCAAGCACGGTCTCCAGTGCAATGCAAAGCATTCAAGGGGTTAAAAGCCTCACTTAGATCTTGCTTCTTTCTTTGAGAATACACCCTATGTATCATGTATTATGTATTGAAACGTACATTAACCCCTTAAGGAATAATGATATGACGGTCCTGAACTTAAGGACTGTGACGGTTCTGGCGCGTCGTGGAATTCCAGGGGCTGTGCACGCCACGCTGCTATCCCAGAATCCATTGCTACAAAAAGTGCCATGATCCTTAACCCCTTAACGACCACGTGCAGTGCTATGACCATCACGCAGTTTTTGCGTTAAGGACCGGTGATTGCCATAGCACGTCACGTACACTTTACTTACAGCGCTCTTCTGGGACAAGACTGGAGCGGTTTCTCTCACTCCCCAGCACGGCGTGCCGGTACACGTCACAGGTCATGTGTACCGACACGTCGGAAACCTCAAAGTGGTCCTTAAGGGAAGTTTACTTCCCGGGACTATGGACGTTAAGGGGTTATGGACCAGCGGTCCCGGGGTGTGTGTGGTCTTTAAGGAGCAGATAGCAAAGTTTGCTGTGCAAGCCCACGTGACTGATCAAGTGTGCCTGCACGCCGAACGGGGGACTGATAGTGATCGATCCGGTCTTGGAGCGGTCAATTTCAGTCCCCGCTACTTCTCACAGCTCTCCTGCAGGAGCGATGTGAGTAAAAAATATGTGACCTGCCAGAACAGTCACTGGTCCTTAAGGTCCTGACACGTCACTGAACATTAAGGGGTTAACAGCCACCCTCCCACAGAGCATGCGATCATTAAGGTGTTAACTCTGTGAGTACAAGCAATGATTTGTTAACCCCTCTTTCACTCTTGAGTTGAAGCTGAAAAATGCACATTTGATTTGCCAATGAAATAACCTACTGGCAATCTCATTCTTCATTAACCGTTTGAATGCCAGAGGCAACTATTCAGGGTAGGAAGGAAGCCTGAGCCCAAGTCAGTTCTAGGTTAGGTCACGACTGCCCAAGCTATTCTGCAGTGTTTGTAAACACAACTTGCTCCTGAATCTGTCCTTTGCACCATCTAGTGTCCAGATATCATCACTGCAAGATGATGGTTTGTTCTTTTAATGTGGGAGGCAAATATAATCCATTTGATACCTTTTACTAGCTAACTGTTCCTAAGACACCTAAGAGGTCTTGAAATCTTGCATCCTAAATCTGTTAAGTTAGTAATAAAAGGTATCAACTTGACTGTATTTGCCTCCTGTACTTCTACTGTTAACACTGTACCAAATCTCATCTTGTTTTAATTTGATTTACTTGGATGCATTGCATTGGGGAAGGGGACACAATGCGCTTAATCCTTTTTATTTTCAATCAGCTGAATGCTAGAGGCGTCTTCTGTGCTTTTTTTCTTTTTTAAAAGTTTTTTGCATCCCATGCATTAAACACAGCTTTAAATATCGTATTTTGAAAAATTTGCATAGCATTTCATTTGGCTTCTTTATTAGAGCTTAATATTCTTTAGTTTGTCGTCTTTCCCACTCTGCTTAACCCCTTCAGGACCAGAGTGGTGTGCCACACGTTGCTTGCAATGCGTTGCATCCACCCCCATTTTTTACAGGGTTAATAACTATCTCTTACAGCACACTTTTACAGCACTAGAGTTAAAGAACTAATTACCCTATGTAGATCTATGATAACAATATGTTCCAAGTATGATGTCCCTGAAGTTCTGAGCATTCAACCAGCTCCTCAAGGTAGAAATATAGGGCCCTATGGGAAAAATACAAAAGTGGAGCAGTTTTGGTTCAAACCGACTGACCCACAGGGGCAAAATAAACTCCAAAATGTGTACTACCTTAAATTGGGTTTTAACACACTGAACATAATGTGTTGCAGACCTCTCTAGCATTCCGTAGGTTAAAATTCCCATTTAAATAGCAATTTAAAAACAGGTGGTTTGCTCTAGTTACACTGGCATGATGTGTTTCTTGGGACTTGTCGCCCATCTTCCTGTAGCCCAGTGCCTGGGTTACTTTCTGTTCTAGTGGTCTAGTTCTAACTGAGGTGGTTAGTACTCTATAAATAAACATTTTCACAACTGGTGCGCTTTTCTTTTCTACTATTAACTCAGTCTCTCTTCTCCCTGCAGAGTGTTCTCCCATTCTTTGTGGCAACCAAATTAAGCAAGATCCGCAAGCCAACGTGGGACAAACCAAGCCCTGAAACCTACGTTAGATCAGCTCTGAACACTGTGGGCTTACAGACTCAGACCAATGGGTGCCTTCCCCATGCTATCATGGTGAGTGCAGAGGAAGACTGTTTTTGTATGTGTCTTCGAGAGCAAGGTTGGGCAGCCAATGGCTATTGTTGGACTGTAATTTCAAACAGGAAATTGTAGTCGCACAACAGCTGGAGTCATTGACTGGCTTTAGGATTATGGTTGCTGTAGTCCAACAACAACTTCCATGCCTCAGTAATTGGTATGCTTTTTTTCTTTGACCATTCCTTTTGGGCCATCTACAGGCCAGGATTCAGGATATGTTTACATATCAACTTGACAGCACAAAGTTGTAGCACCAATCTAGCTGCCCTTGTTCACTTCCCTCCAGTGTTCCTGCATTCCCCCCTATGATCCAGTTACCGGGGATATGTGGCTGATCGGCAAGACACCCGTTTCAGCCAGACATGATTGGCTGATGCCCAAGTGACCTCCAGTGGTTAGATTATTTTGGTGAAAACCTCAACAATCCAATAACTCATGTGAATAATCTGCATGGTGGCCCCATAGGACACCAAGCTAGTCAGCTCTGCTGCAACTTCACTGCGTTCTGTGAGGAACAGAGTAAAGATGCAGCATGCTGCTTGAGGCTCCAACATTTTGAGGTGATGGTCACCCCTGTGAATAGCCCCATAGGCAGAAATCGAATCTGATTTTGGGGCATTTATGCAGTTTTAGAAAAACTGTGCAGTCGTCATAGTGTGAATCTAGCCTTAAGGAGATCTGTCACCATGTGAACCTAGGTCTAACCCTTTGAGTTCCAGAGAGATATCCAACACAATGTGTTGTATAACTATCTGGCACTCAAAGGGTTAAGGATATCTTAACTATATATGAATTAAAGGCAAACTATTACCTCCTAATAACCCCCACTTACATTACTATCGCCATAAAATCCTAATATCACCTACGGAGTTTGCCTTTGCCCTTTTATTCAAGGGATAACCTGTTCAGTAATTCCTTGGTGGCAGGTCCATGGAGGTGGATATGACAGTTACTAGGAGGCCCTCAGGATCTCCGATTCTGCTCATTGCACGTGTTTTAGGACCATAAGGGGTATACAGTGCTTTGCTTCACAGTGAGGTTTACGTCCCAGTAAAGAATTAAGCAGGGTCATGGACATTTCCTGCTTCAGTCTGAAAAACTCACAGCAGCTCTCATGTCTGCCCCAACAGACATAAAAACTAGGACTGATTTGAAGATGTCTTCTCTTGAACAAAATAATCATAAACTTCACGGCACTTATACCGATATATGTAATATGATGTAACTCTGTAACAGTATAAACAACAATGTTGCATCTCACCAATCTCTCTATTGTCTCCACTCGGTGCCGATCTCCAGCAGACTTCCAGTATGTCTCTCCATAATTAAACAGCTCATCAAAAAGAAATTGGAATGGCACTCGTTTTCAGACTTGTAGTAAATAATAAAAGCAATTTTATTGAAACTACTGTTGGAAAACAGACACGATATATACACCTTAACTCACATCTAACGCGTTTCGCACCACATTGTGCTTACTCATATTGCTATCTATGAGTAAGCACAATGTGCTGCGAAACGCGTTAGATGTGAGTTAAGGTGTATATATCGTGTCTGTTTGCCAACAGTAGTTTCAATAAAATTGCTTTTATTATTTACTACAAGTCTGAAAACGAGTGCCATTCCAATTTCTTTTTGATGATCTCTTGAATAAAGGCACAATGGCAAAATTCACAGGGCACATTAGAACCATATTACTATGAGGTGTTTGTTCTCCTTAATCAGTGGCTCATTCATTTTGACTAACCCTGCTGTGCTCCAGAACGGCAGTCCTTAAAGGGATAGTAATACTTCGTTTTAACTTTATTTTATTTTGTAGGCATTAAAAAAACATGAAAAACGATATAAGTCTTATCTCTCAAACCTTTATGGTTTAAGAGATATTCACAAGCAAAGTTTCCCCTCCAGTCCCTTTTACCTAGTGTAAGCCATCTCTTCTCAGATGTGGAATGCAGTCCATAGACCAGACAGATAACAGAAGGGGACAATCTTCTTCCTATGAGAACAATGAAAGCCCTACCCCCCTTGACAAGTTTTTCAGGTGTTTCCCTTATCTTAATTGAAGATTGTCCCTCTCTGCAGTCTACCTGGGCACCTCCCTTCTGATTTGGCTGAACGGGGGGGATACTTTGCTTGTGAATATATCTTAAACCATAACTGTTTGAGAGATAAAACTTATATCGTTCTTCATGTTTTTTTAATGCCTACAAAATAAAATAAAGATAAAACAAAGTATTACTATCCCTTTAAATCCTGTGCTGCATACAGTCTAGGGATATGTTTGGATGCCAGCGGTAAAAGGCATTGTCGTTATTGGCCTTATTGAAGGCTTTTGCCCTGCTGTGTGGGACCACACAGTTGTTTCTTGCTATTTCTTGTTTATATGTTAATTTCATTGTTTCAGTTAAAGGCTAAGATGCTTTGCAGTGTTTTGGAGAAATATTTAGCATCTAAGAGGTTAATATATATCAGATCTATAAGAATGTTAGTTTATACTGTTTACACTAAATTGTTAAGATACGATTACAAATTACTGTTACCTGGAAATTGTATCCAATATCATTTTCCCCAAAGGGACCTATGATTTAGCTCAGATTACAAGAGAAATCTAGTGAAAACTAGAATTGTATGTGTGGAATACTTTAATCTTTCTCACGTGCACTGGTAGTCAGACCCACACAAGCACTGTCCGATACCCAGGCCTTGTTCCACTGGTAGTCACGGACCCACACATAAACTGTCTGACACCATAGCCTTATTCCACTATCCCACTGGTAGTCACGGACCCACACATACACGGTCTGACACCATAGCCTTATTCCACTATCCCACTGGTATTCACGAACCCACACATACACGATCTGACACCATAGCCTTATTCCACTATCCCACTGGTAGTCACGGATCCACACATACATGGTTTGACACCAAAGCCTTGTTCCACTTTCCCACTGGTAGTCACAGACCCACACATACACGGTCTGACACAATAGCCTTATTCCTCTATCCCACTGGTATTCACGGATCCACACATACACGGTCTGACACCATAGCCTTATTCCACTATCCCACTGGTAGTCATGGACCCACACATACACGGTCTGACACCATAGCCTTATTCCTCTATCCCACTGGTAGTCACGGATCCACACATACACGGTCTGACACCATAGCCTTATTCCACTATCCCACTGGTAGTCATGGACCCACACATACACGGTCTGACACCATAGCCTTATTCCACTATCCCACTGGTATTCACGGATCCACACATACACGGTCTGACACCATAGCCTTATTCCACTATCCCACTGGTAGTCATGGACCCACACATACACGGTCTGACACCATAGCCTTATTCCTCTATCCCACTGGTAGTCACGGATCCACACATACACGGTCTGACACCATAGCCTTATTCCACTATCCCACTGGTAGTCATGGTCCCACACATACACGGTCTGACACCATAGCCTTATTCCACTATCCCACTGGTATTCACGGTCTGACACCATAGCCTTATTCCACTATCCCACTGGTAGTCACGGATCCACACATACACGGTCTGACACCATAGCCTTATTCCTCTATCCCACTGGTAGTCATGGACCCACACATACACGGTCTTACACTTCAGCCGTGTTCTGCTGTCCCACTGGTAGTCACTGAACAAACGTGCATTGTCTGACACACCAGCCTTGTGTTTGTTCCATATGATGCAGCTGGTTTGCCCAGGAATTGCTACACTTTTGTTTGTGCATGTGGCCCAGTTTGTGTGACGGACTGGATCGTTGTATATGACACTCGGAAGCTGCTGTAGTACAGAGGTAACAAACTGCACTGCCGGGGACAAATGAAAATGCCCCAGTCCCTTTTGATTTAAATGGGGCTTTGAACCTCTTGAATGCTAGAGAGCAGAACCCTTTCTAGCATTCAAGGGGTTAAAACTCCCATTTATATTTGGTGCCTTTGATGTGCCCTAGAATTGGTCCTTTTTTTTCTCAGTACATGAATCTCTCTGTCTGCCATCCCAGCCTTCATCTGTTCTGTGCCATTAGGGATTGATGGTCAATGCAGTAACCTGTGCTCTCTTCCTCAGGGCTGGGTCAGCACCTCTCTTATGCCTCTCTCCATCACCATTAACATGGCCATGAAAATGAACAAAGGTCTCCGTGCCCGTTACTTGAAGAGGGCAAAGCAAAAGTAAAAGACAAAGATGACACTGGGCACCTCCGATGGCAAGAAACACTCTGCCCAGATGACTGTCCATTGCTCTTTTTGGTACTCTCTGCTGTCACCTTGAGTAGAGTTTCTCAAGTACCCCTAACAGTCAGGGTTTTTGGGTTTTTCTGCGCTGAAAACAGGCAAACTAGTCAGAATAAAAGATCCCCTAATTCCACTCCTATCCTTAGACCGGGAAATCCTTAAAACCTGATATTAGCAGTACTTGAGTACTTGGTCAGAATCCAAGCGTCTATAAAACAGAGGAGCTTGTTGAAGAGACGATGACATCTGATGTACCATTGGCTGTTCTCGGATAGCCCACTCTATCTCCATAGTTAGTTATAATTAGTTATATTAATTTACCTAGGTAGACCAGAATTTGGTGCAAAACGGTTATAATTTTTTTTTGTGCATTGTATATGCAGTTCCTGTATAGATTCTTCACTGTAATTTAGAAATTCTGAATATCCAATTGTATAGAGAAGCCCTACCCACGGAACATTTGTGTTTTTTTTCTTTGAGATCGTAAACCGAAAATGGCCAATAAGAGACTTAAAAATTGAAAACAAAAGGAGTAGATGCACTAAAGCATGATAAAGCGTAGGCAAATTCTCCAATTCATGTGTTATTCTGTATAGACTATGCACTAACATATCTAAAGCTGGATAGATTTTGATGCATAGGCTGTATAGAATAACATAGGGACTGGAGAATTTATCTCAGTGGAGGACTTAGCAAATCTCCCCCTGTAGTCTATAACTAAAGCTGCCCCAGAGAATAACATAGGGACAAGAGTTTCACATACTGCTCAGGGTCCTAATTATTCCTCTGACCCATGTGTTCAAAAATTGCAGTTTGGAAAGTCTTCTCAGAGCTTTATGAATAATAGTTATTTTTATGATAAAATATATTCCTGGACGTTTCCAACAGAGAAAAAGAATATTTATTCAAACAGCTCAAGATCATTTCTCTGTGTTTGTGTGTAGAGCTTTACAGTCACTGAGAGAAATTCTGCATAGAAACTAACAAAACAGCGGCACTTATTGGTCACGTTTCCCCTAATCTAACAGACTGAAATCAAATGTCTGAACGGTTATAACTTTTGGATATATTATCTGTGTGAGTACACTTGTTTTATTACACAGAAAAAATTTATTTTTTCACAAAAAAAAAACATTACTGTGCCTTTTATATCCATTTAATGTTATTTTTTTTTTTTTCAGTTTTCAAAATTAACAGTGTTTGGTATATTTGTCACAAAACGACAGATACATTCTTTGAAAATTAAAGCAGATAAATTGTGTTTATACATCAGTCTGTTTTTGACTGTACTTTTTGGAATTCGAACGGAAGTGAATACCATCAGTCATTTATACTTATTACGCTTGACCATGTCTACATTTAGGACTAGGTTTTACGGTAAGATATATTCTTTATACATTTGTATAACTAATTTTAGCTTTATAATCCTCTAAAACGTTGCAGTTTTCGTTTTATTCTATAATAAAATGTCCTCCTTGCGCCCCATTTACATACGTAACTCTGCCCCCCTTCAGATTTGGAATCCAGTCAGCGGACCGGACAGATCTCAGGACCAATCTTCTGTCAGTGTAAGGAAATTCTGCCCCCTTGACAAAGGAGGGCAGGTTTTTTACTTATGCTGAAAGAAGAATGTCCCTCATCGTGATCTGTCCTGATCGGTTTGCTGTAAAAGGGGTGAGACGGGACACTTTATTATAGAATGAAACGAAAATGGCAAAGTTATGGATGTTACAAAGCTACACTTTGTTATACAAATATATGTAGAAGAATCAATCTTCCTGTAAAACCTAGACATTTGTATCCCTTTAAGATATGTATTAATCCTTCGAGTGCCAGAGAGGTATCCAACACATTGCGTTGCAATGCGTTGGATACCTCTCTGGCACTCAAAGGGTTAATAACACCACACTTCTCTTTCTATGGTCATGAAAATCTAGTGGGCCTCATTGTCTCTTTGGTTCAGAAAAGAACATCTTCGCAGAGCTGAATGCCATGTACATCTGCTTAACCATTTAAGCATCAGAGGTGTAAACAACCCATTGTGAAGCAATGCGTTGTGCACATCTATGATCCTTAAAGGGATAGTAATGTTTCACAAAAACAACAGCTCCAATTAATCTTTATAGTATTTGGGCCATGGGGAGTGTTATTTCAATACTGTCACAGTTGTAGTTCAGGAGTAATTGAATGATAAAGTATCTCCCTCCCGCCCCTTTTACCTAGTGTAAGTCGCCTCCCCTCAGATATGGAATCTGGTCTCTTGACCAGACAGCTCACAGCAATGGACAATCTTCTTACTGTGAGCATAAGGAAAACCTTGGCCCACCTTGACAGGTTTTTCCTTAAGTTCACTGAAGATTGTCCCTCTCTGTGATCCATCAAGACAGTCTTGCTGGTCTGAGGTGAGCAGTGTTAAATCAGTAAAAGGGGAGGGGAATACTTATCATTCAAGTACTCTTGAACTACAACTCTGACAATATTGAAATAACACTCTCCATGGTCCATATACTGTTAAGATTAATTGGAGCTGCTTTTAGGTGAAACCTTACTATCCCTTTAAAGGGACAGTAATACTTTATTATTACTATCCCCCATATTTTAGGTATTTGTAAAATAATTTAAGAGCCCCCAGGTTCATCTCTCAAACCTTTATGGTTTGTGAGATAACCAAAGGCAAAGTTACCCCCTATCTCCCTGTTCCCTGAAGTCAGCATTGTACTGACTGCAGGGGAAGTCTATCGTACGACAGGCTTGTGGCTCTGCAGCTGAGCCGAGATCCCGTTAGTGACAAAGAATTATTTCACTGAAAAGGTCTTCTACATGTGCTTGGTTTGCAAGAAGACCATTTCAGTGAAATAATTCTTTGTCACTAACGCGATCTCGGCTCTTCTGCAGAGCTGCATGATGAAAGTCAGACCGGATATCCCTGCAGTCAACACAACGCTGACTTCAGGGAAGGGGGAGGGAGTGGGGAACTTTGCCTTTGGTTATCTCTCAAACCATAAAGGTTTGAGAGATGAACCTGGGGGCTATTAAATTATTTTACAAATACCTACAATATGGGGGATAGTAATAATAAAGTATTACTCTCCCTTTAAGCTTACCATAAGTAGTGGATGGAGTTTGTGTCCTGTGGTCCTGTTAGTGACTGTAGTACGTTCCTCCATAGACCTCTGACATCTAGGATTTGAAGCAAGGAAAAAAAAAATCAGAGGGGCCTTAAGGAATTTCTGGCCATAGTAAGATTGTTAGGATGTGTTTGTGCTTCTTAACCTTTTTTTAATAGTAGTTAATCATTTTGAAAATTTATGTTAAAATATATTTATGCTAATAACATTTTAACACCATTTTTCTTTTGAACATAAGGCTGATAATGTAGTAATGTATTACAACAGATCAAACACCCAAAATACATATACCTAACTGCTTTATGAAAGAATCTGGGTAATTCCTACTGGTTATCACATTTAGATCCATTCCTTTTCATTGTGATCGCTGTGTTATCAGCAGTCGTTCAGTTTACTATCCCTTTAAGTAAAGTCTTGTGTGATTCGACAGGAAAGGCATGTTTCACAATAAAAGCAGCTCCAATTAATCTTCATACTGATGTAACACTGCTCACCTCATAGCAGCAAGACTGCCTGGGTGGATCGCACAGAGGGACAATCTTCAGTGAGCATAAGGAAAAACCTGTCAAGGGGGCAGGGTTTTCCTTATGCTCACAGTAAGGAGATTGTCACTTGCTGTGAGCTGTCTGGACTCAAGACCAGATTCCACATCTGAGGGGAGGCGGCTTACACTAGGTAAAAGGGGCGGCAGGGGTATACATTATCATTATCAATTACTCCTGAACTACAACTCTGACAGCATTGAAATAACACTCTCAATAGCCCAAATACTGTGGTGATTAATTGGAGTTGCTGTTTTTGTGAAACATTATTATTCCTTTAACAACCTCATTTAGGGTCACCCGTGTTGGCATTTAAAGAGTATTGCTGTTAAATAAGACCCTAGGGTCTTTCAAAGTGTTTTCAATAATTATTTCTGTGTCTGTAATTACCTTTTTTTTTAATTTAATATTCTCTTCAGAGTCTAGAATAAATCAGTAATTCAGGACAAATTCAGAAATGCACTGTATTTGATAATCCATTGCACTAATATCTGTTGTTTCTATAGAGCAACAACAAATCAATTGCACAGTCCATCATTGCTCCTGCTTGTCATATGAATAAATTGGACATTATATCAAGGATAGGAGTTCTAGTCCAACAGAGTGAGGATGTCTGATTTCCCATCCCTAATATGCACACCTTGGTAACAAACCAATGGGGGATGTAGCTGACGATGGTTGGGGGGAGGATAGGACAGCTCTGATTGGCTTTTCAAATGGAATGTTAGATTTCACTATATTTGACGGGAGATGACACATGGCCAGTCCTGTCTAGAGAATGGTGTTTCCTGGTTCACGAAGGCAGCGATGAAAGCATGCAGACAAGCTTTATGTAAAATCCATATATGTAGCTGGACAGATGATGTTATGAAACACCTTTTTTGTTTTTATACTAATAAATTAAACTAATTATGGCTGAAAATCTGTGTGGTGTTAATGCAATTAGATTTTGTGTGCAAGAGCTACAAATGCAGCAAATATGGTAACGATCTAGCCATTTTCTCCATACATAAACATTTGTCAAAATCACACTGATTGAAATGGATACCTCCCAAGCATTCAAGGGGTTAGATGAATTTAAGTAAAATTAAGTTAAAACTCCTGAATGCTCCAATGGCCATCAGAGTGATCAAGGGCATTTAACCGAAATATAGTGCTCGATCCATGCATCTCGGACTATATTATAAATGAAAACATTCAGACCTTGTTGGGGGATTCGTTCCATCCCCCTGGAACTCATCTACACTGTCTGCTTTCCTGGCACATAGTACTAAATCAGTAGGAAATTCCATTCTGTAATTGAAATGTTAAAAAAAAAATAAAAAAAAAATTCATATCACCATTTCTGGAAAAGGTTGTGCACGCTATACTAGGGGTACATAATTTGATGTAGGTAGTTGTCTAGTTTCCAAAATCTATGCTTTGCCTACCTGTTTATCTTGTTAGTGGTTTCAACAATTTTACTACAGGCAGGTCCTCTTTGAAAAATGAGAGACTATAGTTTGTGTAGCTTTGTTCTTGTTGCGCCCTCTAAAGAATTGTGAGCTCCTATTAATTGGGTGACATTTTCTCACAACAACAGCAGCTAATGAAAACAGTAGGAAATTCTATAGTTTTCAAAGGTGACAGAACATTTGAAGGAGTTCAAAAGCAAAGCACCAACTGATGTTTTTCCTTTAGTGCCATGGTGTGGAATCTTTTGTGAACAGCAGGATAGTGGTAAAAAAGCAAATGACCCCTCATTTAAAGCGGGTGAATGTCTTCTTTCCAAAATGGTATGCCTTGTGTTTAGGATTAGTGTTCTTGTGCACAGTTGTTAAACTGCTCAGTGATCTCATTAACCCACATGTGCAAAATTGGGGTAATCCTAAAGACATGGCCACCGTTAGGATAGGGTTTGGAACACCTTGGCTTTATCATTAACCACCTTGAGGATCAGAGGGTGTTCAGTGCTTTGTTTTGCAATGCATTGCCAACACACTGATCCTTGAGGGGTAAGCAGACCTCTCAAACTCGTCCTATCACTTGAAGGTAAGTTTTGTTAAATTTACAGATAATTAAAATGTATGCAACAGTTTCTGAGAAATTAACCTTTAATGGTATCACAGTGTGGCACTTTGGATAATATGCAGATAATTAGCATAATTTGTTTCAGGTCAACTTATTCCTCACTTTGCCATCAGAAATGCCCCCATGAGTGGACTCTGCCTAATCCGGGGTGTGAAACTGCATTCCGTAAGGGCAGAGAGCATATTTTTGGATGTCACTAAACTATTACAACTCAAGAAAAATCAGGGATATACCAAAAACTTGCACTTTCCCAGCCCTCTAGGAATGCACTTTGCCATCCCTGGCCTAGAATCCTTTATAGCACAGGATGTAACAGTTTGCGTTGGGTCAGTCTTAACATAAAGTGGTCCACTGTGCCACTTACAAAATTCACTTTCTCAAAAACAATATCACAAAACAAGCAATTAGAAAAACGTATAGGTTATGTTTAATTCACGTTAAAATTAAAGGGACTCAAATCCTTCCAAACAAAGGTTCCTTTTGACCTTAAAATAAGGTGAAATGCGTCCTGGTGATGCCTGGAATTTTCCGGTGGGCTCCGTGTGTTAGATGAAGCTCCCACTGCTGCCTGAAGCAGCAGCCATGTTCCCTGTTTGACATACTCTCAGATCCCCATTCACGTCTGTGTAACCTATACTAAGCTATGGACTTGTTCCAGGGCTCCCCATCCTCATGGCAGCATATGTGTAAGCTATACTGTTTTCTCTGTCGTCCAGTACAGGTTACTGGTAACTTTGGGTAGGCGATCTGCCCCTTTAAGTAGGCAGGAACAATTCTAGAATTGATTGCAGGGAGGGTGGATCCTACCTTACCTCCTTGGCTGCAGCTAGCCAAGCAGCTCCAGAAAGATTTGTTCCTTGGTGAAGACACAGGCAAGAGAACGGGTCTGCTATAGCTTTTAGAATTTTTTTTTTTTTTATTTTTCTGTTACAAATGGAATACCACCATTAGGCGGATTACCATAACTGACAATGCCCTTAGATGTGACTAGCTCAGTATCCAGGTGCTTTTTGTGGACGTTAAGCCCTGAGGGAGAAATCTTGGGTTCAAGTTCTTTCCTCAGGAGTTTCCCACTGAGGCTTCTTCTTGATACATGGTAACTTGAAGACAGAAGATCTGCAGGAAAGATGAGCAACCCTTTGAGTGCTGCAGGTCCACATGTCCCACAGTGCCCCTCCGCACAGGGGGTTTTCCTTTAGAGTTCCTATTGCACACTCCTGCACTCATTGGGTCTATATATATGTAAGTTGGGTGTTTTGGAGCAGGTTTATGTTGTAACTTAACCCTTTAGCAGCATCTTTTAGGGGATTATTATCACTTTCCCTACTGTGATTCAGTGGTTTTTTTTGGGTCTTCTAACTTGATCTAGTGATGTCTCATGTAATTTTATTTAACAGTTTTAACTTTGACAAAATTCGAGTTAAAGGCGCGCTTTACCGCATAGACACCATTGCTCCATTCACTTCTATGGCACTGCACAGTTTGGGACATATCTCTTCAACCGCTCAACGTAGCGACTTCAGAGAGGGCTCATTTTAATTGTCTGACCTTGCTCTATCATCCGGTTACCATTGCAAGTGTGTTGGTGGGCTCAGGGGGCTTTGGGCACTGTTGGGGTACTTATTCTGGGAAAACTACATTTCCCATGAGCGCTTGCTCGTTTTTGATTGGGTCCTGCCGCAGCAGTCATTTTGTGCCTTTTCTAGAGTGAGTATCCTACGCAGGGCTTGGACTCTCCTTCTCTGCTCTGCAGATTAACCCTTCGCCTGCTAGATAAGTCTATTTTAGCAATTTCTGGGGTGAAATTTTAATCTTTCACACTGTAATTGTGTGATTCATTATACTAAACGTTTTTGACACTGTGAGAATGTCTAATCCGTTGGAGCTTGGGGCCAGGCCTAAGACTAAAGACGCTAGGGTCTCTGTGTCCCATATTGCGCACTGTTCCTCATGTCATTCAGGGTTACCTAGAGAATTCTCAGGTCATTTATGCCCAGCTTGTTCTTATGTCTGAGTCTCTCCCAGGGACCCCCAGCCATGCATTAGAACCAGTTTGGGTGCAAGAGTTCAAGGCTGCTACTAGGGACCTTAAGTCTACATTGCAACTCTTTCCACCCCAGTTACAGGGGGTCTTCCATTCCTGGCAGACCCCTTCTTCAGTCAAATCTTCCTTGCCAAAACTGCAGGGAGTACCTGCCGTATCAGATTCCTCTGAGGAGGAACTGTTGGTGGATTCAGATGTTGAGGAATGTTCAGCTGTTTTTTTTGGTGACCCCTTTGAGACTGATCCTGTGCCCTTGGAGGAGGGCCTGATCAGGGCTGACTTGACTACCCTAAACATTCCCTTAGTTCAGGAGGTTTCTTCAGATCCTTCTGATGTGTTTCAGGAGCCTAAAAAGCCCCTTACTTGTTTTCCACCTAATCCCACTTTTGACCGCCTTGTGTCCGATGAGTGGAAATCTCCGGACAGGAAACCTGTTTCCAAGAAATTTACCAAACTTTACCCCTTCTCTGAGGTGGCGCTTGCTCAGTGGGTTCATCCCCCAAAGTGGATGTTCCTAGCTCCAGGCTATCGAAGTCTACTGCCTTGCCAGTTTCTGATGCGTCTTCTCTGAAAGACTGGACTGACAAGAAACTTGAGGTTTCCCTCAAGTCAATTTTTGCCACTGCTGGGACTGCCATGTGTCTGGCGTTCGCTGCCGCATGGGTTAACCGGGCCATTGCGGTCTGGACTGAACAGCTCACCCTGGCTGTCCATCAGCATGCTCCTACTTCAGATATGTTGCGCCTTCTTGCCAGCATTTCTGAGGCCCAGCAGTATGTTTCTGCTGCCTTGTTTGATGCCATCCGTTTGGTGGCTAGGGTTTCCACCATGTCTGTGGTTGCCAGACGGGCTCTTTGGCTCTAGATCTGGTCTGCTGACACTGCTTCCAAGAAAGTCTTGCTCTCCTTGCCTTTTCAAGGCACATCATTGTTTGGGCCAGATCTTAAGGATCTGATTAGTGAGGCCACAGGGGGTAAAAGTACCCTTCTGACTTTGGTCGCCAGGAAGAAAACCCCTCTCAGGCATAATTGTTTTTTTCGTTCCTTTCAGACTGAGACACGTCCGGCGAAGCAGGCGGTTCCCTCAGCTCCGCGTGCCTCCTCCAAGCCCAAACAGCAATGGAAGCCCAAGGTCTCCTCCAAGCCCAAGGCTTCCAAGCCTCCTTCGGCATGACTCACTGAACCTAGGGCCCCTCTCTGTTGTGGGTGTCAGTTTGCGTCACTACCACAGCGTCTGGGAGGATTCAGTGGCGGACCCTTGGGTTTTACGGATGGTGAAGGAAAGGTACAGAATCCCTTTAGTCTCTCTTCCTCCCTTTTCGCTTTTTCACTTCTCATACCCCTCAGGGCACAGAGAAACTGTCTGTTCAACAGAGCTATTCAGGCTCTTCTGGACAAGGATGTTCTAGATTTGGTTCCAGTTCAGGAAAGAGGTATGGGTTTACTCAAACCTCTTTGTGGTCTCCAAAAAGGATGGTGGTTGTCATCCCATTTTCGTTCTGAAAGATCTCAATTCCTTTGTGATCAGGACTCATTATCACCAGGAGTCCCTAAGGTCAGTGATTGCCGCTATGTCCCCAGGGGAATTACTTGCTTCTCTGGATCTTCAGGACGCTTATCTACACATCGCCATTCATCCAGAGAGCCAGCAGTATCTCGGATTTGCCTGCGACCGAGGGCACTTTGTTTTCTGCTCTTCCCTTTGGTCTGATTACAGCTCCTCAAGTCTTCAACCAGGTCCTGGGAGCTTTAGTATCCATCCTCCACCGGGATAGCATCAGAGTTACTCCTTACATGGACAACCTGCTTCTGAAAGCCCCTTCTGCGGAACTTGTTCATCAGCAGGTTCAGGACTGCATTCATGCTCTCATCCATCACTGGTGGGTCATCAACATGGACAAGTCAGATCTTGTCCCATCCCAGCGTCTGGTCTTCCTGAATGGGAACTACACCCAGAGTTGTTCTCCCTCATCGTTCAGAAGTGGGGTCTTCCCAAAGTGACTATTGCGTCTTGGATCAAGTCCACTATTCTTAAGGCTTACAAGTTAAGGAAGAAGCCCGTTTCATTTTGGGTTATGGCTCATTCTACCAGATCTATTGGGGCTTCTTGGGCTTAAAAGAATCAGGCCTCTTCTGATTAGTTTGCAAGGCTGCCACTTGGTCCTTGGTGCACACCTGTTCGAAGCACTGCCGTATTGATGTGCTGGTATCGGATGATGCCAGCTTTGGGAGGAAGATCCTGGAAGCAGTCTTGTCTGTCTAGAATCTTCTTCGGTTCTTGGTGCGTCCTTCTCTTTTGAGCCCTGTTGGCTCTAGTTCAGTGTGCTGTGTAACAGTTTTGGGGTGTTTTTTACCCCTTTTCAGTGTCCGTTGACACTGATCTAATGGTCTCTGATCTAATGGTTCATATCTGCTCTGGTGACTTTGGGGGCCTTGCGCCTGGTCCTTGCCTTACTTCCTGCCTCTGGGGAAACTCAATGGTTGGACATCCCAAACTTACCAGTAACCTGTATTGGACAACAGAGAAAAGAGGATTTTAGTCTTACCTGTTAAATCCTTTTCTCTTAGTCCATACAGGTTACTGGTCTCCCACCCTGTCAAGGGACCATGCTTGGCTCGTCTTTCCCTTCCACTATCTAGTCAATCGTTAGTGTCTCAAATCTTTCTGGAGCTGGTTGGCTAGCTACAGCCAAGGAGGGTAAGTAGGCTCCACCCCCTGCATATAATTTCTATAATTGTTCCTGCCTACAATTAAAGGGGCGGATCGCCTACCCAAAGTTACCAGTAACCTGTATGGACTAAGTGAAAAGGATTTAACAGGTAAGACTAAAATCCACTTTTTTTTTTTCTTTTTCTTTTTTTTTTTTTTTGGTAGTCCAGCGGCATCTGGAGAGCACATATTGCACACTGTTTACCACTGGGCTACCACATGCCTACTGGTATTTATTTCTATTACTGCACAGTACTCTCCCAATTCAGTGTTTTGCATTTATTTTCCTGTTTAGGAATCGTTAAAGGGATCATAATGTTTCAAAATAAAAACAGCTCCAATTAATCTTCATAGTGTTTGGACCATGCAGAGTGTTATTTCAATACTGTCAGATTTGTAGTTCAAGAGTAATTGAATGATAGTTTCCCCCTTCCAATCCTTTTACCTAGTGTAAGCCACCTCCCCTCATATGTGGAATCTGGTCTCTTGACAGGACAGCTCACAGCAAGGGACAATCTTCTTACTGTGAACATAAGGAAAACTCTGCCACCCTTGACAGGTTTTTCCTCATGCTCACTGAAGATTGTCCCTCTCTGTGATCCATCCAGACAGTCTTGCTGCTCTGAGGTGAACAGTGTTATATCAGTAAAAGGGTGGGAGGGGGGATACTTTTTCATTCAATTACTCTTGAACTACAACTCTGACAGTATTGAAATAACACTCTCTATGGCCCAAATACTATGAAGATTAATCAGAGCTACTTTTATTGTGAAACATTACTATCCCTTCGACCAATTATTTACTTTAGATTTATTGTTCTAGGCTAAGATTCAGTAGGTGAGTTACAAGGTAATTGTTAAATATTTTTCTTAGATGGGGTTACTTTCTATTGCTTATTAGAAGAGGAATGTAACAGAAGACATAATTGTTTAGATTGTAAGCTTTCGGGCAGGGACCTCGCACCCAATGTTTCACTCTACAAAGCACCTGTAACCCTGTATTGTTTAACCCCTTAAGGACTGGGGAATCCGCGCAGCGATCCGACTGAACGACCACGGAGCAATATTTTTTTATTGCTCCGTTGCATTCCAGGCTCCCCGAACAGCGTGCAGCCGCGGGGGGAGCCCGGAACTCGATGACAGTCATAGTACGTCAGCGGTCGTTAAGCCAAATCGACCCTTGACGTACTATGACCGTCAAGGGTCGTTAAGGGGTTAAACCCTGAAATTGTAAAGTGCTGCGTACACTTGAGGCGCTATATAAATAAATTCATTCATAATTGCACGGTGTGAAATACTTTTTCCACATGTCCAGTAGAGGGATAATATAGAAAACTTTAAATATATTTTTAGGAGGGAAGTTTTTTTTTATTTTCAGAAAAAGAGGGATACTACAATAGGTATCCTTTTTAAAAGGTCGCTTGTCAAAGAGCATGCGACCAAAAGATACATTCACCATGTCATCAAAATTAAAATGCCGGCACGACAATCTCGCAATGCATGACAGCACGAGATTGTCATGTTGGGTAGTGAAAGGTCGCATCTGCCTTTCTCTCCCTCCCTCTGTTGCCTTGATTTGTCCAATAAAGTAAATAATTGTAAGCTAATATTACCTACATAACATATCACAGTCTTCATAGTTCCCAAGTACAGGTACACCACACACACTGCAGTCCTATGACCTGTGCCACAAGCGGAAAGACATGCTTTGTGCATGCGGGTATCTTCTGTCTTCATACTGTGCACAAAACAGTGCGTGAAGAGGGGAGAGAGAATACACAAGTGCGATTAACCCTATGAGTGCCAGAGGGGTGTGCAACCAGAAGGGAATACAGACAGGAGCAGGGGAGGGTTAATCAGGTACACAACTGGTATACACACATACCTGCCAATATTTCAGACAGGTTGGAGGCCTTTCTAGCACTCAAAGGAGTTTAATTTAAAGCACTATTTAAGTATATGGGAATTGTAATTATTAACACATTGACCAATTCAAAGCTTATTAAAAATGTAATTTCCATTCAGTAAATAGAATACGGGGTTATAATTCCGTTTTAAAACAAGTCACGAAGTTGGTAAAGCTAAACAGGATCCAGGGATACAGACCATACCTCCCAACATTTCAAATGGCCAAAGAGGGACGCTATTGTTTTAGGTGCAGTTTTTGGGGGTGTGGGTGGGGCGTTACTGAGAATTTTTAGGTTACTTCATGACCTATTGACACGTCTTTGTGTAACTGAATAAATGGTTTAGAGGAAGGCCAAAGTATTGTATTTGCACAGACTAATGTATAAACACATACAGTGATGTTTAAATAAATATTAATGTGAGTTTTATTGCTATAGAGCAATGTATATACACACTACACAGTCTGATCTCCTAAACCATACCTCTCAACATTTCAAATTGCCAAAGAGGGACACTTGTGTTTTAGGGGATGTTGCTGGGGGCGTGGCTGGTGGGCAGGATCTTACCGAGAATTTTTAGGCTACTTCATGACCTATTGATACCTTCTTGTGTAACCTAATAAATGACTTATAACAAGACCAAAGTATTTTATTTACACAGACTAATTTATAAACACACATACTGACATTTAAACAAATAATAATAATGTGAGTTTTATTGTTGTAGAGCAATATAATACACAAAATGCAATCTGATCTGATAAAAAGAGTGACATCAGGGTGGGAAAGAGGGACAGGGGGATTTGGGTCGAAAAGAGGGACTGTCCCTCCTAAAGAGGGACACTTGGGAGGTATGCTAAACACAGGGACACCAGGGTGGGAAAGAGGGATTTGGGTCTCAAAGAAGGACTGTCCCTCCTAAAGAGGTGCACTTGGGAGGTAAGGACCTCTAATATCTTCTAAAGAGGGGCACTTGGATGGCATGCACAGACCCAAAACTAGGAATGGTCACTAAAAATTGTGACAGCAGATATGCGTATTATGAAAAATTACATTAGCCCTTTGCAGTCTGATAGTTTAATGTTGACTATCTGCTTTGCTATAATATAGCTGTTCCTTTTAGTAAGTCTCACGATACAGAACTATAAAAACATCAATGAGGGGCGGAACCTTTCTTCCCGGAATGAGTTCCAAACCTCATTCAATGTGACACAGGAACCGGATGCAGTATGGATACAGTTTGACAGGTATTTGCTGGCTCTACTGGATGAGTTTATTGCAGAGGAAGGCACAAGGTACTATTCCTCTCCCAAACAAGTCTCTGGGGTGAGAGGAGTTGCTGTCCGCCCTAGCTTATTGTATGGGCTTACCGCTAAATCATTATACTAATTTTGGAGACGAACGCTGCTTCTGCATTATCAGCAGGTGCTTGCAATAAGGTGGAGGCTTATTTCATATATCACTAGGGTTGTCAAATAATTCCTCTAAAACTGAGCCCTTATGAAAAAATACCTGCTGCGGGGCTGCAGCTTCTTTTACGGAGCTGCAGTGGTTCCCATCCGTGCAGCAGGCGTTTAAATGTCCAGTTTTAACCATTTGGGTGTCAGAGGGGGTATTGCGTTCCACTCTGGCACTCAAAGGGTGAATTATGTGATCTGAGAACTCTGAATTCGATCTAGATATCGGGGTGAGGATCCACAGTCTCAGGGAGGCAGTGTTCGCTACTAAATCATCTGCACCAATTAACAGCTTCTTCAGTCTTTAAACCAGAGCAGTTTCTCAGGCACTCACACCATGAAATGGGCTTTTTAACTTTGTGAAAGCTAAAGAACGCTTCAGTGCATTAAGGGGTTAAAAAGTTAAAGACCCAATTTACATTAATAGGAAATTGTAATTTAAAAATGAGTCTGTGACCACTTCAGGACAGGCTGCAGCACAACTCTGTACAGCAGCCTGTCAATCTTCATTTCTTCCCCTCCCCAAGGTCAGTACTTTTACACTGTGAGACTGATGTACTCCGAAAAGTGCAATTCTGTGGCATACTAACTGCACCATAGGGGGGAAAAGTACTGATTGATTCAAATGGAGCTTTTAACCCCTTCAATGCTAGAGAGGTCTCCAATGTTCTACAAAGCAATGCACTGGAGACCTCTAACATTCAAGAGATTGAAATCTCAATTTAAATCTACTGGAGTTTGGGGAATGTTTGTTCCATGTGGTGCACTTGGTTTTCCTTTGAGTGGTGCCACTTAAATAGTAACTGCTTAAAAAAAAAAACCTGCTTTTGTCTAGTCCAGCCGATACCATATCACCATTACTTATCCACAGAAGGAAAAAAAACAAAACAAAACATTGAAACTATTTATAATTAAGCCCCAAGTGGGTAGTAAAATTCCTTCCTGACTCTAAATGGAAGTCATATGTTTTCCTGGATCAACATCCTATCTGCTTTGAAACCAACTGTCATCATTCTCAATATTGTTCTGAGGTAAAATGTATCCATTAGTTGTGGAAATCAACTACAATATCTGCAAACAGAGCATTCCAAGGCAAATAATTCCACAACTTTACTGCCCTTACTGTAAAAAAATGCCTTTTGTTTTAGTTGAAAGCACCTTTCTTCCAGTCTCCACCATAGTACATCAGCCTGTGTGTGTGTGTGTGTGTATATGTGCAGGAAAGAAATCAGCATTTCCATTGATTTAACAAGGGGGTTTTAATCCCTTAAATCCTAGAGATGTCCCCAAAGCAGCAATATGTTGGAGACCGCAGTAGCATTTAAGGAGTTAAACGCCCCATTAAAACAAGGGAAATTTGTCCCCCATGATGCAGTTGGTTTGCCCCAGAACTGCTCTACTGTACATGGAATTTAGTGCCTTACAAAAGAAAGGAGGAGAAATTGTGGAGCAAACCATCTGCACCAAAGGGGAAAAATAATTCCCTAAATTTCTCTGCTTTAAAAGGGACATTTGATCCCTTGAATGTTAGAAGCAGACCTCTCTAGCATTCAAGGGGTTAAAAACACAATTTAAAGCAATTTATACTTTATTCCTCCCCTGTATTGCAGTTGGTATGTCCCAGAGTTGCTCAACTCATATTTCTAGGGCCCACAGGATATATACAAGCAGGATTAAAGGGGAACATTTACATTAAAAAAAAAAACCTTTTGAGTTTTAATCAATAAAACTAGATTAGCGTTGTTTGCTGCGTTCTGTGGCACCCTGTATGTGCCGCAGGACTTCCCACCTCCCTTCTAGCTGCCCCTGGGAGCGTGTTCACGATTCCCTTTGTAGTTGTATTTATGTGTATTAATGATACTGCAAGCTCCGTTTACTATGCTACTGAGCTTGTAACTCAGTAGCATGGTAAACGGAGCTTACTTTAACGATAGCCCACATAAATACAACTACGAAGGGAAGCGTGAACACGCTCCCAGGGGCAGATAGAAGGGAGGTGGGAAGTCTTGTGGCACATACCGGGTGCCACAGAACGCAGAAGTGCCCAATTTGAAGTCTTCATATCTCTACTAGTAGGTGAGAAAAAAAACAACAACAACAACTTTTGAGCATTAGTTTTAATCAATAATACTAGACTAGCGTTTTCATATATTTTTTTTTTTTTTATTTATTTTTTTTTAATGTGAACGTTCCCCTTTAAGGAAAAGTCACTATATAGAGTGTAATATGTACAGTTGGGGAAGGAGGTAGAGAGATGGGGGATATGATGTAAATTCAGAAGTAATGTGCTTAAAGGGATAGTAACACTTAATATGTAAAATATATTATATATATATATAAATCTTGAAGGGTTTATCATGCTGAGTAAAACCATGGTATTCTCACTGCTGAGAGGTGTTTGATTCAAAACTTTTATTGCAGCTTAAACTTGAATTCTTTAAGGGCAGTATCTCAGTGGCCTGAAGTGTTACAGTGGTGCTGTTGCTACACCATCCTATGGAGGTTTATGGTCAACTGACCAGAGCTGTCCATAGGATGGTGTAGCAACAGTGCCACTGTACAATTTCAGGCCACTGAGGTACTGCACCTAAAAAATTTACATTTGATCTACAATAACTTTGAATAAAACGCCTCTCGGCAGTGGGGATAAAACTTAATATCTCTTTAAGTACTATTGTACAGAAAGGGTAATAGACTCATGGAACAGCCTCCCAGCAGAGGTGGTACACGCACACACTTAGCGAATTCAGAAATGCCTGGGATAGACATACGTCTGTTCTGAGAACTATGTAAGACTGTATCTTATTATGAAGGAAATGGGCAGATTGGATGGGACAGATGGTTCTTTTCTGATGTCAAAATATGTTTCTGTTTGTTTCAGGGACAATCTGTGTTTTGACTGGGATGGGAGGGATACAACAGTCATCACATTTTACTATAGATACAGGGAGGGACTGGAAGCACCACTAGCTGACTCTGTGAGGATTCTCTGGGTGAATATCCATCCTGCTGCAAAAGCACTTGAGGACATTTTGCTGCTGGGAAACACGGCATTCAAAATCTTTTACTGCTCAAACCAGACTACATGATTCATTTTTCTTTTGCATTCGGTTTCTGACTGTAGTTCTCCATTAAAAGCAATAGCATCAGAGCCACCTAGTGGTGACTTCCTCACAGCAGTTTGCCTTGTTTTTACTCAGAAGGGCAAGCACTACATTCTATGTCTGTGGTGTCCCAGGTGTCTGTGGGAGTATTGCACAGGTTGGCTTATCAATAGGAGGCATGATGGAGTTTATAACAACAATGTCACAGTGCTGGTTTCTCTCATTTTTAGAAGAGACATCCTGAAGTACTATGGATAACAAGAGACAGCGAGTCCGTGTGCAGGGAGCCTGGGCAGGACCCACCAGAACTGCCCCCCGACCAGGTAAAACCCATATGGAAAGTAACAACTTATTGTAGGCGTTTTTATGCAAGTTGTCATCATCTGATCTTAATAATTTCACTAGGGTTGGGCATCCTGTAGCTGGATAAAGAGATCCATATAATGTGATGACCAAGGCCAGGTTTAGCAAATACTTTCACTCACTTTGTGTCATGGGCTGGTTCCTAAGTGCCCTGAGTGCCATCCAGACCATGTACCTAAAACTATTTTCCTATATAAAAAAAAAATCCTAATACAACACAAAGCACTTTCAAAATGACCAACATTGTTTAGGTGATTATATACTTACTAGTTGAACAGCCCGTTACACGGGCCACAGTGCCACTGCCACCCGGTCTCCTTCAGAGCGCCCAGCTCTGTATCAGCCATGACTGCAGCACGCGCAGTAGTGTCTACTGCGCATTTCGCGGCGTTACACACGATTTAGCAAATTATTTTATAGGCTATACTGTGTATGTGTGACTTGGTGCTCTTACTCAGAAAAAAATGAATACATGTATTATGTCAAAACAAAAAGACACTGTTCACATTCCTATTCTAGATATCATATACTTGTATGTTTGTCCGATGCAGCCATGTGTAGTAGAGACTTCCCGAACGCAGATGTTTGTCCGATGCAGTCATGCGCACACTGCCCAAACGCACAGAATGCCGAGAGATGTAGTTCTGCAGTTTTACTCACTTACACTAGTCTTTAGTCATATATAATATATATCGTACCCCTCTAGCCCAAAATGTGACAGTCAGGTTTGTTATAGCCTTTAAAATTAAATTCCACCTCTCCCAGCAGTGAGAGAACTATTGCAGTCCTCTGCAGGAAAATTTCTACAATACATACATTTTCGTAATGAAACTTAACTGCTCCTTTAATAAGGTGCTCCACCTGAAATTCTACAAGATTTCATTGAATTACATTCAAAGTGTTAAAAATGAGGAGGATTAGTCAACAGCTGGCTGAGGATTTTGGGAATTGTAGTCCAACCAAGGTTGGAGAGCCACTTGATGTTCATCCTTGATTCAGTTCATTGGATATTAGAAGAGGTCTCCAACGCATTATAAAGCAATGTGTTGGAGACCTGACTAGCGCCCGGTGGGGTTGTTAATGTTCCATAGTGGACAGACGTGGTGCTATGGGAACCTTGTGTCTCACCCAAGGACCATTTTGTTACTATATAAATGTCACCAGGTTGTGTTCAGGCCAGTGAGAGGCATGTGAGCAATGAAGTAAACAGCAATGGCTAAATTGTTACAAGTGTCTAATTTTGTCCTGTGTCCTCTATAGCATGCAATGCTGTTCCTGCAGAGGAAAGACCCCAAAAGTGGGGCAAGACACAGCCATCAGTAGAGAAGAATTTTGTATACAGAGAACCAGCAGAGGTAAAGCTACAACGTGACTGTCTACAATGAGGACCTCCTCCTTCCTTAAAGGAATAATGAATACAAAAAATATATTTAAGATATTTTCCTGATAAGAAAAGCTAGATTACTTAAGCTGGTGGAAGATTCTTAATTAAAGTTATAACAGCATCTCTATTTCAGTGTTTGGAGACCTATAAAATCTATCGACTGCAGTTCTCATTAGGTACTAATGAAATCGTGCCATCTAGTGGTCACTTCTATACAATTTTTGATGTAAAGAGAAAAGGCAAGAATTCAAACATGTTGAGCTGTTATATCTTTTCAGTGAATTTTCTACTGTTAGTGGGAGTACTTTTTTGTTTTACTTAGCAGGAAACCCCCCCCAAAAGAAATAATACATATAATATTCATACATTTATTTTGTCTTCATGGTAAAGCATTACTATACCTTTTTAGGATGTTTCATCTCGGTGACTGTCCGTTGTCTTATAGGTGAATCGCAGAGTCCCGGAACCACTGGTGATTGAGTGAGTAAAATTCTACTTTATTTGTGACTGTCATGGCAGTTTGCGCTGGGAAGATATATAGTGATGCTTGTCTTATATCTCATTACAAGATTGGTAGATGCCCAGTAAAAAGAATATATGTAGGGCCATATTCAGGAAGCTGAAGAGGAGCAATTCTGGGAAACCTGGATGCTACAGACATATCCCACGCATTGTTCTGCAATGCTTTCAAACTGTCTCTAGCTTCCGTGTCATTAACACAGAAGGGGTATCCAGTGCATTGTGAATCATTCGGTTGGATACCTCTCTGCCACTCAAAAGGTTAACTGATAGTGCAAACAGCTGTCTGTCTGAAATGTATTCTACAGACTCTTGCAAACAAGAATTATTTTATTTTCTGTGGTTGATTGATATCATGGTGGGACTTCTGTATTTGCACCTAGTGAGTTAAAGGGACAGTAATGTTTCATAATAAAAGCAGCTCTAATTAATCATTATAGTATTTGGACTTTGGAGAGTGTTATTTCAATTCTGTCAGAGTTGTAGTACAAGAGTAATTCAATGACAAAGTATCCCCCTCCCGCCCCTTTTACTGATGTAACATTGCTCAGCCAGATCAGAAGGGAGGTGCCCAGTTAGATTGCAGTGGGGGACAATCTTCAATTAAGATAAGGAAAAAACCTGAAAAGCTTGTCAAGGGGGGGGCAGGGCTTTCATTGTTCTCATAGGAAGAAGATTGTCCCCTTCTGTTGTCTGTCTGGTCTATGGACTGGATTCCACATCTGAGAAGAGATGACTTACATTAGGTAAAAGAGGCGGGAGGGGAAACTTTGCTTGTGAATATCTCAAACCATAAAGGTTTCATGTTTTTTTTAATGCCTACAAAATAAAATAAAGATAAAATGAAGTATTACTATCCCTTTAACTAGAGGATTCAAGGAATTTACCTGTCAGCGTCAAATTTAAATATATTTAAACGTGGCTTTATATGCACTATCATTTTGGCCCAGTAGAGAGTGCCAGATTATCACTTTTCAGTGATTGTCCTTTCCTTAGTTCTAGAACCTTTATGGTGGAGAAACACTGCTATTCAGTGTGTTGCACTCACATTATAATTTTGTTATAAACTCAAAGCACAGGAGGCAGAATGTTGGGTCATATGTATAAAGACAAACTTAGAGCAATTGTGAGGTGAACTAACTGCACCGTAAAGATCAAATAAAAAATTATTTTGATTTGAATGGCACTTTTAACCCCTTGAATTCTAGTGTGGTTTCCAAATAATTGTTTTGTTTGTCTCTCAGATCTGCCGGCACCTATGAGATCAGCAAATCTCCTGCTGGAGTGTCCAGGTAAGTGTGTGTGTGTGTGTGTGTGTGTGTGTGTGTGTGTGTGTGGGGGGTGGATGTCACATTTTTTTTTCTCTCCAGACCAGCCTATTAACCCTTTGAGTGCCAGAGGGATGTCCAACACATTGAGAGGCAAAGTTGTTGTACACCCCTTTTGGCTCAAGTTTAAAGGAGCAGTGCTGCTAAAATATTGTTGATCTTATATGGAATAGCATATTTAAACCTTTGTGAGCCAGGAAGGTACCCAATGCATTGCAACACCTATTTAACCCTTCGAGTGTCAGACGAGTATCCAACACATTGCGATGGATACCTCCCTGGCACTCAGAAGGATAAATAAATGACTATCATGTTTTACAAAGTCTGTGGATTTAGTAAAAAGACTGGATCTGAGCTGTAAAGCCTCAAAACTGTACCTGCCAATTGCTGGGCTCAACCCTGCGTTTGTCGCTCACAGCCACAAATTTCACTGAGTGTTACTCACGGCTCTATAGACTGCTACGGTCAGGTTATCAAGAGTGTTCCTTGCAGTCTGTGACAGCTGTTGGTTCTGGCCCCACATTAATCTGAATTGTGAGACTCCAAGGAGTAGGAAATGTTTATTATGTATGTTTCCTGACTAGTAAAACAAGGGGACGTCCACTGCTGAGAGATGGTTCGTTCCAATGTTATAAGAGTTTAAAGGGATAGTAATGTTTCAAAATAAATGCAGCTCCAATTATTCTTTATAATTTTTGGGTCATGTAGAGTGGTATTATTATAATTCTCTATAATTTAATTATTCTGGAACTACAAATCATATTGTGTCCCCCTACCGCCCCTTTTACCTAGTGTAAGCCAGCTCCCCTCAGATGTGGAATCCAGTTGGTTGACCAGATAGCTGTCAGCGAGGGACCATCTTCTTACTGTGATCATAAGGAAAACCCTGCCACTTTATAATTCAGTTACTCTTGAACTACACATCATAGAGAATGATAATAACGCTCTACATGGCCCAAAAAAACTATAAATAATAATCGGAACTGCTTTTATTTTGAAACATTACTATCCATTTAAGGTGCTGTTCTTTGTGTTTTTTCCTTTTTTTATTTTAATAGTGTTCTTTAGTGTCTGGAGAGCTCGCCTCCAGTTAATTTGGTGTCCAGACAGTTATCCTATAGCATTCTATACAGTGGATATAAAAAGTCTACACACCCCTGTTAAAATGCCAGGTTCTTGTGATGTTAAAGAATGAGTCCAAGATAAATCATGTCAGAAATTTTTCCACCTTTAATGTGACCTATAACGTGAACAATTCAATTGCAAAACAAACTGAAATCGTTGAGGGGGAAAAATAAAAAAACTCGCAATAACCTGGTTGCATTAGTGTGCACACGGGTCAAGTGAAACTTCTGTTTTGCTAAATAAGTAGTGTTTCTACAAAGCACTAGGCGAACTGGGGTCATTCTTAGGCAAATCAATGCAAATCAATGGGTCAAATGGACAGCAATGTCCCATAAAAATTGTTTCTAGTTTTGTAGAGCTTAAAATAATAAACTAAGTACCACAAATCCTATCTCTCAAACCGCTATGGTTTGAGAGATATAGGCATTGAAAGTTCACCCCTCCCTCCTCTTCTCCTGATGTCAGCTGTAAAGCTGACAGTAGGAGATATGAGTCGTATAACTCGAGGAGACTCTGCAGCAGAGCCGAAATCCCATTGTTTAAAAAGAACTACTTCATTGGAAAGGTCTACAAAGTGTGCCTGATTTGCAAGCACACTTTGTTAACCTTTCCAATGAAATAATTCTTTTTAAATAATGTGATTTCGGCTCTATTGCAGAGCCGCCTGCTGGTCCCCGGACCGGGATCTCCTGTTGTCAGCTAGACACTGACGTCAGGAGAAGGGGGGGGGACTTTCAGTGCCTATATCTCTCAAACCATAGCTGTTTGAGAGATAGGGTTTGTAGCACTTAGTTTATTGTTTTAAGCCCTACAAAACTAGAAACAATTTTTATGGGACATTAGTGTCCCTTTAAAGACCTCTAACTTCCATGGGGTTAAAAGACCCATTTAAAGCCGACCTAGCACTTTGAAAACAGCTTTGCCCACATATTACAAAAACGTTGCAATATTTATATCTTGTATAGCTTGTATAATTTGTTTGTTTATTTTGTATTTGTATGTTCAAAGTTCTCCAGTCCTAGGCCATAAAACTAAATGAGCAGATAGCAATCACCAGAGCAGGAGGTAACTGCCATAAGGTCTTGGGCCCTCTGCTTTAATGGGAGTTTATCCAGAGAACGTGTATATCGTAAACTGTCAGGCCAACACCCAGGGGGTTTGGCCTCTTAGAAGTAACTGTAGAATGTATTTAATATGGGTTTTGGATAAAAACAGGGAATTTCGTTGTAACAACTGGAACGGAGAACCTTTACCATCTGAAGTTCCCACAAGAGCTCTTATATCTCATATAAATATAATATAATAAAATATATGGCTCATTTTATAATTTATGTCTCCTCAGGAGACACGCACACCCAGGGGCGGCAGTAAGGAGGGATTATTCGTGTCCTCCTCCTTGATGCCACTTTTGCAGATACAGTGGGGGCATGATTGGAGGAGAGGGTTCTGACCTTAGTCTGTCTCCCCCACATGTTGCTCCGTGTAGCAGAGTTTAGCAGACCATAAAAAAACCCACTTCTCCACAACACACACAAACATTGAGAACCGGAGCAGCACAGACAGTGGGAAGTATTTTCAGCAGCCTCCCCCTCATACACCCTGACGGTGCTCACACATATCTTTATTTCTTAAAATACATGGACATCTGTTTACCACTGAAGCTGACTTTTTACTATGTGATGTACATCATCCTATCTGTATTTTATCGAATACCAATGTAGTGATGCTGTTGGCATCTGTGTTTTTTGGACTATTGTATTGTTGACTCTAAAATATACTGAGGAGTGGGCCTATATGCGAATAATATTAGAAACCAAAAAACACTATTGACATTTACCAAATGTCATATCTTTATTGGGGTAATCCCTAAAAAAATATAGCACTATATAGCAATATGAAATATAAAAATGTTGTACCAGAGCAGTAATATACAAGATACAATAAAATCATATAATGGTTGAACTTATGGGGAGGAGATTTGTAGTACAGGGGACGTCCTGCAGAGCTGGGGAGGGAGGTGGGAGGAGACCTGTAGTACAGGGGACGTCCTGCAGAACTGGGGAGGGAGGTGGGAGGAGACCTGTAGTACAGGGGACGTCCTGCAGAACTGGGGAGGGAGGTGGGAGGAGATTTGTAGTACAGGGGACGTCCTGCAGAACTGGGGAGGGAGGTGGGAGGAGATCTGTAGTACAGGGGACGTCCTGCAGAACTGGGGAGGGAGGTGGGAGGAGATTTGTAGTACAGGGGACGTCCTGCAGAGCTGGGGAGGGAGGTGGGAGGAGACCTGTAGTACAGGGGACGTCCTGCAGAGCTGGGGAGGGAGGTGGGAGGAGATCTGTAGTACAGGGGACGTCCTGCAGAACTGGGGAGGGAGGTGGGAGGAGATCTGTAGAACAGGGGACGTCCTGCAGAACTGGGGAGGGAGGTGGGAGGAGATCTGTAGAACAGGGGACGTTCTGCAGAGCTGGGGAGGGAGGTGGGAGGAGATTTGTAGTACAGGGGACGTTCTGCAGAGCTGGGGAGGGAGGTGGGAGGAGATTTGTAGTACAGGGGACGTCCTGCAGAGCTGGGGAGGGAGGTGGGAGGAGATTTGTAGTACAGGGGACGTCCTACAGAGCTGGGGAGGTAGGTGGGAGGAGATTTGTAGTACAGGGGACGTCCTGCAGAACTGGGGAGGGAGGTGGGAGGAGACCTGTAGTACAGGGGACGTCCTACAGAACTGGGGAGGGAGGTGGGAGGAGACCTGTAGTACAGGGGACGTCCTACAGAGCTGGGGAGGTAGGTGGGAGGAGATTTGTAGTACAGGGGACGTCCTACAGAGCTGGGGAGGGAGGTGGGAGGAGATCTGTAGTACAGGGGACGTCCTGCAGAGCTGGGGAGGGAGGTGGGAGGAGATTTGTAGTACAGGGGACGTCCTGCAGAACTGGGGAGGGAGGTGGGAGGAGATCTGTAGTACAGGGGACGTCCTGCAGAGCTGGGGAGGGAGGTGGGAGGAGATCTGTAGTACAGGGGACGTCCTACAGAGCTGGGGAGGTAGGTGGGAGGAGATCTGTAGTACAGGGGACGTCCTACAGAGCTGGGGAGGTAGGTGGGAGGAGATTTGTAGAACAGGGGACGTCCTGCAGAACTGGGGAGGGAGGTGGGAGGAGATTTGTAGAACAGGGGACGTCCTGCAGAACTGGGGAGGGAGGTGGGAGGAGACTTGTAGTACAGGGGACGTCCTGCAGAACTGGGGAGGGAGGTGGGAGGAGATCTGTAGTACAGGGGACGTCCTGCAGAGCTGGGGAGGGAGGTGGGAGGAGATCTGTAGTACAGGGGACGTCCTGCAGAGCTGGGGAGGGAGGTAGGAGGAGATTTGTAGTACAGGGGACGCCCTGCAGAGCTGGGGAGGGAGGTAGGAGGAGATTTGTAGTACAGGGGACGCCCTGCAGAACTGGGGAGGGAGGTGGGAGGAGATTTGTAGTACAGGGGACGTCCTGCAGAGCTGGGGAGGGAGGTGGGAGGAGATTTGTAGTACAGGGGACGTCCTGCAGAGCTGGGGAGGGAGGTGGGAGGAGATTTGTAGTACAGGGGACGTCCTGCAGAGCTGGGGAGGGAGGTGGGAGGAGATTTGTAGTACAGGGGACGTCCTGCAGAGCTGGGGAGGGAGGTGGGAGGAGATCTGTAGTACAGGGGACGTCCTGCAGAACTGGGGAGGGAGGTGGGAGGAGATCTGTAATATAGGGGACGTCCTGCAGAGCTGGGGAGGGAGGTGGGAGGAGATCTGTAGTACAGGGGACGTCCTGCAGAGCTGGGGAGGGAGGTGGGAGGAGACTTGTAGTACAGGGGACGTCCTGCAGAGCTGGGGAGGGAGGTGGGAGGAGATTTGTAGTACAGGGGACGTCCTGCAGAGCTGGGGAGGGAGGTGGGAGGAGACCTGTAGTACAGGGGACGTCCTACAGAGCTGGGGAGGTAGGTGGGAGGAGATTTGTAGTACAGGGGACATCCTGCAGAGCTGGGGAGGGAGGTGGGAGGAGATTTGTAGAACAGGGGACGTCCTGCAGAACTGGGGAGGGAGGTGGGAGGAGATTTGTAGTACAGGGGACGTCCTGCAGAACTGGGGAGGGAGGTGGGAGGAGATTTGTAGTACAGGGGACGTCCTGCAGAGCTGGGGAGGGAGGTGGGAGGAGACCTGTAGTACAGGGGACGTCCTGCAGAGCTGGGGAGGGAGGTGGGAGGAGATCTGTAGTACAGGGGACGTCCTGCAGAACTGGGGAGGGAGGTGGGAGGAGATCTGTAGAACAGGGGACGTCCTGCAGAACTGGGGAGGGAGGTGGGAGGAGATCTGTAGAACAGGGGACGTTCTGCAGAGCTGGGGAGGGAGGTGGGAGGAGATTTGTAGTACAGGGGACGTTCTGCAGAGCTGGGGAGGGAGGTGGGAGGAGATTTGTAGTACAGGGGACGTCCTGCAGAGCTGGGGAGGGAGGTGGGAGGAGATTTGTAGTACAGGGGACGTCCTACAGAGCTGGGGAGGTAGGTGGGAGGAGATTTGTAGTACAGGGGACGTCCTGCAGAACTGGGGAGGGAGGTGGGAGGAGACCTGTAGTACAGGGGACGTCCTACAGAACTGGGGAGGGAGGTGGGAGGAGACCTGTAGTACAGGGGACGTCCTACAGAGCTGGGGAGGTAGGTGGGAGGAGATTTGTAGTACAGGGGACGTCCTACAGAGCTGGGGAGGGAGGTGGGAGGAGATCTGTAGTACAGGGGACGTCCTGCAGAGCTGGGGAGGGAGGTGGGAGGAGATTTGTAGTACAGGGGACGTCCTGCAGAACTGGGGAGGGAGGTGGGAGGAGATCTGTAGTACAGGGGACGTCCTGCAGAGCTGGGGAGGGAGGTGGGAGGAGATCTGTAGTACAGGGGACGTCCTACAGAGCTGGGGAGGTAGGTGGGAGGAGATCTGTAGTACAGGGGACGTCCTACAGAGCTGGGGAGGTAGGTGGGAGGAGATTTGTAGAACAGGGGACGTCCTGCAGAACTGGGGAGGGAGGTGGGAGGAGATTTGTAGAACAGGGGACGTCCTGCAGAACTGGGGAGGGAGGTGGGAGGAGACTTGTAGTACAGGGGACGTCCTGCAGAACTGGGGAGGGAGGTGGGAGGAGATCTGTAGTACAGGGGACGTCCTGCAGAGCTGGGGAGGGAGGTGGGAGGAGATCTGTAGTACAGGGGACGTCCTGCAGAGCTGGGGAGGGAGGTAGGAGGAGATTTGTAGTACAGGGGACGCCCTGCAGAGCTGGGGAGGGAGGTAGGAGGAGATTTGTAGTACAGGGGACGCCCTGCAGAACTGGGGAGGGAGGTGGGAGGAGATTTGTAGTACAGGGGACGTCCTGCAGAGCTGGGGAGGGAGGTGGGAGGAGATTTGTAGTACAGGGGACGTCCTGCAGAGCTGGGGAGGGAGGTGGGAGGAGATTTGTAGTACAGGGGACGTCCTGCAGAGCTGGGGAGGGAGGTGGGAGGAGATTTGTAGTACAGGGGACGTCCTGCAGAGCTGGGGAGGGAGGTGGGAGGAGATCTGTAGTACAGGGGACGTCCTGCAGAACTGGGGAGGGAGGTGGGAGGAGATCTGTAATATAGGGGACGTCCTGCAGAGCTGGGGAGGGAGGTGGGAGGAGATCTGTAGTACAGGGGACGTCCTGCAGAGCTGGGGAGGGAGGTGGGAGGAGACTTGTAGTACAGGGGACGTCCTGCAGAGCTGGGGAGGGAGGTGGGAGGAGATTTGTAGTACAGGGGACGTCCTGCAGAGCTGGGGAGGGAGGTGGGAGGAGACCTGTAGTACAGGGGACGTCCTACAGAGCTGGGGAGGTAGGTGGGAGGAGATTTGTAGTACAGGGGACATCCTGCAGAGCTGGGGAGGGAGGTGGGAGGAGATTTGTAGAACAGGGGACGTCCTGCAGAACTGGGGAGGGAGGTGGGAGGAGATTTGTAGTACAGGGGACGTCCTGCAGAACTGGGGAGGGAGGTGGGAGGAGATTTGTAGTACAGGGGACGTCCTGCAGAGCTGGGGAGGGAGGTGGGAGGAGATTTGTAGTACAGGGGACGTCCTGCAGAGCTGGGGAGGGAGGTGGGAGGAGATTTGTAGTACAGGGGACGTCCTGCAGAGCTGGGGAGGGAGGTGGGAGGAGATTTGTAGAACAGGGGACGTCCTGCAGAGCTGTGCAGTACAGTTTGTCCCGTGGAAAAGGGAAATGGTGACATCAATGGGAAATGTTAAAAGCAAATATCTCAAAGATTTCATTTATAAAATAAAAAAAAAAAAACACACACTAACAACCTATAGACAATTTCATTAGTTCCCATGACATCGAGTGTCCTAAAGGTGAAAGGTCCACTTTAAATCATTGTGAATTTTGGTGTATTCTGTGTGATGCACTTGGATTGAATTGTTGCAGTACTTCTTCAGTGTCACTAACACACCTAGAACTCCAGATAGATGTAGTATCCCGAGATCTGTTCCACCACAACTTCCAGCAGGGAACGCCACTGAAGATTCATTATTGTTGTCGCCATCCAATCCGGCATGTGTATAAGGTGAAACGTGCAGCAATCCACAGGCAAAACAGCTGCACAGTATTTATAAAATAAACCTCTTGAATATGAGCGGTCTCCGGCGTAATGCTTCACAATTCACCACGACATCTATAGCATTTAAAGGGCCCAGTGGATCTTTATTTGTTCCATTCTTTCTTTACTCATTTGTCCTTTGTTTCAGAAAATGAGTAATCGTATAACTCCAGTAAGATTTGTATAAAGTGTAGAGAAAATAATATATGGTCATGAAGGTTTGGACAAAAAGTATCAGCCAAACTGAATTTTGCAGAGCAAGCGAAGAGTTTTAGGAACACATATAAGGGTGTACATGTGTATAGATCAGGGCTGGGTAATGCTAAGCCTCCAGCTGTTGCTGGACTACAAATCCCATACGATTTTTAGTCCTTGATATAGATGCAAACAATGTACCTCCAAAACATAGAAGCCAGGAGTAACCTTTTAAGAGTGCAGGCTCCCACACTCCTGAGATTTGTCCACCCAGTGTAAGATATGAATACCAGGAACACCAAATAAAAGAACAATAAAGGGATAGTAATACTTAGTTTTATCTTTATTTTATTTTGTAGGCATTAAAAAAACATGAAGAACGATATAAGTCTTATCTCTCAAACCTTTATGGTGAGAGATATTCACAAGCAAAGTTCCCCTCCTGCCCCTTTTACCTAGTGTAAGCCATCTCTTCTCAGATGTGGAATCCAGTCCATAGACCAGACGGATAACAGCAGGGGACAATCTTCTTCCTATGAGAACAATGAAAGTCCTGCCCCCCTTGACAGGTTTTTCAGGTTTTTCCCTTATCTTAATTGAAGATTGTCCCTCTCTGCAGTCTACCTGGGCACCTCCCTTCTGATCTGGCTGAACAGTGTTACATCAGTAAAAGGGGCGGGAGGGGGATACTTTATCATTGAATTACTCTTGAACTACAACTCTGACAGAATTGAAATAACACTCTCCGAAGTCCAAATACTATGAAGATTAATTAGAGCTGTTTTTATTATGAAACATTACTATCCGAAATCACATTACTTAAAATAATTCATTAATGGGAAAGATCTACAAAGTGTGCTTGCAAACCAGGCACACCTTTTTAGACCTTTCCACTGAATTAATTGTTTTTAAGTAATGAGATTCGGGCTCTGCTACAGAGCCTCCTTGAGTCGTACGACTCGATTCTCCTGCTGTCAGCTTTACAGCTGACATCAGGAGAAGGGGAAGGAGGGGGGGGACTTTGAATCCCTATATCTCTCAAACCATAGCGGTTTGAAAGATAGGGTTTGGAGCGATTTGATTAATATTTTAAACTCTACATTACTGTAAAAACAATTTTGGGACATTACTGTCCCTTTAAATTTATATTGTAGGAGTTTTCATATTCAGTATAACAAGTGTGTGGTGTTTTTTTTTTTTGGTTTTGTTTTTTTTTGGGTGTTTTTTTTGGGTGTTTTTTTTTTTTTTTTTTTTTTTTTTAAACCTGTTGAGAACCACAGTGGATGGATTAATAAATCAGACTGGTATTACCTTTAATAACCTTTGACTAAAGTATCTCCCCGCAGTAAAGGTACTCTCATTTTACTTGACAGGAGAAGCCCTACAAAATATTTAGTGTTTAACCCCAAACAGGATGGTTACAAGCTTAATGGGCTTGCTATATATAGGTTTTTGATGTTATGTTACATTACCTTGTTTAACCAGTCTGCCTTTGCACCCCTCTGGCACTCAAAGCCCCCCCCCTCCCCCCCCCGGTAGAGTGAAGTTGTTCATGAATTCATGGCTTCTTTTCAAAGCGCTTTTTATAATAATGCAACTTGATTTTCCCAGGCTGCGCCTCTTCCCCTCATTTATTGACCCCAAAGAAGCTGATTGGATGTTTCAGCAGCTGCATCGGGAGATTCCCTGGAGTCAGAAGACAAATGTGAGACCAGGTGAATTCTGACACTTTATAGTGCTAAACCAGAGCTCCCCACAAGAGGGCACTAATGTTATGAGATGGTTCCACATTACCTTACTAGATTTCAGATTCATTTCCTCCTTTTTTGATCTCTGCTTTTTGTTAAACTGGATTTAACATTTTGCATGCCACAGGGAGGGGTGATCAGTCGGACAACTATCTGGCATACAAAGCATTAGAGGCAAATCCAGTGAACTGCAAGGCTAGTACTTTGTATTACAGTGTTAGTTTGGGGTCTCTATCTACTGGTCACAGTATCCTTTTGGTTAATTAAATGCAGTGTATGGTTTACTTTCCAGTTAATAATAATGTGTTGGACATTATTTTTCCACCCACAAAAGCTCCAGTAGGTAATGTAATCCTATTATTTATTTTTATTTGGGAGATCAAACCAGGAATACTTCTACCTGTCGTGTATCTGTGTACACTTAGGGCCATTTGGAAAGGAAACCAATTGCCCCATTGGAAATCTCCATGCATTTAAATTGGGATTTTAAAGGGCTAGTAATGTTTCTAAAAAACAGCAGCTCCAATTAATCTTCATATTATTTAGGCCATGCAGAGTGTTGTTTCAATACTGCCAGAGTTGTAGTTCAAGAGTAATTGAATGATAAAGTATCCCCCTCCTGCCCCTTTTACCTAGTGTAACACTGCTCAGCTCAGTTGTGGAATCTGGTCTCTTGACCGAACAGGTCACAGCAAGGGACAATCTTCTTACTGTGACCATGAGGTAATATCTGACCCCCTTAACAGGTGTTTTAGGTTTTTCCTTATGATCACTGAAGATTGTCCCTCTTTGTGATCCATCTGGAACAGTCTTGCTGCTCTGAGGTGAGCAGTGTTACATCAGTACAGGAGGGGGATACTTTATCATTCAATTACACTTGTACTACAACTCTGACAGTATTGAAATAACACTCTCCATGGCCCAAATACTATGAAGATTAATTGGATCTGCTTTTATTCTGAAACATTACTAACACTTTAATTACTTGAATGCTAGAAAGGTTTCCAGCGCATTCAGAAGAAATGCATTGGTGACCACTCTAGCATTCAAGGGGGGTTTTGTACTAAGACTTGATAAAGAGGTGATAAAGCGGAGATGACTTCTTCAGTGATATCACTTCTCCAGTTTCTATGTTATTCTTTGGAGTCGATGCACTAAGATCTCCAAAGTTTAAATGTTAGTGCATTGGTTCCATAGAATAACATAGGAATTAGAAAAGTGATATCACTGGAGAAGTCATCTCCCTTTATCACCTCTTTATCACCCGTTGGTGCATAACTCTCCAGGAGTTAAAAAGACCCTTTTTAGGTCAGTTGTGATTTTTGTTTTTTCCCTGTGGCAGTTTATTATTTTTCCTTATGATGCAATTGGTTTACCACAAAATGGCTCCACTTTATCTTTGTGCATGTGAAGCTAAGTGTCTGACTGGTCGTGTCAGCTGGTAACATTGCAGCTTCTCTTTCCACTAGATGGATCGTATCAGGAGCCACGGCTTACCTGCTGGTATGGAGAGCTCCCCTACACTTACTCTCGATCTACAATGCAGCCGAATCCCCACGTATGCATCTAACTGACCTTTCACCTCTGACCAGCCCAAACTGTATGCATCACTGACCGTCAGACCCAGATGATTTTTTTTGTTTGGCTCTTCATACGTTCATCTCCCTGTAATGATATTTGTGACACCCAGTAGTAAAGCGGATAGTGCAGTTCTCTTGGCAGGGATGGATTTACAATCCAGGAGACCATAAGCATGCCACCCTAGGAGCTCCTAGCCCTCTGTGGGAACAGACAGTAGATCACAGTTATGGAAGCTTCATGTCTCCAACTCTTGGGGACTAAAACTCGCTCCATCCATAGTCAGGTCTGGCTGGAGATGATGGTTGTAGTCTCAAACAGCTGCAGTGCCAAAGTCAGCCTGCTTCTATTCGTAGTCACACACACTGTTGTGAGTGTCAGAAAATACCCATGGCCTAGGGGCTGGCTAACTGCAGCCCTCCACTTGTTATTGGTCAGCAACTCCCATCATTGATAAATGATTTAGGTAAATTAGAAGAATGGACAAGAGTGTGGCAGCTGCAGTTTAATGTTGATAAATGTAAAATAATGCACTTGGGACATAAAAATCTAAAGGAAAAATATACTATTCAGGGTACTGTGCTGTCAGCGGCAAAAGAGGAAAGGGATTTGGGAGTAATTATTTCTATCGACTTAAAGGTAGGCAGGCAATGTAATAAAGCAGCGGGGAATGCAAGCAGGGTGCTGGGTTGTATAGCTAGGGACATTAGTAGCAGAAAAAGGGAAGTGGACATACCACTCTACAGATCTCTAGTTAGACCTGACCTAGAGTATTGTGTACAGTACTGGAGACCCCATCTTCAGAAGGATATAGATACTCTAGAGAGAAAATTCACAGATGGAAAAGAAATATCAGGATAGACTAAAGGATCTGAACATGTATAGCTTGTAGGAGCAGAGAAAGATAGAGGGGATATGATAGAAACATTCAAATAAATGAAGAGATTCAACAAAAGTGCGGGAGGGAATTACATTTCAAAGGAGTAAAAATGTTAGGACGAGGCCATAACTTAAACATAGAGGGACTTAGGTTTAGATGTAATGTAAGTTTTACTTCACTGAGAGGATAGTAGATAAGTGGAATAGACTACCAGCAGAAGTGGTAGAGGTTAACACAATGAAGAAATGTAACAATGCACAGGATAGGCATAAGGCTGTCCTAAACATAAGACAAGACCAAGGACCAAGTAAGGTTTGAGGCTTTTACAGTAGGAAAATGGGCGAATAGATGGGCCAAATGGTTCTTATCTGCCATCAAATTCTATGTTTCTATCATCCTTAGCTGGCTGAGAATGATGGGAATTGTAATCTACCAGTAACCGGTGGTTCAGTAACAAGTGAGTGCTGCAGTTATCCAGCCCACGCTGCCTGTACCTACCTTGGCCTATAATACAAAACACAGAAAAACACTCTTAAAGCGGAACTATCATCCACATTATATTGAGCCCCAAATACTACTAATAATAATAGCGATATGCATCTATGTTCTTGTAATTTCAATAATAATTGCGGCATTGGTGAAAAACAGACCTTTATAGGCAGACAGGCATCGGTAGGGATCTTGCCGTAGGCGCTCTCTGTGCCGTCAGTCCCCTCTGGTGCCTTAAGGTAACAGGCACTGAACTCTCCAGTCGTGGAGGAGAAGGGGGTGGACAGCGCAGACACAGAGATGCCTTCTCTGCAAGATATCTGAGCCGTTCCCCGCTGCCTGTCTGCCTATAAAGGCCTATTTTTCACTAATGTCTCATTTATTATTGAAATTATAAGAACGTAGAATGCATATCGACATTATTAGTAGTAGTAGATGGGGCACAATATAATGTGGATGATAGTTCTGCTTTAACCGTTGGAATGCCAGTGAGATATCCAGTGCATTGCAATGCATTGGATACCTCGCTGGCACTCAAAGGGTTAAAGGTACAGAAACTTTATAGTTTTGTTTCTTGCAAAGTAAAACAGGAGAACTGCCTCTATCAGGTTTTTTTTCCCTCTCCAAAAATTGTTACAGTACAAACATGTCCTTTTTTGTTTTTTTTCCCTTCTTCCTTCTCCATTAACCCTTTGAGTGCGAGAGGGTACTCAAAGGGTTAAACCACAGTATTTTACTGTTGTTGCCTGGTGGTGCTGTTCATAACACTTGCTATGAAGATTCATTGTCAGTAACTCCAGTTCTTACAGAAACTGCGTCTCCGATACCAGGAAGTAGGAGACCAGGAAGTAGGCCAGAGGAAGGAAACCTGTCTCCTCACATGTTGCAGATTACAATTCCCATCTTCCTTAACCAACCAGTGGCTAGTAAGGAATTATGGGATTGTAATTCCCAACAGCTAGAGAGCCAAAGTTTCCCTAGATGTGAACTAGGCTATATGCACAATACCAAAAGTGGGGAAGCTCTGGGGAAAACCAGCTGAAAAATAGGGGTGCAAAAAAAGATTCCCATTGATTCAAATTTGGCTTTTAACCCCTTGAATGCTACAGAGGGGTTAAAGCCCCCCATTTAAATGAATGGGGATTTTAAATCCTTCTCATGGTTTGTAGTTTGCCCAGAGTTGCCCACTTTTGTCTTTGGGAGTATAACCTAGTGGTGTTGATGTTTCTGGACTTTTCTGCAGAGAGCTTGTTAACCGTATGAGTGCCAGGCAGGGTGTGTAGCACATTGCGTGCCCTCCTGGCAGTCAAACAATTCAGTCACTCTGCTTCTTGTATCTGTAGTGGCACCCCCTGCTGACCATGCTGAAAGACCGCATAGAGGAAGTGACCGGGCACAGCTTCAACTCGCTGCTCTGTAACCTTTACAGACACGACAAGGACAGCATAGACTGGCACAGCGATGACGAGCCAGCCCTGGGCAGGAATCCCGTCATTGCTTCGCTCAGCCTCGGCGAGACACGCAACTTCCAGATGAGAAGGAAGCCTCCCCCGGTGAGTGACCTGTAGTGGGAAATGTGGTTATGGTGGAAATAAACTTGTAAGAATAAGTGGCTCTTAAAGGGGAACAATCACCTCTATACAAGTCTGCCTCTGTGTAATGTTCCTATAGTGATAACATGTAATCTGTGTTGTGTTATATATATATATAATGCAGACTATGGTGAAATCTAAATTTTTTTAAAGCAGAACTTTCATGTTAAATACATTGCCCCAGAATATATTACTAACGTAGCAATATGCAAAGCTATACTAGCCTTAAGCTCAATAAGTCTGTGGTAGTTCAGTAAAATCACATCTCCTGTAGGCATCGGGCTGCACAGAGCTTACAAGAGAAGCTCTGTGTGCCTGCGTGGATAGTCCCTTCCTGTGCCTTAAGGCACCAAAGAACGTCACCACCAATTCTGGCAGGGAATGGGACAGACAGCGCAGACTCAAAAGCACATTTCCTCCAAGATGTTTGTGCTGTCTGTTGTCTGGTTCCTGCCAAAGATGTGATTTTACTGAACTACCACTGACTTATTGAGCTTAAAGGGATAGTAATACTTAAAATGTAAAAAAATATATGTTGTAGGGTTTATCCCCCGAGTAAAACAAGAGTACTCCCACTGCTGAAAGGTGTTTCATTCAAAAGTTATTAATTTTCAAATTTGAATTTTTTAGGTGCAATATCACAGTGGCCTGAAATTGTACAGTGGCACTGTTGCTACACGATCCTATGGACAGCTCTGGTCCCGGGACCATAAATCTCCATAGGATGGTGTAGCAACAGCGCCACTGTACAATTTCAGGCCACTGTGATATTGCACCTAAAAAATTCAAATCTGAAAATTAATAACTTTTGAATGAAACACCTTTCAGCAGTGGGAGTACTCTTGTTTTACTCAGGGGGATAAACCCTACAACATATTTTTTTTTCAGTATTGCTAGGTTAGTAATATATTCTGGGGCAATGTAATTAACATGAAGTTCCGCTTTAAAAAGGAGCCTGTGACGTCACTTCAGGACTGGCTAAGGGTACAGCTCTGTCCCGCAGCCTGTCAATCTTCATGTGTTCCCTCCCCAAGTATTGCCTCATTCCAACCTAGCCAATGAGAGAGTTCCACCTTGCATGGAGAAGTCCTCCATCATCAGAGGAGGTTGGAATGAGGCACTACATGTGTTGTATACTCCTCTGGCACTCAAAGGGTTAAGTAAGCAAATAAGTGTTTCAGTGAACTGAACTTGGTGGGTTTTAATTACATAAGAATGATCCCTCTTTATGGGTTTTATCAGTGGCTGATTAAAAAAAGTGTCCAAAAGAAGCCACTTTTACCTTTTTATTTAGCAAGATTTAAGAGCGTTCTCACCAAAGAAAAAGTTTTTTTAAAAAAGCTGTCTAGGATTATAGAATATTTGAACCCCGTAAGGACTGGAGACGGCCCTGGCATGTCACCGTTGCCCATGCCTAAAGGACCGGTGACGGTTCTGACAAGTCATGGGTTTCATGATCGCAGTGCTCTTGTAGGAGTGCTGTGATCACTACGGGAGTCTGAAACTGACCTCTCCAAGACTGGAGAGGTCAGTTTCAGCCTCCCTTTTGGTGAGCCAGTACACAAGATCGCTTACATGTGTGGGCTTTCTGAATGACCTCTGAGGTCCTTAAGGTTAATCCATCCCCTGGACTTGCGGACGTTACGGGGTTAATGGATTTGAGCACTTTTCCATTTTTGCTGATGATGTTCCTTTAAATACTAGTTTCTAGTTTAATGTTTTAGTACAAGTCTGGATATCGCAGGTTTAACACAACACTAATGCTAAAATTTGAATTACTCTGATACGTTATTGTTTACATACTTTGAACACTGTAATACGTGACCTTTTGGGCAAAAGAGGAAGAACTCTGACGCAAACCAGCTGTGTCCCAGACAAATAGATTGCAGGCAAAAACATACTGGACCAGAGGATGGATAACTAGTCCCATTGGTTGATATGGGAATATGCAATGCGTTGGAGACCTCTCTAGCATTCAAGAGGCTAAAAGCCCAGTTAAAGGGATAGTAATGTTTCATAATAAAAACAGCTCTAATTAATCATCATAGTATTTGGACTTTGGAGAGTGTTATTTCAATTCTGTCAGAGTTGTAGTACAAGAGTAATTCAATGACAAAATATCCCCCTCCCGTCCCTTTTACTGATGTAACACTGCTCAGCCAGAGCAGAAGGGAGGTGTCCAGGTAGACTGCAGAAAGGGACAATCTTCAGTTAAGATACGGGAAAAACCTGAAAAACTTGTCAAGGCGGGAGCAGGGATTTCATTGTTCTCATAGGAAGAAGATTATCCCCTTCTGTTATCTGTCTGGTCTATGGACTGGATTCCACATCTGAGAAGAGATTGCTTACACTAGGTAAAAGGGGCGGGAGGGGAAACTTTGCTTGTGAATATCTCTCAAACCATAAAGGTTTGAGAGATAAGACTTATATCGTTCTACATGTTTTTTTAATGCCTACAAAATAAAATAAAATAAAACTAAGTATAACTATCCCTTTAAAGTCAGTGGGAATGGTTTGACTCAGTAAAATTAAGGCAGAACTATCACTCACTTAAAAGTGCTGTTTTCTCAATGATTGGCAAGAGGAGGTTGCATGGTACCTTAAGGTACAGACAGCACAGGCACAAAGATGCTTCTATGGCAAAATGCCTGGGTGTGAGCCTCATAAGAACTTAGATTTCTAAATAATGCCGGACTTAAGAATTTTATGTCGGAACGGATTATGCATTAACTTTCCCCACTGCTTCGAATTATAAAATGATTTATATGCTTAACGCTATTGCAAACATTAATTGGGGGCAGTTTTATATGAGTGATAGTTCTGCTTTAACAGAAAATCCCCTTCTCATTCTGTCAGATCATAGATTGGGTCATCTGATGGCCTCTAGCTGTTGTTGGATGACAAGTCCCATCATCCTCAGTGGGCAGTGATACTTATGCACAAAAGAAAAGCTCTAACTACATTGTTATACTATTTAAGTGACCGGCCATTACGGAAACACCTGATGGAAGTGGGGACACTGAGGCCAAAGTAGTAAGAATCGGAGCAATTTTAGAGCCAACTAACTGCACCATATGGGGCAAATAATAATTTTATTTTTGTTTTTAAATGGGTCTTTTAACTTCTTGAATTCTATAGTGGTCTTTAATGCATTGCTTTGTAGACTTCTTTGGCATTTAAGGGGATGGAAGCCGTATTTATTTCAACAGGGAGTCTTTTTGCACTTATAATGCAGTTGGTTTGTGCCAGAATAGCTTGTTTCTTCTCTGTGTAAGGCCCAGTGGGAGCATGTTTGGGAGTTGGAGCCATTTTCCTGATAATGTGCACAGGCTTCACTTTATGATCACTGTCATCCTGCAGGAAGAACAAGGTGATTTCACTCATGTGGAGCGTGTGCATGTACCACTCGACCACGGGACACTGCTGCTCATGGAGGGGGCAACACAAGAGGACTGGCAGGTGAGCAGCCAAACAACTGCACCCTACATCACCTTCAAATAACCCCCCCACACACACACCAGTTACACCCTACACCACCTAAATATCCTCTTGTCCACTTTACAACTACATCATACATCACCCAAATATCCTCTCTCAACTACAAACTGCACCTACATTTCTTCTCATCCCCTCCCAACTGCACCGTACATCACCCAAATATCTTCCTCTCCTTCCCTCCCTACTACACTCTACATCAGGCTGTCCAAGTTCAGTCCTCCGGTGCCACCAACAGGCCAGGATGTAAGGATTTTCCTGATTAAGCACAGGTGGGTTAATCAGTGGATCATTCTTGGTGATTGACTCACCTGTGCTTAATCTTGGACATCCGTGCTCTACATTTTTCAGATATCTTCTCCTCCCAACTACACCAGTCATCACCCAAATATCTTATCCCCTCCCCAACTACATCATGCATCACCCAAATATCTCATCCCCTCCCCAACTACACCCTACATCACTCTGATATCGTCTCCTGGCTAACAATATACCACCTAAATATCCTCTGTTCCTCCTCCCATTTACACTGTACTTCACCCAACTACATGATGTCACACAAATAAGCTCTCCCCTGTACAGACTTTTTTGTTCACTTGCACTAGAATAAACCCGGACTTCTATGTAATTGCCTGTGATGTGCCAGACTACTTGTCCTGTTCTTTCTTCCAGCATCGTGTGCCCAAAGAATACCATGATAGACAAGCCAGGATAAACCTGACCTTCCGCACCATGTACCCAGACACAGTTGTCCACCATCACTGATCATCCAGAAAGCCAACAAAGACAAGTCTGTCTGCAAGATTGGGCTGGTACCTACTGTCTTATGACCACATATTCAGAAAAAGTAGAGCAATTCTGAGGCAAACTAACTGAACCTAGGGGGGACGTCAGTATTCCCATTGATCTGAATGGGTTTTCTAACCCTTGAATGAGGACAATCTTACCAATGTGTTGGAGACTACTCAAGCTTTCAAACACCAATTAGAATTTGAGTCCTTTTTATCTGCGATCAGTTTGACCTAGAATTCCACTTTCTTTTGAACATATGTACTATTGTATGGGAGATATAAATATCTATTTAACCCTTTGAGTGCTAGAGGGGTACGCAAAGAAAGCCACACATTGCATACCCCTCTGGCAGTCAAAAACAAATGCAAGAATTTTCCTTTGGAGATAAACCAGCCCACTGTAACTGCTGGATATGCTTAGATCCAGTTACAAAGAATCTTCTTTTTTGAAATGTAATGGGTTTTGAAGGAAGCATCTCTCAGAAGTGGGGAAATCCCTACATTATGTTTTTTTCATAACAAGTCTTTACAGATCCTTTCAATTGTTTACTCAACTGAGAAGAGTCATAGAAAAAATGATTTTGTTGTGCATCTATTTTTTTGTGTTATGGGAGAATGTGTTTGCTGAATGGATCATGGGTACATTTGTGTTTAGATTAAGGGTAGACAACCTTTGGCTCTGCAACACCTGTGATGAAATACATTAACCCTTTGAGTGCCAGAGCGCTAGGCAACGCATTGCTTTGCAATGCGTTGCCTACCCCTCTGGCACTCAGAGGGTTAGTAATGCTCAAAATAAAGTGTATTGTATATGGTAGATATTACAAAAATAAAGTATTTGCAGAAAGTCCTGTCTCTCACACCTTTATGGTTTGAGAGATGTCATCCGCTGAAGTTTCCCCCTCCCCCTGCTTCTCCTGACGTCAGCGCTGTTCTGACAGCAGGAGATCCCAGTCTGGGGACCAGCCAGCGGCTCTGCAGAAGAGCTGAAATAGCGATACTGGAAAATAATTAGTTCATTGGAAAGGTCTACAATGTGTGCCTGGTTTGCAAGCACACTTTGTAGACCATTCCAATTAAGTAATTATTGGAACGGTCTACAAAGTGTGCTTGCAAACCAGGCACACTTTGTAGACCTTTCCAATGACCTAATTATTTTCCAATATCACTATTTCGGCTATCTCATAGAGAGGACTTTCTGCAAATACTTTATTTTTGTAAAATCTACCGTATACAATACACTTTATTTTTGGCATTACTAACCGTTTAAGGTTCGATAAGGATCCAGGTTGGAAATATTGTGGCGGATTTGCACCAAATACATCTTGTCACATCTTTGCCATCAGATCCCTGTGAATACACCACAAATTCAGACATCACCATGCTCTCGGTTTGCCTCATGTAGGGTAGCAGAGTCTCTTGTTAATATGAATCAGAGGATTGTCGCTATGGACCTCAAACAGATGATCAGCTGGTTCATGGAAAGACTGAACGGTCAGAAAAGTTGTTACATGTAAAAACTGCTTTGCTGGTTCTCTGAGTCTGTGAATTATCTGTGAAGCAGGGTTAGGGATTCTTTGTTATCACCCTTTCAGTGCTACAGGGGTGTGCATTGTGTTGCTTATCCCTAATGAATAAAATGGAACTCTCACCTCCTATAAAGTTATCATTATTTCAATATGTGTCTCCAATTCAGCTACAATCCTTTTTTTTTTTTTTTTTTAATCGCTAAATTCACAGAGATGTAAGTTTTTAAAGTGTTACCGCATGACATCACTGGTTGCCTCGATGCGGTAAAGCTCAGTACCGAACGCCTGTCAATCACGTCCTCCCTTGCTGTGCCTCGTTCCCTCCCCCATCTCAGGCACTCAAATCTCCATGCAACCTGGCGCACTCTCTTCCCAATGTGTCTGAGAAGAACGAAGTTCAACAGGGAAGGAGGTGATTGTCAGCCGTTCTGTACTGAGCTGTACCATGGAGAGGCAGCCAGTGACGTCATCCGGTAAAACCTTCAAAGCTTATATCTTTGTGATATGAACCCTTTGAGTGCCAGAGGGGTACGCAATGCATTGCAGAGCAAAAAAAAAAAAAGATTGAATCTGTATTGGAGAGATGGGAGATGAGCGTTACACTATAAGGGAAGGCTGGTGGTGTTCTTGGCGCTGAAGTCTGAGCACATCTCTCACACTCCTCCACATCACCAGCATTACTCTAACCTATTATCTAATGATTAAAGTGCCTTATACTCCCCTTTCACAGATCATTCTTACTGTGTATGGCAGTGTGTGTGTTGTATTCTCTGTCCGTGATCACCAGACATCTGCAGATACAATTAGCTACTTTTTGCACTCCTAGTGCATCTTCACCTGGAGAGCTAAGGGTCCACTCCCAGGGTCTAGACTTTAACCCCTTAAGGACCCATGACTGTCCTGGACCGTCATGGAATTCCGGGCTCCCCGCGCTGCTGCACGCCATTCGGGGAGTCCAGAATCGGATTCGGCAAAAAAAAAAAAAAAAAAAGGTCCCTGGTACTTAAGTTACCGCCTCTTGCGTGCGCGGCCAGTCCTTAAGGGCTGTATGTTCAAAAGAAAAGTGAAGAAATTCTGGAGCCAACCAACTGAACTATAGGGGAGACCTACAAATTCTCATTTATTTAAATGGTGATTTTAACCACTTTAATGGTAGAGAGGTCTTCAATTCATTGATTTTCAATGCGTTGGAGACCTCTCTAGCATTCAAAGGGTTAAACCCCTATTTAAATAAATGAGAATTTTTTTTTATTCCCTCCTATAGTGCAAATCGCTTGCTTCAGAGTTCCTCCACTTTTCTATTGACATACTGCCCTAAAACACCATCTAGACCAGGGCTGGGCAATTGTGAGACTCCAGCTGTTGGACTAGAATAATCCACTGCTGGCGGGGATGATGGGAGTTGTAGTCCATGCCTGTTCCATAACCACATGTATATGCCGATTCTGGATCTGGAAGATGAAAAGAATTTCTAGAAAGCATTGCTTTGATAGTTGTCAGATTATATTATTTGTAAGGAAATCACTACAGATTTGTATTTTGAAAAATAATTGTTTACTGAATGAATTTATTTAACCCTTGAAGAACCAGCGTGGTATGAAACACATTGCTTCAAAATGCATTGCATGCCTCTCTGGTTCTTAAAGAGCTAAGCACAGAATCTACTTCCTTCAAATAAACTTTCAAGGAAAATATCAGTTTGTTTCATTTGCCTTTTTTCCTGCTAAAGATCTCTGCAAAAATCAGCTCAGCTGTTGCCCTTTGTGTGAGGAATTGTGGATGTTGTAAACCTGGTTACAATTTGTCCTTTAACCCTTTGAGTACCAATTGCTTTCCTCTCTGGCACTCAAAGGGTTATAGGAAGCAGGCATGTTCAACATGCAGCCCGCTGGCCAAGAACACGAAGCCCTGCAGTTCAGCATCAAGGGGTTGAAGACCCCATTTATATCACTGGTACTTTTTCCTCTGATAGTTTAACCCTTTGAATGCCAGAGAGGTGCCCACCAGCATACATATGCAAATGTAATACACCTACAATTATGCAATGAACAAGTTATGTTTGCACATACATACTGGTGGGGTGTTAAATGGCTGGCCTATTGGATGTGTGTAAATAGTGTGGACATGTGCTGATTTACTTATTGCTTTTAGATTATTTATGAACTAATTTGTTTTATATTTGTTTCCTAAATTCCTTAGATAAAGTAACATTACTATCTTCTATATTACTAAAAGGAGAAGCCTGGCAGGCAGCAAAATTCTCTGGCACTGAACACTCCCAGGGGCATGTACTAGAAGGAGAATCACATTCATGTTTCCTCACACATAACACAGGGGGTGAATGCCCCTGGCTACTCCTATGAAAGTCTCTGCAAGGACATGGCCCCCAAGCCACACAACACAGGGGCGAGATTTGCCCCCCCCCCCAAACGACTTACGTGGCACTACAAGGTGAGGGATGGGTGCAATATGGGTGCAATACGGGTTCAATATGAGTGCAATAAGGACGCAATATGGCTGCAGTATGGGTGCAAAATGAGCGCTAACATCTCTAGCAATAAACAATCTAATGATACTATATCATATAAATATAATTTATTGAACAAATATAAGACTTATAACATATTAAAAACTAGTTTTAAAGCCCGTGTACACGGGCCAACAGTGGCGGTGGTGCAGTCATGCGCAGTAGAGATGGTGTGCGCACTGCAGTCATGCGAAGTACAGGCTGCCTGCTCCACGGCTGATATGGAGCGGGGTGCTCCGAATTCAAACCTAGTCCTCTCTGAGCGCTTGGTCCCAGAGAGGACACCAGTCTTTTTTTTTTTTTTTCTTTTGTGATATCACTATTTTTAGTATTGCCATTGGATACTGCCGATATTTGCCAATTGATGGGGCATTTTTAATATATGTGTTATAGTTGTTCAATAAATTATATTTATATGATATAGTATCATTAGATTGTTTATAGCTAGCGATATTAGCACTCTTCTGATAAATACATATATATATATATATATAATATTTTAAATAAAGCAGAACTATCATAAATCTTACATTTAGCCCCAAATCCTTAATACCTTAGCGATATACATATAAATACTTGTATTTTTTACAGCATGAGTCTGGCATTAGTGAGAAATAGATCCGGTTCAGCAGACAGGCAGCGGGGAACAGTGCAGACATCTTGCAGAGCCGGCATCTCTGAGTCTGCGATGTCCGCTCCCTTCACCTCGATGATTGGAGAGTTGAATGCCCTTGTACCTTAAGGCACCAGAAGGGACTGACAGCGCAGTCGCAGAGAGCGCCTACAGCAAGATCCCTGCCGCTGGCTGCCGGACTTATGCTGTAAAATACAAGTATTTATATGTATATCGCTAAGGTATTAAGGATTTGGGGCTAAATGTAAGTATTATGATAGTTCCACTTTAATTTCTCCTAATAGTTTTTGGCAGATTTTTTTCTTCTTTATGGGGGATAGTGTGCGCTTTCAGGTTGCTTTGATAAAGATCCCAGTGAGGACCAAAACGTTCACCATTTATTTATATATATATATATATATATATATCTCCTATATAATAATTAACTAGGATATTTGTATGTTTGTCACGATGCCGTTATGAGCAGTAGAGACTGTCGGCATTCAGGCATTCTCTACTGCGCATGATTGCATTGTGTGAGTGAGGTGAGAGAGAGAGAAATAATATAGTGTGTATATATCCATAGAAACCAATGTTTCAGCCCTTCGTGGATGGAAAATCTGCGAGTGGCCCCCTGACTATATTTGCCTGAAGGAACATATTTTAAGAGCAATGAGTTGCGTACCCCTCTTACACTCAAAGGGTTAATAATAACCCCACTTATCTATTTTCCCCTTTGTTCAAGGTGGTAGTATTCATAAAAAAAAAGTTTAAACTGTAATATGCTTGGAATGAAGCATTTTGCAGCAGTGGCATAGCCGCCTTGCTTTACTCAACAAAAGTCGCTCTACAACATATTTTTCATACAAAGGTTTACTACTCCTTCAAAAAAGTGGCTAAGTTAGTTATATTTCTCTTTGACATAATAAACATGGCAATTAGTACATTGCAATAGTTCAGACAGAGAATGCTCTGTAACAAGTATCAATCACAGGAGGGTGTTGGGCTGATGGTGATGTACCGTTTCTACTGATCTCTGGGATCTTTATCAGGGTGTACGTGTTACTAAGGGATGTACACGGGCATCTTTAGAACAGAGTTCGCAGCTCATGAGAGTGAACGCACATTTTACATCTGTGTGCCACACGTATTCAGTCTAAAATGGAACAATTCTGGAGTGTACCAACTACATTTCCACTGATTGATTTAAATGCAAATTTGTATTTGCAATGCATGGTAGACCTCACTAGCTTTCTTTGGGTTAAAAGTCTAGATTAAATCAATGGAAATTTTAAAGTAAAATTTTACTACGAAAAAGCAGATTGTAGGGGTTTTCCCAAGTACAGCAAAAGATATTCCTACTGTTGACAGTTGCTTCATTCAAAAGCTGTATGAGTTCAAATTGTCTCAGAGACGTGAAGCCATAGAATGTAATTGAACAAACTGTCTGAATACCTGGGAGATGCACTAAGGTGTGATAAAGCAGAGATGGCTTTCTCCAGTGTGGAAAAACTCTCCAGTTCCTACGTTATTCTATGGAGCCTATGCACTAAGGTGTTGCAGCTGGGGGAATAATTAGTACATAGGAACCGGAGAAGTGATATTACTGGAGAGTTATCTCTGCTTTATTACATCTCCCTCAGGTAGCACTATTAAAATATTAACGATTCTATACTTAAATTAAAACATAGGCTCCTGACATTTTTATTTTGCCACTAAGTATCGACTGGAGCAGGGAAATTGTATGAAACTTTGGATCAAGTCCCATCAACCACCGTATAAAACTGGTACCAAACTAATGACTGGTAGAGGTAGACCCAATCTAGCTTATGGATTGTCATCAAAATTTGCATGGAGAAGGCCCTAATGAGTACTGTGTTTTTTTTTTTTTTTGTTTGTTTGTTTGTTTTTTTGCAAATCAGGTTAGTAGAACCAGCAATATTACTCTTTAAAGTTGAGACAAATGAAAATTAATGGCCAGTACTGCTCCGTACAGAGCATGAGTTGAAACAAATCACTGTAGGTGTATTAACCAGATTTTGACACTAGATGGCACTGCATAACTACAAATACGCTGAGAAGAAGAATTTGGAGAAACAAAACAGTACTTCCATTGCAAAAAAAACTTTAACTGTGGCTTTAAGTTAACTTAAAGGGATAGTAATACGTAAGTATTACTAATCCCTATATTAACGTCCTATTAAATGTATTGCCCCAGTGTCATCTCTCAAACATTTATGGTTTGAGAGATGATCGCTCCTAACGTTGCCTTCTCCCTCCCCCTTTCCCGAAGTCAGCGTTCTAGCTGACTGCAGGGAAGCCAGTCGTAAGACTTTCAGGTGGCTCTCCAGCACAGCCGCGATCACGTTAATAAAAAATAAATCTTTCACTGAAATGGTCTTCTACGTGTGCTTGGTTTGTGCTTGGTTTGCGAGCACACGTAGAGGACCGTTTTAGTGAAATATTTATTTTTTATTAACACGATCGTGGCTCTGCTGCAGAGCTGCCTGATGATTGTAAGACCAGATTTCCCTTCAGTCAGATACAATGCTGACTTCGGGGAAGGGGGAGGGAGGGGGCAACTTTAGGAGCGATTATCTCTCAAACCATAAAGGTTTGAGAGAGATGTCGCTGGGGGCAAAACGTTTATTTTTAATAGGACTTTAATATAGGGATTAATAATACATAAGTATTACTATCCCTTTAAACACGTAAAAGCCAAGAAATACATGTTCAGATCTTCCAGCTTAACCCGTTCAGAGCCAGAGGCTTGGGGAATTTTTTTGTACCCCCCATTGGTCTTATATGTTTAGGTATGATTCCCACTGTTAATGTTCTAGTTATAGTAATAATTTGTGATTTTTATAGAGCTTTTCTCCCTGTGAGACTCAGTTATATATGGTCGTACCTGCAAACTCTACCAATTTGCCCCAGAGACTCTAGTTTTTGCAGTTAATTAACAGGTCTCCGTGGACAGATGCTGATTCTCCAGTGGTGGGGAGTTTCTTATGAAACTTCTCCCTCCCACCATGTTCTGCCTAATATGCCCCAGTCTCACCACATGGGCCCCCTCCAAGACGACGACGTCCCCCGCTATCCATGTGGAAAATTATATATTGTTTTTTTTTCTTTTCAGAAGGTATTCGGCCATAAATACAAAAAAATGTAAAAGGTTACTTAATTTACCAATATCCTAAACTATATATCCAAAAAATTTGTTGGTTGTGAAAATGTCAATTGGTTTTTAAAAGTCTTGAATCCTTTGAGCAGAAAAATGCCAAATATCTATAACTTTACCTACAAACATGGCCTGTACAGAACCCTAGATTACAGGAGTGCAAAGTAGTATTTACATTTTTATGAACTAAAATGCACATTTCATAGGTTACATAGTAAAACTGCCCTAAAATAGCCCAATAGCTAAAGTAAACTATATTTCCTGGAAGTAAATATCCTACTTGTCTTACTTCTCCTTGTCTGGTGTGCACAAATGTTTCCAGAAGGTGGCTCTAAAGAAAAGTATAGCCGTTTTTATATCTGAAATCTTTGAAAACTGTGGAATTTCCTACTATATCCATTAGCTACTACTTTTTCAAAAAAAATGGCACCCTGTTATATTATGAGCTGACAAGGAAGCAGCGAGCAGAAAAAAAGCAAATCAAAAAGCAGACAAGGAACACTAAAAAGGCAGAAATACGGGCAGAACATGACCATGTGTTGACATCACAGAGGGGGTGCAAGGAGACGCTTTTCTTTTTTGAAATGACTTGCCTGCACTAAAATGTTCATAAACATTACAGATATTAATAAAATCACTAAGGTATACCATTTTAGAAAGTAGATGTTCACCCTCATCATATGAGGGGTCATTTGCCATTTTACCCTTAGGCTACTGTTTACAACTATTTCCAGAAAGTGGTGTTATAGGGAAAAAAAAAAAAAAAGAGGATTTTAGTCTTAACTGTTAAATCATTTTCTCTTAGTCCATACAGGTTACTGGTAACTTTGGGTAGGCGATCCATCCCTTTAAGTAGGCAGGAGCAATTCTGGAAGTTAATGCAGGGGGTGGAGCCTACCTCCCCTCCTTGGCTGCAGCTAGCCAATCAGCTCCTTTAAGATTTGAGACACTAACTATTGACTAGATAGTAGAAGGGAAAGAAAACTCCTATGAGCATGACCCCGAAGGACCCCCACTGTCTGCCACAGGAGAGCCAAGCATGATCCCTTGACAGGGTGGGAGACCAGTAACCTGTATGGACTAAGAGAAAAGGATTTAACAGGTAAGACTAAAATCCCCTTTTCTGTGTCGTCCAATACAGGTTACTGATAACTTTGGGATGTTCAACCATTGAGTTTCCCAGAGGCGGGAAGTAAGGCAAGGACCAGGCGCAAGGCCCCCAAAGTCACCAGAGCAGATATGAACCATCAGATCAGAGATAGCCCAACAAAAACAAATGAAGTGTCAACCGACATTGAACAGGGGTAACAACACCCCAGGAACTGTTATACAGCACACTGAACCAGAGGCAACAGGGCTCAAAAGTGAAGGAAGCATCAAAGAAGATCCTAGACAGGCAAAACTACCTCCAGGATCTTCCTCCCAAAACTGGTGTCAGCAGATGCCAGCACATCAACACGGCAGTGCTTCGAAAAGGTGTGCACAGATGACCAAGTGGCCGCCTTGCACAACTGATCAGCGGAGGCCTGGTTCTTGTAAGCCCAAGAAGAACCCTCAGTGGGCAACTCCTGAGGAAATAACTTGAACCCAAGATTTTCCCCCCAGGGCTTAAGGTCCACAAAAAGCACCTGGTCACTGAGCTAGCCCCATCAAAGGGCATTGTCAGTTATGGTAATCCGCCTAATGGTGGTATTCCATATCTAACAGAAAAATAAAAAAAAATAGCTAAAACTATAGCAGAACTGTTCTCTTGCCTGTGTCTTCACCAAGGAACAAATCTTACTGGAGCTGATTGGCTAGCTGCAGCCGAGGAGGGAAGGTAGGCTCTACCCCCTGCATTCATTTCTAGAACTGTTCCTGCCTAATTAAAGGGGTGGATCGCCTACCCAAAGTTACCAGTAACCTGTACTGGACTCCAGAGAATTTTTTATACATTTTCTGTAATAGTTAGCGAAACCCAGGAATCTTTGAATCGCTTTCAGTCCCTCTGGACAAGGACACTGTACCACTGCGGATAGTTTTTTGGGGTCCATGGCCAACCCTGATGAGGATATTCTATATCCCAGAAAGGTAACTTGAGGTTTATAAAACTCGCATTTCTCCAACTTGCAAAACAAGTTGTTCTCTCTCAGTAGCATAAGGATACATCTGAGCAATGAGTCTCTACCGTAGGATAATGAATAAGGATGTCATCCAGGTGTACCACAACACAGCTTTGCAATAGATCTTTCAGAATGTCATTTATAAATTCCTGGAAGACACAAGAAGCATTGCACAGGCCAAAGGGCATGACCAGGTACTCATAATGCCCACCCCGGGTGTTAAAAGCTGTCTTCCATTCGTGGCCCTCCTTTATCCTAACCAGATTTTGAGGGCGGCTTACATCCAGGTTAGTGAATATTTTAGAACCTTTGAGGCGGCCAAACAGTTCTGTAATCAGTGGTATAGGATAAGTGTTTTTTACCATCAACTTATTCAAGCCACAGAAATCGATACGAGCGCAACTCTCCATCTTTCTTTTTGACAAAAAAAAATCCCGCACCAGCAGGGGATGAGGATTTTCGAATGATGCCCCTCTACAGGGCATCGGCAACATATTCCGCCATGACCTTGTTCTCCTCCACAGACAGAGGGTATGTACGGCCCCGCGGAGGGGTAGTACCAGGAAGTAACTCTATCGTACAATCATACGGCCTATGAGGAGGTAATGCTCCGGCCTGGACGTTGTTAAATACATCAATAAACTGTGAATAGGCCTCCGGTAGGCCATAAGACTTGGCACAAGCTAGTCAGATGGGAAGAGAAAGACACGACTCATCACAGTGATTCCCCCAAGACAAAATTTCACACGTATTCCAGTCAATCTTAGGGTTATGTTTCTGCAACCATGAAAACCCTAGAACAATAGCATAGTGTGGAGAATGAATCACCTGAAAGTTCAGAGTTTCTTTATGCAGGGCTCCCACACTCAGGGTAAGTGGGGCAGTCTCGTGAGTAATGTGTGATGGCAGGAGGGGTCTGCCATCAATAGCTTCTACAGCCAAAGGGGAGTCACATGGCTGTAACGGAATGCCATAACGTTCAGCAAAAGCAACATCCACAAAATAACCTGCCGCGCCAGAGTCTATCAGGGCAGACACAGCAATAGACTCCTTAGCCCAGGATAGGACTATTTCAAGCAAGGGGTTAGGCTGAGAGGTTTCAGGGGACTGAGAGATGCCACCTAAGATCTGTCCCTGACAGGATCTTAGGTGCGGGTGTTTCCTGGACGTACCAGGCATGACTTCAATAGGTGACCATGCTTCCCGCAGTAAAGACATAGTCCCTCTCTCCTCCTAAAGGCCATCTCCACAGCCGAGAGCCGGGTAACCCCCACCTGCATAGGTTCACCAACCACAGTGTCGGAAACAGGAGGCATGGGAGGTGAGGGAGGACAGGGTGGGCAAATTACGTTATAGGAAATAATGGTAGAATGCCTTCGCAGGCACTCCTTAAACAAAGGTCTCTCCCGGACCCGTCATCCTGACTTTTTGGCAGGTCACGAGAAGCAATCTCATCCTTCATATAATCACAAAGCCCTTGGAAAACGCAGCTATCAGAGCCTCATTGTTCCACCCTATTTTGGCTGCTAGGGTTCCGATCTCAATAGCGTATTCTGGCACCGTGCAGTTACCCTGGCGGATATTCATCAGGTGTTTCGAAGCCAAAGTCCCACGACCTGGAACATAAAATATGCGTCTAAAGGAGGCCACAAATTCACTAAATTGTATATTATGGGTTTCTCCGTCTCCCATAATGGATTTGCCCAAGCCAATGCTTTGCCAGAAAGGAGTGAAATCATCAGCCCAACCCTGCTGCGCTCAGTAGGGAAGGCTTGAAGAAGCATCTCAAGGTAAGTGCCCAACTGATTAAGGAATCTGCGACAAAGCTCAGGTTCCCCACTATAGCGTTGTGGGAGTGGAGCGGAACCAGTTAACCCTCTGACCAATCCTGCATCAGAGATGGTAGCAGCTGTTGGTGCAGAAGGAGAAACTGGGGTGGCAATCGGCTGTGGGTTATAGCGTTCCAATTGAGCAGTTCCACCAAGCAATGTCTGCAAGGCACAGATCAATACGTTGATCCTGATCCTGCATTCTGCCAAAAATTTTCTGTAAAGGAGGATCACTATCACTGTCTGTAGTCATGACCCTTCCGTACTGTTATGGTTGGCAGACAAGGAGTCATACGGTATAGTTAAGATCACCTTTATTAGAATAATAATAACAGTAATGCAAAAAGATAAATAACAGGCAGAGGGTGAACGAAGAGACTACGACTCTATAAGAAATAGGAGTCTGCCAAAAGATCCACCACTAATGCTAGAGACTAGGCCTCAGCCCACTGTAGTCTCTGTACATGGGAGAAACACCCAACGGACTAGCACTGTCTCCAATAATGAATGCAACCAAGGAGACTACTGACTCACTCTTGCGGTCAGTAAGATAGGAGTCTGATAGAGCCCCAGGTCTGCACTAGGATGGATGTCTGTGGAGCAGGAGCCAACACACATAGGAAACAGACAGAGCCCGTAGTCAGCACCAGCTAAGACAGTCAAACAGGCCAAGTCATATACGGAGCAGGTAGTCAGCCAGAGCCACAGGTTTGCACCAGATAGGCTATCCACTGAACCGTTGGTATGCTGGATGCACAGTGGACAGAGCCCCAGGTCAACACCAGGATGGGTAGTCAGACAAGCCAGGTCATACACAGAGCGGGTAGTCAGCCAGAGCCACAGGTCTGCACCAGACAGGATATCCACTAAAGCGTTGGTATGGTGGATGTTCAGTGGACAGAGCCCCAGGTCAACACCAGGATGGGTAGTCAGACAAGCAAGATCATACATGGAGCGGGTAGACAGCCAGAGCCACAGGTTTGCACCAGAAAGGATGTCTAAGCCAAATCAGAACGCTCACAGAGAATGGTCAGACAGAGCCACAGGTCAACACCAGGATGGATGGGCAGACAAGCCGGGTCATACACAGGAATCAGGAATACAAATCAATGAACTGCTCAGAACAATAACATAAAGGTAACTGATACACATGCCCATATGGGTTTATAAAGGAGTAGGAGAAGGCGGGACCAATTAGGTCCCCCAGGCTGGGCCTATAACAGGCCTCCAGGCAAGTGCCTGATTCAATGCTGCCAGTAACAAGGAACCAGACTAGACCACAGGTAGAGAGAGACGCGGCTAGTGATGCCGGAGCCTCAGTCCAGAACCCTGCTCCCGGCCGAATAGCGCAGGCCGAGGTAAGGCACTGTGACATCTGTTTAAAAAACATATTTCAGATAATCCCATTTTTCCTGGACTCCATCTAAAGATTTCCATGCTGACAAAGACTGACCTAAATAGGTTCCATTAAAAAATAACTGACTGATGATCACTGGATCCCAAATACTCTCCTAAGACTACATCTGATACCATGTCTCCATTTGTAAATAATAAATCTAGAGAGATCCTAATATCCTACATTTTTACAAGGATTATTTCTACTCCTGGCTGAACTTGCTGCTTGGTTTTTCCAGCCCACATGAAGCAGATTAAAGTCCATCATAATGATAACCCCTTTGGCACACACCTTGTTTTCCTTAATTTCTCTGACCTCATTGGGGGGCATAAGGACCCCTTCTGATGCCCCAAGATATTATCTCAAAGTCTATAAGCTCTCCAGCGTTCATGCTTTTCTTTTTTGTTTATTTAAACATACCTTATTGCAGGGCATCAGTACTGCTCCTGATGCCCCCCAGGTATTGATCTCCCAACAGATAGGGAGAAGCCCCCTACCCAATCCTGTGAAAATCGATGCAGTGAGACTAACCTCTGTGGACCTTCAGTGGATCCCTGACGTGCAAAGTGCACCCCACCGAACAGGGAACTCCGTGCAGCATTTACTACTACTATCACACCAGATAAATATATCACACAGTCCTTAGCTCGTGTATATATGAGAGGAGGACAGAGGGGTAAAAATAAATAAATAAATACAAAAAAACTGAGCTGAAATAACTTTTGAATTAACATCTCTCCCAGCAGTTGAAGTGTCCTCCTTTGTTTTACTCAGCAGGAAAAACAACACTGTGTTTACTACTCCTCTACATCATTGGAGATTTTTATTGAACCCATATGATATAGCTGGGTTGCTCTAGAACTGTATAATCCCCTAAATGTCTTCTATATGCATGTTCTCATGGATAACACCATTGTTTTCTAATCAGTTATTGACAAGCAGGTTAACGGAGATTATCTAAAAAGTGCAGTTATACCTAGCAGTCATTACTAGCAGAATTAATGTTATACATCTGTCACATAACTTGCTGTATGAATGATCAAATTCTCGATCAAAAGAACATTGCTCTCACGAAACATACAAACATTCCGTGTATGTAGACATTTAAAGGGGCAAAAAGGTTTGTGTTATAGTCAACATACAATACAGTGAAAAGCTAAACTTCTGAATGAGTTTTCTGGTGTCTAACAACATCTGCTTTATGACGAAAACATTTCCCACACTTAGGACATGAAAACGGTTTCTCCTCTGTATGAGTCAACTGATGTCTGATAAGTTGTGAATTGTTAGGAAAACATTTGCCACATTCAGAACATTGAAATGGTTTTTCTCCTGTGTGATATTTCTGATGATTGGCAAGGTCTTTAGTATTATTAAAACATCTCCCACATTCAGAACAGGAACACTGTTTCTCGCTTGTGTGAACTGTTTGGTGCCTAATGAGCTGTGAGCGTTGCCCAAAACTTTTGCCACATTTAGAACATGAATATGGCTTATCTTCCATGTGGGTTCTCTTGTGCCTCACCAGCTGTGGCTTATAGGAAAAACATTTTCCACATTCGAAACAAGCAAATGGTTTCTCCCCTGTGTGACTCAACCTATGCACAACTAAATAGGCGTACCGTGTAAAACATTTCCCACAGTCAAAACAGGTAAATGGTTTTTCTCCTGTGTGAACTCTCTGGTGTTGACCAAGTTCCATGTTACTAAAAAAACATTTGTTACATTCAGTACAGGAAAATGGCTTTTCTTTCGTGTGCATTCTCTGGTAATGTGTAACTCGTTGTAAGTGGCTGGCAAAACATTTGCCACATTCAGAACAGTCGTACGGTTTCTCCCCTGTGTGAGTTCTCTGGTGTTTAATAAGATCTCCTTTGTTGATAAAACATTTACCACATTCAGTGCACACAAACGGCTTCTCTCCTGTGTGAATCATTTGATGCCTGACAAGCTGTATGAGTTGGCTGAAGGACTTCCCACATTCAGAACATGAATACGGTTTCTCTCCAGTGTGAATTCTCTGATGTTTAATAAGTCTGGAACTGTCAGGAAAACCTTTCCCACAGTCACAACAAACAAAAGGCTTTTCTCCTGTGTGAATCTTAAGATGTCTAACAAGAACAGATTTATTAACAAAACATTTCTCACACTCAGTACATGAAAAAAGCTTCTCTTTTAGGTGAATCTTTTGATGGTTAATAAGCTGTAAGTCACTAATACAACATTCATTACAATCAGAACAAGCAAATGTCTTCTCTCCTGTGTGAGTAAGCTGATGTGCAGCAAGATCTGACTTATTAGGAGAACCAATCCCACATGCAATACAAAGAGGTGGCTTCTCTTCTGTGTGTGTGAGATTATGTGCAACAAGGCGAGTATTGTCAATGAAACTTCCCCCACATTCATCTGGTTCATCTTCAGTCACAATGTTCTGATGATGAGCAAAGTCTGATTTTGAAGAGCTGAGTTGTCCAGACTCAAAAGGCTTAAGCTGCCTTTCTTCCTCGTGAATCCTCTGATGAGTAATTAATGACTTATAGGAGAAGCATTGCCCACATTCTGAACATATAAACACACTCTCACCTTTGTGAACTGGCTGATGTCTAATAAAACCTAAATTAGATTCCAAGCAGTTCACACTTCCATTGCATTTAGGCAACCCCACTGTAGTGTGTTTTCTGCGGAGAACTGTGAAACTAGACTCTTCTTTCAAGCTTTCATCACAGTCAGTACAGCTATGCCTCATGATTGCCATGTCCTTGTCAATGGTGTTTAATTTTATAATCTCTGTAATATATGCATTACTGCAAGTAGATGAACATTTCACTCTGGGTGCACGTGGCCGGGGAGATGTAATGGTTGCAGTTTCAGGTAATTTTGATTCTATAGACGGAATTCTCTCAGGATCCTTCAAACTCTTGATTCTAGTCCCAGTGATGCAGTGCATGCACTTATAATGTAGTGTCTCTTTGACAACATCCATCACATGTTCTGTCAAACTAAGAGAGATGTGGTGTTCTTCAATGGAGCCCAAGCTCCTGGATCCACCTGTGTAAAAGAAATACATTAGGAATGAAGGGGCCTTACTATCTTCAAATTACCTATTTCAGTATTCTGACTGCTACAAAGGTTGTCTGTAATTCTTTATTAAGGGCAAAAGAGAAGAAAAATGGGAACTAATATAAATTTCAATTTATTTTAACCCTTTGGTGCCAGAGAAATATGCAATATATATATATATATATATATATATATATATATATATATATATATATATATATATATATATTCATCATGAGAATTTATCCCTTCATCGTGAGATTTTGGTTAAAACAATGAGACTCTGGGACAAACCCTGAGAGATCCCAGGCAATTAACTGGAATGGTCTACACAGCGTGCTTGCAAACCACTTTGTAGACCGTTCCAATGAAGTATTTCTTTCTATAAAACGTTTTTTCAGCTCTACTGAAGAGCTGACGATCATTACCGGGACCAGGATCTGCTTCTGTCAGCTACATCGCGGATATCTGTAAAAGGTGCAGGATGTGGGAACATTAGATGCTTAGATCTCTCAAACTATACATGTCTGAGAGGTGGGACATACCTCATTGTATTAATATTTTTAATGTCTACAATATTAAAATTTGTTAAAAACAAGCAATACTATCCCTTTAATAAACATCAATATTACAAAATAAAATATGTGAATTCCTCCTGTACCTGCTCATTCTATGGAGTCATGAACACAGAGGTGGAAGACAAGATCTTCTCGCTCATATTTAGTACTATTGTCACTTCATTCACTGACCTACGGTATCTATAATTGCAGTGACCTACATTGTCCTTGTTATATATTCCACCTTGTACTGAAATAAACAATCTGTAAATGTCTGCAGCTTCTTTTTGTTCATATCCCTGTAATATAAAAGAAGGGAAATGAGGCTTTCAATCTGGTTTATTTTTACATTTATTACTATGGGATGGGTCTTTTGCACAAAAATAAAGAAAGATCAATAATGAGCAAATTTGCATTGATATAAATGGGCCTTTTAACCACTTGAATGCTAAAGTATTGGGTGACTACTGTAGCCTTCAAGTTGTTTAAAACCTCGATTTAAATTAATGGGATTTTTTTTTTTAACTTCTCCCATATAGCAGCTTTCCTCCAGGATGGCTTTTCTCTTCTGCAAAAGACTCAGTTAAAGGGACCCTTACAAGATTCACTCTATACAGTCTGTGCCATTTTTTATTTAGGAAACTAGTTTTTGAGTTTAGATTTTTAAAGTATGGTAATTAGTCCTTTGAGTGCCAGAGTGTTGCGTAACACTCTTGCACTCAAAGGGTTAAGACATGCTGTGCAGGCACTTCCTGTCTTTGCCTTACATTAACTCCCTACTTTACTGCCACTGCCTTATCCACCTCTCCTACCACTGAAAGAGTTAAGTGTCACCAAGTGGGGGGTAATGTAAAGCTACTGCAGGGTTTGCATAAATAGCCGTTAGCATCATCTATAAATCTAAGTAACTCCAAAAGTAGTTTTCTACCTCAAACAGGGCTAATACAAAATAGAGGTGATTTTGAAAGCAGTTTCATAATGTTGTTTTCAGTGACCATGTCCCTTTAGGAATTTATTTTTTTTCATTCTCTGTAATTGCCTCACATCACATTGTGCTCATATTAGAATGAAAAGGTGCTGCAATTCTGTTACCGGTTACATTTGAATCAGCATGTTCTCTCAAACCTTCACTTCCTAAAAAAATAAAATAATAATAATAATATATTACAAATAAAACAAGTATACATCATTTTTCCCACCGCTGCCTTTAGCTTCACAACGTCTGGAAACATTAACAATCTTTATTAACCCACTGTGTGCCCTATATCCTTTAAAACTAAATTTTAATCCCATATTCTGTGAGCAGTCTGTGTTACATGGACATGTCACCTTAAAGTAATAGTAATACTTAATTTTTCAGGCAATAATATTGTATGTATTAAAGAAATAAATGAATCAACTATGTATTTTTCACATAACTTTCATAGTTTAGGAGCAATTGCATTTTAAAGTTCACCTCTCCCGCCCCTTTTATGCACGTCACTGCTCAAGCTGTCAGACTTGGACTCTGGTCTGCGGACCAGATGGAGTATCTGGGGAGCCGAAATAAGAGTGGATAAAAAGGAAATTTTCATGACGACGGTCTACTGCCTCAAACTGTGCCAACTTTGTTGACCATCGTCATGAAGATTTCCTTGGTAGCCACTATTTCGACTCGCCAGATGTTCCATCCTGTCTGCAGACCAGAATCCAAGTCTGACAGCTAGAGCACAGAGGTAGCTAAAAGGGGCTGGAGGGGTAAAAAAAATAAACTGCTCCTGAAAGTTATGTGAAAATTACTAAGATGATTCATTTATTGCTTTAAAGGGATAGTAATGTTTCACAAAAACAGCAGCTGCAATTAATCTTCATAGTATTTGGGCCATGGAGAGTGTTATTTAAATACTGTCAGAGTTGTAGTTCAAGAGTGATTCAATGATCAAGTATCCCCCTTCCGCCCCTTTTACCTAGTGTAACACTGCTCACCTCAGATGTGGAATCTGGTTGCTTGACTAGACAGATAACAGAAAGGGACAATCTTCTTACTGTGAGAACAATGAAAGCCCTGCCCCCTTGACAGGTCTTTCAGCTTTTTCCCTTATCTTAATTGAAGATTGTCCCTCTCTGCAATCTACCTGGGCACCTCCCTGCTGCTCTGAGATGAGCAGTGTTATATCAGTAAAAGGGGTGGGAGGGGGATACGTTATCATTCAATTACTCTTGAACTACAACTCTGACAGAATTGAAATAACACTCTCCAAAGTCCAAATACTATGATGATTAATTAGAGCTGGTTTATTATGAAATATTACTATCCCTTTAATACATACAATATTATTGCCTGAAAAAAATAAGTATTACTATCCCTTTAATTCCAGTTTGCATTCTTGAAAACTTCATTAAAGGGATAGTAATGTCTCATAATAAAAGCAGCTCTAATTAATCATCATAGTATTTGGACTTTGGAGACTGTTATTTCAATTCTGTCAGAGTTGTAGTTCAAGAGTAATTCAATGCTAAAGTATCCCCCTCCCGCCCCTTTTACTGATGTAACACTGCTCAACCAGATCAGAAGGGAGGTGCCCAGGTAGACTGCAGAGAGGGACAATCTTCAATTAAGATAAGTGAAAAACCTGAAAAGCTTGTCAAGGGGGGCAGGGCCTTCATTGTTCTCATAGGAAGAAGATTGTCCCTTTCTGTTATCTGTCTGGTCTATGGACTGCATTCCATATCTGAGAAGAGATGGCTTACACTAGGTAAAAGGGGCGGGAGGGGGAAACTTTGCTTGTGAATATCTCATAAACCATAAAGGTTTGAGAGATAAGACTTATATCGTTCTTCATGTTTTTTTAATGCCTACAAAATAAAATAAAGTTAAAACGAAGTATTACTATCCCTTTAAAAACTGCCTATGTGTCATGTTAGCCAAAAGTCAAGCAAATGCACAATTAAGACGTTTGTCACTGTATGTTAATATATGCTGATTGCAGTAATTGTGCAGTACCAGTTTGAAGCCATATGCAAATTAAACTTCTCAGTGACATGTATTATGCTAATTATGGTTTTCAGTGGTGTTACATATGCTAATGAAGCTCTGTGGTGCACCAGAAGACTTTCATTTTTCCCAGAAATAAACGTGTGACTATTTTCTAAACTATACATCTGCTGGACATCGCTTAAGATATCACATAGGCAGTTTTTAATGAAGTTTTCAAATATGTAAAAAAACAATCAGTTCCACTTCAAAGTCTTTCAAAGTTAATATCCTATGAGTATCCCTGTAGGTTTCCATTTATATGAATGACTGTAACACATAATGTCTGTTCTGTTGTATAATTGCAGCGTTAACCCTTTGAGCCAGAGAGGCATCCAACTCATTACCTTGTAGTGCGCTGGATACCTCTCTGGCACTCAAAGGGTTAAGTGTCATAAGTACAAAGAATATTCTGAATCAATCCAACTGCACCATAAAGAACAAGTAAACATTTTCCTTGATTTAACCCCTTGAGCGCCAGAGAGGTATACAACATATTGTGACACACTGCTTTGGATACCTATCTGTCACTCAAGGGATAAATCGGACAGTTAACACACTGTACACTACAGAGGTCTCCACTACATTGCAAAGTAATGAAATTCTTAATTCAGTGTTTCACTAATCTTATATACATCTCAGACAGGATTGAAATCCCATTCACTCTTTGGATGCGAGAGACATCTCCAGTGCATTACAAATCTATGTGTTGACAACATCTCTATAGCATCCAAGGTATAAAAAGCGCAAATCAGAGTTGCATTGAATGCGCGCGCACAAACACAAAAGCAGATTTTCATTCATATTTTACCCATTAATCTAGGGTTTCACAATCTTCATTTGTCATACAGCATTTCTTATTGATGTTAGTAAACCAAGTTTAAGTTAATACTGTTATTTCCTCCACATTGTGCAGTTGTTTTACATCAAAATTGCTCTTCTTTTCATTTGTGCATAGCCCCCCCAACCTTTCACCTGTACCTTCTCAGCAGGCACAGTACCTTTTTTGCAGTTTTGTACCTTAAAGCACACAATAATTCTCTACCCTTTACAGAAAGAGATTGACCTCTAAAGGGTTAATTTTGCAAATGAAAGGGAGAAACTTAGGCACAGGAGATATTATAGACCAGAACCGGGAAATGAGGGGCAATTCAGCAGCTGCCAGACTCGACTACAACTCCCATCATGCCAGGTGGGGAATGATGGGAGTTGTAGTCTTGAAGCATATATATGTAACTCTTTACTGTAAAAACTCTCCAGGACATACTTTAAAACAATAGAAGTCTCAATGTATTCTTTCTGGTAAAACATTTTCTCAAAAAATAAGTAGCTGGTAGGCCCACCACTGTTATTGATAAACAATAATTAGATTGTGTCGACTACACGTTATGTCATGTAATTATTTCCATGATCATCCCTCTGTAAATTCTGTTGAATGAGCGTCTGTCATAGAAACATAATTTGACAGCTGATAGGAGCAACCTAGTGGCCCCACTAGCCTGCCTTCTTCCATCTCCACTGGAGAAAAGAAGAAAATAGGGTCGCTAGGGGTGAATAAGCTCTACATTAGGAGTAGGAGGAGTTGCATTGGGTTAGGAGGGTAACTGATAGTCTCCCATGATGAGCACACTGTGGTTCTCCAGCTGCCCGTGCATTAAACAGTCATTGACAGTGTGAGAAATTTGTAGTTGTAGTACAAGTGCAGTGGCAGAGCCACAGGTTGCCCGGGGCCTGAAGGCTCATTAAAATGAATTCCACATATACCCCTCCTATAAATACATTCAGGCAGTTATATACACAACCCTCTCACCCATGAGTGTCCCATCCTCTAAGTACAGACAAATATACACAACTCACACTGCACCATCCGACCAATAACATTAAGCTTTCATCTACTTCCGGTACAGGAAACCCAGTGAGAGGAAGTGACGTCGCCAGTGGTCGTGTTGTCCTTCTGTCTCTAGAAACGCAATGTTTGTTATGACCACTACTAAATATGTATTTAGATTTGATATCTACCCGAGCCAGGCTTTCAGCTACGTGTTTAACTACAAGGCCAATCATCCTCCACCAGCCTGTGGCCAATGGATGATAACTGCGTTGTAGTTCGGCAACAGCTGCAGGGCATCGCTTCATTACGTGATAGGGACAATTACAGCCAATGGGGAGTCGGTCTCTGTAGAAACAGTTGCCATGGCGAGGGACAAAATCATGAGGTAGTAGTTGCTATGGGAATTGCTGGGTATCAGTTCACAGGGTTTGTGCGCTTCCTGCAAACTTGAACCACCAATAAAATGGTCTCTCCGTTCCAGTATGCGCGACAGGCAATGTGCAGGGTATTGAAGCAGCTCTGGCATACGTCCCAACATTTCAAATGGCCAAAGAGGGACACTTGTGTTTTAGGGGGTGATGCTGGAGGCGTGGCTGGTGGGCAGGTCATTACCAATAATTTTTAGGTTATTTCATGATCTGTTGACACCTATTTCTAAAAGCATAGTGAGTGATACATTTGACATTTACAATCTAGACCAATTTGTATTCTCAGTACATTAAACAAAATGTATCTTAAGGTGACAGCTCCTCTTTAAAGGGATACTAATATTTCATAATAAAAGCAGCTCTAATTAATCAACATAGTATTTGGACTTTGGAGAGTGTTATTTCAATTCTGTCAGAGTTGTAGTTCAAGAGTAATTGAATTATAAAGTATCCCCCTCCCATCCCTTTTACTGATGTAACACTGCTCAGCCAGATCAGAAGGGAGGTGCCCAGGTAGACTGCAGAGAGGGACAATCTTCAATTAAGATAAGGGAAAAAACTGAAAAACTTGTCAAGGGGGGCAGGGCTTTCATTGTTCTCATAGGAAGAAGATTGTCCCCTGATGTTATCTGTATGGTCTATGGACTGCATTCCAATCTGAGAAGAGATGTCTTACACTAGGTAAAAGAGGCGGGAGGGGAAACTTTGCTTGTGAATATCTCTCTCAAACCATAAAGGTTTGAGAGATAAGACTTATATTGTTCTTCATGTTTTTTTAATGCCTTCAAAATAAAATAAAGATAAAACGAAGTATTACTATCCCTTTAAGCTTAACACCTCCTTCTCCTTTATAAGCTTCCCAGCAAAGAACAAAATGCATTCCTCCAATTATTACATTGATAGCCTTCTCTAACCTACAAATGCGGAACAAACACTTTATAACAAGTTAGGTGAATTTGAAATAGTTTTTCAAAGTCTCCTATATTAGATTATTGTCATTTTTATCTAAATCAATAGTTTGATATACTTTGCCAGTTTACACATATTAGAGAGTATTGTCTAGCACAACAACCAGATAACATTACACACTGCTTTTCCTCCCACATACCACTCCCTGCCAGCAAAATACTAACATTTCTTAGTAGCGGTGCGCCGATACTGAACAGTTGCACAAGTACTTGTACTCGTTTAATCTGTTCCGATACCAAAACCGATACCCTGCCGCCCACTCACCGTCATTGTGTACAGAGGATTGTGGGAGGTCTACCCGTACCCCAATCACAACGGATCTCTTACAGATAGTCACCTGATTGGGCAGAGAAAGTGGTGCGTTCTGGGAGGACAGCTGGTGTGAATAGTGCCAATTTGCATAAACCAACCGAAAATCCTGTCAGGATGGATGCTGCCACTGAAGCAAGAATGTGAAAATATGGTATGTTCACTTTCAATAGTCTTCAGTGATCCATCATTACACAACTTAGGACCAATAAACTGCCTGTTATGCAACACATTACCCATTTGGTCCAGAAACGTTTAACATTGCCACATGCGGTTAGCAAAGTTTGAAGCCCTGTGGTCCTCAGGTCTGCTGGAATATGTTCTCTTGAACTAAGGGAAATATTTATTGGGCCCATAAAAATTTGGTCACATCATATTAACTTGATTTTAGAGAAATGTGAGGCTGGAGCAGGCACTACAGTGAAAACACAATAGAATTACTTGCAACTCATGCACTGTTACCCCTTTCTGAGCCAGAGATGTACACAGAACATTGCTTTGCAAAGTACTGCATACCACAATGGGACTTAAAGGGTTAAAAAACAGTGTGTGAAGGCAGATGGGAGGCTGGACTGATGTAATGAGTGAACATCAGCCTCCAAAACTTTCCCACCTCAATTCAAAACTCCCACTACTGCCTGCACATACTGCCTAACAATACCAATGAATAAAAGGTATTCATTTAAAGCTAGTGTTAACTAAAATATAAAGCAATTCTGGGGCAAACCACATCATAAGGAATAAATACAAAATCCCCAACTCTATCCTTTGAATGTTACATAGGTCACCAAATCACTGAGTACTTTTATTTGTCTCATATGATGAAGCTGGTTTTCTCCAGAATTACAACAATTTGCTTTTACACATAAGGCTCAAATAAAGAAGGATAAGTCTAGCTTAGGAATACGTAGATCTTAACCCTTTGAGCGACAGAGGGGTACGCAATGCATTGCAAAGCAATGCGTTGCGTATCCCTCTGGCACTCAAAGGGTTAATTTTCAGAACAGAAGAGCCTAATTAGGTAACGTCCCTCACTTAGCAGTCACATATTGCTATATATGTTTTTTAAAATTTGCATCTTTTTACTCCACTGTTAGTGGATTCTGTTTACAATCTGAATACTGACTACAGACCCTTATGAGTCATTCAGGTTTACTGAAACCCACTGTTTATTTTGAAGAGTTGTGACCTATATATTATTAATAATTAATTAATTAATTAATAAATATCAATAAATAACATCTTGAGATCAGTCCTTGATGTAATCTCTATGGATGCAGACAGGACAGTAGTTAATTTTTTAAAACTGAATCAGGCAAAGTGTGTATGCCTAATTAACCCTTTAACCCCTTAAGGACCGACCACATGCGCTCGTGGACAGCACTTAAAGCCCATGGAGCATTTGTTTCTTTCCAAATCCGTGTTCCCCAAATGGTGTGCAGCCACACGGGGAGCCCTGAAATTCATGACTATCCTGGCACGCCTTGGGTTCTTATCACACGCTAACCCATGACATGCCAGGATTGTCATGGGTCCTTAAGGGGTTAAAGATCAATGGGATGCACAATGCATTGCAAAGGAATGCATGACATACCCCACTGGTCCTTAAAGGGTTAAGAGGGCCATGAGCAGCAAGCAGAATTTGAGGTTTTTGAAGTCCTGCTAGCAACACATTTCCACCTCTGTGGACGTGACATCCAGCACCGATTGAAGAGGTTACCTATTGAACAAAGGCACCAGGACAAAACTCACAGGGCCAATAGGATTTTCTGGACCTAGTAAGTTAAGCGGGAGGTTAGTATTAGGAGCTGTTAGATCTCCTTTAAGCTATCATTCTTTCAAGAAATAGGGGTGCAGAAGCACTAAGTGGTGATAAAGCGGAGATGACATCACCAGTGAAATCACTCCTCCAGTTCTTATGTTATTCTATACAGCCTATGCACTCATATCTCCAAAGTCTGAAAAATGTTAGTGCATTGGTTTCATAAAATAACATAGGACATGGAGAAGTGATATCACTGGAGAAGTCATCTCCACTTTATCACCTCTTTATCATTCCTTAGTGCATCTCCTGCATAGTCTCTGAGACCTGTTCTTATCAGTGTACAACTTATATCTTCAATGAAAATATATTAGTACAAATATTAGCAAAAAAAAGTATTTATTTTGCATCCTGGAACTGTAGTAAAATTTTTTCAACATTTATAGAATTATTTTCATTTCTGGTGAAGTCCTGATGTGCGGCAGTAGTTTTTGTGTGAATCATCTTCAGGTGATTAATTAGATGTGGCCTTCAGGTGAAATATTTTCCACACTCAGAACACGCAAATGTTCTCTTTCCACTGTGAATCATCTGATGTCTTGCAAGGTGAGACTGAAGGAGGAAACATTTCCCACATTCAGAAAACTTAAATGATTTTTCACCTCTGTGTATTTTCCGATGTGTAGCACTAACATTAAAACATTTTCCACATTCAGGGCATTCAAATGTTTTCTCTCCAGAGTGAATTCATTTGTGTCTAATGAGATAACAGATACGAGGGAAAAATTTCCCAATTCGAAGCATACAAATGGATTTTCAAACGTAGGAATTTTCTGATGCTGAACAGGACTGGGTTTGGATTTTAAGAATTTTTTTACATTCAGAACATACAAAGGACTTTTCCTTAGTCTGAGTTCCTGGACCTTTAGAAAACTTTGATCTGCAAGAGACACTCTTCCCACATTTAGGACAAATGAATGCATTCTCTTCTTTAAAGGGATAGTAATAATTAAAATGTATAAAATATATGTTGTAGGGTTTATCCCCCTGAGTAAAACAAGGGTACTCCCACTGCTGAGAGATATTTTATTAAAAAATTATAACAGCTCAAACTTGAATTTTTTATGTGCAATATCATAGTGGCCTGAAAATTTACAGTGGGCTGTTGCTACACCATCCTATGGACTGCTCTGGCGTGTAGACCATAAATCTCCATAGGATGTTGTAGCAACAGCGTCACTGTAAATTTTCAGGTCACTGTGATATTGCACCAAAAAAATTAAAGTTTGAGCTGTTATAATTTTTTTTATAAAATATCTGTCAGCAGTGGGAGACCCTTGTTTTATTCAGGGACAAAAACCCGACAACATATTTTTTTTTACATCTTAAGTATTACTATCCCTTTAACTTAATCTAAATTCACATTCATCTGCACGTAAGTTTGAATCTTTAGCCTTATTTCTCACAGATTCACTCACTCCCTCTGTGTCAATGTAGTTCACATCTCTTCGACTTTGGGCAACAATTATATCTTACATCACATGTTCTGATGAAACAACTGAAAAGCATAGTCTGATAGGATCATTCCTGCATCTGGATCCACCTGTTCAAAAGAAATAATATGTAAATAAATATCTTTTATGGCTTCCGACTTTAGCTTGTGACAATGCAAATATAGGGTTCTTACCTGCCCTGTGGTGTCCTATACAGTTACCTTTCCTCTCCTCTCTGACTCCAGAAGTCATCCAGTCTGGTACAAAGGTACAATTATGTAGCAAATAGTTTGGAGATCTCTCTAGCTTTCATGGGGTTAAAAGCAAGATCAATCACAATGACTGATTCACTGATTACCCACATGTGATAAAGCAGGGATATCATGAAAGCATGACCTGTTGGTGTGTCCGACGACTAAGGTGGGGAAACACTGCCACAGAGGTCAAATACATATTCCCATTGGTTCAAATGGAGCTTTTAAAGGAAGAGTAAACTTTATGGAAAAAACACACACACTCAATTAAACTTTTTTTTTTTTTTTTTTTTTTTTTTTTACAACAGTGCCCTCTGGTGTCAGCTACAGTTCACCTGCATTATATACAAGAGGTGCGTTGCCAACTGCAGTTCTGTATAAAAAGTCAAAGCTCATCTCTTGGTGACAGTCTGAACAGTTATAACCACTGAATAAAACAATTGCCAGCAGGAAAAGCTCCAACATATAGGTTTTTATTAAAATAATAATAATAATAATAAAATAAAGAAATACAAAAATACTGCTCCTTTAACCCTTTGAGTGTTTGAGACATATTTGGCATCCAAAAGTTTTAAATGCCTCATTTAAATCAATGGAGATTTGTCCTTTACACCATAGTTTAGTTGGCTTTCCATGCTGCAATGTGTTGAATGCCTCTCTAGCACTCAAAGGGTTAAGAAAACAATTCACAGGACTTCTGTCTACTGCAGGATGGCAGGTAAGCAGTGGCTCTACAGCTGCTTACCTACAACTCCAGTCTTCCCATATGTATGTATATCTTTACTTATATGGTGCCACACCGTGTAAGCAGCACCTTACAATGGTAGTATATTACAATAAATAAAACGGGGATAAAACAAGTGTCACAGTTGTAGAAACAATAGGAGAGAGGTGCTCCAAAGAGCTTACAGTCTAATGTCATGGCAGCTTTGGTTCCAAACAGCTTGACAGCCAAAGACTGCTTAACCCTGTTCTGTATGTCATGGTAAAGAGAGCGAGGCAAACAAAAAAGGCAATTCGATGTGACTATTAAAGCAAACATGTTACCTTTAGAGAAGTAGAGTACTGTTTGTAAGTTGTGTTAAAGGGATAGTAATACTTCGTTTTATCTTTATTTTATTTTGTAGGCATTAAAAAAACACGAAGAACGATATAAGTCTTATCTCTCAAACCTTTATGGTTTAAGAGATATTCACAAGCAAAGTATCCCCCCCTTGTTCAGCCAGATCAGAAGGGAGGTGCCCAGGTAGACTGCAGAGAGGGACAATCTTCAATTAAGATAAGGGAAAAAGCTGAAAAACTTGTCAAGGGGGGAAGGGCTTTCATTGTTCCCATAGGAAGAAGATTGTCCCCTTCTGTTATCTGTCTGGTCTTACAACCAGATTCACATCTGAGAAGAGATGGCTTACACTAGGTAAAAGGGGCGGGAGGGGAAACTTTGCTTGTGAATATCTCTTAAACCATATAGGTTTGAGAGATAAGACTTATATCGTTCTTCATGTTTTTTTTAATGCCTACAAAATAAAATAAAGATAAAACGAAGTATTACTATCCCTTTAACCATTCATTTTTAATATAAATCCTCTTTTGAGAAACAGATCTTTGTTTCTTGCTGGAACAGTCAGACACTGTATGCTAATTAGATACTGTGCTGGGCCAATATTCCCATAAACTGTGCTATGAATGATAGCGGAGGAAGTTGAAAAAAGGCAAACATGAGAAAGCATAAAAGTTTGTCCACTACAATAGATACTTTTGTAAAATCAGACCAGAACGTACAGTTTAACAATTCTCAGAAAACTGCCCACCAGATCCACAGCAGCAGTATAAATGGGTAACAGCAGTGAGCTCGCAAAAGAACAGAACGCCAAGCCCGCCGGCACATGATCGCTATGCTGGGTGGCTGAAGGTAAACAGACAAGTGTTGTAGCAGACTGTAATAATGTGACAGGTAAGGGCAACATCAACATAAACAATATAAAAATTGTATATTAAGTTGAGACTGTTACCAGTCAAGCCGGTGAGATAACTCAGTGGTAAATGCCCTGAGCTTGTTCAAATCCTGGCAGGGTCAACTCAGCCCTTCATCCTTCTGAGGTCAATAAAATGAGTACCATTGATTAGGTTAATCTATTATTCAGCTGCCTATTCGGTTAATTCTGAGAGCGTGCGCTAAGAGCGCTTTGAGTCCCACTGGGAGAAAGGTGCTATATAAATACTAGCTATTATTATAAATTAAGATGGCGCTAGAATGGTGTAAGTTGAAAGAAAATATAGACAGATCTTCTATTACAATGTCCTATGTAGCTGTCGGTTTACCTTCAGTTAAGCAGTTTTTTGATCAGGCTGCGGCCTTGGCTTGTAGTTCTGTGGTTTATGAGTGCTTAGCTGTTAGCCTGTTATACTGCTGTTACGAGATGCAGTGGTCTGTTTTTCTTTCAGCATCGTGCAGCAGGGAGCTGTTAAACTGTCAGTGCTCACATTTCTTTCTCAACTTCCTCAGCTATCCTAAGGCTAATGAAATCGGGAGGTTGTATGGATATTTACCACATTTACAGGGAAGAATGAGGCTATACACAAGTGACTGATAATAACATAAGCCTTTAGACTCTTCTATTATTAAAGCAGAACTGTCACTGACATAAGTGCCCCCCAATTAATTCTTAGTACAGCGGTAAAAGCGTTGAAATCCTGTTATAATCCTTATAAAGTGCCAGCATTAATTAAAAATATAAGTTCTTATGAGACTCACCGTCAGTTGACATTGCAGACATCTAGCAGAAGGGGGATCTGTGCGTCTGCGCTTTCCATCCCTGTGTGTACCGTGTGGTACAATGCAACTCCTCCTTAGGTTATTTGTCAATCAGTGAGGAGACAGTGACGGACAGACCATGTGCATAGAAGTCTCTTTGACAAGATGTCTGCACTGTGTTTTGTGGTGAGTGTCATAAGAACTTATATTTCTAAATATTGCCGACACTTAATAAACATTATAACAGTATTTCAATGCTTACCGCTATACTAAGAATTGGTGGTCACATATCTCAGTTATAGCTCTACTTTAATCCTTCAATTGAGCACACACAAACTCACTCAATGAAGTCCAATGTGCTAATAAATATACTTTTTTGCGTGCTGCAATTATACGTATTAAAGTGTATTAATAGAGTTAAGCATTAAACTGATCTACACATTGCTCCTTTGTTTCCCCTATGAATTAATCTAGGCAGCGCTCACACACTGTGGACATTTTTAACGGTGCTCGCTGCGTTAAGATTGGCATCAAACAAAACAAAATACTGTACTGTGAAGGGAATTAGCATAAAGTGAATCTTCTAATTCCCTCACAGCCATTGGCTGGGATATTCTTACGCACCTCCCAGACAATCAAATTTGAGTGGCTGTGCTTTAAACTGATTGGCTGGGAGATGCGTAAGCATATCCCAGCCAATGGCTGTGAGGGAATTAGAAGTAAGGCTGCCCTCATATAAGGGCAGCCTCAATTCTAATTCCCTCAGATCGGAGCTGGCATCGGCCGTGAAGAAGAAGAGGGGAGGGGTGTGCCACCTTATTCTGTCTTCACCGCCACCTCAGTGCCTCACACGGCAGCGGAGACAGCAACGATTTAACGCTAAGTTGGATTTTTATTTACTTATGGAAAATAGAAATACGTTGTCATTACAATATATAGCAAGCATTTTGTAACATGATTATTATTATTATTACTACAGTATATATGGGCAATTTTTATTTGAAGACTGGCACACTGCTATGTACTTTAGACCTTTTTGCCCCAGAGAGGCAAAGCAATGAGTTACATACCCCTCTGGCACTGAAGGGGTTAACGCATGTATACTTTCAACTCAAACTTATTTTTTTCTTTTATAGGAAGAAGATAGAAGAGAAGAAAGAAGAATGGAGACAGAAGGAGACAGACAGTGGATGACAGGTAAGTGTATCAGTGCTTGACAGTATGTCAGGCACCGATCATTCGTTTTTTTGAGGTTAAATTCCCAAAACTGGTGTTATTTAGCAGCGTTTTGGGAAGTTAGCGCACAAAACGACGTTTGGACAGAACACCAGTTTTGTGTCCTAACGTCCGTTGTGATAAATGTTGGTAGGACATTTGAATACCGACCAGGACATTTTATTTTGTCGGTCGGTATCCATTTTTTACTACCGTCATTTTTCTACTCCAGCATTTGGATCGATCCCTTAATCCTTGAACGCTATAGAGGTGTTGTGATCCTGATGCAGACAAAGTGCACCATAAATAATAGAGACTTAAAGGGATAGTAATATTGCTTTTAAACTTCACTCTCCCCTGCCTCTCCGCTGACGTCATCGTTCTTGCTGCAGCAGGGAAATCCGGTCCAGGGACCCTCGGAGGCTCTTCGGCAGAGCCGAGATCTCATTATGAAAGACAAGATCCTTCACTAAAATGGTCTTCTACGTGTGCTTGGATACCAAGCACACGTAGAAGACTGTTTTAGTGAAGGATCGTTTCTTCTGTAACGAGATCGGGCTCTACTGAAGAGCCTCCGCTTGATTCAATGAACGGATTTCCCTGCTGCAGCAAGAACACTGACGTCAGGGGAGAGGCAGGGAAGAGTGAAGTTTAAAAGCGGCTATCTTGCAAACCATAAAGGTTTGAGAGATGTCGCTGGTGGCATTTAATTCAGTTTTTAAAGGGCTTCAATATAAGGGACAGTAATTTTGAAGTATTTAACTTCGTTTCAAATTTATTTTATTTTGTAGGCATTAAAAAAACATGAATAATGATATAAGTCTTATCTCTCAAACCTTTATGGTTTGAGAGATATTCACAAGCAAAGTTACCCCTCCCGCCCCTTTTACCTAGTGTAAGCTATCTCTTCGCAGATGTGGAAAGCAGTCCATAGACCAGACAGATAACAGCAGGGGACAATCTTCTTCCTATGAGAACAATGAAAGCCCTGCCCCCCTTGACAAGCTTTTCAGGTTTTTCCCTTATCTTAATTGAAGATTGTCCCTCTCTGCAATCTACCTGGGCACCTCCCTTCTGATCTGGCTGAGCAGTGTTACATCAGTAAAAGGGGCGGGAGGGGGACACTTTGTCATTGAATTACTCCTGAACTACAGCTCTGATAGAATTGAAATAACACTCTCCAAAGTCCAAATACTATGATGATTAATTAGAGCTGCTTTTATTAGGAAACATTACTATCCCTTTAAAGAAGCAGAAAGCCTAAAACTTTATCTAAAGGATTTCCCCACACCTCTTTGAGACCCAAACCCTTCTGTCTTTCCTACAATGCTGTCTTGCTCCACAACTACAAAACTCACATTAATGTTTTTTAACCCCTTAAGGACCGGCCGCGCACACACTCGGCCATCACTTAAGGCCCATGGAGCATTTTTTTTTCCCGAACCTGATTCCGGACTCCCTGAATGACGTGCAGCCGTGCGGGGTGCCCAGAATTCCATGACGGTCCTGGTACGTAATTGGTCCTTAAAGCAAATCCAGCCATGACGTACCAGGTCCGTCAAGGGTCCTTAAAGGGTTAAATTTCAGTATGTGTTTACAAATTGATCTGCATAAATAGAATACTATGTGTAAATGAATAAATGATTTAGAACAAGACAAAAGAGGTCATAAAATAACCCAAAGATTCTCAGTACTTCCATCACCCACCAGGCATGTTCCCTGCAACACCACCTAAAACATAAGTGTCCCTCTTTAGCCATGTGAAATGTTGGGAGATATGTTTCTCATGTGTCTGGCTACTGCTATATTTATCGGGAAGCTCAGTGGTTAATACCCTGTCACAGGGCCGATCTTGAAGACCAGATGAACGCATACCTCCCAAGTCTCCTTCTTTAGGACATATTAGGGGTCCATAGCTCCCAAATTTCCCTCTTTAAGAGAGGTTAGTGGTCCATACCTCCTAAGTTTCCCTCTTTAGGAGATAGTAGGGGCCCATATCTCCCAAGTGTTACTCTTTAGGAGATATTAGGGATACATACCTCCCAACTGTCCCTCTGCAGGAGATATTAGAGGCCTGTCCTCCCAGGTGTCCCTCTTTAGGCAATATTAGGGGTCTGTACCTCCCAGGTGTCTCTGTTTAGGAGATACTAGGAGTCTGTACCTACCAAGTGTCATTCTTTAGTAGATATTAGGGCTTCATACGTCCCAAGTGTTCCTCTTTAGGAGATATCAGGAGTCCATAGATCACAAGTGTCCCTTTGTAGGAGATATTAGGGGTTCATACCTCCCAGGTGTCCCTCTTTAGGAGATATTAAGGGTCCATACCTTCCAAGTGTCCCTCTTTAGGAGATATTAGGGTTCCATACTTCCCAAGTGTCCCTGTTTAGGAGATATTAGGGGTCCATACCTCCCAGGTGTCCCTCTTTAGGAGATATTAGGGGTCCATACCTTCCAAGTGTCACTCTTTAGGAGATATTAGGGCTTCATACCTCCCAGGTGTCCCTCTTTAGGAGATATTAGGGGTCCATACCTTCCAAGTGTCACTCTTTAGGAGATATTAGGGCTTCATACCTCCCAAGTGTCCCTCTTTAGGAGATATTAGGGGTCCATACCTCCCAAGTGTCCCTCTTTAGGAGATATTAGGGGTCCATACCTCCCAAGTGTTCCTCTTTAGGAGATATTAGGGCTTCATACCTCCCAAGTGTCCCTCTTTAGGAGATATTAGGAGTCCATAGATCACAAGTGTCCCTTTGTAGGGTATATTAGGGGTTCAAACCTCACAAGTGTCCCTCTTTAGGAGGGATAGTCCTTCTTTGAGACCTAAATCTCTCTGTCCCTCCTTCCCTACCTGGTGTCCCTCTTTTTTCAGACTGTGTGGTGTTTATTAAAGTCTATCATATTGCTCAACAGCAATAAAAAAAAATTAAATATATGTGTTTATAAATTAGTCTGCGCAAATTAAATCATTTGTCTTCTAAATTATTTATTCAGTTTCACAAAAAGGTGTCAATAAATTATGAAATATGCTACAAAATCTTGGTAATTTCCCTCTGACCAGCCACACCCCAGCAACACCATCTCAAACAAAGGTGTCCCTCTTTGGCCATTTGAAAGGCTGGGAGGTATGTGAAAGCAGACTCCAACTTCCTCCTGTGATTTGTTAGTAGCTGGTTCTATGACAGCTGGGACTGATGACTCAAGCTCCCATAGAACCAGCCAAAATCCCACAGTGTTTTGGTCCTCAGAAGACACATTGGTTGTATGGGGGCTTGAGGCATCATTTCCGGCTCCCATATCACCAGTCGCTGATCAGAGGAGGAACCTGTAGGCTGCTTTCCTCTGATCTTCAGATTTAGCACAAGGTTGGCCATGTGACAGAATAAGTATTAACCCCTGAGCTACCAGATAATGTTACCAGTAGCTAAAGGCACATGAGAATTTTTTTAGGTGGATTACGGTTTGTTTTTAATGTTCCTTTAATCCCTTAAGGTCCATAGTGGTGTGCAATGAATTGTGACGCATATACCTCTCTTCCATAAAGGGTTAAATGGGACTTTTAACCCCTTGGATGCTAGAGACACCTGTCTAGTATCCAAGGGGTTAAAAGCCACATTTAAAGCAATGGAACATGTTATTTGTCATACTAGTAGTTAAAGTTTTACTAAGCTTTTTAACCCCTTAATGACCCTTGATGTACCAGGACTGTCACGCCTGGTTCAGCATTTAAGGACCAGTGATGGTCCTGGCATGTCATGGAATTCCAGGGTGGCTGCACGGCGACCCCAAAATCCATTGCAAGAAAAAAATTCCCAGTGGTCCTTAACAGCCATCCTCATGTCGCGTCGGCCGGTCGTTAAGGGGTTAAGGCTTTCAAATATGGGTAAGAACATTAAAACATTACAAACACTAACTGATTTGTTTGTACAATGTTTACTTGTCCCCTAAGATGTTGTTTTCCTCGAAAATTGCTCCATTTTTGATTAGTACATCGGTCACACTACAAAGGAGACTTCAGTGCATTGTTTTGGCAACTAGTGTTTGTGCACAGAGACACCTGTAGCATTTGAGGGCTTAACCCCTTAGGGACCCTTGATGTACCAGGACCGTCAAGGGTAAACTTGCTTGAAAGACCCTTGACGGTCCTGGTACGTCACGTACATTTTACTTACAGCGCTCTACCGGGAGCGCTGTAAGTAAAAATGGGGCATGAAATAGACCGCTCCAAGATCGGAGCGATCTGTTTCAAGCCCCATAGTGACGCGCCGATACACGTGACAGGTCACGTGTACCGGCCCGTCAACGTGCCCCTATGCGGACGTTATGGGACGGAAATGTCCCATAATGTCCGGTCCTTAAGGGGTTAAAGGAATAGTAATACTTCATTTTAACTTTATTTTATTTTGTAGGCATTAAAAAAACATGAAGAACGATATAAGTCTTATCTCTCAAACCTTTATGGTCTGAGAGATATTCACAAGCAAAGTTTCCCCTCCCGCCCCTTTTTCCTAGTGTAAGCCATCTCTTCTCAGATGTGGATCAGGTTGTATGACTACAGATAACAGAAGGGGACAATCTTCTTTATATGAAAAGAATGAAAGCCCTTCCCCCCCTTGACAAGTTTTTCAGGTTTTTCCCTTATCTTAATTGAAGATTGTCCCTCTCTGCAGTCTACCTGGGCACCTCCCTTCTGATCTAGCTGACCAGGGGGGGGTACTTTGCTTGTGAATATCTCTCACACCATAAAGGTTTGAGAGATAAGACTTATATCATTCTTCATGTTTTTTAATGCCTACAAAATAAAATAAAGATAAAACGAAGTATTACTATCCCTTTAATCAAAAAGCATTGGATGCATGTGCAATAATTTACTGTTGCTGTGAGCAGGTTCATAGCTGTTTTCACACTAAGGCCTTGATTTCATTAGGTCAGACGGCTGAAAAAAAACAGCCAGCTGCATTTTATTCAGGCACGGTAAGCTATTCAATTACCTGTGCTATGAAAAAATCCCGTAAAAAAAAGTTAGCAGCGTTTTTGCCCATAGAAAAAATAAAAACGCCACAAGATGCAATTCAAATGAATGCATTAGTTCTTAAAGGGACAGTAATGTCCCAAAAAAAATTTTTCCCGTTTTGTAGAGTTTAAAATATTAATGAATATGAGCCAAACACTATCTCTCAAAACGCTCTAGTTTGAGAGATATAGGGAATCAAAGTTCCCCCTCCCTCCCCTTCTCCTGAGGTCAGCGTCTAGCTTACAACAGGAGATACCAGTCTGGGGACCAACAGGAGGCTCTGCAGCAGAGCCGAAATCGCGTTACTTAAAGGGATAGTAATACTTTGTTTTATCTTTATTTTATTTTGTAGGCATTAAAAAATCATGAAGAATGATATAAGTCTTATCTCTCAAACCTTTATGGGGGTCCATCTCTATTATGCCACATTATCCTCTGCATGAAGGAGGTTGCTTTAAGAGGATGGGTGGTTGGCTAGCTTGGGGGATTATTATCATTTATATTGTGTTTTGTAATGGGGTACTGCGGGGTATTACATTTGTAAGTTTACTTCTTTTAGAGGTTGGGTTCACGTTACCTGCTTCGATTCACTGTCTCTCTATCAGACTGTTGGAATGCTGCAGGGCACACTGTAATTGCTTGTTTCTGGTTCCCCTGGGCAGTCTTCTCTGAATGTGTATCAGCACCTGTGAGGGTTTTGTTATACCCGGGTGCCAGAACAATTTTCCCTCAGCTGCTGAGCCGAAAGGTAAGCAAAATATATACAATACTAGTTGAAGAGCCCGTTACACGGGCCACAGTGACACGGGCAGTCATGCGCAGTAGAGACTGCCCGTGCTGTGGCTGATACAGAGCGGGATGCTCTTCTACTGCGCATGACTGCACCACGCGCAGCAGTGTCTACTGCGCATGACTGTGGCGTTACACACGTTTTAGCGAATTATTATATAGGATATACAGCAGGAACAAGCAGATGGTTACAGGCCAGCAAGCTCTGCTATCAGGAATAGTAGGCTGCCGAGCCCAGTGGCGTAACAATAGGGGTCGCACCTGCGACCGGGTCCGTCACTCCAAGGGGCCCGGCCACCCCCTGTGAACCCATCGCCACTCACCCACAGCCCTGCTCGCAGCAGCTCAGCTAATCTCCTGGCGCTCTAGTAATGCAGAGCGCTGGGAGATGACATCTTCTCCCAGCGCTCTGCATAACTGAGAACCGCGAGAGAGATGGAGGTAAGAGATGTGCATGGGGCAACGTGAAGATGGGGGGGACCGGGCCCGGCGGCAATTTCTGCACCAGGGTCCGGTGGCTTCTAGTTACACCACTGGCCGAGCCGGACCAATCTGCTGGATACTAGGCCTAAGCCACTGGTAGTCTCTGCTGGAGCCAGGAGCAGGAACAGGAGCAGGAAAAGGAACACAGGATCTTGCTGCGACGTAGCGGGCATACCAACTCAAGCCTGCAGTAAGTAGGGAGCGATATCTGACTCACGTCTGCAGTCAGAATGGAGCGAACTCTGACTTACGCCTGAAGTCAGAATGGGAAATAGTTGACTCGCCTGCAGTCAGAATCAGAGCTGGTCTACCAGAGCCCCAGGTCCGCACTAGGTTGGGTGCCTGCTAGGTACAAGGAACAAATGTAAGAGAGTAGTCAGACAGAGCCACAAGTCAGCACCACAGGGGGTAGTCAGACAACCCACGTCATACACAGTTCAGGTAGTCAGCCAGAACCACAGGTCTGCACCAGTTTGGGTGTCCACCATAGGGATAAGCAAAAGAATAGTCAGACAGCACCAGATCAGCACCAGGTTGGATGGAAGGCTAGCCAGGTCATACACAGAGCCCAAGGTAATAGAACTGCTATGAACAACAACGCAAGGGCAACTGAGTCAGGACTCAGTCTGCCTTTTAAACCCCTCCACGGGAAGTAGATAGGAGGAGCAGCTCAGAGGGAGGAAGTAGGTAGGAGGAAGTAGGTAGGAGGCGACTACAGGAAGCAAACACTTAAAACAGAGGCCTGCTGCATGCTTGAAGCCTCGCACCTGTAGATGACGCTGAAACCAAAGGTAAGCTGTAACAAAAATCAGGTGAGTTCTAAAAAGGTACAAGAAGTGTGGTAGAATGACCATCTTAATAGCATTGACTCTTCCCGTAACAGAAGGAGGCAATATTCTCCAAAACGATAAGGACTCTATGTTTTAAACAATTCTCTATAATTCAGTTGAAAGACTTTCCTATTTTCCTGTGAGACTTGAACTCCCAAATAATTTAAAGATTCCATACATTTCCTAAACTTATGTTTTCCAAGAATTTTTGAATCTGTTGTACTATTTAGGTGAAATCACAGGAAGGCTCTTCATTAATCTGTAAACCAGAAACTTTCCACGTTAAACCATAGACTGTCAAGACTTTTCAGGGATTTGGAGAGGGGGTTGGAGTCATGTCATCAGCAAACATGCTAACTTTTATCTTGCTCACCAGTACCTTACATACAAGCCAAAAAATTATGTGAGAGGCTCTGAGCACGAACAAAAGCACAATGGCCTGTTCTCCGGCTAGTCACCGCTCAAGAGCATCACATTTTAGCTCTCTAGTGCCATTACAGAGGAGAAATCTCCACATACATATTAGACTAATCCCGCCCATATGGGCGGTCCAGTACCAAAATGATGGGCAAGTCCTCTCTGCATGGAAAAACCAGCTAACCCCAGACGTACGTTTCGGCCTTATTTGGGCCTCGTCAGTGAGGTGCAGCTGGCTTCCCTAGGCACTGAGAGCAAGGGGTCCACGTCTGGATTACCCTTTACACTTAGGGAGAAACCCTAAGTGTTTCTCAGATACAAGCCAAAAAATGATGTGAGAGGCTCTGAGCACGAACAAAAGCACAATGGCCTGTTCTCCGGCTAGTCACCGCTCAAGAGCATCACATTTTAGCTCTCTAGTGCCATTACAGAGGAGAAATCTCCACATACATACATACATACATACATACATACATACATACATACATACATATTAGACTAATGCCGCCCATACAGGCAGTCCAGTACCAAAATGATGGGCAAGTCCCCTCTACACGGAAGAACCAGCTAACCCTAGACATATGTTTCAGCCTTATTTGGGCCTCATCAGTGAGGTGCAGCTGGCTTCCCTAGGCACTGAGAGCAAGAGGTCCACGTCTGGATTACCCTTCACACTTAGGGAGAGACCCTAAGTGTTTCTCAGATACAAGCCAAAAAATGATGTGAGAGGTTCTGAGCACGAACAAAAGCACAATGGCCTGTTCTCCGGCTAGTCACCGCTCAAGAGCATCACATTTTAGCTCTATAGTGCCAGAGGAGACTTGCCCATCATTTTGGTACTGGACCGCCCTTATGGGCGGGATTAGTCTAATATGTATGTGGAAATTTCTCCTCTGTAATGGCACTAGAGAGCTAAAATGTGATGCTCTTGAGCGGTGACTAGCCAGAGAACAGGCCATTGTGCTTTTGTTCGTACTCAGAGCCTCTCACATCATTTTTGGCTTGTTTTTGAGAAACACTTAGGGTCTCTCCCTAAGTGTAAAGGGTAATCCAGACGTGGACCCCTTGCTCTCAGTGCCTAGGGAAGCCAGCTGCACCTCACTGACGAGACCCAAATAAGGCCGAAACGTATGTCTGGGGTTAGCTGGTTTTTCCGCGCAGAGGAGACTTGCCCATCATTTTGGTACTGGACCGCCCTTATGGGCGGGATTAGTCTAATATGTATGTGGAAATTTCTCCTCTGTAATGGCACTAGAGAGCTAAAATGTGATGCTCTTGAGCGGTGACTAGCCGGAGAACAGGTCATTGTGCTTTTGTTCGTACTCAGAGTCTCTCACATCATTTTTGGCTTGTTTTTGAGAAACACTTAGGGTCTCTCCCTAAGTGTAAAGGGTAATCCAGACGTGGACCCCTTGCTCTCAGTGCCTAGGGAAGCCAGCTGCACCTCACTGACGAGGCCCAAATAAGGCCGAAACGTACGTCTGGGGTTAGCTGGTTTTTCCGCGCAGAGGAGACTTGCCCATCATTTTGGTACTGGACCGCCCTTATGGGCGGGATTAGTCTAATATGTATGTGGAAATTTCTCCTCTGTAATGGCACTAGAGAGCTAAAATGTGATGCTCTTGAGCGGTGACTAGCCGGAGAACAGGCCATTGTGCTTTTGTTCGTACTCAGAGCCTCTCACATAATTTTTGGCTTGTTCACCAGTACCTTAGTTAACTCCCCTATTATTGAGCTTTAAAGCTGGACTGTCATGTTGACTTACACAAGGCTGCATATATTTGTCTGCCTCAAGTAATTGTAACCATTGTGTATAAACTGCTTATGGTCCCATTTTTCTTATAAATCATACCTTAATATATCCATAATTGTAAGCATTAGAGCGCTGCCATCTTGCCGACATTCTGTGTGAGAGGCAGCACTCTGTCTGTGTTCGGGTGTCAGTCATGTCATTCAGTCCATCCCCTTCTTAACGGGTGTGTTTTTTTAATGTTCCTGTCTCAGGTATGTAAATGAGTTGGGCGGCCTTGGGGGAATCAGTCTGATGCCGAAGAGGGATTGTACAGTGCTCTGTTTGGCATGGCTAGTGCCGAACAGAGTGAACAGGGGACGTCATGTGCATACTTTAAAGGGATAGTAATGTTTCATAATAAAATCAGCTCTAATTAATCATCATAGTATCTGGACATTGGAGAGTGTTATTTCAATTCTGTCAGAGTTGTAGTTCAAGAGTAATTCAATGACAAAGTGTCCCCCTCCCGCCCCTTTTACTGATGTAACACTGCTCAGCCAGATCAGAAGGAGGTGCCCAGGTAGACTGCAGAGAGGGACAATCTTCAATTAAGATAAGGGAAAAAGCTGAAAAACTTGTCAAGAGGGGCAGGGCTTTCATTGTTCTCATAGGAAGAAGATTGTTACCTTCTGTTATCTGTCTGGTCTATGGACTGCATTCCACATCTGAGAAGAGATGGCTTACACTAGGTAAAAGGGGCGGGAGGGGAAACTTTGCTTGTGAATATCTCTCAAATCATAAAGGGTTGAGAGATAAGACTTCTATCGTTCTTCATGTTTTTTTAATGCCTACAAAATAAAATAAAGATAAAACGAAGTAGTACTATCCCTTATTGTCCAATATCTTCACTATCTAAATATATAAAAAAATAAATACATCATGATGAACCTTTAAAAAAAAAAAAAAAAAAAACTAATACAGTAACATGAAATCACAAGAGGGTGAAAGTTCCCTCTCATACTTTCTGCTAAGGGTTCTAGACACAGTGCGAAAATATCTATATCTTTATCAAGGAGGATGTCTAACTGCTCCCTAACCTTGTACAAAACCCTAGCTCTTTTAAAATGTGGTGACAATGCTTGTTTCCTGGACAGATCCTTTAATTTATCCTCAAGAGGTTTAATTTGGCAATTTCTATCTTTTAATCTATTCTTTGCTATTTTTATTAGTATTCCTCTCTAGACTGCTTTATGCACCAGCCAGAGGGTATAATCTCCAACTGCAGCATTATCATTGTTATGAAACTAATCTAGGATGAAGCGTTTGATTTCTAGCTTATTGTCTTTATTTAAAGGGATAGTAATACTTCGTTTTAACTTTATTTTATTTTGTAGGCATTAAAAAAATATGATGAATGATATAAGTCTTATCTCTCAAACCTTTATGGTTTAAGAGATATTCACAAGCAAAGTGTCCCCCGCCCGCCCCTTTTACTGATGTAACACTTTTCAGCCAGAGCAGAAGGGAGGTGCCCAGGTAGACTGCAGAGAGGGACAATCTTCAATTAAGATAAGGGAAAAACCTGAAAAGCTTGACAAGGGGGGCAGGGATTTCATTGTTTTCATAGGAATAAGATTGTCCCCTTCTGTTATCTGTCCAGTCTATGGACTGCATTCCACATCTGAGAAGAGATTGTTTACAGTAGGTAAAAGGGGCGGGAGGGGGAAACTTTGCTTGTGAATATCTCATAAACCATAAAGGTTTGAGAGATAAGACTTATATCATTCTTCATGTTTTTTTAATGCCTACAAAATAAAATAAAGTTAAAACGAAGTATTACTATCCCTTTAAAAGCATTCTTTTGTTTAACCTCCATTACTTTTTCTTCACTTCCAATAAGAATGGATTTATGCCAAAGCGTAACACAGTCATGGTCAGACCAAACCTCGGGTGAGGTCTTCACATCCACAGTTCTACCCAACGCATGCTCATTTTCGAAGAAAAAGTCAATTCTTGACCAAGTTTTAAATTGGGAGGAAACATGTGTAAATTCTCTCCTTTATGGGTTTAGAAAGTGCCATGGGTCCACGATGACCAAAACATCCATAAATTTACTAAAAATTTTATCCTGAACTATCCTATTACCTCTGTTATTTGTTTTGTCTAAAACATAGTCTTGACAAACATTAAAATCACCTCCCAGAACAAAGGAACCTTTCTTATTATTCAAAATATCTCTTTTAAATTTTCAAAGAAAACAACTTTACCTCCATTGCACACTCACACATAATTACACTACCGTTCAAAAGTTTAGGGTCATTTAGAAATGTCCTTGTTTCTGTTATGGGAGCAGCTTGTCTGTATGGTAGGTAAGAATTGCCCATCAAGCCAATCCAAATTGTGAGAGGTGCTTCAGGAAGCATGGGGTGAACTCTCTTCACATTACATCAACAAATTGACAACTAGGGGGAGATTCATTAACCACTTAGTGACCGGCCGCGCGCACACACGGTTGTCACTTAACGCCCGGCTAGGAATTTTTTTTTTCGCCAAAGTAATCCGTTGTCCCTGAACAGCGTGCAGCTGCACGGGGACCCGGACTTCCGGGACGTACATGTACGTCCTCTGTCACTAAGTGACAGTTTCTGCGGGACGTACATGTACGTCCATTGTCGGGAAGGGTTAAGCGGTGATAAAGAGGAGATGACTTTGCCAGTTTAACATTTCTCCAATTCCTATGTTATTCTATGGAGCCTATGCACTAAGATTTCTTTAGCTATCGAGATCTTAGTGAATAAGCTCTATAGAATAACATAGGAACTGGAGAAGTCATCTCCACTTTATCACCTCTATATCGCCGCTTAGTGAATCTCCCCCCTATGGTCTGCAATTTCTGCAAATAGAGGATTCTTTGACGAAAGCAAAGTTTGAAGCACACAATTATTGTTTAAATTAAAAATCATTATTTCTAACCTTGTCAATGTCTTGACTGTATTTCCTAATCATTTTTCAACTCATTTGATGGAAAACGACACTTCTAAGTGACCCCAAACTTTTGAATGGCAGTGTGCATACATTTATATGTGGCCTGTCTTAACGGAATATTTTCTGAGTTAAAGGTATAGTAATACTTTATTATTACTATCCCCCATATTGTACATATTTGTAAAATAATTTAATAGCCCCCAGGTTCATCTCTCAAACCTTTATGGTTTGAGAGATAACCGAAGGCAAAGTTCCCCCTCCCTCCCCCTTCCCTGAAGTCAGCGTTGTGCTGACTGCAGGGGAAGTCTGTCGTACGACAGGCTTGAAGCTCTGCAGCTGAGCCGAGATTCCGTTAGTGACAAAGAATTATTTCACTGAAACGGTCTTCTACATGTGCTCGGTTTGTGCTTGGTTTGCAGCCACATGTAGAAGACTGTTTCAGTGAAATAATTATTTTTTTACTAACGCGATCGCGGCTCTGCTGCAGAGCCGCCTGATGAAAGTCAGACCGGATATCCCTGCAGCCAGTACAACACTGACTTCAGGGAAGGGGGAGGGAGGGGGGAACTTTGCCTTTGGTTATCTCTCACACCATAAAGGTTTGAGAGATGAACCTGGGGGCTATTAAATTATTTTGCAAATATATACAATATGGGGGATAGTAATAATAAAGTATTACTATCCCTTTAAGTCATTTCAATAAGATAGTAAATGAAAATAATGAGTGTATATTGATATTTCCATATATTTTAGCGGCACACACATATTAAGGCCCAATTTAAATAGAATATCTCCATCATTGATACATGTAGTAGCGGTTCCAGGAATAGCACTCATATGACACTGTAATGGGGGTAACAATGCTAATTTTTATTGTTAATCAGGGATCCATGCTAGGTTAGTGTAGAAGACAGCAGGCACTGAGTTGGTGCACAGGAGGAGCACAGCAGTCAATCTGGAACACTGCGGTATTCACTAGAGAGCATAAAGCAAAAAAGGTTAGGGACCTTGATTGATCTGGCAATGTGTAGAGAGAAAGAGGGTCGTAAATAAAGGTCTGTGAAAGTGAGACTACTTCTCTCAAAATGTATAAGACACAGGAGTAACTAAATAGTTAAAGCGTTAGTAATGTCCAAAACATTTTAATAGATTTGTAGAGCTTAAAGTGTTAGTAATGTCTAAAAAACACTTTTTTGCATTTAGAAGAGCTTAAAAAGCTGATATAAATGCAAAAAAACGTATCTCTCAAACAGCTATGGTTTAAGAGATACGGGCGTTTAAAGTTTGCTGTTTCCTACTGACCGCTGTAAAGCGGTCAGCAGGAGATTCGTGTCGGTCGACACGGAGGCGCTTGAGAAGTGCCAAGATCTCGTTACTTACACGGAATCCCTTCATTGGAATGGTCTAAAACATGTGCCTGATACATTTTTTTGCATTTAGATCAGCTTTTTAAGCTCTTCTAAATGCAAAAAAGTTTTTTTAGACATTAGTAACACTTTAAGAGAGATATCATCCACTAGAGGCCCCCTCTCCCTCCCCTTCTCTTGACGTCAGCTGTAAGCTGACAGCAGGAGTTCCTAGTCCAGGGACTGACAAGCGGCTCTTCAGCAGAGTCGCAATAGCGCAAATTAAAAAGAATTACTTCTTTGGAAAAGTATACAAACTGTGTGTGGTTTGCAAGCACACTTTTTAGACCGTTCCAAAGAAGTAATTATTTTTAAATTGCACTATTGCGGCTCTGCTGAAGAGCCTCCTCGAGGCGGCCAACACTGACATCAGTAGAAGAGGAGGGAGAGGGGAACTTTAGCAGATGATATTTCTCAAACCATAGCGGCTTGAGAGATAAGATTTGTGGCATTTCGTTTATTTTTTTAAGCTCTACAAATCTATTAAAAACTTTTTTTGACATTACTAACACTTTAAAGAAGAATAAATAAGCCCCCACTTACTTAACCATGCCTAGAAATTCTGAATGGCCCTTATGAACTTTGTCCTAGTACCTTGGCACAAGATAATGTATTCAAGCAGTCATGGATGCCATGTCCATGGGGGGTGGACATGACAGTTATTTGCTGTTTTTTTAACTGTAGCAGGCAGAGTGTATGAGCCTACCTAACCATGTCATGTAGGTGGAATTTGTGTCCTGTGGACCTTCTCACAACCGCCACGACATCCAGGAGTCTTGGAAGATGTTACCACTTGAACAGATTTGTAAAGGCCATTAAGTTTCTCTTGCCATATTAAGGTAAATAGGGAGTTATTATTAGGGCAAGTTAATTTCCATTAATCCACAGAATATCTTCTGCAGATGGAAGGTGTCTGTGATGTAATTTGGACAGCAGATAATAGAGTATTTGAGTAGATTTTGGTGTTCAAAGGGATAGTAATACTTAAGTATTACTAATCCCTATAGGAATGTACTACTAAAAAAAACATATTGCCCCCAGTGTCATCTCTCAAACCTTTATGGTTTGAGAGATGATCACTTTTAAAGTTGCCCTCCCCCTTCCCCGTAGTCAGCATGCTAGCTGACTGAAGGGAAATCCGGTCATAGATCATCAGGCGGCTCTTCAGCAGAGCCGCGATCGCGTTAATTAAAAAAACTTTCACTAAAACGGTCTGCTACATGTGCTTGCAAACCAAGCACAAACCAAGCACACGTAGAAGACCATTTCAGTGAAAGTTTTCTTTTTTAGGAACGCGATCCGGTTGTGCTGGAGAGCCGCCTGAAAGTCATACGACTTTCTTCCCTTCAGTCAGCTAGAATGCTGACTGCGGGAAGGGGGAGGGAGAGGGCAACTTTAGGAGCGAGCATCTCTCAAACCATAAAGGTTTGAGAGATGACACTGGGGGCAATACGTTTATTTTTTAGTAGTACTTTGCTATAGGGATTACTTACTTAAGTATTTCTATCCCTTTAATGATGTCTTCTCACTGAGCCAGAATAGACAATAACCACTAATGGACAGTGTGGGGATCATTCTCAGTGAAAATGACCTTGGGTCATTCGAAAAAGATACAAAAGACAAAAAGGGCACCAGATCGCGTAATAAATTCACCAAATAGTACAAATATAAACAAAATGATATATCAACTCACATTAGTTAATGGTCAGGGTATTGGTATCAACAACCACTGACACATAAGGGTACGGAGAGACTATCCCCGTCTCCGTTCAGGGAAACTCACGTCACGGTGCTGGATGTCGAGTATCTGCTTCTATACTAGCAAAGAAGGGAACCAGGTGGCAACTCCACTTATAAAATTTATTATAATAAAAAAAAGGCAGTTGTACATTTTAATGTTGGCTTGTATGCTTTGATAAAGCAGTGTTTTCTAGCTGTGAAACGCGTAAGTGTTATTGCCTTTTTTTTATTATAATAAATTTTATAAGAGGAGTCGCCTCCTGGTTTACTTTGCTAATATAGAAGCAAATACTCAACATCCAGCACCGTGACGTGAGTTTCCCTGAACGGAGACGGGGCTAGTCTCTTTGTACACTTATGTGTCAGTGGTTGTTGATACCAATGCCCTGACCATTAACTAATGTGAGTTGATATATCATTTTGTTTATATTTGTACTATTTGATGAATTTATTACACAATCTGGTGCTCTTTGTCTTTTGTCTCTTTTCCGATTGTTTACCGCTGAGGGTGAGCATGTATCTTTTGAGGAGAGCTGCCTAATCCACACAGACTGTGCTGCTGTACCTGGAGACACCCTCCAATTCTCCAGCTGCTTGAAAGTCGGAGCCGGAATAAGCCGGTTTTCCGACATATATTCATTGTGAGTGTACATCTATCGGGTAGGGTGACCACATTTCCATTCTGCAGTTCAGGGACACTGTGGGGACGAGAGCAGCAGAGTGCTTGTCCTCAGATGTAGGACAGCTATACTGGAGGTGCTACTATATATCACTGGACATCAGGGTGGAACCTGATCTTTGTTTGGCACACCACAGAGTTCTAAACACTGCTGTGTCAGAAAGTAATGCCTGTTGTAGGCTACAAGAAAACTTACATCACTCCAAAAGCCTTAGGCTATCGGGGCCATCTCTATAGTGTTTAGAGCTCTGCCTGGTAGCCATTTTCTTGTAGCTCAGCAGATGCATCACTTTCTGTCAAAGCAGGCAATAGGCAGCTTTCCTTCTAGTGCTCTGGAGTCTTCATTCCAGGACTTTATATTGTCCCTGAAGGGGGCTGCCAGGTACATGGGACACACATTTAAAATCAGGGACTGTCCTGGGCAATCAGGGACATGTGGTCACCTTACTATCGGGTGTTTGGTGGTGGTCCATTACTATTGATTGATATACACAGGGGGCACCCCTGTTTGCTCTTTTCCCTCTCTCCATTGTTCTACAGTACCTTGGGTCATTACCTCTTATTGATGTTATGGGCCGATCCCCATGGCACTCCAGTAGTCTAGGACAGCTATGTCTTCCATTCAGGACACAGGAAGGAGAAGCCAAGGTGCTCTTCCTCTGAAGAGATGGTCATCTCCACGTCTTCTACAGGTGAAAACTGCTTTTGATGGATCGTTTATGGTTGTTCTTTTCCCCCTGATTGCTACAAAGAGAAGGTACACAGTGTATCATAACACGTATTCAATAGGATGGAAATAAACTCTTAGACTTATTATCAAGGCATCATGGGGTAAACCAAATTCACTGTAGGGACAAACACATTTTCCCTAAATTCCTCTTTATTTAATTGGAATTTAACCCCTAACATGTCAGACAGGTCTCCAACACCTTGCAAAGTAATGTACTGGACACATCGCTAAAGCCCAATATAAGCCAACGGGAATTTTTTTGTCCCCTATGGATCCGTTAGTTTGCTCCAAAATGACTTCACATCACTTTTGTACATAACGCCAAATATATCATATCGGAACTGGATGGAGAAGTACAATTAATGGGGGATTAAGTAAAACAGAACTTGTCCTTTTTTTGCACACTAATACATACATGGTAATATTGTATAACATTTATGCCTATATATAAACCTCGCACACATTTCAGCAATGTTCATGAGCAGTCAGGGCACAATGTGGGAATTCATGTACAATCACATCTGGAAGTGTTACCTATAGGGATAGCTCCTTCAGATTATGCTGGATGTAGAGAGAAACCTTGGGGAAGATGCACTAAGACGTGATAAAGAGATGACTTCTCCAGTAATATCACTTCTTCAGTTCCTATGTTATTCTATGGAGGCTATGCTCTAAGACAAGGGTTCTCAACCTTTCTAGTGCCGCGACCCTTTGATAAGATTTTCCAAGTTGTGGCGACCCCTAACAGTAAAATTATTTTCGTTGCTCCTTCATCGCTGTAATTTTGCTACTGTTATGAATCGAAATATAAATATCTGATGGTTTTAGGGGACCCCTGGCAAATCGTTATTCGAGCCCCAAAGGGGTCCCGACCCACAGATTGTGAACCACTGTTCTAAGATTTCTCAAGTGAAGAGACCTTAGTGCATGGGCTCCATAGAATAACATAGGAACTGGAGAAGTGATATCACTGGAGAAGTCATCTCCACTTTATTACCTCTTTATCACGTTTTAGTGCATAATGCCCCTTGTCTTAAAAGCGCTAATGTTAGAAAATATAACGTAAATTAACCTTTGTGTTGCACATACTTTTCTTGGTTTATAACATTTTGTGTGATTACAGACTATATACACATATGTGGCTTTAGTTCAAATCCTATTGGTAGTGTGAGAATTCTGCGGCTCTTGTTGCCTGGTGTACCACACACAATGTATGTCTTCTGCAGGTCTACAGATTGAAAGCTCTGAGTGTCCGTGTTTACTTTTTAGTGAGTTCAGATGTTGGGAAGTATGCCTTAGATCAGGAAATAGTTCAACTTCACACAAAGGTAACAGGTCAACTTTATCCCACACAATACATGGTTTTCTTCAGCTGCTTTGAGCAGAAGTAGGCAGGAAAGAAAGGATTTGGGCCTTTAAAGGGATAGTAATGTTTCATAATAAAACCAGCTCTAATTAATCATCATAGTATGTGGACCATGGGGAGTGTTATTTCAAATCTGTCAGAGTTGTAGTTCAAGAGTAATTATGATAAAGTATCCCCCTCCCTCCCCTTTTACTGATGTAACACTGCTCAGCCAGATCAGAAGGGAGGTGCCCAGGTAGATTGCAGACAGGGACAATATTCAATTAAGATAAGGGAAAAAAATGAAAAACTTGTAAAGGGGGGCAGGGCTTTCATTGTTCTCATAGGAAGAAGATTGTCCCCTGCTGTTATCTGTCTGGTCTATGGACTGGATTCCACATCTGAGGTGAGCAGTGTTACTCTAGGTAAAAGGGACAGGAGGGGGATACTTTATCATTCAATTACTCCTGAACTACAGCTCTGACAGTACTGAAATAACACTCTCTATGGCCCAAATACTATGAAGATTAATTGGAGCTGTTGTTTTTGTGAAACATTACTATCCCTTAAAGAAGTGATATCAATGTTAAATGTTTCCTTGTTTGTTTCAATTCTCCAGACTAATACTGATTATAAATGAGTATCATAGAGGTAATAATATAGCCCAGTGTATACTTATTGTACCTACTCCACTGGACATAAGCCCCGCAAGACTCTGATTCCTGTTCTGCCATTGTACTTACTGGTTGTGATGGGGGCACAAGTCTTCCAGCCTGCAGCTCCTCCCAGTCAATTGTATAAAAGAAAGGGTGCAGGCGGATCAGTGACGGCTCTGTCAGACGTCTGTGAGGGTCTTTACACAGGAGCTATGAAAAGAAACAAGATCATGAGGAGTCATGTTTTACATTTTTGCGCAACCATTGACTTCATACTTTACTTATTCACTTAGTGAGTGCTAGAGAGGTCTCTAAGTCATTGATTAGGGGTACGCTGGAGACCTCTCTAACCATGTGGGTACCTTTGGCTGCTCTTGATGAAGGGTCCCTAGGGAGCTGCTGCTCCCACCAAATTCATAGATGGAACAGGGACAAAAAACTAAACACAGGACAGAGATCACAAGGACTCAGGCCTGAAAATGGGATGCTTTGTCCCAAAATGATGCTTTCATTTTTGGTCATTAATTTGATATACTTTAACCCTTTGATGAGAGGGGTCGGCACACTATCTAGTGAATGAGGGCTCTGATGAAAAATAATTTTTGCACCAATGGTGTCAGGGGAGCAGCACCTTTTGTTGTTAAATGGTAAAATTAAAAGGATAAAGCAAGATTTGTGGTACCGGTCATGTATATCCAGGGACGTACACAGATATTTGGGGGGCAGAGGCTCAAATGAAAAAAAGGGCACTTCTCATAATTATTTATTTAATAATATATATTAAAAAAAAAAAAAAAAGAATTTACATCTCAGGAGCCTGTAGGCACAGAAATCTGAAGTGCTCCCCCCCCCATTGGCCATCTCCACTGGACACCTCCACAATGCTCCAAATCTCCACATTGCCCCCCATCATCTCCATATTGCCCTTACATTGTCCCCTGTCAGCTCCATATTGCCCCCATCATCTCCATATTGCCCCCATCAGCTCCAACTTACCCTCACATTGCCCCCTTCATCTCCATACTGCCCCCATCAGCTCCATATTGCCATCAGCTCCAACTTACCCTCACATACATTGCCCCATCATCTCTACATTGCCATCATCTCCATCTTGCCCCCCATCACATCCATATTGCCCCATCATTTCCACATTGCCCCCCAGTGTCCGTGTCCTACCTCTTCCCTGGTGATCCAGCGGCAGGAGAGGTCTGTATGTGCCTCCTTTGGCACAGACCTGTAGCTGCTGGAGCTCCCGCGCTTTCTTCTCTTCATGCAGAGCGCTGGGAGATGATGTCATCTCCCAGCGCTCTGTAATACTAAAGAGCTGACGAGGGAGCGCAGCATCTACGGGTCTGTCCTGAAGGAGGCACAGACCTGAATGGGCTGTGGGGGGGTTAGTGCGGGCGGCGAGGCACTTTTATTTTGTTAAAAGGGCACGAGGGCACTTTGGACAAAATGGCAGATGCTCAAGCCCCCCTTGGTGTCTATGTGTACACGTGCCTGTGTATATCTGTTTTCCATGTGTTCCTGTCTCATTAACCTATTACAGCAGAAATAATATGAATCACAATAACTAAGATAAACACGGACTTGTGTACGATATAATAAAGTAAAGGAAACCTGCACTACTACTGCTACACTATCATATATTAACCCCTTCATTTCCAGTCCAATAATAGAAAAGAGATGGGAAAATGAAAAGTTATCATTTATTGTTCATATATTAAAATATCCCAAAAAGTCAATTTACACATAAAAACCGTAGGATACACTACGACAGATTACAGTTTTTATTTGTAATTTTAGTTTTTGGTTATTTTTAATATATGAACAATAAATGAGAACTTTTAATTTTCCCATCTCTTTTCCATTATTGGACTGGAAATGAAGGGGTTAATGTATGATAGCGTGATTAGTACTGCAGGATTTCTTTGAACGTTTTTATTTTCATATAATAAAGTAAAAGACACTTAAAGGTATAGTAATACTTCGTTTTAACTTTATTTTATTTTGTAGACATTAAAAAAACATGAAGAATGATATAAGTCTTATCTCTCAAACCTTTATGGTTTGAGAGATATTCACAAGCAAAGTTTTCCCCTCCTGCCCCTTTTACCTAGTGTAAGCCATCTCTTCTCAGATGTGGAATCCAGTCCATAGACCAGACAGATAACAGAAGGGGACAATCTTCTTCCTATGAGAACAATGAAAGCCCTGCCCCCCTTGACAAGTTTTTCAGGTTTTTCCCTTATCTTAATTGAAGATTGTCCCTCTCTGCAATCTACCTGGGCACCTCCCTTCTGCTGTGGCTGAGCAGTGTTACATCAGTAAAAGGGGCAGGAGGGGGACACTTTGCTTGTGAATATCTCTTAAACCATAAAGGTTTGAGAGATAAGACTTATATCGTTCTTAATGTTTTTTTAATGCCTACAAAATAAAATAAAGTTAAAATGAAGTATTACTATCCCTTTAATTATCAGCAGATAGTGTAACAATTACCAACACTGTAACTGTGTAGGTATAAACAAATTCTGGCATGGAAACAAAAAATGTAGAAGTGTACATACACATTCATACCAACAGGGGTCACTCACATATACATGCACAGATACACGTGACACACACCCACACAAACACTTACACATAGATGGACATACACAGAGAGCGAGCTTCAGTTATGTGGGAGAAAACACCTTGTTAATGAGACGTCAGAGGAGAATGGCTTGACTTGTTCAAGCTGACAGAATGTCCAGACATAACCACTCGTTACAACAATGGGCCGTATGTTCAAAGGGATAACTACAAAGAATTGTCGTATGAAAGACAAAAATAAATCATTGAATACATGAATGACATATTTTCTATAGAGTATACGACAAAAAACTAGTATTGTCCATTGTGTACGACACAACTCCAGAATTGGCAGGTAAAGGGGCGTGGCTAGGGCGTGGCTAAACTATTCTCCAGTGTTGTATAGAGGAAAAGTAAATTTGTCGATACGAACGACAAAAAAATGTCTTACAAATGACAAAATTTGTACGTTAAGAAAAAAGTGGAGGGAATGTGTTCTGAATGTGAGAATTTTTGTTGTTAGTTAAAACATTTTTAAAACATTTTTTAAGGCATTTTTGTCGTTAGTTAAGACATTTTTTAAGACATTTTTGTCGTTAGTTAAGACATTTTATTGTTGTTCCATATGACAATTTCAGTCAGGACAAACGGCATATTTCCAATCACAACCGACACTCTCTGAAAATATTAATGATCCCAACGACACTGTACTTTGAAAAGTCGTTACAAACGACAAAAGCAATTTCGCTACTTCTTTGGACATACGGCCCTTTGATGTGCAGAAGGGTATCTCTGAAGGCGTAAAACATTGAATCTTGCAGCAGATGGGCTACAGCAGCAGAAGACCATTCTGTGTTCCCCTCCCATCAGCTTAGAACAAGAAGTTGACGCTACAGTGGTCAAATGATCACTAAAACTGGAAAAATGGTGATTGGAAAAGCGTTGCCTGGTCTGACAAATCTCAATTTCTTTAGATGTTATGGTCAGAATTTGGTGTAAACTGCATGAATCTATGGATCCTTCCTGCCATGAGTCGACGGTATAAGCTGGTGGTGGTGTAATGGTGTGGGGAATGTTTTCATGGCAGACATTAAGCCCCTTAATACAAACTGATCATCATTTGATTGCCACGGCATGCCTAAGCATTGTTGCTGACCGAGGACATCCCTTTATGGCCACAGTGTACCCATTTTCAAATGGATACATCCAGCATGATAAAGTTCCATGTCACAATGCACACATCATCTCAAGCAGATTCCATGAACAAGACACTGACTTCAGTTTACTCCAATGGTCTACACAGTCCCTGGATCTCTATCCCATAAAGCACCTTTGGGTTGAAGCGGAATGGGAAGCGCACAGCATGAGTATGTGCCCACAAATCTGCAGGAACTGCTTGATGCTATTGAGTCAGCATGGACCATACTTTTTTTTTTCTACCACTTTACTGAATCCATGAAACAAAGAATTCATGCTGTTCTGGAGGCAAGTGGGGATCCTACCAGGTACTAGATAGATGTACCTAATAAAGTGCCCACACAGTTTTTATACATACACAGACAGACAGACATACATACAGACAAACATATACACAAACACACATTCATAGACAGACACTTACACACAAAGACAATTCTACATGCACATGCATACGTACACAGACACACATTTATACACACATACTAAAACAATAACACACATATATCCAGACATACAAGCATACATACAAACACATTGCTCTCACCTTTTTTATGATGGCCAGTGTTGTAATGTCAAGGTTCTCTGGAAACACTGGGTCTTCCTTGAGCACACAAGAGATAACGTCTGATGAACTTTGCCCATAATCAAACAGGAGCCACCCAGTAGCCATCTCATAGAGGATGACCCCGAAAGACCACCAGTCTACAGAATGGTTATACTGGTTGTTGCTTAACATCTGGCAAAGGAACAGGAGAGAGTACTATTTATCCAACTATTCACACAGGCAAAAGACACTGATACAATCAGAGACACATGGAGATAGTGGCAGATGTAAGCGTTCCACTGAGAGTATGTGAGAGACCATTCACTAATCATTATATGTGAGAGACCAGTCACTAATCATTATATGTGAGAGACCAGTCACTAATCGTTGTGTGAGACACTTGCCAATATTATTTGTATGTGAGACCCTCCACTAATAGTTATATGTGTGAGACCTGTCACTAAAATGTATCTGTAAGAAACCTGCTAATAATATCTATATGTGAGAGACCTGCCACTAGCCTTTATATGTGAGAGACCTGCCACTAGCCTTATATGTGAGAGACCTGCCACTAGCCTTATATGTGACATACCTGCCACTAGCCTTTATATGTGAGAGACGTGCCACTAGTCTTTATATGTAAGGCCCACCACTAATCATCACCACAGGTGAGAGACCTGCAAATGTGCTAGAATGGATACAAATCAATTTCTGTATGAAACAGACCACCTGAGAAGAACGCGAGGGCACATATCCACCTGATAGGCCCAGCTTCCCCGATGAACACACCAAGGGGTGGCAATGGGATGACTTAGTGCATTATGGGATTTGTTGTCCTTCTTTACTGACGTATTTCCTGGAAACTTAGAATTTCAGTTCCCACACATGTATATTAATGCAGTGTAAGAAAACTATTGTATCAGTGCAATAGTGAATATCAATGGTAGATGTCCCAGACTGTGGGTAAAACTACTGCAGTTATCACTGCCACAGACTAATGCAACATTAGGTAACATGTGTCTCTCCAGCTAATGTTGAACATAATCATTCGTCAACTGAGACAAAAATATTAACAGACAGACACAGACAGTCAGAAACTCAGAGAGCAAGAGACAGACAGACTTGAGGCAAAGACTCAGAAAACATATAGACTGAGACAGTCTAACTCAGAGAGAGAGACTCAAAGAGAGGGAGAGAGACTCAGAGAGAGAGTGAGATATATTCAGACTCAGGAAACCAGAAAGAAACAGACATTCAGAAAAAGAGAGCTAAGCACGAGAGAGAGAGAGCTACATTCAGAAGAAAGAGACATATTCAGAAAGACAGTAAGAAACAGACAAAAATTCAGAGAAAGCAAGAGACAGCAACTTAAAAAGAGACTGACTAAAAAGCTGTCAAGTGTTAAACTCAGACTTATAGAATGAGAGAGAGAACAGAGTCAAAGATCAAGAGAGGCAGACTCCAAAAGAGACAGCCAACCAGAGAGAGAGAGAGACAGGCAGACACAAAGATTGACCAATATAAGGTGATAGAGACAGACTCAAAGCAAGATAGAAAGTCATACAGCAACTATGGGAGACATATAAAACAAGACAAAGAGAGAAATATATTATGAGACACACACTGATAGTGAGACACAGAGGAAGGGATTGAGAGAGACAGAGTGTGGAGAAAAGAGAAAATATATATAAGAGTCCACAAGAGACACAGAGAGCATGTGAATGAGACAGTGACAGCAAGAGAGTATGTGAGAGGGTGAAAGAGTGACAGATAAAGTCTGAGACAGCAAGAAAACAGCAGAGAGAGGGAGAGAGAGGAAGACAGAGACAGATAATGAGACTAACACTGCAGTGTCTGTGTGTATAATCAGGCATTGCCAGGTCATTGATGTTAATAAAAATATAACAAATCAATAGAAAATGGTCTAATCCTCACCTCTGGTGCAGCGTACCCCAGTGTCCCTGCAAATCCAGTCGCCGTCTTGTTTTGCATGTTTTCCAGCGCAAGCCCAAAGTCTGCGATTTTAATATGGCCCGCACTGTCCAGAAGGATGTTCTCAGGCTTCAGATCCCTGTGAAGAGATAGATTGTGAGCTCTGCGTGTCTCTTTTTCACTAAGAAAACTCTTAAGTGATTATAGAGGAAAAGCTGGGCCCACAGTGCGGTAAAGGAAGAGGGTTGTTCTGTCTTTGAAGGAGACATTACTGAGTAGAGAACATATAGAGGGCAGGTAGAGGGAAGGAGACATTACTGAGTACAGAACATATAGAGGGCAGGTAGAGGGAAGGAGACAGTACTGAGTAGAGAACATATAGAGGGCAGGTAGAGGGAAGGAGACAGTACTGAGTACAGAACATATAGAGGGCAGGTAGAGGGAAGGAGACATTACTGAGTACAGAACATATAGAGGGCAGGTAGAGGGAGGAGACATTACTGAGTACAGAACATATAGAGGGCAGGTAGAGGGAAGGAGACATTACTGAGAACAGAACATATAGAGGGCAGGTAGAGGGAGGAGACATTACTGAGTACAGAACATATAGAGGGCAGGTAGAGGGAGGAGACATTACTGAGTACAGAACATATAGAGGGCAGGTAGAGGGAGGAGACATTACTGAGAACAGAACATATAGAGGGCAGGTAGAGGGAAGGAGACATTACTGAGTACAGAACATGTAGAGGGCAGGTAGAGGGAATGAGACATTACTGAGTAAAGAACATATAGAGGGCAGGTAGAGGGAAGGAGACAGTACTGAGTAGAGAACATATAGAGGGCAGGTAGAGGGAAGGAGATATTACTGAGTAGAGAACATATAGAGGGCAGGTAGAGGGAAGGAGATATTACTGAGTAGAGAACATATAGAGGGCAGGTAGAGGGAAGGAGACGGCACTCAGTACAGAACATATAGTGGGCAGAGAGAGGGAATGAGACATTACTGAGTACAGAACATATAGAGGGCAGGTAGAGGGAAGGAGATATTACTGAGTACAGAACATATAGTGGGCAGGTAGAGGGAAGGAGACAGTACTGAGTAGAGAACATATAGAGGGCAGGTAGAGGGAAGGAGATATTACTGAGTAGAGAACATATAGAGGGCAGGTAGAGGGAAGGAGATATTACTGAGTAGAGAACATATAGAGGGCAGGTAGAGGGAAGGAGACGGCACTCAGTACAGAACATATAGTGGGCAGAGAGAGGGAATGAGACATTACTGAGTACAGAACATGTAGAGGGCAGGTAGAGGGAAGGAGACAGTACTGAGTAGAGAACATATAGAGGGCAGGTAGAGGGAAGGAGATATTACTGAGTAGAGAACATATAGAGGGCAGGTAGAGGGAAGGAGATATTACTGAGTAGAGAACATATAGAGGGCAGGTAGAGGGAAGGAGACGGCACTCAGTACAGAACATATAGTGGGCAGAGAGAGGGAATGAGACATTACTGAGTACAGAACATATAGAGGGCAGGTAGAGGGAAGGAGATATTACTGAGTACAGAACATATAGAGGGCAGGTAGAGGGAAGGAGACGGCACTCAGTACAGAACATATAGTGGGCAGAGAGAGGGAATGAGACATTACTGAGTACAGAACATGTAGAGGGCAGGTAGAGGGAAGGAGACATTACTGAGTACAGAACATATAGAGGGCAGGTAGAGGGAAGGAGACAGTACTGAGTACAGAACATATAGAGGGCAGGTAGAGGGAAGGAGACGGCACTGAGTAGAGAACATATAGTGGGCAGAGAGAGGGAATGAGACATTACTGAGTACAGAACATGTAGAGGGCAGGTAGAGGGAAGGAGACAGTACTGAGTACAGAACATATAGAGGGCAGGTAGAGGGAAGGAGACAGTACTGAGTACAGAACATATAGAGGGCAGGTAGAGGGAAGGAGACGGCACTGAGTAGAGAACATATAGTGGGCAGAGAGAGGGAATGAGACATTACTGAGTACAGAACATGTAGAGGGCAGGTAGAGGGAAGGAGACAGTACTGAGTACAGAACATATAGAGGGCAGGTAGAGGGAAGGAGACAGTACTGAGCAGACAACATGTAAAGGGCAGGTAGAGAGAAGGAGACAGTACTGAGTATAGAACCTGTAGATGGAAGGGCATAGTACTGAGTATAGAACCTGTAGAGGGAAGGGCATAGTACTGAGTAGAGAACCTGTAGAGGGAAGGGCATAGTACTGAGTAGAGAACATGTAGAGGGAAGGGCATAGTACTGAGTATAGAACCTGTAGATGGAAGGGCATAGTACTGAGTAGAGAACCTGTAGAGGGAAGGGCATAGTACTGAGTAGAGAACCTGTAGAGGGAAGGGCATAGCACTGAGTAGAGAACATGTAGAGGGAAGGGCATAGTACTGAGTATAGAACATGTAGAGGGAAGGGCATAGTACTGAGTAGAGAACCTGTAGATGGAAGGGCATAGTACTGAGTAGAGAACCTGTAGAGGGAAGGGCATAGCACTGAGTAGAGAACATGTAGAGGGAAGGGCATAGTACTGAGTAGAGAACATGTAGAGGGAAGGGCATAGTACTGAGTATAGAACCTGTAGATGGAAGGGCATAGTACTGAGTAGAGAACCTGTAGAGGGAAGGGCATAGTACTGAGTAGAGAACCTGTAGAGGGAAGGGCATAGCACTGAGTAGAGAACATGTAGAGGGAAGGGCATAGTACTGAGTATAGAACATGTAGAGGGAAGGGCATAGTACTGAGTAGAGAACCTGTAGAGGGAAGGGCATAGCACTGAGTAGAGAACATGTAGAGGGAAGGGCATAGTACTGAGTAGAGAACATGTAGAGGGAAGGGCATAGTACTGAGTATAGAACCTGTAGATGGAAGGGCATAGTACTGAGTATAGAACCTGTAGATGGAAGGGCATAGTACTGAATAGAGAACATGTAGAGGGAAGGGCATAGTACTGAGTAGAGAACATGTAGAGGGAAGGGCATAGTACTGAGTATAGAACATGTAGAGGGAAGGGCATAGTACTGAGTAGAGAACATGTAGAGGGAAGGGCATAGTACTGAGTATAGAACATGTAGATGGAAGGGCATAGTACTGAGTAGAGAACATGTAGATGGAAGGGCATAGTACTGAGTAGAGAACATGTAGATGGAAGGGCGTAGCACTGAGTAGAGAACATGTAGAGGGAAGGGCATAGTACTGAGTATAGAATATGTAGAGGGAAGGGCATAGTACTGAGTAGAGAACATGTAGATGGAAGGGCATAGCACTGAGTAGAGAACTTGTAGAGGGAAGGAAATTAGATGATAGCACTGAGAAGGAGGAGTAGAGACAACATTGGACATAGTGTATTATATAGAAAAAGAGAGAACAATATTATTTACCGATGGATGATGCCCTTCGAATGCAGGAATTCAATTCCACAGACCATCTCCGCAGCAAAGAATCTGAGTGACAGACAGAAAATAGTTTAATAGACTGAAAGGTGAAATATTTCATCAAAACAAAATAAGACAAAAGAGAAATGCTAAGAGAAGACAGTAGTTTTTGTTTTTTTTCTCAAATTCCCACTCTTAAAGCGATAGTAATGTTTCATAATAAAAGCAGCTCTAATTAATCATCATAGTATTTGGACTTTGTAGAGTGTTATTTCAATTCTGTCAGAGTTGTAGTTCAAGAGTAATTCAATGATAAAGTCTCCCCCTCCCGCCCCTTTTACTGATGTAACACTGCTCAGCCAGAGCAGAAGGGAGGTGCCCAGGTAGATTGTAGAGAGGGACAATCTTCAATTAAGATAAGGGAAAAACCTGAAAAACTTGTCAAGGGGCGCAGGGCTTTCATTGTTTTCATAGGAAGAAGATTGTCCCCTTCTGTTATCTGTCTGGTCTATGGACTGCATTCCACATCTGAGAAGAGATGGCTTACACTAGGTAAAAGGGGTGGGAGGGGAAACTTTGCTTGTGAATATCTCTCAAACCATAAAGGTCTGAGAGACAAGACTTATATCATTCTTCATGTTTTTTTAATGGCTACAAAATAAAATAAAGTTAAAACAAAGTATTACTATCCCTTTAAGCTTTAAAGCACTAACCTTTTCTCTTTTCATGGGAATTGTCCTAATCATTATTAAAAAAAACCTTTATGGAAATATATTATGTATTTTCAGTAGTCACATGTCCTCTCCCTCCTCTTTCTGTCCTATTCTGCCTCTCAATGCTCCATTTGTTATACTCATTCCACTCACAATCTCCCTTCTCCCTCTATTTCTCTCTTATCCCTCCCTCATATCCACCTTCCTTCTATATGTCACACAACTCCCCCAGCCCTCATCTGTCTGTCATACAGAGTCAGACAAAAAGCCTGTCAGACCCTAGGAAATGTACCAGAGTAGGGTCCAGATATCATATAGTGCAGTGGTCTCAACCAGTGGGTCGGGACCCCTTAGGGGGTCGAATGACGATTTGCCAGGGGTCACCCAAACCCATCAGATATTTATATTTCAATTCATAACAGCAGCAAAATGACAGCGATGAAGGAGCAACGAAAATAATTTTACCATTAGGGGTCGCCGCAACTTGGGAAATTTTATCAAAGGGTCGCGGCACTAGAAAGGTTGAGAACCCCTGATATAGCAGAACACAAGACCGAGGGTCACCCACACAGCTAAGGTTGGTGCCTGGGCTGCCTTATAGTTAACCTGGCTTCCTTACCATATCTACCTCTGACCTATATCCCTGTCTAGGTTCGCTAATGAAATGTTGCCCTCTATTGGGCAACAATTAAAACGTTGAGTTTAAAATGCCGCCTGAATCAAAAGGGTGAAAAGAGCGACATTCTGATGTTGCATGCTTGAAGGTCACCAAATAAAGGGTGACTTTTCAATAAGATACCCCCTATCTGCATTCCATTTCCTAATCCTTACTTTGTGGTGCTGATGTCCAGTTTTCCTTTCTTGTCTAGGTACTCTTTCAAGTTCCCTCCAGCTGCATATTCCATGGCAAAGTAGAGATGATTCTGTTTCAGAAGAAGACAAAGTATGTTAGAGGTTACAAATGAAACACAGAACTTGTTAACATCAGAGTCAACACAATATAATAATGTCCACATCCCTCTCGTGATGTAGTCAATAAAATGGCTCACTCCCTTCTCCTCTAGGCCACAAAAAGTTGCATGCCAGCTAAATTAATTATTGCTGTCATTATCCATAGACTATTCAAACTAGGAGACACACAATCTTATATCATCCTGTGCCCAACGCATAACCAGCAGAGCAGGTTTAAATCTTGCACCATCAGCTTTATACAAACATACATTTTAACAGCAAATGAGAACCAATTAGCCCATCCAATCTGCCCATTTTCCTATCCAGATAAACTGCAGTCTTACTTTCTTAATTCCTGCATTAACCACCACCTCCACTTGAAGGCTCTTCAGTGAATCTATAAGTAGCACTTACTCACAATACCCTCTAACTTGAGGTAATATCCTCTTGCAGGGGCGTTCTTAGGTTCCAAAAAAATATGGGGCTAGAGCCCCTGGCAAAATTCAACAGCGCGACCACCTCCCACGGCACTGATGACAACCACATGAGCATACATATACACTTACATTTATATTGTACATATGTGTACATACATTATAAATATGTTTAACTGAGGATATAACATCACATCTGGCACGGTCCCATCTTCTTCACACAGTGCAGCAAACTGCAACACTAAGTGAGGTGGTAGTGGTAAAACACATTCTGGGGCCCACTGCACACTATGAGAGGGCCCCATGCTGCTGGAACATAAAGGGCCCACTAGTAGTCGCAGTACTGCACACACACACAGTCTGCCACACCAGCCTTGTTCTACTAGTAGTCACAAAACCACACATATGCTGTCTGACATACAGCATTGTTGACCTGTCCACTGGTACTTACAGAACTATACAAACGCTGCCTGACACCCCAGTCTTATTCCCCATCCACTGGTAGGTACATAAATACACATACTCTAACTGACACCCCAGCCTTTTCCACTGTTCACTGGTAGTTACACCCAGTCTTATTCCATTTTTAGTCAGGAGAATAGGGGCCCTAGATAATTCTGGTAATTATTGAATTTTAGAAAATGTTTGTGTCATACATCAGTCAGGTATATGTAATTTGAATATTCCGCTTCAACCCCTGGGCAATCTGGAGCTGGGAAACCTGTGGCCAATCCTGACTGCCGGCGTCACAACAGTCTTTAGCCTATCAGACCCTGTGGGTGGGAAGCCAACCGACCAATCCCTGGGCCGCCTACTTTCCCCATGTTAAGTCTATGGGGGACCTTGAAACGGGTTCTGGCCAATCAGAGAAGCACCTACTTTCTCTGTGAAAGTTCAGTCTTTAGGGTTTTCTGGCCTGGCTCTTACAAGAGCCCTCAGTAACGGCCTAGGATCCATTACATCCAGTAAACCATCCTTCAGTTCAGTCATAAACAGTGTATCTTAAAGGGATAGTAATACTTCGTTTTATCTTTATTTTATTTTGTAGGCATAAAAAAAACATGAAGAATGATATAAGTCTTATCTCTCAAACCTTTATGGTTTAAGAGATATTCACAAGCAAAGTACCCCCCCCCCCCCCGTTCAGCCAGATCAGAAGGGAGGTGCCCAGGTAGACTGCAGAGAGGGACAATCTTCAATTAAGATAAGTGAAAAAGCTGAATAACTTGTCAAGGGGGGCAGGGCTTTCATTGTTTTCATACAAAGAAGATTGTCCCCTTCTGTTATCTGTCTGGTCTTACAACCAGATTCACATCTGAGAAGAGGTGGCTTACACTAGGTAAAAGGGGCGGGAGGGAGAAACTTTGCTTGTGAATATCTCTTAAACCATAAAGGTTTGAGAGATAAGACTTATATCATTCTTCATGTTTTTTTTAATGCCTACAAAATAAAATAAAGTTAAAATGAAGTATTACTATCCCTTTAAGAATCAACTTACTATGTGGGGCATTGTCAAAAGCTTTAAGAAAATCCAAATAAGCTGCATCTATTGTTCCACCTATGTCTATCATTGAGTAACAGAGACTAGGTTTGGTAGGCAAGATCTTCCTGTTGTAAATCCATGCTGCCATGGATCTTGCAAGTCATAAGTCTTCAAATATGCTGCAATTCACTCTTTTAATAGTGTTTCCATTATTTTTCCAACTAGTGATGTTAGACTCACAGCTCTCTAGTTAGCAGAGCCCTCCCTAAAGGAATCTAAAAGCCAAGATCCATGGCACCTAGATGACAATCCCACACACTCTGCTCCCGACTCTGTCTTAGTCTCACCAGTAGTAGGCAGACAAAGGCGTTTATGAATAGGTAATGGAAGGATACTTTGTTATTCTTCTAGCCTAGGACTTCTGTAACCAAGAGACGAGATCTGGCTTAGCCCTGGATTAAAAAAAATCAAGACTACACGTTGGCCCCCACTTCATCACTAATCCTTACTATAAATATTACACTGCCTCCACATGTTAGTCCTAATAATGGTCAGTATGTGCCCACATGCCCTGAGTTTGTAGGTACAAATCCATTTTATGGCTACTTTGGTGCTAAATGCAGCTATTGGATTTGTCCCAAATCTGTATGTTACACAGTAACCCTCAGGGTGTGATCTAGTGAGAGAGAGCTCTGCCAGTCTTACAGACAGATAATTATTATTATTATTATTCTTTATTTATATAGCGCCAACTAATTCCGCAGCGCTTTACAATTGGGGAATAGACATACAGAGGTATTAAATAGTACAATCAGATGTGGAGAACAGGAGGATCAGAGGGCCCTGCTCATGAGAGCTTACAGTCTAGAGGAAGGTAGGTTTGATACAGAAGGAGTAAGTGCTATTGCGTTTAAGTGCCTCCTGCCACATGAACTGCCAGTCAGTGGGTGGGTGTGAGAAGTGCCGTTGAGTGCAATATTCCGTGCAAGGGGTGAATCTTGGTGATGATGTTTATGGAGGCAGTTGATAGGCCTCCCTGAAGAGGTGAGTCTTCAGGGAGCGTCTGAAGATTTGAAGGCTGGGGGAGAGTCTGATGGGGCGGGGGAGGGAAGAGGACAGGAACATTTTGTTGTTACCTTTGTCTGGAACATGTCATAGATATGGGTGAAGAAGATAGATTCATTTGCCAGTTCCAGCACGCGGCACTCAATCATTATTTCATCATCCTTTTCACATGACCATGCCTTCTTTTTCACAATTTTCACTGCCATCTTGTTTTTGGTGACAGTGTCCTCTGCCAGCATGACCTAGAGAAGACAGAGAGATGAGAGGTCAGTATGGAAGAAATATTTATCAGAATTTCCCAGTATATTGGATAAAGGAGTGACAGTAAACCATTTCATCTGAAGCACTGTGTTTGAGAGACCGCCAAGATGTCAAAAAAGCTTCAGATTATTTATAATAAGGAATGATGTTAAAGGGATAGTAATACTTACACTTTATAACACAGCATTTTGTGCCCTTAAAAAAAAAGAAATTAAATGCCCCCAGCGCCATCTCTCAAACTTTTATGGTTTGCGAGATATCCACTTTCAAAGTTCCCTCCTCCCTGACATCAGCTCTCTAGCTAACTGCAGGGGAATCCGGTCCCTGGGCAAGCGGAGGCTCTTCAGCAGAGCTGAGATTGCATTATTGCAAAAGAAATCCTTCACTGCAACGGTCTTCTACGTGTGTTTTGTTTGTAAGCACACATAGAAGACTGTTTCAGTGAAGGATTTCTTTTTTCATTAACGAGATCTCGGCTCTGCTGAAGAGCCTCCGCCGGTCCCGGGACTGGATTCCCCTGCAGTCAGCTAGAGCGCTGATGTCAGGGAGGGGGGAACTTTGAAAGCGGATATCTCTCAAACCATAAAGGTTTGAGAGATTGCACTGGAGGCATTTAATTTCTTTAAGGGCTACAAGATGCAGAGTTGTAAAATGTAAGTATTACTATCCCTTTAAGTACTGACTGAGTGGGCTCAAGCTGCAATTTTCCTTTTAAGAAGTCCTGAATCTTGGTTCCATCCTGGGCATGTGATAATGTTATACTGTGCTGGTCACTATAATGATAATAGTGTAATTGGTCTGTTCTGCATGCTAATAATTAATTTGGTAGACTCAATCCCAGATCTGTTGTAAAACCATTAAGACTTCTGTTTATAAACTTCTCATGGACAATCCAGAACTGTAAAACTTCTCAGCAGGGGTTGAAGTAAGGGAAATACGGTGGAACAGAGGCAGGGTGAGTGGAGGTGTGTTGTTGGGCATGGGGTAGTGTAGAGGGGGGGGGCTTTGGGGTTAAACAAAATGTGGGACAGGGTTATACAATTCTTGTCCTGCATCACATGTAGCCATGATGGGGGCTGCATGAAAAGCCTCTGAAGGTGGCCACAGGTCACATGTTAGCAACTTCTAGATTAGAGTATCAATCACAGGGGGATCAAGGGGACATAAAGACAAGAGTGTATTTAATAGGGCCACACAGAACCATATGGGGCTAAAAGTCAGCAGCTAACATTAGTATATTAGTATCAGTCCCCATACAATTAAAAAATATGATTCTAAATCCTGAGACATGCATTTTTTAACTGCATGGTTTCTGGAGATGTCTCCATGACACTTATGCACTGCGTTGGGAGCATTCATAGAACCCAAGGTGTTAACTGGATAAAGAGTCTACTCAATGTATAAGTAAAGAGACTGCACAAATGAAAAGAATAGTCAGGTGACACATCTAGGAAATGCTTCACTTACCTTTCCATAGGCGCCCCTGCCAAGCTCTCGGTGGAAGATAAGCCTTTCGATGGTGAGAGAGTTTGGCCTGGTGTGTCCAGAGCAGGATGGTGTTTCTGCATCTGCACCTGGTTGGATGAAGAGAAACCTTGTTTATGAACATGGATTGCCAATATACTGAAAGCTCTACCCACTATCCTCACTATAAGTACAAACCTGGCACACCAGATGCCATGATGAATTAAATGACTTTGCAGTACCCATTGGCACAAGCGGCCGGTGTTTTCCAGTCACACAGTAGAAAAGAGAAATAGGGTAATACCCAGGTATTGCTGCTACAATCTGCTTGTAGTGGTGGTGCCACTGCTCACAGATATACTAACACACTGTAACAGAGAGATGTCATACCTTTTGGGCCTTGAGTGATACTGTCATCTCCAGATATATCATGGGCACCCATTATTTCTTGTGCTAAATTGAGGGGATTTGGGGGAATAAATTACTTACTGTTTGGTCCAGTGGTGTGTCCCTGTTTCGCCCTAGACCAGAGAATCAGAGACGCCATACAACATAACTTCACCAGTGGACCACCAGGGCTGCTAACAGAAGGAGGTGTGTGTGTGTGTCAGCTCTAATAGAACCTTGATATTCCCTCTTTTTGACTCAAAGGTAAAAAATAACCTTGCCTTTGTTTCAGGCAACAATTTTTTATCATGGCATGTTTTGCATTGTCATCTTGCTATTACCCTCCGAAAACAAAGTAACATGCTAATCTAGGGGTAAAAGAGCCCTGATCTCACCGGTATCCATTTGAAATGTCGCAACCTTTTAACTGCTTCACCAAGTTGCCATGGTCAAAGTGGCGATATGACAATGTCGCACTGCAAGACAGAGCGAGATTATTATGTAGACTACCTAATGGTCGCATACATCTCGTGCTTTCATGCCCGCTTTAATGACATCAGTGACATACAGTGTGGATTACAAGCTGAAGTATTATCTGCAGCACAGCACACGGAGGCGCTCCAACTGCAGCACACGGAGGCACTAAACAACTTTAAACAACTTTAAAGCAGCTGTCACATCTTACATAACAAGTAACAGACCTTAATAATTCCTGTCATGCTGATCTAAGTATCAAGGACTCCACTGTGCAGATGTGTTTATTATTTTTCAGTTCTCTGTCATTAACGATGACAACTTGTAAACCACACTTTATTATTCAGCACACATAAATGAAGTCTGTTACTTGTTATGTACAATGTGATCGCTGCTTTAAAGTTGTTTAGTGCCTCCGAGTGCAGTGCCGCCGATAATACTTCAACTTGTAATCCACACTGTATGTCACCGATGTGACCGCTGCTTTAAAGTTGTTTAGTGCCTCCGTGTGCTGTGTGCTGTGCTGCAGATAATACTTCAACTTGTAATCCACACTGTATGTCACTGTTGTCATTAAAGTGATGCAGTGCGAGATTGTCATGTTGCCATACTGACCATGTCGATGTGTCATGTCGCCTTTCTGACCATGTCTATGTGGTGAATTATTCAAAAGGTCGCACGCTCTTAAGCGTGCAACATTTCAAAAGTGAAACGATCTTATACCCCCCCCCCCCCCCGTTCCTTTTAATAAAATATAATAGTTGTCCGAAAGATGAGTCTGTATTTTCAGACAAGGGAGCATTCTGAAAAAAAAATGCTAGGTGGTCACATGATCACCTGGCAAGTTTAACACAATGGCTACTTTTCAGAATTTAAGTGGGGGTCTATAAAGGTACAGCCTATCCCCCCCACACACACACTTTGTCCTAGGGCCACAAGGGCTCCCTTGCCTGAAAGTGGAGACTTTCAGGCAATGGTACCCATGATGGCCGCCTAAATGGAGAGGATGGTGTGTTATCACCTTCTATTAATCCCCTCTCCCTCTCTCCTACCAGCACCAAATATACATCACTTAATACAGGAGAGGCTCATCTTTCAAGTGAGGGCTCACTGAAGCCCTTGTGTGTAGTTGATGTCTTTGGAGACATCATAGCTTTTAGGGACTGAATAAAACTGATACCATGCACTCAGATGGGGCAATGATGCTTTGGGACAGCCTACGGTATATTTACCTATACAAATGGGGTACCATTTTGCATGGAAATATAGTCTCTATTGAATAAAGTAGGACATCCCATGCTCTTCAATTTTTTCAGCATATTTAAAGTGGTGGAAATGTAAAAATACATATATTTGTATTGTACTGTATTGTATATTTTTATTTATATAGCGTCAACCAGTGTACTTGGCACTTTACAGATTACATTTAATATAGAAGGGGTACAATAAGTGCGGTGATTAAGTGCTTATATAGGCAGTCATAAGGGGAACAACAGGTGAATATACATTAGAATAAGAGGTCCCTGCCCTGCAGAGCTTACAATCTAAGTATAGGATGGGGGGCATACAGATACAAGCTGGTAGAGGAGGAAGTGCAGTTTTTGGCTTATGATGATGTTTGATAATGATAATGTTTCCTTATTACGCTGTTGCTAGAGATAAAAGGTGCTCTTTTAGCTTTGATTTAAAGTTGTTGAGGGTTGAGGCTTGGTGAATACTGGGTGGTAGGGAGTTCCAGAGGGAGGGGGCAGCAAGTGTGAAAGCTTTCAATCGTGAAACAGCGATATCGGTTAAAGGGGCAGAGAGTCGTCCACCATGTCTGCTGCGTAGTGGATGTGTAGGAATATGGCGGATATCAAAGATGAAATATAAGGCGGGGACAAGTGATGGAGAGCCTTGAAGGTAATGAGGAGGATTTTGAATGTGATACGCTGCTTTATGGGAAGCCATGACAGTGGTTTTAAGAGTGGTGGGGTGAGTATTGTTCTGGAGGAGAGGAAGAGTATTCTTGTGGCTGAATTAAGAACTGATTGAAGAGGAGCGAAATGGTTAGTAGGAAGACCAATAAGTAAAGAGATGCAGTAGTCCAGGCGAGAAAGGATAATATTTTATATAGTGCCACAATCTGGAAATGTCTGTGTACAACCATCCAAGGGGTGAACATGAGATTGATCCTTTATATGATTAGGCTGGTTTTGCAGTTTCCAAATGGTGTCACTTGTCTACCTTTCCCTTCTACCTGTGATTATTATAACCATTTTAATTTAGTCATGTCATTTTGAACAGCAATCTAACAGGTTATGGTAGGTAGTTTGGGAACAGGGCTGCCTATAGGCGAGGTAGGCGCCGGCCTAGGGCGCACATTCTCTGAGAGCGCATCGGCCCCCACCGCCGCCGCTTCCGCTCACCACATACTGCTGACCTAAAACAAAAACGTATGTTTTGGTGCCCTCCCTTGGCTGGCTATTTTTTTTAATGTAGCACAGCGATACCTGTTTCTCTCTCCCCCTCCGCTCCTTCAATCCTGGACCATCTCTGTGCTACATTAACCCTTTCCGTGCCAGAGGGGAACGCAACACATAGCGTTGCAATGTGTTGTATACCCCTCTGGCACTGTAAAGGTTAATAAAATAGCCAACCAAGGGAGAGCACCGAAACATACTCACTGGGGGAGAGATGTGCACCGGGAGGAGTAAGTGGAAGGGGGGTCGAAAGGGGATAAACAGACGGGGAGAGAGAGAGTCAAAGGGGGGATCAGCAGTCAAGAGGGGGATCAAGAGTCAGACGGGGAGAGAGAGAGTCAAAGGGGGGGATCAGCAGTCAAGAGGGGAAGAGAGTCAAAGGGGGGGGAGAGTCACATATAGAGAACATACACACATACTTACACACTGATATCCTTACAGAGACTCACACACACACTGACACACATATAGATATAGGGAACACACATTTATATACATACAGGGAACACATACTGTCACACACATACACATATAGAGAACACACACACAAATTGACACATGTAGGGAACACACTGACTCTTAAACACATGCAAAGGCGGGGCATAAATGGGTAGGGTGCAAGGGGTGGAGCCAAGGGGCGGCAAAATTAGATTTTGCCTAGGGTGGCAAAAATCCTTGCACCAGCCCTGTTTGGGAAGCAATGATTGAACACCTCTCTTCCTTCAAGAGGATACAATACTCATTTAAATATATATACATTTGTATTTGCTCATTATGACACAGCTGGATTGCCCCAGATCCTGCCTTTGTATATAGGACTGAGATAATTTTGTGGAGAAGATGAAAGGGATGTATCAGACTGATCTACCTATGGCCCACGTGAAAGAGAGATTTACCATATTTACTGTTCCCAGTCTCTGGACCCTTCTCTGCTCCATCATTTGGTTTGAATTTTTTGGGTGCAATTTGTTGTTCCCCAGATGTCTCATCCAAATGATGTTTCCTCCCAGAGATGGTCCCCTTCTTGAAACCAGATGTTTCCTTCTTCTGCCTCTTCTTCTTACGAGAAGATCCGTCTTTTCCCGGATATGGTCGTTTGAGAGCATTTCCTCTGCTCTCCATGCTGGACTCCTCAGAGCCCTGAAGGATAACCACCTTTTCTCGCTCTTTCTGTTTTGCAGACTCTCCTTACGTTTTTTAATATAGTTTAAAACAATATTTAAATGCAAACACAAAATAAATCACTGAGCTACACTATCAGGAACACCAACTACCACTCCTTTCCTGAAACAAAATCGCTCTGGGGAGGTTTGCATGGTTTCCAGATTAAAAAAGCAGTTAGTTCATTGATGTCATAACCCCAGTGATTCTGTGCTGTCTGTGAAGAACACTCTTGTGTCTATGATGTCAGAAGTCTTGCTGGACAGCCTAAGTTATACACTTGCAAAAGCACATACCCAAGTGTACACAACATGTCGATCTAGATTAGAAAATGGGTGGACAACCTGAGGCTGTCCATCTGTTGTGCACTACAATTCCCATCATCCCCAGCCAGTCGGCTTCTGACTGGGAATAATGGGTATTATAGTACACAGTGACTGGAGGGCCTCTGACTGCTCATCCCTTGTCTATAACTGTCATCATCCTCAATTGGCCATTAGCAAGCTGAGAGCGATAGGACTTTTAATCCTTCAAGAGCTGGAGAGCCACTGGTTGCTCACCCATGAGAGATACAATAAAATGTAGGTAGCTCTGTATAAATATATGTAATATTGCTTGCTGTGTAACAGAGCTAGACTAGGGGGTTTTGATAAATAAAACATGTCTGTCTTTGTTTTTCCTTAGAGTGGGTGGAGCTTTCTATGTTAGTTATGGTTGCTAGGAGACAGTTCAGGGTGCGTCCTCAGAAAGGGGCGTGGCTAGGTGGGCTATATGAAAGGATACTAGAGGATGGATTGGGTCCATCTTACTGTGTAACCAGCCCAGGTCGAGGAGCCCAGGAGTGGTCAGACAGGGATAGAAAGAGGAGGAGGAAATTAAGGAAGGGTCTACAATGGCTGCATGGGCTCAATGACTGGTGATTAGAGGTGACCCTGTGTAGTTCTACCAGTGCAACAAGTGCCCTGCCTGTAATTCAGAATACAGACAGAGGGACACTGGCGTAACTATAGGGGTTGCAGGGGTCGCACCCGGGATCGGGCCCGTCGCTCCAGGGGGCCCGGCCGCCCCCTGCGACCCCTCTGCCTGCCGCCCGCAATCTCCGTCTGGCACTGTAGTAATGCAGAGCGCTGGGAGATGACATCATCTCCCAGCGCTCTGCATTACTGAAGAGGACCGCGCGGGAGATCGACACACCTCTCCGGGCTCCTGCCACTCCAGGGAGGTAGGAGATAAGGGCATTTTGGAGAGGGCATCTTGCACCAGGACCCGGAGGCTTCTAGTTACGCCTCTGCAGAGGGAAGTGATGATGGAGTCTGATCATTGCCTCAGTCCAAACGTAAAGGTCAGTGGTAACCAGCAGCAGCTGTTCCTTCTTTAGAAACCTTCAGTATCAGGCATTTGGGGTCCTGGAGTCCTATAACAAAGAATCATGTCTACCTCCACTGACTCGGTATCCAATATTAATTAATCATTTGATGGAACCAGTCACAGGCACCTCTAGGCAAGGCAATCTAGGCACTCTTAGCTCCACCCATATTCACACCTCCACTCCTCATATGACCCCACCCCCTATCCCATTCACTGTTTCCTGATACAGAAAATACCCATGGTCTAGAACAAGCAAGAACAACAAAAAAAGTTTTAACCCTTTGGATGCTATAGAGATCTCCAAAGCATTGTTGAGCTGTAGCGCGTAAGGGGTTAAATGTAACTGGTTCAGGGACATTGAGATTGCTCCAGCCACACCCAAAATATAGAATGTGGGTGTGGCCACCACAGCTGCGGTATCCCTCAAAATTATTTGCTCTAGAGAGTTGCCGTCTCTGCCTATTGGGAAATCCAGCCCTGTCTAAATGCAACAATGAATCAGCTACAGATGACTATTTATTGATGAGAAAAACACATGCAAGGTTTTGGGGGGCTCAGTGGCACCCTTCCTCAGACATAGTCACAACATACTAAATACTAGGAATAAATGGATACAGCAGGGAAATCCCACCCAATCAACTCAATCCCGCATACATAATCAATAAGCAATTAACCCTGATACCTTATTTCAGACAACCAATAGCAGACCTTGCTAATGGACAGTATGAATAGCAAGTGGAAAAAGTGGGACAGATACTGTATATAAGCACAAGTGTCTAATTTGTGTATCCAGTAACGCTCATATTGTAATAATGGTCTCTGCATATTAGCTCCCCTAATTGCTAATTTTACTTGTTCAAGTACCTGCCAACGTAGTTGAGATGCATACTAAAATGTTTAATAGGAAAATCAGTGCTTTTGGATGGATGTAGGACAAAATCCCCCTTAAAGGCATAATAATACTTTATTATTACTAGCCCCCATATTGTACACCTTTGTAAAATACTGTAATAGCCCCCAGGTTCATCTCTCAATCCTTTATGGTTTAATAGATAACTGAAGGCAATGTTCCCCCTACCTCCCCCTTCCCTGAAGTCAGCGTTGTGCTGACTGGAGGGGAAGTCTTTCGTACGACAGGCTTGCGGCTCTGCAGCTGAGCTGAGATCCCGTTAGTGACAAAGAATTATTTCACTGAAACATGTACTTGGTTTGTGCTTGGTTTGCAAGCACATGTAGAAGACCATTTCAGTGAAATAATTCTTTGTCACTAACGGGATTGCGGTTCTGCTGCAGAGCCACATGGTTTGAGAGGTGACCCTTGGGGCTATTACATTATTTTACAAATATGTGCAATATGGGGGATAGTAATAATATTAAAGGGATAGTAATGTCCCAAAAAGCTATGCATTATTTAATTCCTTATACATTTTTATACTATATAGCGTTTTTTTTATTGTCTGTACCTCCACCATTTGCGACCGATTGGCTCCTGAAGTCTTCCCCTCCCACCCCTTTTCATCAACTCACTTGTATATGAGTCAGATCTGGCTTTAAGTTGCACAACTCAACGGATCTCGCTGAGGCACAAACTTCAGTCAGCCTACGCCAAAGCCAACCTCTTTGCAGTGACGCGTTGGCTGTTCTGCAGAGCCGGATCATGGGACTCAACGGTGTGACATAGGACGTTGTGCTCACCCCCTCCCATCGGGTATATGCTGAGCGCGCGCCAGCAGAAGGACTGGTAGACAGAAACACTCTTGATTACGTGAGTTTCAAAGATGGCCGCCGAACTTCACTTGCTCTAGCAGTTTTATAACCTAATATCTTCATATTTACCAAACGAAAATCGGAAATAAGGCAAGCGATTATCTGTAATTACCATCGGGCATCAAATACATCGTTTTATTAACATGACATTACTGACAGTAATGTACAGTACAGTTTCCACAATCTCTAAAGGGGTATCTTCCAGTTTTTGATTTTGAGAGGAATACTTGGGTTTTCTTGTTTTTTTTGCTATCCCAAAGGACAAAAGAGAAGAGCGCAAAACATCTGAGAGCAAATGTCTATGGATAATATAAATTCAATAGAAGTGATTGTACTCACAGGAGCTATTCAATACATGAGCTCAATATGGGAAATAATGATGTTCTTAATGTTCTTTTTTGCTTGATTGAAGTCACGTTAAGTTCACTGAGTAATCAGGGACAGATAGATATAATCATACTCACTTCAATATCCCTCTGTTAGGTACCTTGTGCGGCTCCAGCCGCATGATCTGTCCTCTGTTGTTGCCTCCGTTGAGGCAGGTTAGTGTTGGCGGATCAGCCGCTGGGATGCTGCATGCGGCTCAGCCGCCTCTCCTGCTGGCTTGCAGCGGCAGGTGACGTCATATTTGGCGCACATCCAGAGGTAGGACGTGCGCTCTATTTAAAGTGACAGCCACCTGTTGGCTGCTCCTCCTTTTCCTTCCTTTCCTGCCTATTTGAACTGCCTGGACACAGGGCTTAGTTGCCCTTTCGTTTGTGTCCAGTGCAGTAGTGTTTGGGCTCTGTGTATGATTCTGGCTTGTCTGACTAACTGATCTTGTGCTGACCTGTGGCTCTGTCCGAGTACCCGCTCCATGTATGACCTATGGCTTGTTGGATATCCATTCTGGTGCAGACCTGCAGCTCTGGCAGACTAAACCATTCCGTATGTTGCTCCTGGCTTTGGCTGACTAACTGCTATGTGTATGACCTCTGGCTTGTCTGACTATCCGTTCTGGTGTTGACCTGGGGCTCTGTCCACTGCGTATCCAGTATACCAGCACTTCAGTGGACATCCTTTCTGGTGCAGACCTGGGGCTCTGGATGACGACCCACTCTGTGCATGATCTCTGGCTTGTCTGACCACCCAATCTAGTGCTGACCTGTGGTTCTATCTACTACCTTGCATGTGGCTTTCCATTTAGTAGATAACCAATCTGGTGCAGGCTTGTGGCTCTGGCAGACTCCTTCCTGTTGCCTCCCTACGTTGCCGACTCTCTCAGGTGCAGACCTGAGACCTTGCTTACCCTTATCTTTGTCTGGCTGCTCCCAGGTGCGGACCTGAGGTATTGCAGACTCTCCTGTTCCATTTCTGAGACATGATTATCTAGAGAAACACACGGTAGCAGGCTTCTATTCCTGGTAGTCGTCTCTTGCACAGTTGTATGCTTCTCTTCTAGCTTGCATATTGATTTACTGTCTTGTGATATCTCTGTATACTTGCTGCCTTAATAAAGTTGGTGTTACCTTAAGTACTCGTCCTGTGTTTCCTTGCTGAGACCGTGACACCCTCTTAGGCATATAATCCCCAGTACTTATGCATAATGGGGGTTTCTCAAATAGATTATCAAAATCAGGATCCTTTTGAAGGATTTCCCAGTATTTCATAATAATACTTCTGATCTGTTTGCTGCTAGCATCACATTTCAATACAAACAAAATTCTGGATATCTCTTGAATTTGTTTGTTGACAAGTATATAGACACTTTTTCTTTTAAAATAAATTTCTGATTAGAACCACATTCATTAAATTTGTCTACCACGTCATATGATCTTATATTATATTTTTGGATGTCTGAGGTAATGTGATCATCAGCTAACTCTTAGGTAGGCCTTTTTCTACCACATTAGGATGAAAACTAGAATGAAGTAGCAAGATATTTTTGTCAGTAGTAATATTTCAGTTACTATTTTATTGTCTTTTACAGTAACTTGAACATCCAAAAAATGAATGCTTGTGGTGTCCTGTTCTAACAAATACTTATAGCACTGACAGCATAATGGGTAATTCAGCACTGGTGCCCAGCCATAAATAGAACATATCATCAATAAAGTGACAATAATTTTGGATTATTTTTGAGGATCCTGTAGAAACATTTTATTTTCTATATCATGCATACATCTATTGGCATAAGTTGGAGCCATACTTGCTCCTATTTTAGATCCTTGTTTTTGTCTATATGTATCACCAAAGGCTATTTGTCCCTGAATAAAACAAGGGTACTCCCACCGCTGAGAGATATTTTATTAAAAAATTATAACAGCTCAAACTTGAATTTTTTAGATGCAATATCACAGTGGCCTGAAAATTTACAGTGGCGCTGTTGCTACAACATCCTATGGATAATTATGGTCTACAGACCTGTCACGGGGGTGACTGTGAGATAACAACACTTGACAAGTACAGATACAATAAAATTAACTTTGTTAATAAAGAATTAAATGAAAGAATATATCTTTCCAACCTTCACTAGACCAGGTAGGAACAATGCAATGGCACTTCCCCAACCCTTCACTCGACTGGCTTGAAGACAGAGAAAAACTATACCTCGGAATGCTATAGTATCTACCAGGAGCTACAGCACCTCTTCTACCTTCACAAGGCCCAGTATAGGACAGTGTAACGACACTTCCACAACACTACACCAGACAGGTGGAAGAGAGGTGAACCAAACATACCCCAGAACTCTGGAGCAACCAAGGAGCAAAAGCACTTTCTTCCACCCTCTCGAGGCCCGGTATAGGACAGTGTAACAACACTTCCTCAACACTTCACTAGACAGGTGGAAGAGAAGTGAACAGAATATACTCCAGAATGCTGGTGCAACCAAGGAGCGAGAGCACCTTCTCCTACCTTCACGAGGCCTGGTCTGGTAACAGTGTAACAACACTTTCCCAGCCATTCACTAGACAGGTTGGAGGATGACTACTGGACTATACTCCAGAACGCTGGAGCACCACCAGGAGTAAGAGCACAGCCTCCACCTTCATGAGGCCAGGTAAAGGTACAGTGTGGCGACACTTCCCAAAACCCTTCACTAGACAGGTGGAAGTAGGGCACACCGACTAAACTCCAGAATGCTGGAGGACCACAAAGAGCGAGAACACCTCTCCAACAGGAGATGACTAGGCTATGGATAGGCCCTAGACTCTAGGGACCCTGACAGGCAATGTTGACCGCCCCTAGACAAATAGGGGTACCCGACAGACAGAGGTGACAGACCCTAGAACACTAGGGGATATAACCGGCTACCCAGGATAGGCTGCAGGTGGACAACAGACTAGTCAACAAGCACACGTACTGCCATGAAGCAGTAGTGCAGTAGCGGCAGGCTAGTAAACCAAGGGAGGAAGGCAGCCAGGCCTGGGTAGGCCATAGGTGGTAAGTCAATCTGAGCCGGAAGCGCAGTAGACCAAGTGTCAACCAAAGCCAAAAGCTATGGTTGTAGGGAGCCAGGGGTCTCAGCTGGATCAGGTAGTCAGACGAAGCCAGAGGTCTCAGCCGAATCGGGTAGTCAGATGAAGCCAGAGGTCTCAGCTGGATCGGGAAGTCAGACGAAACCAAAGGTCTCAGCCGGATCGGGTAGCCAGATGAAGTCAGAGGTCTCAGTCCAAACGGAAGTTAGACGAAGCCAGGCGTCATACACAGGAATCAATCAACGGAACACAGAAGCACAGATACACCACGAAAGGGCAAAGATGTATAGTAGGTCAGAGGCCTATAAGGCCTAGCATATGGTCGGAGACCACTAATCACCCTCAAGTGGCCTATAAGAATAGCGAGTAGTATTTGAGCAACAGGTAAGACAAGAACAATGTTGCTAGTATAACAACACGCCACTGGACCAATCACGGACGCCGTGATAAGACCAGAGCAGTCCATAGGATGGTGTAGCAACAGCACCACTGTAAATTTTCAGGCCACTGTGATATTGCATCTAACAAGTTCAAGTTTGAACTGTTATAATTCTTTAAGAAAATATCTCTCAGCAGTGGGAGTACGCTTGCTTTACTCAGAGGGATAAACCCTACAACATATATTTTTTTTACATTTTAAGTATTACTATCACTTTAAAGGGATTCCTTCATTACACAATGCTTTATAGACACTCTGCATGCCTTCCTCATGTGAAGTAGAGGTATACAAAGTGACTCACCACATCAAGACAACACGATAAACAAAAAAAGTGCAGGAAATCACAATATCTTTAATCCAAGTGATGAAGTCTGCAGTTTCTCTGAGGCATGTAGGAATGTTGGCAACAGTAGTTTGATAGAATGAATCAGGAAATGTGGCTAATGGTTCCATATGGAACCCATCCTTGATACAAGAGGGCAACCAGGGTGGTTATATAAATCCTTGTGAATTTTAGGCAGTAAATATAGAATTCAAGTAATGGGGTGTGTACTACTGAGAAACAATTGTTCTTTATCATTTATAAGACCCTGTATATAAGCATCATTTAACATTTTATCAATTATAGCTTTATATTTCCGGACAGAATCAAAAGACAGCTTCTGAAAGAGAGTCTCAATACTTAATTGTCTAACACCTCCATTGATATACTGTTGTTGGCCATCATCACAATCCCCTTCCCTTGTTTGCCTTTTTAATGATTGTCTCCATATTAGTCTTAAATCTGTGTAAACTATCCAGTTCATCCTTCTGTATATTGCGTCTATCTGGGGTTCTATCCATCCATAGACACTTTGCTTCTGTTTGTACAAAAGACACAAAAGTATCCAAAGAGTTGTCATTGATAGTAGGAACAAAGTCACTTCTAGTTCTAAATACAGCAGTGGGTACCAAGGTATCTCCAATGGCTACAACAGACGAATCCTCAGGGCCGGATTTTCCGTAAGGCAGAGTAGGCATCTGCCTACAGACGCACCCTACAGAGGGTCGCCTGCCATTGCAATGGATATATTTTGTATTTTTATTTATTTATTTTTAAGTGGCGTGGCATGCCGCTCCGCCTGCCGCATTGTAAGCTGTGCCTCACAGACCTGTAGCTGCTGAGCTCTCCCGGCTCTTTAGTAATGCAGAGCGCTGGGAGATGACATCATCTCCCAGCGCTCTGCATTACTAAAGAGAAGACAGCGTGGGAGCTCCAGCAGCTACAGGTCTGTGCAGTAGCACAGATCTCTCCTGTTGCTGGACCACCAGGGAGGTAGGAAACGGATGTGGGGGAGAGAATATGAGGCTTAATTTGGAGATAATGGGGGCAATGTGAGGGCAATATGGGGATGATGGGGGGGCAAGCAATGTGGAGCTAATGGGGGCAATGTGGAGCTGATGGGGGCAATGTGAGGGCAATGTGGAGCTGATGGGGGTCAATGTGAGGGCAATATGGAGTTGATGGGGGCAATGTTGAGATGATGGGGGCAATGTTGAGATGATGGGGCAATATGAGGGCAATCTGGAGCTGATGGGGGCAATGTGGAGCTGATGAAGCAATGTGAGGGCAATGTGGAGCTGATGGGGTCAAAGTGGAGCAGATGGAGGGCAATGTGGAGCTGATGAAGCAATGTGAGGGCAATGTGGAGCTGATGGGGTCAATGTGGAGCAGATGGATGGCAATGTGGAGGTGATGGGGCAATGTGGAGATGATGGGGGCAATGTGAGGGCACTATGGAGATTTGGAGCATTGTGGAGATGGCCAATGGTGGGGGGCGCTTCAGATATCTATGCCTACAGGCTCCTGAGATGTAAATCCAGCCCTGCGAATCTTTACAGAACATTTTAAGTTTTATCAGTCTCTCAAATTTAATTGGGTAAAGTGTGGTACTGTGTTAGCCATAGAAAATGCAGGAGACTAGTAGAGTAAAATGATACCTTTATTAGCTGAGTGGCTCTGAATGCAAGTTTTCAAGACAACTAGATCTAGTCTTCAGGCTTAATAAGAATGAAGGCTGAATGTACAATACATGACTATAATATTCATGCACATCATTTTATCATCTAACTCCTTGACTGCCAACAAATTGTAACACAATGCATTGGATACTTCTGTGACACCTGTCAGAGGGTCAAATTCTACCTGCAGCATATTTTTATCAGTGTGGGCCATATATTATATTCCAGGTTCCAGTAAAGTCTTTTTGAAGTGGACTAGAGAATGCAAAAAAAGATTATTTCCTTTTTCATGCTGCAGTGAATTTAACTAGAGATAGCTAGGTCTAAAGAATATATGAGTTACCCCAGAGAGGTGCACAACCCATCGCTCACACTGAGAAGTGCAGACCCCTGGCATCCAAAGGGGCCGACAATATATTTAGTCTGTGGAATAATGTGACATAAATTCACTAAAGACACAGTTCAGAGTGTTAAACTTGGGTATCAGTTTATACTCCCATATCTTTCTGTCTCTCTTTCTCTTACAATTTACCATCAGTACACTCACTTTGAGATCTTAAAGGGATAGTAATAATTAAAAATTACTAATCCCTATATTGCAGCCATGATAAAAAGAAATGAATTGCCCCCAGTGTCATCTCTCAGACCTTTATGGTTTGAGAGATAATCGTTTCTAAAGTTCTCCCCTCCCTCCCCCTTCCCCGAAATCAGCATTCTAGCTGACTGCAGGGAAGTCTGTCGTACAACTTTCAGGCGGCTCTGCAGCACAGCCAAGATCACGTTAATAAAAAAGAAATCTTTCACTGAAAAGGTCTTCTACATGTGCTTGGTTTGAAAGCACACGTAGAAGACCGTTTTAGTGAAAGATTTATTTTTTATCAATGCAATCTCGGCTCTACTGCAGAGCCACCTGATGATCATAAGACTGGAGGGAGGGGGAGACTTTAGGAGCGATTATCTCTCAAACCATAAAGGTCTGAGAGATGACACTGGGGGCAATACATTTCTTTTTAACATGATTGCAATATAGGGATTAGAAATTATTAAGCAAAATTTGACATATGGTGCCCCCTAAATTCGACATATGGTGTTCCCACACAGTTAATAGCCAGTATATGCTGGCCAAGAACTTGTGAATATATTTAAAAAATACATAGTGCAGGATATCTAATCCTGCACTGTGTCCGTTTTGCTTTGAAAGAAAATCAGACCTCCCGGGGAGCATCAGGTCTCCTCCTGATGTCCCCCTGGCAATAGGATAGGTGATCAATGCTGAGACCAGGAAGGCAATCAACGCCTTCTAATAGTAGCTTCTACTCAAGCTGTCGTTCTATGAATGATCAGCTTGAGTAGGAGGATCCTCAAGACCCACGTTCTTGGCCACCATATATCGCATATGTTGAATTTAGGGGGCACCATATGTCGGAGTTTACTAGGGGGCAGCGTGTTGGAGTTACTGGGGGGGCACCATATCGGATATCTATACTGTAGGGCAGCATGGAGAACAACACCATTGTGTGTTAGCCCCACATACATTGGCTGACACCCCCCAACCTTGTTCCCTTGCCCAGGCAGTGCCCATGGGGATTTGATTTTACCAGTAATAAAGGGAACAAGGCTGGGGGCGGGGGCGGGGGGGTCAGACAGTGTACATGGGGATCTGTGGCTACTAGTGGGCAAGGGAACAAGTGTGGGGGCCAGGAAGTGTGCATAGGGTTCCATGGCTACCAGTGGGCAAGGGAACAAGGCTGGAGGACAGCTGGTAGCCACAAATCCCCATGGATGCTGCTTGACCTACAGCTTTGTTCCCTTGGGATTGCACAACATGTATGAAAAATGAAATATAGCTGAGGGGATAATTGTGTACTGGTTGGTGTACTTTTTTAACTATTTGAGTGCCACAGGGGTGCGCAATGCACATCCCTATAGCACTCAACGGGTTAAGGGAGTGATGCTGTTCGTGGTGCTGAAAGGATTCTCTCCACTCTCCTACTGACCAAGCGGGGAAGCAGAGAGAATGCTGTCAGACTTCAGGATTATTGTAGTGCTGGTGATGTGCAAGGGGGAGCATCCCTTCCACAATGACTTCAGGTCGACAACCCTGTATGCTAATGGGGACCTTCTCTTCCCCTACCCTTGCATCCCTAAATTATATATCACCACAGCATTGTCCTATAGTGCATCTGCCTCAAGGCCATTCATTAGCCTTCCCAGTTACAAAACTCACCCTTCTTCTATGCACGTCTGTGTTTGTCTAGGATTCTAGTCCATTCCTGTGTTGCTCATGTTGTAGCCAGCTATGTCTTGCCGCCTTGAAGATATCCACCATGTTTATGACCATCTGTCTGCCAAAATGAATTAAAAAATGAGGAGCAATAAGGAGAAATCTACAGTGAAGCCCCACCAAACATGGATCCAGATTATATTGCACCCACAAGCTCTCTTTGAGCCTCAAACATATAGCAGTCTCTCCAAATCAATGATGATTGCTTCAGGGATATTCTCATAAAATGCACAAAGGGCAAAAATAAATAGTGTAAAATAATAATGTATTTACTGGTTAAATATTTTCTGGCACATCTAAATGCTTTCAAGGGATAGTAATACTTAAATTTAACTATAATGCATCTTGTAGCCTTAAAAAAACAAATTAAATGACCCCAGCGGCATCTCTCAAACCTTTATGGTTTGAGAGATATCTGCTTTCAAAATTCTCCCTCCCTTGATGTCATCGCTCTAGCTAACTGCAGGGGAATCCTGTTCCTGAATGTGCGGCCGCTCTGCAGCAGAGCCGAGATTGCGTTATTGCAAAAGAAAACTTTCACTGAATAGGTCTTTTACATGTGCTTGCAAACCAACACACGTAGAAGACCGTTCCAGTGAAGAATTTCTTTTTCCATACCGTGATCTAGGCTCTGCTGAAGAGATTTTGCCGGTCCAGGGACCAGATTCCCCTGCAAGTCAGGTACAGCGCTGACGTCCGGGGAAGGGGAAAGCTGTTTATTTTGTCTTTTTGCATATATCCTGAAAAACCTTTCCGGTGTCTTTGTGAACAAGCTGCATGTCCGAATTCTGAGTGCTGGGACATATTCAAGATATCCGTAGGCGATCCCCCTGAAAATTTACGGGACTATATTTTGGTTATTCTATTTCTTTTTAAACATATCCTTTGTACTAATATTACATAATATATCATCCACTAATACTATATTAGTTTTAAAGTGAGAGCTAAGCTGTTGTGTTTGTAAGACTGAGGTATTTGCCCATCATACTACAGTTGGCTTGTATGCATCTTCTGGTTTAAAGTGAAAGTAATGTTTCACAAGAACAGCAGCTCCAATTAATCTTTATGGTATTTGGGCCACAGAGAGTGTTATTTCAATACTGTCAGAGTTGTAGTTCAAGAGTAATTGAATGATAAAGTATCTCCCTCCCGCCCCTTTTACCTAGTGTAAGCCACCTCCCCTCAGATGTAGAATCTGGTCTCATGACCGGACAGATCACAGCAAGGGACAATTTTCTTACTGTGAACAGGTTTTTCCTTATGCTCACTGAAGATTGTCCCTCTCTGTGATCCATCCGGACAGTCTTGCTGCTCTGAGGTGAGCAGTGTTACATCAGTAAAAGGGGTGGGAGGGGGATACTTTATTATTCAATTACTCTTGAACTACAACTCTGACAGAATTGAAATAACAGTCTCCATGGCCCAAATACTATGAAGATTAATTGGAGCTGCTTTTATTGTGAAACATTACTATCCCTTTAAAGACATCAGCTGTACGCAGATGATCCAATAATGTTCATTTTTTCCTCTCTCAAGAAGCTCCCAGTATGCCCTCTACCTATGAGGTTTGGAACTGCTTCTGTGCACAAGCTACACACTTGTATGATTCACAATGATGAGGCTATTCCAGTGACTGGTACAGGAGAACTAAACAAGTTTATCTTAACCCTTTAAGTATCAGCGAGGTGTGTATCAATTCTCTGCTTACTCCTCTGACGCACAAATGGTTAAACCATTACCAACCTCCTCATGACTGAGTCATGATTACACTTGTAGCACAGCAGACAATTTTAGCACATGAACATTACATATGTCAGTGCTTTTAGAATTTGCTGTCAGGCAGTCACATGGTTCCTTTCCTTAAAATAGTTTTTACATTCCATTGGCAAAATTACACACACACTTCCCATTGTTTTCAATGGGAATTTTAAACCCCTCGAATGCTAGAGAAGACACCAATTAAATGAGATGACTCACTCTTCAAATGACACGTACACACACACATATATACATATACACACACATACATATATACACACACATATATACATATACACATACAACACACACACTTTCAGTGAGATGCACATACACACACACACATATATATGTATATATACACATTCACACACACACATACACATATATACACACACACATATATACATATACTCATACAACACACACTGTAAGTGAGATGCACATACACACACACATATATATATATACACATTCACACACACACACATATACATACACACACATATATCCATATACACATACACACATATATACATACACACACACATATATACATATATATATATATACACATACACACACATATATATATACATACATACATATATATACACAAACACACACACATATACATACACACACAAACACACACACATATATACATATATATATATATATACACACATACATACACACACACACATATATAAATACACCGATACACACATATATAGACACACACACACACCTTTTAAGTGTCACACACACACACACACTGTAGTGAGATGTACATATACACACACATACAAACATATACACATATACACATGCACACACATATATACACATGCACATACACACATATACACACACACACGTATATACACATATACACACACACATGCACATATACATACATAAACACACACACACACATATAGTTATACACACACATATACACACACACATGCACATATACATACATAAACACACACACATATATAGTTATACACACACACACACACACCTTTTAAGTGTCACACACACACTGTCAGTGAGATGCACACACATATATTGTGTAAGTGCCAGAGAGCTACTACATATGTGTAGGAAGCCCCAGATCTCTTTCCGGATGCTCTTTCACACCCACCTCCTGTCTATGGCACTGCCAGCCTCGCACAACGTCACAGCCGGATGGCAGCCTTTATATGGAGATTCCTGTTATCAGAACAGCTGGTGTGTGGGGGGAGACTGGGATATAAAACAGAGAGGAGGCTGGAGGCAGTCACAGGCAGAAGCAACACAAGAGAGGGGACAGACAGAGTCATTATCCCAGAGCTCCAGGGAGATACACTCAGAGGGAAGCTAAAACCATCAGGACTCAGAGCTGTTCTTCTTGTTGCAGGGCACAGCAGTATCTGCTACTGCACTGTGTGGCCCAGACCACTCTGCATCTCTACTGCACAGAGCCCTTGACTATTCCATTTTATTTTATAGCATTATCCGCTCTTTACACCAGACTTACTTGTCACTCTACTGGACCCTCTACTTCTCCAGTATACAGCACAGGACTCCCTGCTACTCTCTTTACTGCCCAGTACCAGCAGAGCACTCTCCCATGATGTGTGACAGTCGGGCTGAGGAGCCACTGTGCAGTTACGAGGAGGCCATGCGCCAGACTGTGCCTTTACAGGAGGATGGATCCCCACCGCCCTCCACATCCAGAGATCTCATGAGGAGGCGCAGACGCAGCAGACTCAGGAGCCAGACTCTCTCCTTCCAGGAGATCCAGGAGGTGGAGGAGGAAGGGGTGTCCCCCACTGAGGAGGAGAAAGCCAGGAGGTCTTTCCTGCGGTCCCTGGAGTCTCTGAGAAGAGGCTCCCACCCTGTGCACCCCCAAAGAGAGAGATTTAACTGCTCCAAACTCAGCCTGGACTCCAGTGACTCAGAAGCAGCTCTGTGACCAACTCAGATCTGCCCCTCACTGTAACCACAACCTCTTTTATCCTCACAGGGTAAATGGACATCCCAGACAGGACTGTTCCTTAGAATCCTATACATCTGCTGAGTGCTGATCCCTCACCCTGGAACGATGGGAGTCAGACACTAGCACCAGAGAAGAGACTGAAGCTTTATTCTAAGCCGGGAAGATAAACTGATTCTCTTCCATTATCCCTGGGACAATCACAGCAAAGACTGTTTTATACACAGAGAAATCTATTTTATATACTGTCTATGCACTGTAATTTCAGTAAGGTGCTTCTCTCACAGTGTGAATAAAGTTTTCTTATAAATGTGGGATCAGAATCCATTCTGTTTTCTATTACCGGATACATTGAGACTGAGGAGAACTGGAGGGTTATGAATTAAGGAGTGATAAAGAGGAGTTAAAGTGGAGGTGACTTCTCTAGTGATATCCTACATTATTCTATGGAGCCTCTGCACTAAGATCTCCAAAGTGGGAGGAATCTTACTACATAGGCTCAGTAACACAGGAACTGGAGAAGTGCTGTCTCCACTTTATAATCCTTAGTGCATCTCCAACTTGGAGTAATTCCGGGGGAAAACCAATGCAACGTAAGGGATAAATAATTCCCATTGCTTTTAAGGGGGCTCTGCAATGCAGCATTCTAGGGGTTAAATGACCTATTTAAATCCAAGGGCATTTTTTTTAGTCCCCTCGGGTATAGTTGGTCTGCACAATCTGTATCTGGGATCTATATATCTATATTACAGTGATCTGTATGTATAGTTGGATTATTACAGGGATCTATATATCTATATTACAGTGATCTGTATGTATAGTTGGATTATTGCAGGGATCTATATATCTATATTACAGTCTGTATGTATAGTTGGATTATTGCAGGGATCTATATATCTATATTACAGTCTGTATGTATAGTTGGATTATTGCAGGGATCTATATATCTATATTACAGTCTGTATGTATAGTTGGATTATTGCAGGGATCTATATATCTATATTACAGTCTGTATCTATAGTTGGATAATTGCAGGGATCTATATATCTATATTACAGTCTGTATGTATAGTTGGATTATTGCACGGATCTATATATCTATATTACAGTCTGTATGTATAATTGGATTATTGCAGGGATCTATATATTTATATTACAGTCTGTATGTATAGTTGGATTATTGCAGGGATCTATATATCTATATTACAGTCTGTATGTATAATTGGATTATTGCAGGGATCTATATATCTATATTACAGTCTGTATGTATAATTGGATTATTGCAGGGATCTATATATCTATATTACAGTCTGTATGTATAGTTGGATTATTGCAGGGATCTATATATCTATATTACAGTCTGTATGTATAGTTGGATTATTGCAGTGATCTATATATTTATATTACAGTCTGTATGTATAATTGGATTATTGCAGGGATCTATATATTTATATTACAGTCTGTATGTATAATTGGATTATTGCAGGGATCTATATATCTATATTACAGTCTGTATGTATAGTTGGATTATTGCAGGGATCTATATATCTATATTACAGTCTGTATCTATAGTTAGATAATTGCAGGGATCTATATATCTATATTACAGTCTGTATGTATAGTTGGATTATTGCAGTGATCTATATATCTATATTACAGTCTGTATGTATAATTGGATTATTGCAGGGATCTATATATCTATATTACAGTCTGTATGTATAGTTGGATTATTGCAGGGATCTATATATCTATATTACAGTCTGTATCTATAGTTAGATAATTGCAGGGATCTATATATCTATATTACAGTCTGTATGTATAGTTGGATTATTGCAGTGATCTATATATCTATATTACAGTCTGTATGTATAATTGGATTATTGCAGGGATCTATATATCTATATTACAGTCTGTATGTATAATTGGATTATTACAGGGATCTATATATCTATATTACAGTCTGTATGTATAGTTGGATTATTGCAGGGATCTATATATCTATATTACAGTCTGTATGTATAATTGGATTATTGCAGGGATCCATATATCTATATTACAGTCTGTATGTATAATTGGATTATTGCAGGGATCTATATATCTATATTACAGTCTGTATGTATAATTGGATTATTGCAGGGATCTATATATCTATATTACAGTCTGTATGTATAATTGGATTATTGCAGGGATCCATATATCTATATTACAGTCTGTATGTATAATTGGATTATTGCAGGGATCTATATATCTATATTACAGTCTGTATGTATAATTGGATTATTGCAGGGATCTATATATCTATATTACAGTCTGTATGTATAATTGGATTATTGCAGGGATCTATATATCTATATTACAGTGATCTGTATGTATAGTTGGATAATTGCAGGGATCTATATATCTATATTACAGTCTGTATCTATAGTTGGATAATTGCAGGGATCTATATATCTATATTACAGTCTGTATGTATAGTTGGATTATTGCAGTGATCTATATATCTATATTACAGTCTGTATGTATAGTTGGATAATTGCAGGGATCTATATATCTATATTACAGTCTGTATGTATAATTGGATTATTGCAGGGATCTATATATCTATATTACAGTCTGTATGTATAGTTGGATTATTGCAGGGATCTATATATCTATATTACAGTCTGTATGTATAGTTGGATTATTGCAGGGATCTATATATCTATATTACAGTCTGTATCTGTAATTGGATTATTGCAGGGATCTATATATCTATATTACAGTCTGTATGTATAGTTGGATTATTGCAGGGATCTATATATCTATATTACAGCCTGTATCTGTAATTGGATTATTGCAGGGATCTATATATCTATATTACAGTCTGTATCTGTAGTTGGATTATTGCAGGGATCTATATATCTATATTATAGTGATCTGTATGTATAATTGGATTATTGCAGGGATCTATATATCTATATTACAGTGATCTGTATGTATAGTTGGATTATTGCAGGGATCTATATATCTATATTACAGCCTGTATCTGTAATTGGATTATTGCAGGGATCTATATATCTATATTACAGTCTGTATGTATAATTGGATTATTGCAGGGATCTATATATCTATATTACAGTCTGTATGTATAATTGGATTATTGCAGGGATCTATATATCTATATTACAGTCTGTATGTATAATTGGATTATTGCAGGGATCTATATATCTATATTACAGTCTGTATGTATAATTGGATTATTGCAGGGATCTATATATCTATATTACAGTCTGTATGTATAGTTGGATTATTGCAGGGATCTATATATCTATATTACAGTCTGTATGTATAATTGGATTATTGCAGGGATCTATATATCTATATTACAGTCTGTATGTATAGTTGGATTATTGCAGGGATCTATATATCTATATTACAGCCTGTATCTGTAGTTGGATTATTGCAGGGATCTATATATCTATATTACAGTGATCTGTATGTATAGTTGGATTATTGCAGGGATCTATATATCTATATTACAGTGATCTGTATGTATAATTGGATTATTGCAGGGATCTATATATCTATATTACAGTCTGTATGCATAACTGGATTATTGCAGGGATCTATATATCTATATTACAGTCTGTATGTATAGTTGGATTATTGCAGCAATCTATATATTTATATTTTTGCACTGTAAAAAATAAACGTGTTTTATTTGCTAATTATCCTGAGTCTTCCTGATTTGCTCTGTAATTAATAAAATGGGGAGGATTCTTTTTCTAATGTTCGAGATTTTTCTCTGATTTTCTTTCCTAATTTCTGCTTATTTTAAGTAGAAAATTAACCCCAGAAGATGAGCAGCACATTACTTTATTATGCATTGCTCACTGCTCTAATTACCAAGGGGATAACCCTTTGGACACCAGAGATTTCTTAAAGGGATAGTAATGTTTCATAATAAAAGCCGCTCTAATTTATCATCATAGTATTTGGACCTTGGAGAGTGTTATTTCAATACTGTCAGAGTTGCAGTTCAAGAGTAATTCAATGACAAAGTGTCCCCCTCCCGCCCCTTTTACTGATGTAACACTGCTCAGCCAGATCAGAAGGGAGGTGCCCAGGTAGACGCAGAGAGGGACAATCTTCAATTAAGATAAGGGAAAACCCTGAAAAACTTGTCAAGGGGGGCAGGGATTTCATTGTTCTCATAGGAAGAAGATTGTCCCCTGCTGTTATCTGTCTGGTCTATGGACTGCATTCTACATCTGAGAAGAGATGGCTTACACTAGGTAAAAGGGGCGGGAGGGGAAACTTTGCTTGTGAATATCTCTCAAACCATAAAGGTCTGAGAGCTAAGACATATTATTATTCATGTTTTTTTAATGCCTACAAAATAAAATAAAGTTAAAATGAAGTATTACTATCCCTTTAAGCATCCATGCGGTTAAAGGGATAGTAATGTTTCAAAATAAATGCATCTCCAATTATTCTTTATAGTCTTTGGGCCGTGTAGAGCAATACTATCATTCTCTATGATGTGTAGCTCCAGAGTAATTGAATTATAAAGTGTCCCCCTCCTGCCCCTTTTTACGTATTGAGCAACCCTCTGGTCATTAAAGGCTTAAAGGGACAATAGATAAATAAATAAAACACATAAGTGTTGATATATTTATTGACCCTCTGCTGTCTTAACACTTTGAGTGCCAGAGGGGTACACAACACATTGCAAAACAATGCATTGTGTACCCCTCTGGCAATCAAAGGGTTAAATGTGCGAGATGTCTCTAATACCTTTCAAAGTAATACGCTGGAGACTTCTCAAGCATTTATGGAGCTTAGAAACCTCTAGTTAATCCTCTTCTTATAAGAGGATATGACAAGTGCTGATTTGGACTGATGCTGTGTTATGATTATCTAACTGTCCTCTGGCAGTTGTCAGGTCCGGATTTCCCAATAGACGGAGTAGGCAGCTGCCTAGACCTACACATTTTGAGGGGCGGTGCCTCATTTACTGGCCACACCCACAATCTGAATTCTGGTTATGGCCAGAGCACTCTCAAAAGTCGCTCAACCAGTTTTATATTGCTTTACTGGCTATTATTTATCCCCTTGGATGCTAGAGAGATCTCCAGCACATTGCAGACCAAGGTGTTGGTGAATCATGTAGGAACCAAGGGGTTAAAGCCTTTTTTCTTTCTTGCTTGTTATAGGCCATGGGTATTTTCCTGCCAGGAAACAGTGGATGGGACTTAGGGTGGGGTCATGTGAGGAGTGTGTGCGGGGGGGGGGGTCATGGACGGAGCTAAGGACATCTAGAGTGACTTGCCTAGGGGCTCCTGAGATGTAAATCCAGTTCTGGCAGTTCTGGATTAAAGGAGTAGTAACTTTTTTTTACATGAAAAACTATTTGTCATAGAGCTTTTCCTCCTGAGTAAAACAAGACACACCACTGTTGTCAGTTGTTTTAAAAGTTATAACTGTTCAAATAATCAGGAAGTGAATTTACTGTGTTTACTTCCTGATAGTTCTAACTGACAGGAAGTGACAGGCAGTTTCTATCACTTTCTATAGAGAACTGTATGTCACTGAGTTTCCTCTCCATTAGAATGTAACAGAATAACTAACTGGAATCTGACCACATGAGCGCACTGCTCATGTAAGATAACACAGGGTTAAATTGTAATAAACAACATTCTAAACACTGGAGGGAGAACTCCCTATTGATTGCTGTGACAGATAGTGACTCCTGTGGCGGGCTACAAAAATATACATCAAGCCCAAGCCTTAGAATAGCAATACACTACATAAAAAATACACTGAAGCTTCCGACTGATACCAGGATCAAGGCACAGTTCATTCTCTAGTGTTCAGAGCTCTGTCCGGAAGCCATTTTCTTGTAGCCCAGAAGAGACATCACTTTCTGTCACAGTAGGCAATGGAAAGTTCTCCTTCTAGAGTCTTCATTCCGGGACTTTGTATTGTCCCAGAAGGGTGCTGCCCGGGATAAGGGATATATATTTAAAATCCAGGACACGTGATCACTAGGGTGACCACGTGTCCCGGAATGCCCAGGACAGTCCCTTAATTTAAGTCTCGGTTCTCGCGTCCCAACCCACCCCACTCCGGGACAAATAATGGTCCCGAAATGAAGCTGTAGCCTGACGTTCACTGACTGCTGCGGTGCTGGCTGCTACCTCACTCTGCTCAAGAATAGTCTTGCCACCCAGGCAGTATTTTACCAGCAGGCCGGTAAAAAATTGACTTCTGTCCAATGTTAAGTCTATGGAAGGAATGCCATGGCCGGTATTTTTTTTTTAAGAAAAGGTAGCAACCCTACTCAAGAGGTGCACAGGCACTGAGGTAGCAGAGTCCGGGCAGACACCAGCACAGCAACTACTGGCACAAACTGCACTGGCTGCCAATGAGAGGTGCGTAGTGTTGATGCTCCTCTCTCATTGGCTGGCTAGTGCCGGTGCGTGATTGAGATGGCAGGGGATGGAGTCTGGGAGCGGGAATGACCACACAGTCAGTCAGTCACTCACGCAACACTAACCGGGCAGGGGCAACAGAGAGTGGTCCGATTGCAAGTGACTTAGCCTGGTCTGACTGGGGCCACTCAGAAACTCTAAGACATTTAGCATCACCCAGCCACCAGGTATAAACATTACAATTCAAAGTTAAATGTTTCCAGGTCACACACAGTGTCTCAGGTATAGCCCACTGCTGCTGCTGAACTATACCACAGTGTGCAATAGGGTACTGCTTCTTACGGATGCATTATTTCTTTCTAATGTTGGTACTTATACATTACAAGGAAATAATACATTACTTAAACCCAATAGCTAATTTATACATTATTTTTTTCTGCTGATGAGTGATGTTTTATTCAAAAAGTATTGCAGCTCAAACTCACGTTATTTACATGCAGCATTTCCAACAGGGGTATTCTCAGCATAGGCATCTTTATATATAGACAAAAGACAGGAGCAGAACCATTACATTGATTTTAGCTCCTATTTTAGAGCGGAATTGTATTTGTACACCCCCTTGTATGGGGCCGACTTTGCCATGACTTGCATTTGTTCATGAAATGTGTGTCCCTGAATGGCAGAAAGTAAATGTGGTTACCCTAGTGGTCACCCTAGTTGGGCAATGTGCGGCCTACCAGATGCTGCCTGATTACAACTCCTATCATTCCCCGCCTGCCAAAGAATGATGGGAGTTGTAGTCTGGTACAACTAGTGGGCTTCACACTGGCAATCACTGCTTTACTCGGAGGATTGTGGGAAGGTGACTAGCAGCCGTCCTACAGAGGTAATGGTGCAGACAAAAGGGACAAAGATGGCAGTTCTAGTCTGGTAGCACCTAGGAGGCTTCACATTGGCCTTCACTGATCTACTTGGAGAAGAGGGACAAGGTGACTAGGTAATGGTGCTGAAGAAAGGGGCAGATGAAAGATGCCACTGGGAAGTGCATTAAATTGACAGATTAGCCACTGACAGGACCTGCTATACTGTCTGAATTCTCACATTAGCTATTATTTTCATCAGGAGCTCTCCAAGGTGCTGATCTGCACTCTTATCACCTCTGCTGTGGACTAGCATAGGAAGATCAGTGTTGGCTTCAGTCACACCTCTAACACAGGATATAACAGGTTATAAGGCGTGTGATTAATCCAAGATTAAACAACTGGGTCTACCATGTTACACCCATTCCAATTAACCCCTTGAGTGTCAGAGCATTGCATTGGAAGCTCCCTCAAGTAGTAATGGAACTACTGTGTGTCCATGGGAGCTGCATTGCCCAAGTAGTAAATGAAGTAAATGAAAATTAACACCTCTTAATAATAATTGTTCATTTAATTTTCCATGGCCAAAAAAACCCTTAACGACCCTATGAATTTTGCCCTGGTGCCTTTGTTGAAGAGATGCCATCATCAGTCAGTCCGGTATGTCATGTCCATGGAGGCGTACATTGCAGATACTAGCAGGACCTCAGACTCTGCACATGTTCATCTTAACCCTTTAAGTGTTAAGTAGGCTTGCGCACTCTGCCGGATTCAGTTTGAAGAAAAAAAAACCTGGTTCCATGGACATGACACCCAGGACTGATAACATGTTATCTCTTGAAAGAGGGCAAACTTCAAAGGGGTCATTAGGATTTACTGTGCATAGAAAGAAAGGTGGGTGGCTTATTATTAAGAAGTGTTAGTTCTCCTTTAAAGGAGTAGTAACACCATACACCAATACAGACTAGCTTTCATTTATGTTTACCTTATACATTTACAGTTTTTTTTTACAGTGAATCAAGTAATATCTAAAAAATAAAAAAAAAGTCTGACTCATCTGCCCCTATATTAGCCAACTGTACAGGAAGCCATTTTTTTACATGGACGTCTGACAGAAAACAAAAGGCTGATCTGCAAACCGCTGATCTAAATATCCACTGTGCAAGTAAGTGCCCTTGAACTAGACTACTGGTAGTTGTCATAGGCTGAAAGATTATCAGTGATTGGTTATTCTACAAACTGGGTGTGGTTTAAGGTCAGGAGATCCAGTATTTGACAAAGATGGCAGCTTCCTCCGTTTTTCCAGATTTTCCGATTTTCAGTACACTGTGTAGATTAAATCAGTGCTTTTTGGGTCTGGTAACATGTATTTTAAGTTTCTAAATATACTGTAGATTCATTTTAAAGGAACAGCAACATTTAATATGTAAATATAAATATATATATATATATATATATATATATATATATATATAACTCTGCTTCCTTTGGAACAGGTTTAGTGGCTCATGAAAAGCCAAAAGTGGCATATAACCCCTTGAATACTAGAGAAGTTTCCAAATCATTGCATTGCAAAGTGTTGAAGACCTCTCTAGTATTAATTAACCCTTTGAGTGCCTTGCAATGTGTTGCTTACCCGCACTCAAAGGGTTAATGGAGTTAATATCAATAAAAATCAGTGAGATTTTTTTTGTTAGTTTGTTTGTTTGTTTTGTTTTCCTTACCGAGCAGATGGTTTGTCTCAGAATGGCACCATGCTGTCTGTGTATTTGGCCTTTAGTATAGCATAACTGTTTCCCTTTAAAGCAGCTTTTCTCTGATGCAGTCTCAGCATTTAGTGAGCAGGGGAAAGTCTGCAACAGAAATCCACTTTCAGGAAAGACACTGGAAAGTAGAGGTATATTTAGTGATATATTTATCCAGCTTATTGAATACTCCTAATCCTCTTCTTGAAATCCTATTAAGAGCATATTTTCAGAAAACACTTACCGTTGTGAACGTCTTAAAGATAAATTGTATCTGTGTGGCACAAAATGAGTTTAACAGTATGATTTACCTAACAAACACTGCAAAAACAGGCACTGGAATCTAGCCTTTCATCTGTGTAACACCAGCTTACTAAAACCATTTCATACCTCCCAATTGTCCCTCTTTAGGAGATATTAGAGATCCATGTCTACCAAGTGTCCCTCTTTAGAGATATTAGGGTCCATACCTCCCAAGTGTCCCTCTTTAAGAGATATTAGGGATCCATGTCTACCAAGTGTCCCTCTTTAGGAGATATTAGGGGTCCATACCTCCCAAGTGTCCCTCTTTAGAGATATTAGGATCCATACTTCCCAAGTGTCCCTCTTTAGGAGATATTAGGGGTCCATACCTCCCAAGTGTCCCTCTTTAAGACATATTAGGGGTTCATACCTCCCAAGTGTCCCTCTTTAAGACATATTAGGGGTTCATACCTCCCAAGTGTCCCTCTTTAGGAGATATTAGGGTCCATATCTCCCAAGTGTCCCTCTTTAGGAGATATTAGGGTCCATATCTCCCAAGTGTCCCTCTTTAGGAAATATTAGGGGTCCATACCTCTCGTGTCCATCTTTAGAGGATATTAGTGGTCTATACCACCCAAGTGTTCCTCTTTAGGAGATATTAGGGGTCCATACCTCCCAAGTGTCCCTCTTTAGTAGATATTAGGGGTTGGTACCTCCCAAGTGTTCCTCTTTAGGAGATATTAGGGGTCCATACCTCCCAAGTGTCCCTCTTTCAGAGATATTAGGGTCCATACCTCCCAAATGTCCCTCTTTAGGAGATATTAGGGGTCTATACCTCCAAAGTGTCCCTCATTGGTAGACATTAGAGGTCCATACCTCCCAAGTGTACCTCTTTAGGAGATATTAGGGCTTTGCACCTCCCAAGTGTCCCTCTTTAGGAAATATTAGGCTTCTGTACCTCCCAAGTGTGCCTCTTTAGGAGATATTAGGGGTCCATACCTCCCAAGTGTCCCTCTTTAGGAGATATTATGGCTTTGTACCTCCCAAGTGTCCCTCTTTAGGAGATATTAGGATTCTGTACCTCCCAACTTTCAGAATGAGCTGATCCTCTGGTCTTGTAAATGTTAACCCTTAATGTCCCCATAATATAGATTATCTGCGATATGTCCCTGATCGCTGCTATTGAGACATGCTCCAATCAATCCTCAAGGAGCCATTAATATACAGCTTAACCCTTTGAGTTCCAGAGGGGTACGCAACGCATTGCAAAGCAATGCGTTGCGTACCACTCTGACACTCAAAGGGTTAAAGATATCACAAAAGACAAGCAGGACTTCTCCCTCTGCCTTCCTGGTACAAGTGACACCAATTTATAGACAACTAGTTTTAAAGCCCGTGTACACGAGCCAACGCTGGCGGAGCTGCAGTCATGTGCAGTACTGACTGCCGGAACCCGCAGTGGCTGATATAGAGTGGGGTGCTGCAAATTCGGACCGTGGTCCTCTCTGCACACATTCCTGGGACCGCTAGCTCCCAGGAAGGGGTGCAGAGAGGACTCCGGTGTGAATTCGGAGCGCCCTGCTCCGTTATCAGCGGCGGTGCGGGCAGTCTGTACTGCGTATGACGGCTTCTGACAAACATCGTTAGCGAATTATTATATAGGATTAACTGGAGTAGAATATATAATAGGGGGCACTGGACTCGATCACCCTGAGAGCTTGGCTCTTTACCCTGAGATCCGGAGATCTGTGTGAAATCCCTGAGAGTCCCCAGCTACGACAATGAAGAATCAGGATAATTAGTAGATATAAAACATATTTATTTTTTCAGAAACCGCAAAGTATATACATCAATCCCTGCAATAAGCACCTACTGATACAAACTGTACAAATATCACACAGGGAGGATGACGTGCGAAGAGAAATAGTGCAAGTCTGTAGCAGACCAACTGCACTCTAGGGTACTCTTAACCATTTGAGTGCCAGAGGGGAACACAATGTATTGCTTTGCAATGCGTTGCTTACCCCTTTGCCACTCAAAGGGTCAAATTTATCTTGGATTTAAAAGGGGCTAGTAACTCCAGTTTTGGAGATCTTTGTGCATAGGCTCCATAGAATAACGTAGGAGATCACTGGAGACGTTATCTCCACTTTATCACCTCTTTATCACTCCTTAATGTATAACTCCCCCGTTCTCCTTTGTACACGAGTCTCAGTGTATCAAGTAATAGAAAATAGAATGGATTCTGATCCCACATTAATAAGAAAACTGCATTCGCGTTTGTGAGAGAAGCACCTTAATGAAATTACAATGCATAGACAGTATATAAAATAGATTTCTCTGTGTATAAAACAGTCTTTGCTGTGATTGTCCCAGGGATAATGGAAGAGAATCAGTTTATCTTCCCGGCTTAGAATAAAGCTTCAGTCTCTTCTCTGGTGCTAGTGTCTGACTCCCATCGTTCCAGGGTGAGGGGTCAGCACTCAGCAGATGTATAGGATACTAAGGAACAGCCCTGTCTAGGACGTCCATTTACCCTGTGAGCATAAAAGAGGTTGTGGTTACAGTGAGGGGCAGCTCCGAATTGGTCACAATGCTGATTCTGAATCACTGGAGTCCAGGCTGAGTTTGGAGCAGTTAAATCTCTCTCTTTGGGGGTGCACAGGGTTGGAGCCTCTTCTCAGAGACTCCAGGGACCGCATGAAAGACCTCCTGGCTTTCTCCTCCTCAGTGGGGGACACCCCTTCCTCCTCTACCTCCTGGATTTCCTGGAAGGAGAGAGTCTGGCTCCTGAGTCTGCTGCTTCTGCGCCTCCTCATGGGATCTCTGGATGTGGAGGGCAGTGGGGATCCATCCTCCTGTAAAGGCACAGTCTGGCGCATGGCCTCCTCGTAACTGCACAGTGGCTCCTCAGCCCGACTGTCACACATCATGAGGAAGGGGGAGAGGGTGATCTGCTGGGCAGCAGAGACAGTAGAAGAGGGTGCTGTGCCACAGAGTAAGCAGCAGGTGGTGCTGTGCAATGCAAAAGAGAGAGGAGCAGAGACTGTTATCAGGTGCAGAGGATGCTGTTAGGTACCAGAGGATGCTGTGCAGTAATGGAGTGTAGCAGTGGCCTCTCTCCCTGGTGCTCTAGGATAATGACTCTGTCTCTCCGTCTGGAGCTGCTCCTGCTTGTGGCTGCCTCTAGCCTCCTCCCTGGTTTATATCCCAGTCTCCTCCCACACAGTTCAGCTTCTCTGACGACAGGCAACTCCATGTAAAGGCTGCCATCCGGCTGTGACGTTATTCAGAGCTGGCAGTGCCACAAAGGTGGGTGTGAGTGGGCATCCTGCAAGTCAGAGAGGAGAGGAAGTAGAGTGGGAATTCTTAATTCCTTTTATGGTTTTGTTACCCCAAAGCAGCAGGTCAGTTCACCATTATATAAAAGCAGCAGTGCAACAGTCCATTACACATCCGTATAGGAGACCAGCAGGACAAGGCACCATTACTGGAACTGTTTATTGCCTTGCTGGACTCATGCGCTTCTGACTGCTGGGAAAGGAAGACTCCCCACTAAGCCTGCAGGATAATGGGCTTATATATATATACAGTAGAACTGGAGCAATTCTTGAGTAATCCAACTATAACCAAGGAGACAAAAAATTCTCAAAATCCCTTTGGTTCATATGAGGCTTTTAACCCCTTGAATGCCACCAAATTCTCCAGTGTGTTGGCGACCTCTTTAGCATTCAATGGTTACAAAAGTTAGATTTATTTTATATAATACATTCTATAGGGGACATGAGTCATCACCAGAGAGGAAGGGAGTAAGAGTAAGAACGGTTTCCCATTACCATGGCAACACCGGAATCTTGCAAAACTGTGTATCTATATCCATCTCTCTTGTATCTAATTATCTATCTATCTGTCTATCTATCTATCTATCTATCTATCTATCTATCTATCTATCTATCTATCTATCTCTCTGTCTGTCTCATATCTCTCTCTCTCATATATATCTCTCTCATATCTCTCTATCTCAAATCTATCTATCTATCTATCTATCTATCTATCTATCTATCTATCTCATATCTATCTCAGATTTATCCAATATCTATCTCATGTCTATCTATCCCTCTCATATTTATCTCATATCTATCTATCTATCTATCTATCTATCTATCTATCTATCTGTCTATCTATCTATCTTCCAGGACATACTTGAAAACGAGAGGAATCTCAATGTATTCTTCCTGGTAAAACATTTTATAAATAAATAAAATAATATCTATCTATCTCATATCTATCTATCTATCTATCTATCTATCTATCTATCTATCTATCTATCTATCTTTCTCATATCTATCTATCCCTCTCATATTTATCTCATATCTATCTATCTATCTATCTATCTATCTATCTATCTATCTATCTATCTATCTATCTATCTCATATCTATCTATCCCTCTCATATTTATCTCATATCTATCTATCTATCTATCTATCTATCTATCTATCTATCTCATATCTATCTATCCCTCTCATATTTATCTCATATCTATCTATCTATGTATCTATCTATGTATCTATCTATCTATCTATCTATCTGTCTATCTATCTATCTATCTATCTATCTATCTATCTATCCATCTATCTATCTCATATCTATCTATCTATCTATCTATCTATCTATCTATCTATCTATCTATCTCATATCTATCTATCCCTCTCATATTTATCTCATATCTATCTATCTATGTATCTATCTATCTATCTATCTATCTATCTATCTATCTATCTATCATTGCAATAACTGCACTCACAGAATGTAATAACACTTTGATCAGTTTTAGTTCATGGTATATATTGTTGTTAGATCAATGTTTCTGTCCTCCCTGGGACCTGTCTTGAGATCAAATCAAGTGTGAAAACATCCCCCTTAAACACCCTTTGGGGGAGATGCACTAAGGAGTGATCACTTCAACAATTCCTATTTAATTCTATAGAGTGTATTCACTAAGATTTCTCATTCTTTAGGGATCTTAGTGAATAGGTTCCATAGAATAACATAGGAACTGGAGAAGTGATATCACTGGAGAAGTCATCTCCAATTATCACCTCTTCATCACACCTTAGTGTCTCAGTGCAATTTGGAACCCAAACAGTCCCATGAACTGGCAATGTGAAGGTAAAAATGCAATCAAACATGAGAAAACAAGAAATACTAACAAGTTACAGTGCATTAAGTATTAAAAATTGAGACATCTCAGTTTTTGCACCAGATATCATAAATGCATACATTACATTAACCCTGGTTTTTCCAGGCTCATTGTTTGATTGTACCCCCCCCCCCCTTCTCCATCTATACAACAACAGCTGAGGACCCACAATAGTAAATGAAAGAAATGGTAGAAAAAGGGAACCTGTTCGCACACCCTGCCTGTGTCCTCTGTGGACTGCTAGGTGCTTGCTGTCACCTTGATTATTTTACATACTTGAAAACTTAATTAATTCAAAACTGCCTATGTGTCATTCTAACCAACAGATTATAGTTATAAAATGTTCACACTTTTATTTCTTGGGAAAGTGAAAGAAAAAGTCTCCTGGTGCTGCGCAGTGCTTAATTAGGCAATGCTGATCATCATTCCACTTGCCACTGGTTCCAGTGATGTGCCTGAGGTAGTAGCAGCACCACAGATAACCCCACCACTTCATGTATATGTGGAGAAAAGAAGTCGGCCAATAATGCTTTTCCTCCTGCACCTTCTTCAAAATCATGGGTGTGTTGGAACATGATTTTTGCCCTTGACAGCAAGAAGGAACTCTGCCTTTCATCAGCAGCTGCAAGGTGCACCGTGTATGTAGGAAAGTTGTTAAATAGGGGAAGGACTGGGAATAATGGCCACATCTACGCTCACATCAAACAACTGGCACAACTGTAACCAAACACCACCAGTCCCTTGCTGCTGCTGTTCTACGACAATTGGCCGGGTTAGCGATGATGACAATTGTGACAGAGGGTTCCCTGCTGTAACACTTGCCATCTCTTCTTCAGGTGAAGAAGACAAACTGGCAGTACTAGCAGCAGGCAAAGGCTGTGTGCTGATGCTAATACTGCTAGCCAGTTCTGCCTTCTTTAGCACCATGTCTCAGAGGGACAATTCTGGGGGAATGGGAATCACATGGTCAGGGGGATGTTGTGGGCTCCCTTGATCACTAATCCTGCTGCTCTTCATCACTTCTCCTTCCACCTCAGCATTAGGAGGGTCAACAGTCAAGCTAGTCCCAGTAGCTGCTTCACACTCAACATGGCAACCACCCTCACCCTCACCCCAACCACTCTCTAACTGCTGTGTGGTAGTAGTGGGACTGCTTGCGGATAACAAGTGTGACTTAGGGTCTCCTGCTGTCACAGTTGCCATCATATCCTCCTCTTCCTATCAGAAGGCACTCTGGCAGCAGTTGCAGCAGGCACACGCAGCTGACCTATGTTGCTCACAATGCTACCCTGACCTGCCTTGGTCACAATTTTCTCCCAGATCCCATGTGACAATATATGGGGACTGGGCATCATTGGGTCTGGGGAATTAGGTCTCCCAGACCCTTCCATGCTGGTGGTGGTCACTTCCTCCTCCTCTGACTCGCTGGATCCATCACGGTCCTTGCAGCTCCTCCGATTCTTTTCCATCCAGGTGCTTATTGTGTTACTATGTGATAACACACACTATGAGCCTCTTCTGCCTTTATTTTGCTAAATAAACACCTACAAAATCCCCTAGCACCCTCTCTTCTTCATTTTCTGTTTCCCTCCCTGTTAATTTCAAGTTTTTGCCATGAAAATGCGAAGTACACGTAAGTAAACAGGCGGGAAGTTTGTATCCAAGGAACATTTTGGAGGTATGTTTTATATATTTGTAACATGCTCTTACTCTTATCTCAATTTATGTCATAGAAGGCACTGCTCCATTTAGAGTCTTATTCGCAAAATACAATTATGCTCAATTCCAAGTCAAACATAGAAACATAGAATTTGACGGCAGATAAGAACCATTCGGCCCATCTAGTCTGCCCATTTTCCTACTGTAAATACCTCAAACCTTTTTTGTTCCTTGCCTTTTCTTATGTTAAAGGGATAGTAATACCTAAAATGTAAAAAAAAATATGTTGTAGGGTTTATCCCCCTGAGTAAAACAAGAGTACTCCCACTGCTGAAAGGTGTTTCATTCAAAAGTTATTAATTTTCAAAGTTGAATTTTTTAGGTGCAATATCACAGTGGCCTGAAATTTTACAGTGGCGCTGTTGCTACACCATCCTATGGAGATTTATGGTCCTGAGACCAGAGCTGTCCATAGGATCGTGTAGCAACAGCGCCACTGTACAATTTCAGGCCACTGTGATATTGCACCTAAAAAATTCAAATTTGAAAATTAATAACTTTTGAATGAAACACCTTTCAGCAGTGGGAGTACTCTTGTTTTACTCAGGGGGATAAACCCTACAACATATTTTTTTTTACATTTTAGGTATTACTATCCCTTTAAGGACAGCTTTATGCCTATCCCATGCATGCTTAAATTTTGTCACTGTATTAACTTCTGCCACTTTTGCTCATAGGCTGTTCCACTTATCTACTACCCTCTCAGTGAAGTAAAACTTTCTTACATTACATCTAAACTTGTGTCCCTCTAGTTTTAGACTATAGCGTCTTGTCCTAACATTTTTACTCCTTAGAAATGTACTTCCATCCTGCACTTTATTGAATCCCTTCATATATTTGAATGTTTCTATCATATCGTCTCTCTCTTCTCTCCTCCAAGCTATACATGTTCAGATCCTTTAGTCTATCCTGATATTTCTTTTCCTGTAAACCAGTCGCCAACTTCACCGTAGTGGAGAAATAAAATCCCCCTCAATTTCAATTGATTTAAATTGAGCTTTTAACCTAATTAATTCGAAGCAATGCTTTGGAGACCTCTTTAGTTTTCATGGGGTTAAAAAAAATTAAATCAGTAAGAATTGTATTAGTCTGCTATAGTACAATTGGTTTGTTCAACAATTGCATTGCCTTTCTTACTAAACATACTGCTGTTTTCTAGTAAATTTAATAACCAGAAGAGGGAGCTGTGTTCTCAGGTTAAATCTCACTGTGTACAATGACATTCCTTGTTGATGGACTTTTGGGATCAAATTATTCACAGGCATTTGAGAGATAAAAGGATTAGTATATTTTCCTTCCAAGTAGACATACAGTGACATATCATTTATCCTTTCTCTAGTTCTAGTTGGTTATATGTATTTTATACATTTACCAATGTGTAATTGCATTTCGGTAAACTCAAGAAGTACTATTCTGCAGCAAAACATTTTGATTGTAGGGAACAAATGTAAATTCCCGGTGAATTTAAAAGGTGTTTAACCCCATGAATGCTAGAAAAAATATTAGGGGTCCGTACCTACGAAGTGTCCCTCTTTAGGAGATATTAAGGGTCTGTACCTCCCAAGTGTCCCTCTTTAGAATATACTAGGGGTCTGTAGCTCCCACGTGTCCCTCTTTAGGAGATATTAAGGCTCCATACCTACCCAGTGTCCCTCTTTAGGAGATATTAGGGATCCAAACCTCCAAGTATCCCTGTTTAGGAGATATTAGGGGTCCATACCTCCAAATGTCCCTCTTTAGGAGATATTAGTGATTCATACCTCCCAAGTGCTCCTCTTTAGGAGGGACATGACCTGAATCCCTCTGTCCCTCTTTCCCACCCTGATGTTGCTCTGTTTAGGAGATCAGACAGCATTAAAACTCACATTGATGTCTGATTAAACTCAAGTATATGTGTTTATAAATTAGTCTGTGTAAATAGAATACTTTGGTCTTGTTCTAAATCATTTATTCATTTACACAAATAGGTGTCAGAAGGTCCTTTGGATATATTATGGGTCCTTGGCTTCCAAGAGTCACTCTTCAGAAGATATTAGAGTCCATGTATGTGTGTATCTTTATTTATATAGCACCATACATGTACACAGCGCTTAACAGAAGTTGAAATAATATAATACAAAACTACAGAACTGGGTTAAGAGCATTAAGGTTAAGTACAATCATTACTTGTGAGGGAAAGTGCAGCAAGGGAATCATACACTGGGAAAGGGACCCTGCCCCAAGGAGCTTACAATCTAAGCATCCCAAGATTCCCCCTTTAGGAGATATTATGGGTCCGTACCTCCCAAGTGTCCTTCTTTAAGAGATATTAGGGTTCCATACCTCCCAAGTTATCCTTTTTAGAAGATATTAGGGGTCCAGATCTCCCAAGTGTCCCTCTTTAGGAGCAACAGTCTGACTTTGAGACCCAAATCTCTCTGTCTCTTATCCACCCCGGTGTCCCTGTGTTTAGATCAGAATGTGTAGTGCTCCACAACAATAAAACTCACATTAATATTTCAGTATTCAATATATGTTTACAAATAAAACACTTTGGCCTTGTTAAAATCATAAAATAACCTAAAAATTCTCTGTAAAATCCTGCCCACCAGGCATACCCCCATCAACACCTCCTGAAACAAAAGCTTCCCTCTTTGGCCATTTGAAATATTGGGAGGTATGCAGCTATCATGATTTAAGCATGAACATAGCAATTATAGGACTAATTCACTCTCTTCTTTTCCTGTTTTCCCATTGAGTCCTGTTTGGCTTCTGCAGAAGGTCAACATAGGACTTAGTACTATGCCATCTGCATTAGCCACATTCATTGCATGTCTGTTCTTTCTCTTACCCCTCCCGGTTTGAACAACACCACTAAGCCAGCCAATTAATGTTGAATGCAGGTGATGTCAGCAACCAGCTATGTGCTCTGCCCAACTAATACCCTCTCAGATTGGTCAAAGAGGGAAGGGCTATGGTGGCAGTTGTGAAGTATGCAGTTCAAGAGAAAACATCTTCAGTCAGAATAAAATGTAATGTCCCGGAGGCAGAGGGATGACCCTATTAAACGCTTTAAGATCAAACTAGTAGAATCAGTGAACTCTATTATAATCAGAGATAAAGAATTTCCCCCCAGAAGGGAACTGATGCACTATCAAGATGGTGTTCTACTAATATCTCATAAAGAGGGACACTGGGCGTTATGCCACTACACCTCCTGGTTCATGTCACTCAGGTATGATCACATTGGTTTATCTGAGTCAATCTCATAACCCGGTGTGACTAAGGAGTGTGTAACAGATCAGCTCTCTTGGCATGCACAGTGCAGACACCTACAGCATAAGCCGGAATTCCAGTGGGGATCAGTGTTAGTAATTCCACATACTGTACTCTTCAGACAGTACTTCAGTACTCATACATTAAAGGGATAGTAATGTTTCACAATAAAAGCAGCTCCAATTAATCTTTATAGTATTTCAGCCATGGAGAGTTTTATTTCAATACTGTCAGAGTTGTAGATCAAGAGTAATTTAGTGATAAAGTATCCACCTCCCGCCCTTTTTACCTAGTGTATGTCACCTCCCCACAGACAGCTCACAGCAAAGGACAATCTTCTTACTGTGATCATAAAGAAAACACTGCCCCCCTTCACAGGTTTATCAGGTTTTTCCCTTATGTTAATTGAAGATTGTCCCTCTCTGAGATCCATCAGGACAGTCTTGCTGCTCTGAGATGAGCAGTGTGACATCAGTAAAAGGGGTGGGAGGGGGATACTTTATCATTCAATTACTCTTGAACTACAGCTCCCTCAGTATTGAAATAACAATCTCCATTGCCCAAATACTATGGAGATTAATTGGAGCTGCTTTTTTTTTTTTTTTTTTTGTTTTTTTTTTTTTGAAACATTACAATCCCTTTAAGTGTTCCTCATTTTCAGTGTAGCTTTTTATGTCAATGTACACTACCGTTCAAAAGTTTGGGGTCGCTTAGACATTTCCTTGTTTCTGTTATGGGAGCAGCTTGACCGTATGGTACGTATCAAGTCAATCTAAATTGTGGTAGGTGTTTCAGGAAGCATGGGGCATTACCTCACCAAATTGACAACTAGAATGGCAAAGGTCTGCAAGGCTGTAATTCCTGCAAATGGAGGATTCTACGACAAAAGCAAAGTCTGAAGGACACAATTATTATTTAAATTAAAAATCATTATTTCTAACCTTGTCAACATCTTGACTGTATTTCCTATTAATTTTGCAACTCATTTGATGAAAAATAAAGTCATTTCTAAGTGACCCCAAACTTTTGAAAGGTAGTGTATGTGTGTGACTAAATATCTCTGGATCAATGGCTTTGTATATACAGCTATAGGAGCAGTGCCTTATAGATGATGAAATAAAAGATTTTCTTAATAAATACAGCATTGAGGAACTTGACCCTAGAATTACTAAGTGGCCTCATAATCCTTATAAATGTAGAGACAGTTTTTTTTAATATTTTTTTAATATAATGTTTCATTTTTCTGGGGCCCAGTGGTGTAACAATAGGGGTCGCAGGGGTAGGAACTGTGAAGGTCACCCCTGCAACCCTCCACCTGGCTCCCGCATCTAGCTGAGGTCTGTGCCTTCTTCTGCACAGACCTCTATTAGCAGCTGAGCACCCTCTCTTTCTTCGGCACTCTAGTAATGCAGAGCGCTGGGAGATGACATCATCTCCCAGAGCTATGCATTACTGGAGAGAGGACCGTGCAGGAGCTCCAGGTTCTAAAAGAGGTCTGTGCAGAGGAAGGCACAGACCTCTCCTGCCACACAGCTGGACCACCAGGGAGGTAGGAGATAGACATTGGAGGCAATATGGAGAGGTGGACATTGGGGGCAATGTGTGGCGGGGTGGTCATTGGGAGCAATGTGTGGAGAGGTGGACATTGGGAGCAATGTGTGGAGAGGTGGACATTGGGAGCAATATGTGGAGAAGTGAACATTGGGGGCAATGTGTGGAGAAGTGGACATTGGGATCAATATGTGGAGAAGGGGACATTGGGGGCAATGTGGTCGGGGGGTGGGGCCATGGCAATTTTTGCACCAGGGCCCAGTAACTTCTAGTTACGCCTAGTGTGACCACGTTTCAATTCTGCCATTCAGGGACACTACAGAAAGAAGTGTGCACCGCAGCATTTTAAACACTAGAGGGAGATCTATCCATTGACTGCCCTGACAGAAAGCCATGCCTGTGGTGGACTACGAGATAATGTACATCAAGCCCAAAGCCATTGCACAGAACTACAACAAAAAATGCACTGCAGTTACCAACTGATGTCTGTATCAAGGCTCAGTTCTCTCTGTAGTGTTCAGAGCTCTGTCTGGAAGCCATTTTCTTGTAGCCCAGTAGAGACATCACTTCCTGTCACAGTAGGCAATGGGCAGTTCTCCTAGTGTCTAGTACTCTGTGCTCTGGAGTCTTCATTCCAGGACTTTGTATTGTCCCAGAAGAGGGCTGCCCAGGACAAGGGACACATATTTAAAATCCAGGCCTGTCCTGGGCAATCCTGGACATGTGGTCACCCTAGTTATGCCTCTGCTGGGGCCTCTTAATTTAGATGGTTTTCTCTTCCTTCCTCCGCTTTCTTACTTTTAAGAGGAGCTTTCATTTTGTAACAGACGTGATTTTGAAAGATCTTTCAAAAACATTTGTATATGTGTCTCTAAGGTATTCTTCTATGGAAATCTTTCCTGTTATGTAACACAGGTGGGGGTGTTTCATTGCCTTTAACCCTTTGAGTGTCAGAGGGGTATGCAACGCATTGCAAAGTAATGTGTTGCATACCCCTATGGCATTCAAAAGGTTAAACAACTGAATTTATTATTTATTTAGTTTTGTGCACGTAAGATTACTTTTTCACATGTATATATGTGTGTTATCTCTCTTTATCATTTTAAAACCAACAGTTTGTGAGATATTTAGCTTTATTTGTTTGTCAGTTAGTGCAAATCTGGCAGGCATACCTGTCAGATACTAACATTCCACACTGCTTTTCATCCCAAGTGTCATTTCCTACTAAACGTATTAGCTTTAAATAAAACTAAACATCTCATAAACTATTGTTTGAAATAAAACATATCTTCCATAAATATAGGTGTTTCTGAAAGCTTTTTTTCAAAATCACCAAGTTGTTAAAAACGTGACAGCTCTATTTTAACCCTTTGATTGCCAGAGGGGTACGCAACGCATTGCAAAGCAAAGGGCATTCAAAGGGTTTTAAATCTCACACTGATGATCAAAAGCCAACCCACCTTGAAGGAAACTTGACGGAATAGAATGAGTCAGGAGGGTTGAGCAGAATTTGAGCACAGGACATCAGAATAAAGAAAATCGAGAGCAAATATTTCCCCGTTGCCACAGCAACAGAAGAATATCTCTTTATGAGTAAGAGATGTGAGGACAAAAATAGTAACACAAATCAGATTTATTTTCTCCCATTGGCATGCTGCCGTTCTAATCTCAATGTCATCTTAGGAAGCAGTGCACCTTTTAACCCTTTTCACGACCACTGACATGCCAGGACTGTCATCGGTGGATTGAGTTGAGGATTGGTGACGGTCCTGGCACGTCATGCAATTCTGGGATAGCAGTGCAGGTGCACACCAGTCTGCCATCCCAGAATTCATTGCAAAGCAAAAATATATGCAATGATCCTTATCGACCATGAATCTGGTGGTTGTAAAGGGATTAAAGGGATAGTAATATTTCACAATAAAATCAGCTCCAATTAATCTTCATAGTATTTGGGCCATGGAGAGTGTTATTTCAATACTGTCAGAGCTGTAGTTCAAGAGTAATTGAATGATAAAGTATCCCCCTCCCACCCCTTTTACTAGGGTTGCCACCTTTTCTTAAAAAAATACCAGCCATGGCATTCTCTCCATAGACTTAACATTGGACAGAAGCCAATTTTTTACCGGCATGCCGGTAAAATACCGGCTGGGCGGCAACCCTACCTTTTACTGATGTAACACTGATCACCTCAGAGCAGCAAGACTGTCCAGATGGATCACAGAAGGAGGGACAATCTTCAGTGATCATAAGGAAAAACCTGAAAAGCCTGTTAAGGGGAGCATGGTTTTCATTGTTCTCACAGTAAGAAGATTGTCCCTTGCTGTGAGCTGTCCAGTCAAGAGACCAGATTCCACATCTGAGGTGAACAGTGTTACACTAGGTAAAAGGCTGAAAAGCCTGTTAAGGGGGGCATGGTTTTCATTGTTCTCACAGTAAGAAGATTGTCCCTTGCTGTGAGCTGTCCAGTCAAGAGACCAGATTCCACATCTGAGGGGAGGTGACTTACACTAGGTAAAAGGGGTGGGAGGGGGATACTTTATCATTCAATTACTCTTGAACGACAACTCTGACAGTAATGAAATAACACTCTCCATGGCCCAAATACTATGAAGATTAATTGGAGCTGCTTTTATTGTGAAACATTACTATGCCTTTAAGGAAATAGTATGAAGGTAAGTAACTGGAACTTTGTGTGTTTGAGTGACTTAATATTTATGATATCAGAGCCCTATGTTCAGTAGGAAAGTAGAGTCATTCTGGGGCAAACCAGACAATGAGAAATTCCCTTTGAGTTAAATGAGGATTTTAACTCCATGAATGCTGAAGAGGTCCCCAACGCTTTCGTCCCTATAGCATTCCTGCCAACCTTTAGGTATCATTTACATTATACATTTATTTCTATTTTTTTTTGTGTAACATGCACAAAGGCAAAGGTCATATACCTGGGATATCTCTGGATCTTCTCTGAAGACTCCAGTTTCCAGACTTAAAGGGATAGTAATACTTAAGTATTACTAATCCCTATACAGGGCCGGATTTACATTCCAGGCTCCCCTAGGCAAGGCACTTTGGGCACTCTTAGCTCCGCCTATGGCCACACCCCACTAATCACATGACCATGCCACCAGTCCTGGCACAGAATACACCTTTGGCCTACAACAAGCAAGGACATAAAAACTTTAACCCCTTGGCATCCAAGGGGTTAAATAAGCCTGTAATGGGGTGTATAAATTACTGCATGGATACAGAGATTGCTCTGGCCCTACCCACAATTCAGAATGTGGGTGTGGCCAGCACAGCTGAGGCACCCCTCAAAATTTGGAGCTCTAGGCAGGTGCCTAGTCTGCCTATTGGGAAATCCGGCCCTGTCCCTATAGCAAAGTACTACTTAAAAAAAAAGTATTGCCCCCAGTGTCATCTCTCAGACCTTTATGGTCTGAGAGATGATCGCTTCTAAAGTTGCCCTCCCCCTTCCCCCCCTTCCCCGAAGTCAGCATTGTAGCTGACTGAAGGGAAATCCGGTCATAGATCATCAGGCGGCTCTGCAGCAGAACCGCAATCGAGTTAATTAAAAAAAACAACTTTCACTAAAACTGTCTTCTACGTGTGCTTGCAAGCCAAGCACATGTAGAAGACCATTTCAGTGAAAGTTTTCATTTTTAGTAACGCGATCCGGCTGTGCTGGAGAGCCACCTGAAAGTTGTAGGACTCTCTTCCTTTCAGTCATCTAGAACGCTGACTACAGGGAAGGGGGAGGGAGAGGACAACTTTAGAAGCGTTCATCTCTCAAACCATAAAGGTTTGAGAGATGACACTGGGGGCAATACGTTTTTTTTAAGTAGTACTTTGCTATAGTACTAGTAATAGTACTTAAGTATTACTATCCCTTTAATCCCTTTAATTACCAGTTCTTTGGGTAAAGGGGCTGATTCCCCTAATCCCACCCACCTAAATGAAACTCCACCTACATTATGATGCAGATTACATCATTAGGACACTCCTATCCTCTTCCCTACTTGTTCCTCCGGTAGGCTTGGGCACGAAGGTTCTCAGGTATGGCAACGGTGCTAAAAGGGCCCTCTGTCCCATCTAATGTGTTATCAAATTCACTCTAAAATTCTGTTATTCCCCACCACGCAGGGTACAGCAGACTAATTACATATAGGTCCCTCACTGGAAAATTTGAATATTGGGAGGTACACTACTGTTCAAAAGTTTGGGGTCACTTAGAAGTGTCCTTGTTTTTATTGTGGGAAACAACAAAAAGAGAGGAAGGGCGCCTAAAATTTTAATATGGTCTGACAAATGGTAATAAATAAAGAATGTATAAATATACTCACAAATGTAGATGTCAGCTAAGATACAAACTTACAAATGCGCATTCAGAGAGAATAATCCTGTCTCCGTTCAGGACAGCTGTAATGCAGGAACTCCAAGTCACTGGAAATCAAGATACTTCTCACAGCTCCAAACATCAAATTTATTTAAAATATAAAAATAATATATCCAATAAAAAGATACAAAGTAAAATCAAATAATCGATCAGTGGTTTATCGTTTGGGGAGAACGATTAGAGAAGGAGCGGCCCTTTTGTTCCAGTGATCTACAGATTGATTGATTTGGGGCAATCACATATCCCCTTAAAGTGTTAGTAATGTCTGAAAAAAACTTTTTTGCATTTAGAACAGCTTAAAAAGCTGATCTAAATGCAAAAAACCGTATCTCTCAAACCGTTCTGGTTTAAGAGATACGGGCGTTTAAAGTTTGATTTCTCCTACTGACAGCTGTAAAGCTGTCAGCAGGAGATTTGTGTCGGTCGACACGCTGGCGCTTGAGAAGTGCCGGGATCTCGTTACTTACACAGAATCCCTTCATTGGAATGGTCTAAAACGTGTGCCTGAACACCAGACACACGTTTTAGACCATTCCAATGAAGGGATTCCGTGTAAGTAACGAGATCTCGGCACTTCTCAAGCGCCAGCGTGTCGATTGACACGGATCTCCTGCTGACAGCTTTACAGCTGTCAGTAGGAGAAATCAAACTTTAAACGCCCGTATCTCTTAAACCAGAACGGTTTGAGAGATACGTTTTTTTGCATTTAGATCAGCTTTTTAAGCTGTTCTAAATGCAAAAAAGTTTTTTTTCAGACATTACTAACACTTTAATTATCTATGCTGTTTCCCACATATGTGTTGGAACAGCAATCTATTTTGTGAGTACCGCACATTAGGATGATTGGTGAAGGTATTCTTGATATTCGGGTTCAACACAAGGGGCGCCTTTTTCTCCTGTTCTCCCTTTCTTCTTTCCTACACATTGTTTCTATTGTGGGATCAGCTTGACCGTATGGTACGTAAGAATTGCCCATCAAGCCAATCAAATTGTGGGAGGTGCTTCAGGAAGCATGGGGTGAACTCATCACATGACCTCAACAAACTGACAACCAGAATGCCAAAGGTCTGCAAGGCTGTAATTGCTGCATATGGAGGATTCTTTGACAGAAGAAAAGTATAAAGGATACAATTATTATTTAAATTAAAAATCATTATTTCTAAACTTTGTCAACGTCTTCACTGTATTTCCTATTCATTTTGCAACTAATTTGATGGAAAACAAGGACATTTCTAAGTGACCCCAAACTTTTGAACGGTAGTGTACTCCTATGGAGAGGTTGCACCAGAATTATAATAATATCAAAGTATTTTACCAGGAAGGAATCAGTGAGACTGTCTCTTGTTTTCAAGTATGTAGTGGGGTATAGATGTTATTATTACCCAGTTTAATGGTACTCATTTTATTATTTCTCATTTTATCTAAGATGGATGAAAGGCTGAGCTGACCCTGTGACCCTGAGGTTTAACCCTTTGAGTGCCAAAGTGGTACGCAACGGATTGCAAAGCACTTTGTTGAATCTCTTCATGTATTGAATGTTTCTATCATATCCGCTATCTCTTCTCCTCTCCTCCAAGCTATACATGTTAAGATCCTTTAGTTTATCCTGATATTTCATTTTAATAGCCCTACACTGAATTCCCTCTAGAGTATCTATATCCTTGTAGAGATGGGATCTCCAGTACTGTACACAATACGCTAATATGTGTTTGTAAAAGGCAATTCGGTGTCTCTCTTTCTCTCTTTGTTTCCCTCTATTCACACCTCAATGATAAAGACCCATTCGGAGGCAACGTGCAGATCAGTCGAGCGGGCACCATGTTTGAATTTGCCACCCATTTCCTTGACTGCTTCTACTGTCCTTTCAGGTACTGGCACCACATGCCTTTCAATGTGCAAACTGACATTACGAGTCTCCGATTTGAAAGACATGTCCTGCCAGGACGTGAAAGGACGAGTGACGTAACCAAAGAAACAGGTGGTGAATTCAAACATGTCACATGCTGGGCAGATCCCCTAGCTGCCTCCAGATGGGTCTTCAGCATATAGGAGGATAGAAGGAGGGAGGGAGAGATAGAAATTGATTGTGAGAGGGAGAGAGAAATTGATGCAGGAGTATACAACAGTAGGGGTTTTTTTAGGTGCTTTTTTAGAAGTGTATAATATGGACTCCTCACTTCAACTGAGGTGAAAAGAGGAAAAAAAGTGTATTATACCTGATATTTTAGGGTATTGATTGATTGATTTTTAAAATATACCATTAGTGCATACAAATTGTAAGAATGATATTGCATGTGCGGTTTTTCTGCCACTGGGGCAGACAGTTCTCCTTGTCACTCCTCTCTACCTGGGCAGGAAGATGCACTAAAAAGTGATAAAGAGATGATAAAACAGGGATGACTTCTCCAGTGATATCACTTCTCCAGTTTCTTAATTGTTCTTTGGAGCCAATGCACTAAGATTTCTCAAGCAGAAGAGATCTTACTTCATAGGCTCAATAGAATAACATAGAAATCACTGGAGAAGTCATCACATCTTTATCACCCCTTAGTGCATAAGGGTCTGTCTTTTGTGCACTGCAACATACGCAGTATGCTGCCCAAAATGGATGAACTAAAAGCATAGTGTTACGCATACAAACCTAAAATTCTTATTCTTACTGAATCCTGGTTATCCCCAAAAATACCTGATACTGCTGTTGCCATAGATGGATACTCATGCTTTAGACCGTGCAAAGAGAGGAGGAGGGGTAATCATATACATACAGGAATCAGTAAACTTTACACTTCTAAATGACTCTCATAACTCTGATTCTTATGAATACATTGCTGGCAAAATTTGTCTTCCATATTCAAAACAAATCATAATTGTTGGCATCTGCAGACCACCAAAAACCCCAGCACATACCCTTTTAGACATAGCGCAACACCTAAAGGAGATTGCCACTCAAAACAAGAAAAGCGAGCTGATGGTTCTTGGAGACTTTAATATTAATTGGCTAGACTCCAGGAATGAAAAATTTTGTTCATTGTTTAAAACATTGAACTTATCACAACTAATCTCCTCCCCTACTCACATAAATCTTAAAACATCCAACCATACTCTGCTAGACTGGATCCTTTCATCCTGCACAAGCAGAATCCAAGACTCAGGTGTACTAGCAAATGTGTTTAGCGATCACTCCATAGTTTACTGTGTCCGCAAAATAAAACCAGTCTAGTCATGTTCCAAAGTCATACTCACGAGATTATTTAGAAATTTTAATCTTCAGTCCTTCCTAAATGATTTAAGAAATTGCTCATGGCAGAGAATACAGCTAATACCAGACCTAGACTCAGCGATAGAATTATTTAACTCTGAATTCTTCCAGGTCTGTAATACACATGCCCCACTAAGGAAGGTCAGGGTTAGGGGGCAAATCTACCCTGGGTCTCAGCTGACTTGATTCAATTATACAGTCTCATAGATGCCTTATGGACAAAATTTAAACAAACCAGCTCCGCATATGATCACACTGCATACAGACAATTAAGGAATACATGTACAAAACAAACAAAATTAGCAAAAGCAAAATATTTTACAGACAACTTAAACAGTAACATTTCAAAGCCAGCCAACTTTTGGAAGGTTATTAAAAACCTCTATAACCCTCCTAATCATACTCACCCATCAACTATAATCATAGATAATGAAACAATACAGTGCCCCACAGCCATAGCCAATGCATTTAAAAGCTACTTTATTGGATGTGCCACCACCCTGATTACACAAAACAAAGATAACTCGGAAGTTCAGCCATCTACAGAACATTCACTGGCACCTGTTGCCCAGTCCAGTTCTGAAAATGAATTCGATTTCATGCCAGTAAATGAAAGCGAAATATATGATCACCTCCTCAATCCAAAAATGAAATGCCAATCTAGCCCTGACAAACTACCAGCAATGCTATTAAAGCTCAGTGCTATGGTAATGGCCAAACCGATTGCATCTTTAATTAATACCTCTTTGGCAACAGGGTACATGCCCAAATCCTGGAAGGTGGCTAGAGTTGTGCCTATCCACAAAAGTGGGGATAAAAATGTAGTATCAAACTACAGACCGATATCCCTACTCCCCACTTTATCCAAAATCCTAGAGAAATGTGTACACGTGCAACTAAATAAATATTACCAACAGACTGGTTTTTTCACCCCTCTTCAATCAGGCTTTCGAACAAATCACTCAACAGTCACGGCCCTCCTAAAAGTAACCAACGATATCCAGACGGGCATGGAAAATGGTGACCTCACAGGAGCCATTTTCCTAGATTTTGCCAAGGCCTTTGAAACAGTAGACCATAATATTCTTATAAACAAACTCCAAAGATCAGAACTGGGTAATAATTCTCTAAACTGGTTCCGATCCTATTTATCAGACAGAATGCAGTATGTGTCAGTTGCTGGCAATGACTACCTTCCGCTCAAAGTAACAAGTGGAGTTCCTCAAGGCTCCATTCTTTCCCTCTTCTATTTTCTCTTTTTATAAATGATCTTCCCAAGGTTTGCAAATCATCTTCAGTACACATGTATGCAGACGACACCATTCTCTATACTAAAAACTCAAACATATCACACCTTGAGGCCATATTACAACATGATTTCTGCAGGGTTGAAAGATGGATAGCAAGGAACAAACTGTTCTTAAACACAGACAAAACGGTCACAATGATATTTGGCACAAAGCACAAACTACGTAATCTCGGCAATACCTACCTATCTATTGTAACGGAGTCTAATCGTAAATTGGCTCCAGTGGACTCCTACAAATATCTTGGTATGTGGCTTGACCCCAACCTCACTTTTGGACATCGTATTGACAAGTTAACCTCCAAGCTTTATCCCAAAATCAGTACTCTTTTTAGACACAAATCATGTTTAAGTCCCCTGGTTAGAAAACGTATTGTGCAACAGATGTTGCTGCCTGTCATAGACTATGGTGATGTAGTTTATGCTCCAGCGCCAGAAATCCATCTTAGTAAACTTGACACCCTGTATAATTCAATATGCCGCTTTAGCCTCCAATGTAATTACACTACTCATCGCTGTGATATGTTAAAAGAACTAAATTGGTTAACACTCAAATCTAGACGTGCCCTTCACCTTTCTTGCTTAGTACACAACCACTTGTCTGGAAAACTACCAGACTACCTAAGCAGTATGCTCACTCCTGCTCTACATACTAAATATAACCTCCGCTCCACCGCAGACAACTCGCTACATATACCACAATACAAGAAAGAAGCAGGACGAGCTGCCTTCTCATTCAGAGCGCCAAAGGCCTGGAACAATCTGCCTGAAATAATCAAATCTGCTCCCAGTCTAAAATCCTTAAAAGTAAATGCTTCTCTATATCTAAAAACAGAGTGTAACTGTTTATAATTTTAAAATTTCCATATGTATGAATATTCGTATGTATACTTAATAACATGTAATATATAATGTTTCTCAATTTGTATAAATATGCAACCCTCTACTGAAAACTGTCCAGGACATACTTGAAAACGAGAAAAATCTCAATGTATTCTTCCTGGTAAAACATTTTCTAAATAAATAAATAAACCCCCCCCAGGAATCGAGGTGTGTGAGTAAAATTGCTTGCCTGAGTCTTCTGAATATTGGAACATGTAAAATACCTACCTGAGAACGCTCAGGGTATCACCATGCGACTCAGGGTTTTGACCCAGATCTCAGGGCCTCAGTGTGAAGTGCCACATTCTTAGAACTGTAGCATGTTATAGTGTATAAGAAGTGATATCAGAACTGTATAATGTTATAGTGTATAAGAAGGGATATCACAGAACTGTAGAATGTTATAGTATATAAGAAGTGATATCAGAACTGTAGAATGTTATAGTGTATAAGAAGTGATATCAGAACTGTAGAATGTTATAGTGTATAAGAAGTGATATCACAGAACTGTAGAATGTTATATTGTATAAGAAGTGATATATCAGAACTGTTGAATGTTATAGTGTATAAGAAGTGATATATCAGAACTGTAGAATGTTATAGTGTATAAGAAGTGGTATCAGAACTGTAGAATGTTATAGTGTATAAGAAGTGATATCTCAGAACTGTGTCATGTTATAGTGTATAAGAAGTGATATATCAGAACTGTAGAATGTTATAGTGTATAAGAAGTGATATCAGAACTGTATAATGTTATAGTGTATAAGAAGGGATATCAGAACTGTATAATGTTATAGTGTATAAGAAGTGATATCAGAACTGTAGAATGTTATAGTGTATAAGAAGTGATATCACAGAACTGTAGAATGTTATAGTGTATAAGAAGTGATATCACAGAACTGTAGAATGTTATAGTGTATAAGAAGTGATATCACAGAACTGTATCATGTTATAGTGTATAAGACGTGATATCAGAACTGTAGAATGTTATAGTGTATAAGAAGTGATATCAGAACTGTAGAATGTTATAATGTATAAGAAGTGATATCACAGAACTGTATAATGTTATAGTGTATAAGAAGTGATATCTCAGAACTGTAGAATGTTATAGTGTATAAGAAGTGATATCACAGAACTGTAGAATGTTATAGTGTATAAGAAGTGATATCACAGAACTGTATCATGTTATAGTGTATAAGACGTGATATCAGAACTGTAGAATGTTATAGTGTATAAGAAGTGATATCAGAACTGTAGAATGTTATAATGTATAAGAAGTGATATCACAGAACTGTAGAATGTTATAGTGTATAAGACGTGATATCAGAACTGTAGAATGTTATAGTGTATAAGAAGTGATATCAGAACTGTATCATGTTATAGTGTATAAGAAGTGACATCACAGAACTGTATCATGTTATAGTGTATAAGAAGTGATATCACAGAACTGTAGAATGTTATAGTGTATAAGAAGTGATCACAGAACTGTATCATGTTATAGTGTATAAGAAGTGATATTAGAACTGTAGAATGTTATAGTGTATAAGAAGTGATATCACAGAACTGTAGAATGTTATAGTGTATAAGAAGTGATATCAGAACTGTAGAATGTTATAGTGTATAATAAGTGATATCTCAGTTCTGTAGAATATTATAGTTTATAAGAAGTGATATTTATTTCAGAACTGTATCATGTGATAGTGTATACGAAGCAATGTCTCAGAACTGTAGAATGTTAAAGCGCATAGGAAGTGATATCTCAGAACTGTAGAATGTTATAGTGCATAAGAAGCGATGTTTCAGAACTGTAGAATGTTATGGTGTATAAGAAGGGACAGCTCAGAAGTGTTGAATGTTATAGTGTATACGAAGTGATAGCACAGAACTGTATAATGTTATAGTGTATAAGAAGGTATATGTCAGATCTGTAACATGTTATAGTGTATAAGAAGTGATATCTCAGAACTATAACATGTTATAATGTATAAGAAGTGATATCTCAGAACTGTAGAATGTTATAGTGTATAAGAAGTGATATCTCAGATCTGGATCATGTTATAGTGTATAAGAAGTGATATCTCAGAACTGTAGGACATTATCTATATATATAAAAGAAGACTTTGTGTCTGGCAAAACACACCCAGGGGCGGCAGTAAGGAGGAGTTACTGCTCCCATTGGGTGATTCAATGTGGGTGTGATTTTTGGCCCGCCCCACTCCCCAGCCCACCCACCACTATCTAAGCCTGAAAAAAAAATGGCTGCCACTCAGTCAGACACCACAGACACACACACATGTCCCCCACACATTGGAAGACACATATACACACACTCATACAGAGACACACGCACGCTGAGCAGCTGAGGATGATGGGAACTATGTTCAAGCTACAGCTGAAAGGCCATGGTCCATATCTGTATTATGCATCAGGGTTCCGAGCACATAGATACAAGGTTATGGGCTCGCTACAATAAACCACTCATATGCAGCTTCTTCATTCCCTCTCTGTGACCCTGCACAGCCCTGCCTATTACTACAAGTGAGACGATTTCTAACCAATCAGCAGGCAGGATGCTGGGGAGCTGACTTGCTAGCACAGAGAAGCTGGGAAAGTGGAACAAGGGCAGAGACATGATCAGGTAGTGCAGAGCAGGCCTTCAGCTGAGCTGGTAAGTGACAGAGACATGGTTGTGACTGTATTTATATATTGCACAAAGAGAGAGACAGAGAGCAGATTGTTTGTTAGTCTGTCTGTAAGTAGAGGTGCCAGTTCCTGCAATCATCTCCATGCTGTACCTAGCTCACTGTATAGCATATGTAACAAACTATTTATATGGTCTGGCATTGTATAGTATACAGTCTGCATGTGTCTGTGTATAAGGTCTGGCACTATACAGTATAGGAGGGACAGTCCCTGTTTGAGACTCAGATTCCTCTGCTCCTCTATTTAGGACATCACACTGTGTGGTGTATATACCAGTGTATCAGATTGCTCCACATCAATAAAACCCACAGAAATGTGGGTATAAACTTCTGTATATATCTTATAAATTAGTCTGTGTAAAAAATACTTTCAACTTCTTCTAAATCATTCACTTACATAAAGAGTACCTTAACAATTTAAATGCCAGAGGGGATGCAATGCTTTGCTTACCCCCTGGCACTCAAAGGGTTAAAAAGTCTCTACAGTGGTCTGGCACTGTATAACAGTGGTTCTCAACCTGTGCTCTCAGTGGCTATTAACAGGCCAGGGTTTTAGAATTTCCTTTTAAGAGCACAGGTGAGTTAATCAATACGACTGAGCCTCTGAGCAACACACTTATGTTCTAGCAGGGAAATTACTAAGTCCTGGCCTGTTAGTGGCCACTGAGGGCATGGTTTGAGAACCTCTGCTGTATAGTATACAGTCTGCATGTGACTGTGTATAAGGACTGGCACTATACAGTATAGGAAGGACAGTCCCTGTTTGAGACCCAAATCCCTCTGCTCCTCTATTTAGGAGATCACACTGTGTGGTGTATATACCAGTGTATCAGATTGCTCCACATCAATAAAACCCACGGTAATGTGGGTATAAACTTCTGTATATATCTGTTAAATTAGTCTGTGTAAAAAAATACTTTAATCTTCTTCTAAATCATTCACTTACAGAAAGAGTAACTTAACCATTTCAATGCAATGCATTGCTTACCCCCTGGCACTCAAAGGGTTAAAAAGTCTCTACAATGGTCTGGCACTGTATAGCAGTGGTTCTCAACCTGTGCTGTCAGTGGCTATTAACAGGCCAGGATTTTAGAATTTCCTTTTAAGAGCACAGGTGAGTTAATACGACTGAGCCTCTGATCAACACACACGTGTCCTAGCAGGGAAATTCTTAAGTCCTGGCCTGTTAGTGGCCTATGAGGACATGGGCTGAGAACCTCCGCTGTATAGTATATAGTCTGCATGTGTCTGTGTATACGGACTGGCACTATACAGTATAGGAGGGACAGTCCTTGTCTGACACTCAAATCCCTCAGCTCCTCTATTTAGGAGACCACACTGTGTGGTGTATATACCAGTGTATCAGATTGCTCCACATCAGTAAAACCCACAGTAATGTGGATATAAACTTCTGTATATATCTGTTAAATTAGCCTGTGTAAAAAATACTTTCCTCTTCTTCTAAATCATTCACTTACAGGAAGAGTAACTTAACCATTTCAATGCCAGAGGGATATGCAATGCATTGCTTACCCCCTGGCACTCAAAGGGTTAAAAAAATCTCTAAAATACACCACCAGCCATGCCCCCAGTAACACCACCTAAAACACAAGTGTCCCTCTTTGGCCATTTGAAATGTTGGGAGGTATGTTACTTACACTGCTCATACTGCATGTATGTATGTTCTGCTTTGTATTTGTGTGTCACTGTTTGTGTATGTCAGTGCATGTGTGTGTATGTATGTGTGTTGCATGCGTCTCTGTCTATCACTGTGTGTCCCCCTGTATATGTGTGTGTTTGCACATGTGTCTGTGTATCACTGTGTGTACGTTTCTGACACGTACACCCTACGCCATATTTCACTATCATAACATTTATTAAAAAAAAAAAAATCTCTGCATAACATGACGGGCAACGCCGTCCCACATTGCTAGTATATATTAAAGTGATAATCAGTTTACCAGTATAATAACATTTCTAATTACCAGTACTGAATGTGCCAAAATCCGTTCAGTTGGAACTGTCTTCTTGTCTTATCCTCAAAACACGAGACCGCTCCATCCACAGCACAGCTGGAGACAAGTAATCAGGAGATCTTGTTTCCACTCACATGTCTCTGGGTCAGTCTATTGTTTATAGATAGGTGGCTAGAATGTTTTGCTCCATAGTAACCCTTTGTATGCCAGAAATGAATACAACTGAAGTTGCAGGTAACACAAGTAATAAAAGGGTTAATTTCACTGCATTCATTTTTTACATAAATCAAAACACTTCAGATAGAAAAAAAAAAAAAAAAGCCTGAATTGATCAATTACAATGGCCCATACGTATAAAAGTGGAGTGGAGCAAACCAACTTCGCCCGATAAAAATTCTCCTTGGTTTGACCCTTTGAGTGCCAGGGAGGTATCCAACGCAATGCGTTGGATACCTGCCTGACACTTATAGGGTTAAATTGTGCTTTTAACCCCTTGAATGCTGGAAAAGTCTACACGCAATGCTCTTTAGCATTCAAGGGCTTAAAGGAAAAGCCAGTCCGATATCTCAAATCTTTATGGTTTGAGAGCTATACGATTACAAATTCCCCGCTGCCTCCCCTTTCACTGATGTCAGGCTCTAGCTTACAGCAGGATTCTGGTCCCGGAACCATCCTGTGGCTCTTCATCTGAGCCGAAATAGCGCGATATAGAAATAAATAATTCACTGGAACGGTCTACAAAGTGTGCTTGGTTTGCAAGCACAAGGGATGGTTTTTTTTAACTTAGTTGGATTAACCCTTTGAGTGCCAGTGGGGTATGCAACGCTGTGCAATGCATTGCATACCCCACTGGCACTCATCCTATATTATAATTTGCTAAGGATGTTTGTCAGAAGCCGTCATGAGCAGTAGAGATGGCTGCGTGCGCTGCAGTCATGAGCAGTACAGACTGCCCGCGCCACGGCTCATACAGAGCGGGGCGCTCCGAATTTAGACTGTAGTCCTCTCTGTGCACCTTCCTGGGACCCCTTGGTCCCAGGAGGGTGTGCAGAGAGTTCTACGGTCTGAATTTGGAGCTCCCCGCTCCATATCAGCCACGGTGCATTCTGGCAGTCAGTACTGTGCATGACTGCAGCGCCACCAGTGTTAGCCCATGTACACGGGCTTTAAAACTAGTAGGGTTAATATTATTTTGTTTTTAATCACATTTTTAGTTCCTTGGATGTATTGATATGGGGCTTAGGGTCCCATATCAATACATCCATGTGTGACTTGTGGTCACTAGCCACGCAGGCTTGTGTGTGTGTTGAAAACTACTGTTCTAATACACGTGGGTGATTTTCAACGCACGTTAGGGACTCAGCACCTACTTGTTATGGGTCAGTTTTTTTGGCCAAAAAAAGTGATTCTCATGATGTGTGTTGAGGCCACCGCATGTAACAGAATGCCAGATTCAAAAACTTTTATTGTGTCCAATGGGCGCAAATTTTGCGCCTGCTGGGAATTTTTACACGTCAGTGGTTTTTTACAGCAAAGTTAATAGAATACCGAACTGTGCTTTCAAAACCACTGTTGTCATTTTTTTTTTACTGTGGGGAGTAGAATGGAGCCCCTCTGTCTGTATACCTAGTCTCCATAAGATGTTCTGTGCAGTCTCAGTCCTGGGATGTCTTTGTACAGAGTCCATTCACTTTCCTTAGCCACTTAGGAATCCCACTGCCCCCCCCCCCCCCGTCCTTTTATCTAGTGTACGCCACCTCCCTGGTGGTCTCCTGATCGGACAGATCACAGGAATGGACAATCTTCTTACTGTGAACATAAGGAAAACCCTGCCCCCCCCCCCAACAGGTTTTTCAGGTTTTTCCTTATGATCACTGAAGAGTGTCTCTCTCTGTGATCCATCAGGACAGTCTTGCTGCTCTGAGGTGAGCAGTGTTACATCAGTAAAAGGGGCGGGAGGGGGACACTTTACCATTCAATTACTCTTGAACTACAACTCTGACAGTTTTGAGATAACACTCTCCATGGTCCAAATACTATGAGATTAATTGGAGCTGCTTTTATTGCGAAACATTACTATCCCTTTAACTTTAAACACTTTGAGTGTCAGAGAGGTATCCAATGCATCACAATGCATGGGATACCACTCTGGCACTCAAAAGGTTAATCCTCTTGATTTAAATGGGGCTTTAAACCCATTTTCTTTTGTATGTAAGGCCTAGTATTGCATCAGTTTACTGTTAGGGTGACCACGTGTCCCTGATTGCCCAGGACAGCCCCTGATTTTAAATGTGTGTCCCATGTACCTGACAGCCCCTTTCTGGGACAATACAAAGTCCCTGAATGAAGACTCCACACTAGGAGAACTACCCATTGCCTACTGTGACAGGGAGTGATGCCTCTGCTGGGCTACAAGGAAATGGCTTCCAGACAGACTCTAAAAACTAGAGAGAGAGACCTGAGCCTTGATCCTGACATCAAACAGGAGCTGCAGTGCAATTTTGTTTCAGTGTAATGCTAGTCTAAGGCTTTGGATGTGACGTACATTTTCTTATAGCCCGCAACAGACACATTTTCTGTTACAGAAGTTAATGGGAAGTTCTCCCTCTAGTATTTAAAACTTTTTGGTGCTCCGGAGAAAGAGAGGGTTACGCACTGATGACCAGTGATGTATACCGACCCCTCCAATATAGCTGCACTAGAACCGAGGACATGAATTCTACTGTTCTCCTTTCCGCAGTGTCCCTGAATGGCAGAATGGAAATGTGGTCACCCTATTTACTGTAGATGTAAGCACAAGACTTTGTGCAGCTATGTGTGAGAAGCCACCATTCCAGCTGAACTCTGTGTGAAGCTAATGTAAGTTTTAACACTCATTTTTAGCAGTAGAGAAAACTGTTATTATTTAACTTATTGAATCCTAGAAAAATCTCCAGTGTATTGTGTCTCAGCCAAGGGGTTACTACTTTATATGTTACCCGGGGCCCATCAGTGGCTTAAAATGGTCCTGCTAATGCGTTGGATATCCTTCTGGCACTGTAAGGTTTAAATTAACAGGTACTTTTATTTGTGACTACTGTGACGTTGATTCACCCTAGAATTGTGCCAACCCCTCAGCCTTCCTGGCTGTACGCATGTTCTGATGTCTTTTCCCCAGACTGATTATAGTATAATCCCAGACAGCCTATTAACAGTCTAACCATCTGCTGCTCTTTATTACACTGTATGAATTACATGAAGGAACATGACTCAATACTGAGATTATATATCAAAAGCCTTTAACCTGAAGATCAGGAGTGGGAGTTTTAGTAATTGGGTGAGATTGTACAATGAGAGCAGGATGTTCCAAGCGGTTGTTTCTAAAAAGAATCCGCGTGACATTTCAGGGAAGCAATTTCAGGAGGCATGGGCACAATGGGTCTTGCTAGGTGCTGGCTGAGAGGGCTTTAACGCTATCCTATTAAAATGTCGCCAGCTACTTGGTGACCCTCAAAAGGTAGGACTTCCGAATGTCACCTGAGACAAAAGGGCGACATCAGAATGTTGGCTGCATCAAAAGGGTGACATCTATATACTGTCTGCGTATAGGTCACCTCCCATCTGGAAGCAGATTGGAGGAATAATCAGGGGAAACTACAGGGGAACACCAGCACATAACATAGAAATGTGGGTGTAGTATTCCTCCCAAAAAAAGCATAGTCTGCATCTAGTTTCATGCTGGGGAAGAGGAAATAATGATGTGTCTGTCAATCGGGAACATTTTTCCGATTGACAGACATATCATTAATTATGTTCTCTTACTACTTTCATCCTGTGAGGTAAGCTGCGTGTAGCTGCAGGCAACCCAGGCAGCTGCAGACTCTGCTTTTTATTGGGGGAATACTACACTGGCATTGCTTCGTAATGCTCTGGCGTGCTGCTGCAGTTTCCTCTGATTATTCCTCCAATCTGCTTCCAAACTAGGGGGCGATCTGTACATGGACGACATTTAGATGTCGCCCTTTTGATGCAGGTGACATTCTGATGTCATCCTTTTGATGAGGTCACCCCTTTTGAGGGTCGCCATGTATTTGATGACATTTCTACACTAAACCGACTAGAAACTTCATGTTATGCTTAAAAGGGACCTGTCACCTTAAGAGATGTGTAGTTAATTACAAAGAGACTTAAAAACTGTTTGTATGTTGTACTGACCATTTGTTTGTAATATAACTACTTTTTGAGAAATTAGCCATTATTTATTGGTGGTACAATATGGCACATTATGCTAATTAGTTTATGTGCTGGACCAATATTACCACACACTGTGCTATGAACCCAAACAGAGTGGCATTTCTGATAGCACAGTGAGCAGTGAGTTTGACCTCAAACGTAAAGGGATAATAATGTTTCAAAATAAAAGCAGCTCCAAGTAATCTTCATAGAATTTGGGCCATGGAGAATGTTATCTCAATACTGTCAGAGTTGTAGTTCAAGAGTAATTGAATGATAAAGTATCCCCCTCCCGCCCCTTTTACCTAGTGTAAGTCACCTCCCCTCAGATGTAGAATCTGGTCCACAGGCCAGACAGCTCACAGCAAGGGACAAGCTTCTTACTGTGAGAACAATGAAAACCCTGACCCCCTCTCACAGGTTTTTCAGGTTTTTCCTTATGCTCACTGAAGATTGTCCCTCTGTGTGATCCATCCAGACAGTCTTGCTGCTCTGAGGTGAGCAGTGTTACATGAGTAAAAGGGCAGGAGGGGGAATACTTTATTATTCAATTACTCTTGAACTACAACTCTGACAGTACTGAAATAACATTCTCCATGGCCCAAATACTATGAAGATTCATTGGAGCTGCTTTTATTTAGAAACATTACTATCCCTTTAAATAATTATCAACAAACAAACGTGATAAGCACCCACTGAGCATGAACAAGATAAACTATCATGTTCTTAGGCGTGGTGGCCACTCAATGGTGCTAAAAGTCACATTTTTTATTCCCATGTGCCACTGCAGAGAGGAAATTTCCAAATCCAAATCAGAGTGGTCCCGCCCACAGACAGTCCAGCTCCAACATGTCAGGCAAATCCTCTTCACACAAGAGAGACAGCAAAACCACTGATGTATGTTTCTACCAAAATGTAATTGTATCCCAGGCATATGCCTTGCTCTCCATGTGCCTAGAGGGAGTCAGCTGCACCACACCGATGAGGCCAACATAAGCCGAAATGTAATTATGTGGTTTTACTGGAAATCATAATGGTCCTACCTGGAAACTTACAAAATTAGCTGAACCTGAGATTTTGAAATATTAACCCTTAGCGCTCCCCATGATGTACATTAAGGGATATGTTCCTGAGTGCTTTTGTTTTATGAGGTATTGCTAGGGTGTGACTGTTGGGCAAGAATTACTTAGAATGTTTAGATAACCTAATGATCATTATGTACTTGAATAAGTGATTTAAATCAGAACATTACCAACATTTTTTATTCACACAGACTAATGTATATACACTTAAACTAGCATTTACACAAACATTACTGTGAGTTTCATTGTTGAGTAGCACTTACACACACAGCACACACATTCTAATACCCTGAAACAGAAGGACTCCAGGTAAGAAGGACAGAGGGATTTGGGTCTCATAGAGAGACTGTAGCTTCTAAAGAGAGATACTTGAGAGGAATGGACCCCTTATATCTAATAAAGAGTGATACTTGGGAGGTAACAACCTCTAACATCTCCAAAAAGGGACTCTTGGGAGGTATAGACCCCTAATATCTCCTAAAGAGGGACACTTGGTAGGTAAAAACCTCTAATATCTCCAAAAAAGGGACACTTGGAAAGTATGTTGGACCCCTAGTATCTCCTAAAGATGTAGACTTGGGAGGTATGTACCTCTAATGTCTCCTAAAGAGGACACTTGGGAGGTGTGGATCCCTAATATCTCAGGGACATTTGGGATGTAATGACCTCTAATATCTCCTAAAAAAGGACTCTTGGGAGGTAGGTTGGACCCTTAATATCTCCTAAAGAGGGACACTTGGGAGGTAAAATCCTATAATATCTCCAAAAAAGGACACTTGGAAAGTATGTTGGACCCCTAATATCTCCTAAAGAGGGACACATAAGAGATATGTCCCCTAATATCTCCTAAAGAGGGACACTTGGGAGGTATGTTGGAACCCTAATATATACTAAAGAGGGACACTTGGGAGTTATCCTCAATTAACCTATGATGTTGTAATTAAGAGATCTCACTGAATGAACACATTCATGAACACTTAAGACAAACATAACTTCTTCCTGTACTTTTCAGTTAGAAATAGCACCAATTTAGAGACTAAAGAAACAGATAGTTGGTGCAGTTCATATCGTAGGTAACGCTGGCTTCTACCACCCTGAGAATTTGGCCCTTCACCCTGAGATCCCGGAGATTTGGGAGAAAACCCTGAGTTTACCTGATGGCTCACAGGTGTAGCGATGGCCCCTATAAATTTTGCATTTGTGCCTTCATTCAAGAACTTACTAACATCTCCAACCAGTCCTCAGTCTCATGTAAATGGGGATGGAAGTGATAATTGCATGCAGAACCACAAAATCAGAGAGTTGTGCAGTGAATTGCTGTGCAATAAGTTGAGAGTTGTGCAGTGAATTGCTGTGCAATGAGTTGAGAGTTGTGCAGTGAATTGCTGTGCAATGAGTTGAGAGTTGTGCAGTGAATTGCTGTGCAATGAGTTGAGAGGAGTGCAGTGAATTGCTATGCAATAAGTTGAGAGGAGTGCAGTGAATTGCTGTGCGATGAGTTGAGAGTTGTGCAGTGAATTGCTGTGCAATGAGTTGAGAGTTGTGCAGTGAATTTCTGTGCAATGAGTTGAGAGGAGTGCAGTGAATTGCTGTGCAATGAGTTGAGAGTTGTGCAGTGAATTGCTGTGCAATAAGTTGAGAGGAGTGCAGTGAATTGCTGTGCAATGAGTTGAGAGTTGTGCTGTGAATTGCTGTGCAATGAGTTGAGAGGAGTGCAGTGAATTGCTGTGCAATAAGTTGAGAGGAGCGCAGTGAATTGCTGTGTGATGAGTTGAGAGGAGTGCAGTGAATTGCTGTGCAATGAGTTGAGAGTTGTGCAGTGAATTTCTGTGCAATGAGTTGAGAGGAGTGCAGTGAATTGCTGTGCAATGAGTTGAGAGTTGTGCAGTGAATTGCTGTGCAATAAGTTGAGAGGAGCGCAGTGAATTGCTGTGCAATGAGTTGAGAGTTGTGCTGTGAATTGCTGTGCAATGAGTTGAGAGGAGTGCAGTGAATTGCTGTGCAATAAGTTGAGAGGAGCGCAGTGAATTGCTGTGTGATGAGTTGAGAGGAGTGCAGTGAATTGTTGTGCAATGAGCTGAGAGTTGTGCAGTGAATTGCTGTGCAATGAGTCGAAGGGAGTGAGTGGGATTTCAGCAGCCTTTGTCTAGGAAAAGCAACTTATGTCACTCATTGATGTTATTTCCACAAAGGCAGACATGACAGTTGCAAGCAGAACCACAGAACCACGGACTCTGCTTGTTGTGAGTGTTTGCGCACCCCTCTGGTCCTAAACCATATGAGCAATATGGGTGCAATATGGAAGCAATATGGGTGCAATATTGGTGAAATAATGGTGCAATATGTGTGCAATATGGGTGCAAAATTGGTGCAATATTGGTGCAATAACGGTATACAACGCTGACTTCGAGGAAGGGGGACGGGGGGTTCAACTTTAGGAGCGATCATCTCTCAAACCATAAAGGTTTGAGAGATGACACTGGGGGCAATACATTTATTTTTAATATGACTTTACTATAAGGATTAGTAATACTTAAGTATTACTATCCCTTTAAAATGTAAAAAAAATATGATGTAGTGTTTATCCCCTGAGTAAAACAAGGGTTCTCTCACTGCTGAAAGATGTTTTATTCAAAAGTTATTACAGCTCGAACTTGAATTTTTTAGGTGTAGTATCACAGTGACCCGAAATTGTACAGTGGCGCTGTTGTTACCCCATCCTATGGACAACTTTGGTCAATTGACCATAAATCTCCATAGGTTGATGTAGCAACAGCACCACTGTACAATTACAGGTCACTGTGGTACTGCACCTAAAAAATTCAGGTTTGAGCTGTAATAACTTTTGAATAAAACATCTTTCAGTAGTAGGGGTACTCTTGTTTTACTCAGGGGGATAAACCCTACAATATATGCTTTTTTACATTTTTAGTATTACTATTCCTTTAAGCCTTTGAGTTCCAGAGGGGTATGCAATGCATTGTGTACCCCTCTGGCACTCAAAGGTTTACAAAAGCACAAGGGTAAAATTCGTAGGGGCCATTAGAATTTTCTGGCCATAGTAAGATAAGTTGGGGTTTATTAGGAGGTGTTAGTGCTTCTTTGAAATGCTGATCTGGCCACATTAGAAACACGATCCTGTTCAGACAACAGTCTGACTCACAAGCCTTCAGTCTACCTGTTGCTGTTTCTATTAGGGTGACCACATTTCCATTCTGCAGTTCAGGGACACTGTGGAGACTAGAGCAGCAGAGTGCTTGTCCTCAGCTGTAGGACAGCTATACTGGAGGTGCCACTATATATCACTGGATATCAGGGTGCAACCTGATCTTTGTTTGGCACACCACAGAGTTCTAAACACTGCTGTGTCAGAAAGTGATGCCTGTTGTAGGCTACAATAAAACGTACGTCACTCCAAAAGCCTTAGGCTAACGGAGCCGTCTCTATAGTGTTTAGAGCTCTGCCTGGTAGCCATTTTCTTGTAGCTCAGCAGATGCATCACTTTCTGTCAAAGTAGGCAATAGGCAGCTTTCCTTCTAGTGCTCTGGAGTCTTCATTCCAGGACTTTGTATTGTCCCTGAAGGGGGCTGCCAGGGACATGGGACACACATTTAAAATCAGGGACTGTCCTGGGCAATCAGGGACATGTGGTCACCCTAGTTTCTATTGTAGAATTGTCTTGCTCAGCTGTATTCTGTCTCATTTATGTTCTGCACAAACACATTTTTTACATGTTCTCTAGTTCTGCCACTGTCCAGGCTGACCAGAACTTCTCTTTAACCGGGGACACATTGGAAATAGGCATATTTCAGAAGTGCAGTGAAATCAAAGCAGCCCTGCAGCATGTATTTTTCATGTGTCCCCCAGTTAAAAGTGAGGTCTGGTCACGCTACTATACACAGGGATCATTTCAGGGTGATGTGTTTAAAACCCTTATACTCAGCCATACTAACCCCTTGAATACCAGGTGGGTGAACAACTCCTTGTGACGCAAGTACTTGATGAGTTAAAGGGATAGTAATGTTTCATAATAAAAGCAGCTCCAATTAATCATCACAGTATTTGGGTCATGGAGAGTGTTATTTCAATACTGTCAGAGTTGTTGTTGAAGAGTAATTGAATGATAAAGTATCCCCCTCCCTCCCCTTTTACTGATGTAACACTGCTCAGCCAGAGCAGAATGGAGGTGTCCAGGTAGATTGCAGAGAGGGACAATCTTCATTTAAGATAAGGGAAAAACCTGTCAAGGGGGGCAGGGCTTTCATTGTTCTCATAGGAAGAAGATTGTCCCCTTCTGTTATCTGTCTGGTCTATGGACTGGATCCCACATCTGAGAAGAGATGGCTTACACTAGGTAAAAGGGGCGGGAGGGGAAACTTTGCTTGTGAATATCTCTTAAACCATAAAGGGTTGAGAGATAAGACTTCTATCGTTCTTCATGTTTTTTTAATGCCTACAAAATAAAATAAAGATAAAAAGAAGTATTACTATCCCTTTAAAGAGACAGTACTGTAACTATATAAAGGCAGATCCGATTATTCATTATATATTTTTATAATGCTCCGTACTGTGCTAAGGGTCCGTATCTGTGTAGTTTGATTGTAATTTTATTTTAGAGTTCACCCTCCTACTCCTTTTCCCTATGTCACTCTATTTTACGGTGACACATTTCAATTCTGCCATTGAAGGACCCTGCAGAGAGAGAAGAGCACACCACTGAGTCCTCGGCTCTAGACCCATTGAGTGTTAAGACTGAAGGCCATGCCTATGGTGGACTACAAAATAATGTACATTACACCCAAACCCTTACACAATCTTTACACTAACAACCAACTACCACTGCAGTTCTTGTTTGATGTCAGGTTCAAGACTCTAGTGTTTCAGAACACTGTGAGGTGGCCATTTTCCTGTATCCTAGAAGAGGCATCACTTTCTGTCACAGTAGGCAATGGGCAGTTTGCTCTGTCTAGAATCCATTTTCTTTTAGCCCAGCAGAGGCATCATTTCCTGTCACAGTAGACAATGAGCAGTTCTTCTAGTGTTTAGAACTCTGTGCTCTGGAGTCTTCATTCCAGAACTTTCTATTGTCCCAGAAGGGGGCTGCCCGGGACAAGGGCACACATATATAATCCGGGACACATGGTCACCCTACTCTTCTTCCCTGCAGATCTGAAAGCTGGTCTGGACGGATCGCGATGAAGGACAATATTGTGTCAGCATAAGGAAAATCATGCTCCCCTTCGTCAAGGAGGACGAAGACAGAGGCAAGATTGTCCCTCGTTGCACTAAGGAACATTATAAAAAGGTATAATGAATAATCGGATATGTAAAAGGATGACCCTCCTACCTCTTCTGGCGGCCTACCTTTAGAGCTGCAATCTGGTCATGGAACCAGACGGGCACAGTGAGAGACAAACTTCAGTCAGTAAGTATAAGGAAAACCCCACCCCCTCTTGACGAAAGAGGACAGGATTTCCCTTTGCTTACTGTAGATTGTCCCTCGTCACTCTCCATCCGGACCTTGCTTAGAGGCAGCGTGATGCAGCCAGGGGGGTGGGAGGGGGATCCTTTTAAACTGAATATCTTTAAAACTACAGAAAATTAAATTCTTAAACATGGCGCAAAGTGTTACGTTTATAATAGAGAAGACTCTGAGATCTATTTTATTTTAGACATTACTAGGGGACAATTCTGATAAATACATAATGCAGGGCCTACATTGTAACCAGTGGGTCCCTGCAATATCATACCTGCCAACTGTCCCACATTTCTGGGGACAGTGCTTGGATTTAGCTCCCTGTTCCTGGATCCTGTTGTCCTTGTTTTTAAAATTCTATGCACTTATCATGAAAAACTCCCCCATGTTAATATTGCTTCTTATGAATTAACCCTTTGAGTGCCACAGAGGTAGCCAACACATTGTGCGGCAATGCGTTGGCTAGCTCTCTTGCACTCAAAGGGTTAATGGATAATTTTGGCATGGATAATGTCTGTTCTGCTTTTTAAGGTTAATTAACTTCTCCTACTACTACTAACATTCCACTTACTTTAATCTGGGCAGAAATCCATATGGTCACTATGAATAAACTGTGTGTGGATTGGTTACCCCAAATAATATTTAATTAGCATTGGATATAATGTCCAAAGAGGCAGACATACTTCTTTGTTGCAGGATTCCTGGAAGCCAGACTTCTCTCACTGAAGATCTTCTAATAAGATACAAGTGGGAGGAGTTGAGTCTAGGAGACGTGCAAGTAGAAGCATGTCTGCCTCAATGCAGAGATCGATTAAGGCTCCATGGGGCTCTAGGCAAGGTATCAGTTTGGGGCCCCACATCTCTTCATCCTGTGCATCTGACATAGAGTGCTGCTAGCAGATACTTGCGTTGTGTCTTTAATTGAAGTTGGAGCAACTGGATGATAATGCTGGTCTGTTTCAACGGAAAGGGCATCTGACACAAGATGTTAGGGGCAGAAGGGCCTCTGTCTGTGACCCATCACCATACCTGAGAACGCTCCAGATCTGCCCTGGAGGCTCTGGTTTTCAGAAAGAATTACCAAGTCTCTGGGGACAGATGCTGATTCTCCGGCGGTGGTGAGTTTATTCTCCTTCCCACCCTGTTCCTCCCACTTCTTCTCCTTCCCACCCTGCTCTTACCACTTCTTCTTATTCCCACCCTGTTCCTCCTACTTCCCTCCCACTTCTCCTCCTCCCCACCCTGTTCCTCCCACTTCCTGCCCTCTTCTCTTCCTTCCAACCCTGTTCCTGCCCACTTTCCTCCTTCCCACCCTGTTCTACCCACTTCCTGCCCATCTCTTCTCCTTCCCACCTTGTTTCTCCCACTTCCCACCCACTTCTCCTCCTTCCCACCCTGTTCTGCCCACTTTTCACCCACTACTACTCCTTCCCCCCATCTCTTTCACTTCCCTCTCACTTCTCATCCTTCCTACCGTGCTCCACCCACTTCCCTCCCAATTTCCCTCCTTCCCACCCTGTTCTGTCCACTTACCGCCTTGTTCCTCCCAATTCCCCTCCTTCCCACCCTGTTCCCCCCACTTCCCAAGCACTTTACTTCACAGACATGCATAAGCCCCACTCTCCTGTTTAAGCCCCACCCTCTTTACAATGCAAATCGTGTCATTGACATCCTCTTGTCTGCAGCACATCAGCCTTCTCTAAGGGCTCAAGATGAGCAAGTTCCCAGGAATTCCCATCACTTGCAGCAAAGGCCTCTAGTATTGTCATGGGCCTGCCTCAATGTGCATGATATCCAGTACTAATTAAAGATTAATAATGGAGATTTAGTCCACACAGGATTATTTCATAGGGTCATATTCATTAAGCTCAGTTCCTGGAATTCTGGAGCAAAACAACACAATATAATAAACAAATTGAAATTCCTCAAGTTCCCATTCATTTAAAAGGCTCAACCCCCTTAAATGCTAATGAGTAGGGGTGGGCAAAGAGTCAGTGTTTTTCTTGGGAATTTGAAGTAAAAAAGAATACAATTTGTCACTTTTTCCACATGTAAAACATACATGGCATTTATACCTTTTTGCTGCTGTCAGGGAAGGTCCCACGTGAACTTTGCAGATTATGACTCTGCCTTCTATTGTCATGAGAATTCCGGTGGCAACAGAATAAAAACCCAGAACATCCACAAGCACTGCAAGGTTGTGTCAGTAATCAAGGCAGAGGGAGGTGATTGTGATGGAGAGTGAGAGAGAAAATAAATAGTTTGGAGGAGAGGAATTGTAGTAGTTTCCAGTGTTGCTGCTGTCTTGTTGGTTGCTGTGTCTAATAAGTAATGACACAGCAAAAAGTAGAATGGTGCCATAAAACGTACTTAGGCCAATTTATTGTTTTTCATTTTTCAATAAATATATTTTGTGGATTCTGTGTGGAGTGCAGCCACTTCCTTATCCTGAAACTGTGGACATCCCAGATGGGGACAGGACATCGTCTCCATACGCCTCTGTGTCAGTAGATCGAGGTATTCTTGTCCTGAACATAAACACGTGAGTAGATCATACTATTCATTTATATTGAGTGATTTATATTGCAATATTGGACTACTGGGCACCTTCTTTGTTGTAATTTTATATGGTAAATAAATTGGCCTCCATAACCCAGGAACATCGGGATTCTTCTGGCCATACTTGCAACCAAAATGTGGTTGTGACCAGCAGAGCTAAGACACCGCCCCTCAGAACTTAGAACTCTAGGCAGTTGTCTACATTGTCTATTGGGAAATCTGGCCCTGCTGATGAGTGTGACACCAGGTCCATTACCAAAGTCACATTCACCACCAAGAGAAGAGGAAGAGACTGGTGGATGATGGTAAGGGTTGTGAAGGTAGTATGAGAACCCTCTTAGCTTAAACCAGCACAGAGATATGCAGGTGGTAATGGGTATTATCTGCAGTGACATCATGGTGTTTGGCTATTTAGCTTCTGCTGCTGAGACATCAAATGTCCCAGCATGATAAGTCTGGTGTGTCCACCTTGCCCATGTTAATAGTGGTGGTGGTGGTGAGAGTGGGACTGGGGTCATTATCCCCACAGACTGTGGTGTGGAACCACAAGCACCAGCAGTGATATGGGACATATGGTGGTGGACATGGCATCTAGTTCTAGTGCTGAGGCAGTGCAGAGTCACAACTAGCCACCAGCCCTTCAGGTCTGTGCAGTGAGAAGGTGTCACTATCCAGTCACCATAACCCTCCTTCTCCACTTCCCCTGAAATCATGGGTGTGGGATTATTTTTCCTCGGGGGCAGGAACGGTACAGTTATCAACAACTGCAATGTGCACATTTTGCGAAAAGATTGTGTAGGAGTAAAGAAGGGATCACACTGGAACATCTGATGTAATAAAGCACATGCAAAGTAACCACCCTGAGAGTCATGCTGAATCTGTGAAACTGTCCACAAAGGAAAATAAGGTGCCGTCACTCTACCCATTGTCCATTCCCAGTATCGTGACAATAACATGCCCCAAAATTGCATGCTAAAGTGTTTGTACAGGCACACTCCACCCACCACCACCACCAGCCCAGAGAGTCTAGGATAATATCATCTGTTTCAGCTTTGGAGACCGGCATTCAAGTAGTTAACCCCCCCCCCCCATTTATATCAATAGGTATTTTTATTTGTCCCCATGGTACAGTTGTTTACTCCAAAATTACTATTTTTAGTAAGTCAACTCCAGTGATTCTTGATAGAGCAATAAATATTTTACAGAAAAAAACACATAAAATTGCAGAGAATTTCCTGTTACGTAAATCCCACTGCTGGGAAATGCCTATTTCTGGAGTTATTACTGTTTAACTGTTGTTTTCTAATATTAACTATGCCCTGTGAGTCGATGACAAACAGTTCTCCAATGAATGTGATAGTAACTGCTGTGTCACTTCCTGTTAGCTTGAACTTTTAGGAAGTAATTGTGTTGTCATTCACTTCTTGACAACCTGAACTATTATTACTTATGAATAAAACAACTGACAGCGGTGGGATTACCCTTATTTTAATGAGCAGGAAAGGCTCTATAACATATAGTTTTTTTTATAAATACAAATTACTTCTCCTTTAACAACTGGATAATTATTCATATTAACCCAGATATTACTGTATCTCTCTATCATAATGTATAGAGACAAGGCCACTTCTTCAGAACCATTTGGGAAGCAGACCTACCACCTACAATTTTGCTTCCTGATAAAGAACAGTGATTGACAGCTCTGCTTCCCAAGAGGTTCTGCAGCTGCTGCTTTTTTAATACACTGTGCTCCAACTAGCCACCAACATTCTAAACAGGTCTAAATGGAAAACCCTTTGGTGCCAGTGAATTTGCAATGCGTTGTGGAGCAATGTGCCACACTGCAGCCTTCTGGCACAACCACCCCAGCTTGTCCACACATTTATCCCAAATGATTAACCCTTTGAGTGCCAGAGGGGTATGCAATGCATAGCTTTGCAATGCGTTGCGCACCCCTCTGGCACTCAAAGGGTTAATTTCAAGGTTTAATGTTAAACAAAAACCACAGTATTCTGAGGGTAAACTTTGAAAATGTGTTTATTTAAAATATTTTATGGAAATATCTTTATACAAATATATGTATGAAAAATAATGCAGAGCGCAGTGAAAGTGCAAAAATAAATATTTATAAGCCTCTTTCATCAGAATATGTTGATTTTCCTTTTACAAAAATAAGCTTAACCCCTTCCTTACTGCACAGGCCAGCAATGCTTTGGTAAAAGGATGGTTGCAAATCTGTTCAGCAAGGAAAGAGACTGAAATCATTCGTTGTTGGTTAATAGAGATAGTCTGACCTCAACGACCATAACAACAAACACACAGTGGAGCAATTCCGTTTAACCCCTTAAGGACCGGCACACGTATACGCGGCTGGCACTTGAGGACCACGAGGCTTTTTTTTTTTAACTTCCGGTTCAGGGCTTAAGGAGCGACGTGCAGCCTCGCCAGGAGCCCTGAACTCCATGCCGTGCCAGGACCATCACTGGTCCTTAAGTACTGGACCGCCTTCACAGTCCTGGCATGTCAATGGTCCATAAGGCAGGGCTCAAAATTTCCACTGTCTACTAGTGGAGTGAAAATTTAGCCCTGGTGAGTAGAAATTCAGCCCTGGTGGGTATGTTATGGCTTGCAGTGGCGAGTAACTTTTCAGGTCTGGCTAGTAGCAAAGGACTTAAAATTATAAGCCCTGCTTAAGGGGTTAAATGGATAGTAATGTCAGAAAAAAAGTGTTAACTATATGGCAGATACAATTAAAAGAGAGTACTTGCGCTTATTCGTATCTCTCAGACCATTATGGTTTGAGAGATATAGGAAAATAAATTTCTCCGCTCCCTCCCCTTTCTGCTTGACATAGTGATACCTAAAAATAAATACTTCATCGGAACGGTCTACAAAGTGTGCCTGGTTTGCAAGCGCATGTTGTAGACAATTCCAATGAAGTATTTATCTTTAGATATCGTTATATCTGCAATGCTGAAGAGCCGCGTCTGGTCAAGCGACCAGAATATGCTTCTGACAGCTTTACAGCTCGTCAACCAGCAAGGGGAGGGAGCGAAGAGAGAGATACTAATAAGCACAAGTACTCTCTTTTAATTGTATATACCATATAGTTAATACTTTTTTCTGACATTACTATCCCTTTAATGTTGTTTTTAAACACATTCAAGGTGTTTAAAAGCTCCATTTGAATTTTTCATTTGTTACCTATAGTGCAGTCGGTTTGCCCCAGAATGTCTCCACTTTGCATTTGTGCAGATGGCCTCAAGACTACAAAGGCATGAACCAGACATCTGGGGAAATCCACGTTCATTCAGCTCAACAGACAGTCCCAGAATCCTCTTGTCTACATCCAGACTGTTACATTTTTAGTTGTACCTGGCATTCTAATCATTGTTTTTTTTGTCAGTCTTGCCCTTGAGCAAATAAGTTTTGGACACTCTTGATACGTATCAGCCATTTCCATTTTAAGTAATATTGTCTTCTTAAAAGCACAATGATGCTAAAATACAAGTTGCTCTTGAAGGAAAGAACATGGCTTGAACGTTCACACATTAGATATGTAAGTTTCTATACCTTGATATAGACATAACCTGGAACTTGAGACTCTGGTTCTCAGTGTTAATTACCTGGTCTCTGGGACAGAAGCTGATTCTCCTGCTGTGGTTAACTCTTTCCACTTCTTCTTCCCACCCTGTTTTGCCCATATCCTGGCACAATCATGATTAAGCCCTCCCACTGATGAAGCCATGTCCACTTTGTGAAACAAATCATGTAATTATCATAAGCCTGGTGGCAGCCCAGGAGGAAGTTTGCAGTTATGGAAATAGGACATTACTTGTTCTACTTGTTTTATCTCCAGCAGGCTGGGGGAAGCAATTTTCATTTGCACTCTTGACATCCTGTTCAAAATGGTGTACTCTGCTGTATGTCAGACACAGACAAAAGTAAAGAGTGGGAATAAAACCTGGCTTCCTCGGGCCTGGTGAAAAAGCAAACAAAAAAACACTTGCAATATCTAAGGAAATTTGTTTTCTTGAGCCCCCAGAGAGAGCTCATGTGGTGAGACTGGAGGATATAAATGATGTGATTTGCGTAACAAAGGGGTGGGGCTTAATCATATGGGGGTGGGGATTAACTTCCTTCTGTAATAAAGTGGGCAGGAATTGGGCAGAACAGGGTGTGAAGGAGGAGAAGTGCGTGGTGAGTGGGAGGAACAGGATGTGAAGGAGGAGAAGTGTGTGGTGAGTGGGAGGAACAGGGTCGGAAGAAAGAAATGGTGGTAAGTGGGAGAAACAGGGTGGGAAGGAGGAAAAGTGGGTGGAACGTGGGAGGAACATGATGGGAAGGAGGAGAAGTGGCGGTAAGTGGGAGGAACAGGATGGGAAGGAGGTGAAGTCGTGGGAAGCAGGAGGATCAGGATGGGAAGGAGGAGAAGTGGGTGGAACAGGGTGAGAGGGAAAAGAAGTGGGAGGAACAGGGTGGGAAGAAGGAGAAATGGGTGGGATGTGGGAGGAACAGGATGGGAAGGAGGAAAAGGGGGTGTGAAGTGGGAGGAACAGGGTGGGAAGGAGGAGAAGTCGTGGTAAATGGGAGGTACAGGGTGGGAAGGAGGAAAAGTGGGTGGAAAGTGGGAGGTACAGGGTGGGAAGGAGGAGAAGTAAGTGGGAGGAACAAGGTGGGAAGGAGGAGAAGTGTTGGGATGTGGGAGGAACTGGGTGGGAAGGAGGAGAAGTGGGTGGGGAGTGGGAGGAACAGGGTGGGAAGGAGGAGAAGTGGTGGGATTTGAGAGTAACAGGATGGGAAGGAGGAGAAGTGGGCAGGAAGTGGGAGGAACTGGGAGGGAAGGAGGAGAAGTGGTGTGATGTGGGAGGAACTGGGTGGGAAGGAGGAGAAGTGGGTGGAACAGGGTGAGAAGGAGGAGAAGTGGGAGGAACAAGGTGAGAAAGAAGAGAAATGAGCAGAGTTTCACAGGAAACTCACCACCACCGGAGAATCAGCCTCTGTCCCCGGAGACCTGATAATTAACTGCAAAAACTGGAGTCTCCAGACTAGATCCAGAGAGCTCCCGGCTATGTGTGTGGCCACCTTGATAGCAATCTGTGGCCCCCAGAAAGACCTCTTATTTCAACTACAGCGTGGTTGTGTTGGTCTCAGTTCTGTTTTGGATCAACTTGGTTTGCTGCCCCCTCTAGGACAAGGGTAGGTAACGTTGGCTTTGCAGCTGTTGACTGGTTGGGGATAGAAACATAGATTTTGACTGCAGAAAATAACCATCTAGCCATACAGTCTGCCCATTTCCCTATCTTACATACTTCTTAGAATAGCGTTATGTCTATCCAAGGCGGTTTTGAATACCCTAATAGTATTTGTTCCAACCACCTCTGCTGGGAGACGGTTCCATGAGTTTATCTCCCTTTCTGTAGAGCAATACTTACACAAATTACTTCTGAATTCTACATGGGATAATGGGCGTTGTAGTCTCATAGGTCCAGATTTATAAAAGCAAACTGGAGTTATTCTGGAGTAAACTAGCTGCACCATAGGGGACAAATAATTCCTGTTAAATTGAATTGTGTTTTAACACCTTGAATGCTAGAGAGGTCTCCAATGCATTGCGAACAGGGTGGGAAGTGGAAAGAACAGGGTGGGAAGGAGCAGGAGTCAGAGGAACAAGGAGGAAAAGTGGGTAGGAAGTGGGAGGAACAGGGTGGGAAGGAGGAGAAGCAGGTGGGACAGGGTGGGAAGGTGGAGAACTGGGAAGGAAGTGGAAAGAACAGGGTGGGAAGGAGGAGAAGTAGGTGGGACAGGGTGGGAAGGTGGAGAACTGGGAAGGAAGTGGAAAGAACAGGGTGGGAAGGAGGAGGAGTCAGAGGAACAAGGAAGAGAAGTGGGTAGGAAGTGGAAAGAACAGGGTGGGAAGGAGGAGTAGTCAGAGGAACAAGGAGGAAAAGTGGGTAGGAAGTGGGAGGAACAGGGTGAGAAAGAGGAGAAATGGGCAGAGTTTCAGAGGAAACGCACGACCACCATAGAATCAACCTCTGTCCCTGGCGAGCAGTAATTAACTCTAAAAAGCGGAGTCACTGGGGCAGATATGGAGCGTTCTCAGGTATGAATATAAGGGTGCAGCTATCAGCAGCCATTGTTGCGGCCTCGTTTGAGGGAATAGTTGAGTTTGCTTTAAAGGGATAGTAATACAGCTCCATAGGATGGTGTAGCAACAGCGCCACTGTACAATTTCAGGCCACTGTGATATTGCACCTAAAAAATTAAACTTTGAAAATTAATAACTTTTGAATGAAACACCTTTCAGCAGTGGGAGTACTCTTGTTTTACTCAGGGGGATAAACCCTACAACATATTTTTTTTACATTTTAAGTATTACTATCCCTTTAAATGCATTCCGCTTATGTAAAAACACATACTGCAGGGCTGCATCCATTATTGGGCGGTACTGCAGAATGACATTTTTATAAGCTTCCTGCGTGTAACCCTTCGAATGCCAGAATGGTAAACAACACATTGAGAAGCAATGCATTTAAAAGGGACATCTGGTGTTCGTAGCAATATCATTTATCAGAGTTAGGCAGCTGCTGGAAACTACAGCTCTCATAATCCCCAACTATCCAACACTGTTTCCTGGTTGGGGATGATGGGAGCTGTAGTTCTCAACATCTAGAGTAGAAACACACAAACATATTAATGTTAGAGACTAAGGCTGATGTACTGAGGAAAAGTTAACCCTCTGGCACTCAAAGGGTTAAGTAATTCTGGAGGGAACCAACTGCACCGCGGGACAGGGGAGTAACTACAGGGGAAAGGGTAGGTTGTAGCTGTCCTGGGTCCCAGCGTCTAAGGCGCCCCTTCTGTCCCAGGGTACAATAGGTTCTGACAATGCAAGTTTAAAAATATGTTTTTTGTGTTCGAGGGCCCCGAGAATAATTTTCACTGAGGCCGTACAATGACTAGTTACACCACGGACACAAGGAATAAAACAATGTCCATTCATTTAAATGGGGATTTTAACTGCTTGAGTTCTAGAGAGGTCTTCAGAGTACTGAGGGGTTAAAAACCCCATTTAAATCAGCAATGCGGTTGGTTTGCTCCAGAATGAATCCAATTTTGTATAGTCCATGAGCCTCTCTCATCCATATTGTAATTTAGCATGTATTCTTTTAAGGAGACCACAGAACGACATGTCACTGTATTACTGCCATGCATAGGGGACCCCTGGCCTCTGAAGGGTTAACCCTTTGCGTGCCAGAGGGGTACGCAACGCATTGCAGAGCAATGCGTTGCGTACCCCTCTGGCACTCAAAGGGTTATGTTCAATGCACAGCAGTCTTCTGTGCAACAAACCAAAACAGGTAAGTAAAAAGGGGGGGTTGTGCTAGTTCACCCAGTGCCATCAAGGGAGGTGTCCAGTACAACAAATTGGAACTATGTTGGAGGGGTCATTAAACACCACTGGACATCAGTGCGTAACCTGCACTTTCTCCAGCGCACTACATAGTTCTAAACACTAGAGGGAGAACTTCCATTGACCGCTGTGACCAAAAGTGATGCCTGTGGTGGTCTACAAGATAATGTGCAGCACTCCCAAAGCCTTAAACTACATAGCAATGTAACAAAATTGCACTGTAGCTCCTGTTTGATGCCAGTGTCAAGACTCAGGTCTCAGTCTGTCTGGAAGCCATTGTCTTGTGGCCCAGCAGAGGCATCACTTCCTGTCACAGTAGGCAATGGGCAGTTCTTCTAGAATTCTGTGCTCTGGAGTCTTCATTCCGGCACTTTGCATTGTCCCAGAAAAGGGCTGTCCGGGACATGGGACACACATTTAAAATCTGGGTCCATCCTGAGCGATCCGGGACACATGGTCACGCTAGTTTATAAGGTATATCCCTAATTAAGCACAGGTAGAGCAATCACAATGACTGAGCCTCTGATTACCATTAACAAACAGGGATGTATCAAACACATGACCCGCTGGTGCGTCTCCAGGTCTAACACTGAGAATCGCTATACTAAGAAAAGGTGGGGAGATTCTGGGGCAAACCAAATGCATCACAGGGGACAAATAAACATTCCAATTAATATAAATGGGGCTTTTAACCCCTTGAATGCTACAGACTGAAGCAATGCATTGGAGGCCTGTCTAGGATTCAATATTCTAACCCTTTGAGTGCCAGAGGGGTGCACAACGCATTGCAAAGCAATACGTTGTACACTCCTCTGGCACTGAAAGAGTTAAAAGCCCCATTTAGTTCTATGGGAATTCTGGGTACAAGTGCAGATGCAGTTTGGTTTGTTCCAGAACTGCCCCCACCACCCTTTCTGAGTACATCAGCCTTACAGTCTATGAGGCCGAAATACTATGAAGGTCTGGAGCAATTCTGGGGCAAACCAACTGCACCATAGGGGTAAAATTAAATTAATCAAATTTCCATTGATTTTAATGCAGCTTTGAACCCCTTTCTAGCACTCAAGAGGGTAAAAGTACCATTTACGCGAGTTGTAATTTGTATTTGTTACCCTAAGGTTCAGTTGGTTTGCTCCAAAATTGCTCCAGCTTTACACATCAGCCTCTATGAATTCACATGTGACGTGGTCCCTTGGATCTCGCTGCATCCTGATCAGGTCTCAATCCCACAACCCTACAGGCAGCGGATGCACATCACAGCAGGGTAAGTTCTCTGCTTATACCCAGAATCCTCTGCTTGCCTTAGGACTCCTGGAACCAGAGTTAGAGTAAAGAGGGTGGAAGCCCCTTGTCTGTTTACAGCGTTGAATCCGAGTCGCTGGAGTCCAGGCTATGCCTGAGTTTGCAGCCGCTCAGCCTCTCCCTCTGGAGTTGCATATTTTGGGAGCTTCTCCTCAGTGACTCCAGAGACTGCAGGAAAGATTTCCTCGCCTTCTCCTCTTCGGTGGGGGACACCCCTTCCTCCTCCACCTCCTGGATCTCATCAAAGGTCACCGGCTGTGTCTTGAACCGGCTCTGCCTGGGCCGCCTCAGCTTGCCTTTGCCCCTCAGAGGCCTGGCTTGGATGGGCTGCGGGTATTCTTCCGTGGCTCCGCTGTAGTGTGGCATTACCGCTTGGTAACTGGAGCAGATGCCCAATGATTCGGCCTGTTTGGTTGACATGAAGACAGAGGGCCCAATTTATCCTTCTACCTGTGGCTGGGAATTCTCTTGCTGGTGAGGGAGATTCACCAGCCTCTTGGCATGAAGAAGATATTTGGCTTTGCAGTGAATAGGCTGAATCTCTGCTACGTTCTGCTACAGATCAGTCGTACTTAAGGATAGGGAGAGTCGGTGCTTTCCAACTTCTCTTTTCTGGAGTCTAGGAAGAAAACTTCCTGGTAATGATAAGTAGCTCAACTGGGAGACCAGCAGAGGAATCCAGACAGTGCATCAGAGGATATTATTTAGTGCATCAGAGCATGCTACCGTCTGCAGAAGAGGATTGTATACAATGCAAGATGATAACCAGTCCGGCAGGGGATAATAACCAGCCCAGCAAATAAGAATACCAAAAGTCCAGCAACTGTTCTCCTAGGCCAGGATTTTCTAAGTACCAGAAAATTTCAGTCCTGATGTCTCAGTCCTCCCCTCCTGGACCTCAGCAGGGCAGCTCCTGCCATACGACTATGCTGTGAGCTGGCTTTGTGCATCTGATCCTGCCTGTGGTTGGCTCTGTGCTTTATATTACAGCCACCTCCCACACACACAGCCTCTCTGATGACAACTCTCTCCATGTACAGTCTGCCAGGTCTGCAGCCAGCCAGCAGATCGTGACGTGTTTATTTTCGCAGCCTGATTCTCTAATGCTTTCAATACCCGTGGAAATCACAGTCATTTCCTGGACCCTCTCGCCAGTTATTTCATCGCCTTTTCAATACAGTGAGGCGATGTACTAAGAAACGGTGATATAATTCTGGGGGCAATCCAACTTCTCCATAGTGAACAAATGAAAACTGGATATTAAATGGGGGCCCCCTTGAATGCCAGAGAGGTCTACCACGCATTGCATTAAAAGGGTTAAAAACTGCATTTAAATCCATGGATATTTTTATTTGTCCCCTGGGAACATTCAGTAATAGCTCACCTGGAGGTTTAAAAAATATATATATACCATGTTTAACCCATTGAGTGCCGGAGGGGTACGGAATGCATTGCTTTGCAATACATTCCGTACCACTCAGGCACTCAAAGGGTTAAAAAAGCATTTTCCTTCACTCCCAGCCATCCCACCACTGTGAAAGAATGAACTCCAAAGAACTTACATAACAACAATGGTAAAATACAGGTTCACTGCTCCCCCACCTTCCCTGCTTCTCGCTCTCCTCTTGCCCTGACACCACTCACGCAGCTTCGTTCATCATCTCATCATTCATCATCACGTAGCACAGGTCACATGTTGACAGCTTCACAGGATATACGGGCACATACTGTATACCCGGAGAATTCAAGGTTTCACCCAGAGACACTGCTCTAAATCTGGAGTTTCCTGGTGAAATCTGGCAAGTTCCCAGCTATGCCTATGTTGCAGTTTGGTTTGCCCAAGAATTGCACCACTTTTGGTTTTGTGCATACTACACAATACCTTCCCCCTAATTTGTGTTTAGGAGATCAGATTGTGTGGTGTGTATATAAGTGTATCACCCTGGTGTCCCTGTGTTTAGGAGATCAGACTGTGGTGTGTATATAAGTGTATCACCCTGGTGTCCCTGTGTTTAGGAAATCAGACTGTGTGGTGTGTATAGAAGTCTATCACCCTAGTGTCCCTGTGTTTAGGAGATCAGACTGTGTGGTGTGTATATAAGTGTATCACCCTGGTGTCCATGTGTTTAGGAGATCAGACTGTGTGGTGTGTATATAAGTGTATCACTCTGGTGTCCCTGTGTTTAGGAGATCAGACTGTGTGGTGTGTATAGAAGTGTATCACCCTGGTGTCCCTGTGTTTAGGAGATCAGACTGTGTGGTGTGTATATAAGTGTATCACCCTGGTGTCCCTGTGTTTAGGAGATCAGACTGTGTGGTGTATATAGAAGTGTATCACCCTGGTGTCCCTGTGTTTAGGAGATCAGACTGTGTGGTGTGTATATAAGTGTATCACCCTGGTGTCCCTGTGTTCAGGAGATCAGACTGTGTGGTGTGTATATAAGTGTATCACCCTGGTGTCCTTGTGTTTAGGAGATCAGACTGTGTGGTGTGTATATAAGTGTATCACCCTAGTGTCCCTGTGTTTAGGAGATCAGACTGTGTGGTGTGTATATAAGTATATCACCCTGGTGTCCCTGTGTTTAGGAGATCAGACTGTGTGGTGTGTGTATATAAGTGTATCACCCTAGTGTCCCTGTGTTTAGGAGATCAGACTGTGTGGTGTGTATATAAGTATATCACCCTGGTGTCCCTGTGTTTAGGAGATCAGACTGTGTGGTGTGTATAGAAGTGTATCACCCTGGTGTCCCTGTGTTTAGGAGATCAGACTGTGTGGTGTGTATAGAAGTGTATCACCCTGGTCTCCCTGTGTTTAGGAGATCAGACTGTGTAGTGTGTATATAAGTGTATCACCCTGATGTCCCTGTGTTTAGGAGATCAGACTGTGTGGTGTGTATAGAAGTGTATCACCCTGGTGTCCCTGTGTTTAGGAGATCAGACTGTGTGGTGTGTATAGAAGTGTATCACCCTGGTCTCCCTGTGTTTAGGAGATCAGACTGTGTAGTGTGTATATAAGTGTATCACCCTGATGTCCCTGTGTTTAGGAGATCAGACTGTGTGGTGTGTATAGAAGTGTATCACCCTGGTGTCCCTGTGTTTAGGAGATCAGACTGTGTGGTGTGTATAGAAGTGTATCACCCTGGTGTCCCTGTGTTTAGGAGATCAGACTGCATGGTGTGTATATAAGCGTATCACCCTGGTGTCCCTGTGTTTAGGAGATCGGACTGTGTGGTGTGTATAGAAGTGTATCACTCTGGTGTCCCTGTGTTTAGGAGATCAGACTGTGTGGTGTGTATATAAGTGTATCATCACCCTGGTGTCCCTGTGTTTAGGAGATCAGACTGTGTGGTGTGTATAGAAGTGTATCACCCTGGTGTCCCTGTGTTTAGGAGATCAGACTGTGTGGTGTGTATATAAGTGCATCACCCTGGTGTCCCTGTGTTTAGGAGATCAGACTGTGTGGTGTGTATATAAGTGTATCACCCTGGTGTCACTGTGTTTAGGAGATCAGACTGTGTGGTGTGTATAGAAGTGTATCACCCTGGTGTCCCTGTGTTTAGGAGATCAGACTGTGTGGTGTGTATAGAAGTGTATCACCCTGGTGTCCCTGTGTTTAGGAGATCAGACTGTGTGGTGTGTATATAAGCGTATCACCGTGATGTCCCTGTGTTTAGGAGATCGGACTGTGTGTTGTGTATATAAGTGTATCACCCTGGTGTCCCTGTGTTTAGGAGATCAGACTGTGTGGTGTGTATATAAGTGTATCACCCTGGTGTCCCTGTGTTTAGGAGATCGGACTGTGTGGTGTGTATAGAAGTGTATCACCCTGGTGTCCCTGTGTTTAGGAGATCAGATTGTGTGGTGTGTATAGAAGTGTTATCACCCTGGTGTCCCTGTGTTTAGGAGATCGGACTGTGTGTTGTGTATATAAGTGTATCACCCTGGTGTCCCTGTGTTTAGGAGATCGGACTGTGTGTTGTGTATATAAGTGTATCACCCTGGTGTCCCTGTGTTTAGGAGATCAGACTGTGTGGTGTGTATATAAGCGTATTACCGTGATGTCCCTGTGTTTAGGAGATCGGACTGTGTGTTGTGTATATAAGTGTATCACCCTGGTGTCCATGTGTTTAGGAGATCAGACTGTGTGGTGTGTATATAAGTGTATCACCCTGGTGTCCCTGTGTTTAGGAGATCGGACTGTGTGGTGTGTATAGAAGTGTATCACCCTGGTGTCCCTGTGTTTAGGAGATCAGACTGTGTGGTGTGTATATAAGTGTATCACCCTGGTGTCCCTGTGTTTAGGAGATCAGACTGTGTGGTGTGTATATAAGTGTATCACCCTGTTGTCCCTGTGTTTAGGAGATCGGACTGTGTGGTGTGTATATAAGTGTATCACCCTGGTGTCCCTGTGTTTAGGAGATCAGACTGTGGTGTGTATATAAGTGTATCACCCTGGTGTCCCTGTGTTTAGGAGATCAGACTGTGTGGTGTGTATAGAAGTGTATCACCCTGGTGTCCCTGTGTTTAGGAGATCAGACTGTGTGGTGTGTATAGAAGTGTATCACCCTGGTCTCCCTGTGTTTAGGAGATCAGACTGTGTAGTGTGTATATAAGTGTATCACCCTGATGTCCCTGTGTTTAGGAGATCAGACTGTGTGGTGTGTATAGAAGTGTATCACCCTGGTGTCCCTGTGTTTAGGAGATCAGACTGTGTGGTGTGTATAGAAGTGTATCACCCTGGTCTCCCTGTGTTTAGGAGATCAGACTGTGTAGTGTGTATATAAGTGTATCACCCTGATGTCCCTGTGTTTAGGAGATCAGACTGTGTGGTGTGTATAGAAGTGTATCACCCTGGTGTCCCTGTGTTTAGGAGATCAGACTGTGTGGTGTGTATAGAAGTGTATCACCCTGGTGTCCCTGTGTTTAGGAGATCAGACTGCATGGTGTGTATATAAGCGTATCACCCTGGTGTCCCTGTGTTTAGGAGATCGGACTGTGTGGTGTGTATAGAAGTGTATCACTCTGGTGTCCCTGTTTTTAGGAATCGGACTGTGTGGTGTGTATATAAGTGTATCACCCTGGTGTCCCTGTGTTTAGGAGATCAGACTGTGGTGTGTATATAAGTGTATCACCCTGGTGTCCCTGTGTTTAGGAGATCAGACTGTGTGGTGTGTATATAATTGTATCACCCTGGTGTCCCTGTGTTTAGGAGATCAGACTGTGTGGTGTGTATATAAGTGTATATCCCGGTGTCCCTGTGTTTAGGAGATCACACTGTGTGGTGCGTATATAAGTGTATCACCCTGGTGTCCCTGTGTTTAGGAGATCAGACTGTGTGGTGTGTGTGTATATAAGTGTATCACCCTGGTGTCCTTGTGTTTAGGAGATCAGACTGTGTGGTGTGTATAGAAGTGTATCACATTGCTCCACAGTAATACAACTCGCATTAATGTCTGTTTAAATGTCAGTATGCATGTTTATAAATTAGTCTGTGTAATTAAAATACTTTGGCCTTGCTCTAAATCAATTATTCAGTTACACAGAGGCGTCAGTAGGTCATAAAATAGCCGAAAAATTCTAATTAGTGCCACGCCCACCAGCCACTCCCCTGTTGACAGCACCTGAAACACAAGTGTGCCTTTCTGTGGATCTGAAATGTTGGGAGGTATGGGAAAGGACCTATATATACCCAGGTATCTTCTTATCCCAAGCATCTGGTGGTTCACCAAGATCTTGGGGAGGGCATGCCCAAATTATGTGATTTGTTTCATAATGCGGGCAGGGCTTGATTGGGGTGGGTGGGATTGTGAGGAGAGGAGGTGGGGTGTGCCTTGAAAATGAGTGAAGAGTAGGGAGAACAGGGAGAATGACCAGAACTGTCAGTGAAATGGGCGGAGTTACAAGGGAACTCACCGAGCCCTGAGAATCAGCCTCTGACTCAAGAGACCCGGTAATTAAAGGGATAGTAATACTTAAAATGTAAAAAAAATATGTTGTAGGGTTTATCCCCCTGAGTAAAACAAGAGTACTCCCACTGCTGAAAGGTGTTTCATTCAAAAGTTATTAATTTTCAAAGTTGAATTTTTTAGGTGCAATATCACAGTGGCCTGAAATTGTACAGTGGCGCTGTTGCTACACCATCCTATGGAGATTTACGGTCCCTGGACCAAAGTATTTTATTTACACAGACTAATTTATAAACACATATACTGACGTTAAACAAACATTAATGTAAGTTTTATTGCTGTAGAGCAATGTGATACACTTATATACACACCACACAGTCTGATCTCCTAAACACAGGGACACCAGGGTAATACACTTCTATACACACCACACAGTCTGATCTCCTAAACACAGGGACACCAGGGTGATACACTTATATATACACCACACAGTCTGATCTCCTAAACACAGGGACACCAGGGTGATACACTTCTATACACACCACACAGTCTGATCTCCTAAACACAGGGACACCAGGGTGATACACTTATATACACACCACACAGTCTGATCTCCTAAACACAGGGACACCAGGGTGATACACTTATATACACATCACACAGTCTGATCTCCTAAACACAGGGACACCATGGTGATACACTTATATACACATCACACAGTCTGATCTCCTAAACACAGAGACACCAGGGTGATACACTTATATACACATCACACAGTCTGATCTCCTAAACACAGGGACACCAGGGTGATACACTTATATACACACCACACAGTCTGATCTCCTAAACACAGGGACACCAGGGTGATACACTTCTATACATACCACACAGTCTGATCTCCTAAACACAGGGACACCAGGGTGATACACTTATATACACACTATACAGTCTGATCTCCTAAACACAGGGACATCAGTGTTATACACTTATATACACACTATACAGTCTGATCTCCTAAACACAGGGACACCAGGGTGATACACTTATATACACACACCACACAGTCTGATCTCCTAAACACAGGGATACCAGGGTGATACACTTATATACACACACCACACAGTCTGATCTCCTAAACACAGGGATACCAGGGTGATACACTTATATACACACCACACAGTCTGATCTCCTAAACACAGGGACACCAGGGTGATACACTTATATACACACCGCACTTTCTGATCTCCTAAAAAGAGGGACATCAGGGTGGTAAAGAGGGACAGAGGGATTTGGGTCTAAAAGAGGGACTGTCCCTCCTAAAGAGGTACACTTGGGAGGTTTGCCCCTCCCTCTAGTCAGCCTCCTCCGATGATGGAGCCTTCAGTCTGTAAGCTGGAGCGATCTCATTGGCAGAGATCAATATTAAAGAATTCCACCCAATGGCTAGGTAATCTCATGTTTGACAAACATTTGTACAGGGATGATAGATCTCCTTTAATTTCTATATTATGGTACAGTTGGTTTCATCCATAATTGCATGGCTTTCTGTGGGTGGGATAGCCACCTCCTTGTGTCCTGTTAGAAATCATTCAGTTCTGTGTTTTCCCCTGATTATTTTCTGTTTTTAGTGTCTTAGTGGCATCCTCTGGGGCAAAACGTGATCTCTAAATTACTTGTCATGTATTGGATGTGTGTCCTAGACAGGCTGTGCTGTTAGTCAGTGATTAGTGCAGCACAATGGGACTCACTCTCCTGTTCCTGATATTGGTTGGTGAGTGGGTGCTTCGTGATTGCTGGATAATAACGATGCTTTTGCGCTTGGCATCAATACTGCAGCTTTAGTTTTTAACCCCTTAAGGACAAGCAATCCAGGGAAGTTACCTTCCCTAAAGGAGAGCTTTGATCCTCGCGGATGCGTCAGTACACATGACCTGTTATGTGTATCGGCACACCAAGCGGGGGGTCTGAGAGAGACAGCTCCGGTCTTGGAGCAGTCAATTTCAGACCCCGTTTTACTTGCAACGCTCCTGCAGGATCACTGTAAGTAAAACGTACGTGACGTGCCAGGACCATCACTGGCCCTTAAGGAAAATAAACGGTGACGATCCTGGGACATCACCAGACCTTAAGTGGTTAATTACAACAGGTCTGTGGTTTACCTAGGCAAGCTGGTAATGAATGTTACACAAATAATATACAAGGTAAAAAGGCCCATGACCTGTTACCTTTATTCAATACATCATTAACCATTTGAGTGCCAAAGGGGTACGCAACGCATTGCTTTGGCACTCAAAGGGTTAAGCTCCACCGACTGCAGAACAATATATAGTTAACCCTTTGAGTGCCAGTGGGATGTTCAACACATTGCCGTTCAGTGACATTGACACCCTCTCTAGCACTCAAAGGGTTAAATGCCAACACCAGCAGAACAATACACCATTAAATGCCACAAGCAGGGCAGTATACCATTACCTAACACCAGCACAGAAGTACACCCTTACTTGTCTCCAGCAGGGCAATACACTGTTACATGTTACCCACCATCGCCACCTAACAACACGCAATTACATGCCACTAACAGAGCAATACACCATTACATGCCACTAACAGAGCCATACAGCAATGCATGCTACTTAAAGAGCAACACGCCATTGCATGCTATCAGCAAACAATTACATTATTACATGCCATCAGCAGCATGACATACCACCATGTGTCCTGTACCGCTTGTCAATACTGTAACATTCAAGATGTGTGAACAAAAAATAATATAAGCAAATGTGAGCGAAAACCAATGATAACCTTTATTACCTACAATGGAATCTAATGCAATGTCTGCCCATGGAGCATGGCTGCTTACGGATAATTATGAGAATGTCATGCTCCTTCTGGTTAGTCTTCCCTACCACTGTCTTCTATTGGCCACTGTTGCCTTTATCTACCTGGTTCAGCCTCCAGCACTTGCTTGATTTTGGTGTCCTTGCTGTAGCGTGCCTGAGTTCCTGATTCTAGTATTTCCTGTGTACCGACCTTGGCTTGTCTCCTGACCTTGTCTTCAGCCTTCTGATTCCAGTATCCATCTGTCTACAAATTTTGACTCGGCTTCCTCCTAGACTACTACTCCATCTCAACCGCAGGTACCTTCGTCTTCTGTCTGGCTACGACCTTCACTTTCCTTTGACCACTCTTCTTTGAAATATACGACTCTGCTATCTGCTGTGCAACGAGTGTCCCTGTCGCCTGAGACTCCTGTTGCTTCTGGGTCATTCGAATTGCTGTATTGTTCAACTCCACACCTCAGGCCTGTCCACTGAGTCGAGGTTGTCGTTGTCTCCAAAGACCATCTCAGCTAGTCGGTGGTGTGGACAGTCGACGGCCTATGACTTCCTGCCTCCTGTCCCACCAACTAGTCTACGGCATTGTAATCAAAGGCTTATGACCAACGCCTCTGGGCTTTCCGACTAGTTGAGGGCAGTGGTAGTCGAAGATTCTATGACTAGCCTGTTCGAGGTTGATGTCTCCTCTTCTTGCCCAGTTTGTCGAAGTTGGTCGACTCCCTTCGAATCCTGCATCTGAACCCTTCATCTCCTGAGGTCTCTGTATTAAGACTCAAATTGTGCTCCTACTGTGATATCCCTTCACCCACAGACCCTCTCAGACATTGACAGAGAAGGACAATTCTAAGATACAATGTGATGAAAGTGTAACCGGTGCACATAGTATGGTATGAGTGGTACTTATAAAGCAAAATGAGCTCAGTGTATGGCTGTATAACAAAGAATATTTATTCAACCATTTAAATGCTATACGTGTCTCCAACACATAACTTGTGGTGGCGACTTCTGTCACTAATGGGGTTAAATAAAGTTAAAATCATAATACGCAGACAATAGTAAAAAATCTCAATTTTGACCTCCTGACACATTCTGCTTCATAAGTGTGCTCAGTCAGAGAAGATTTATAACTGAGTTATATAGTTACATAGTAAATTAGGTCTTCGTTCAACAGTTTCAACCTTTGCCTCATTATAACCCAGAAAATGAGAAGTCTATAAGCTTTGCTGCGTTCAGAATGAATATTGTTCTATTCACCAGAACTTCCTGTTTTATCTACTAATATACGGTATAACCCTGTATGTTCTCTCCTGCTAGAACTGCATCTAATCTTCTCTTACATGTATCCATTTTATCTGCCATTACCACATCCTTGGGTAAAGAATTCCACAATTTAACAGGCCTCACTGTAAAAAAAATAAAACAAAATCTTCCTCTGCTGAAGCTGAAACCTTCTTTCCTCTAACTCTGTAATTATGGCACTGATACACTGCACAACATGCCCCAAGGGATGTGACCCAGTGTGTTAACCACCATTAGGAATCAACAAATCACGTAAAAACAATTTAAAGTAGACCTAACACCTCCTAATATTAACCCCACACGTCTCTTGCTACGGCCTGAAAATCCTAATGGTCTATATGAATTTTGCTTTTGCTCCTTGAGAGCAACATTTTCAATCAGTCCTGTCTATGGACATAGCATATGAATACTCTGACATCACCCAGCTGTGCACAGTAAGGCTCTGATGTCACCTAGCTGTGCACAATAAGGCTCTGACATCACCCAGCTGTACACAGTAAAGGCTCTGAAGTCATTCAGCTATGCACAATAAGGCTGTGAAATCACCCAGCTGTGCACAATAAGGCTCTGATGTCACCTAGCTTTGCACAATAAGGCTCTGACTTCACTCAGCTGTGCACAATAAGGCTCTGACGTCCCTCAGATGTGCACAATAAGACTCTGACATCACCCAGCTATGCAAAATAAGGCTCTGAAGTCACTCAGCTGTGTAACATAAGGCTCTGATGTCACCCAGCTGTGAACGATAAGACTCTGATGTCACCCAGCTCTGCACAATAAGGCTCTGACGTCACCTGACTGTGAACAATAAGGCTCTGACATCACTCGTCTGTGCACAGTAAGGCTCTGAAGTTACTCAGCTGTGCACAGTAAGGCTCTGACATCACCCAGCTGTACACAATAAGGCTCTGAAGTCACTCAGCTATGCACTATAAAGCTCTGACATCACCCAGCTGTGCAAAATAAGGCTCTGACGTCACTCAGCTGTGAACAATAAGGCTCTGATGTTACCCAGCTCTGCACAATAAGGATCTGACATCACTCAACTGTGCACATTAAGGTTCTGATGTCACTCAGTGGGGCACAATAAGGTTCTGATGTCACTCAGCTGTGCACAATAAGGCTCTGACGTCACCCAGCTGTGCAAATAAGGCTCTGATGTTACTCAGCTGTGCACAATAAGGTTCTGATGTCACCCAGCTCTGCACAATAAGGGTTCTGATGTCACCCAGTTCTGCACAATAAGGCTCTGTTGTCACCCAGCTGTGCACAATAAGGCTCTAAAGTCACTCAGCTGTGCACAATAAGGCTCTGAAATCACTCAGCTATGCACAATAAGGCTTTGACATCACCGAGCTGTGCAAATAAGGCTCTGACGTCATTCAGCTCTGCACAATAAGGCACTGACTTCACCCAGCTGTGCAAAATAAGGCTGTGATGTCACTCAGCTGTGCACAATAAGGTTCTGATGTCACCCAGCTGTGCACAATAAGGCTCTGACATCGCTCAGCTGTGCACAATAAGGCTCTGATGTCACCCAGCTGTGCACAGTAAGGCTCTGAAGTCACTCAGCTATGCACAATAAGGCTCTGACGTCACCCAGCTGTGCAAATAAGGCTCTGACTTCACTCAGCTGTGCATAATAAGGCTCTGACATCACCCAGCTGTGAACAATAAGGCTCTGATGTCACCCAGCTGTGAACAATAAGGCTCTGATGTCACCCAGCTCTGCACAATGAGGATCTGACATCACTCAACTGTGCACAATAAGGTTCTGATGTCACCCAGCTCTGCACAATAAGACTCTGATGTCACTCAGCTGTGCACAATAAGGTTAGATATGCAAGAGCAGCAAACATAAATCAATTCCAGAGACTGTTTTAGTGCTAAATTGTATTTGGACATCCCCTTAACATTAATGAGATTTCTCTAGTATCCACGAGAAACCTCAAACATTCAAGCAGTTTAAATGTACATTAAAGGAGCAGTAAATATCCTATATAATAATTCGCTAAATCATGTGTAACGCCACGACATGCGCAGTAGACACTGCTGCACGTTCTGCAGTCATGCCCAGAAGAGACTGCTCGGGCCGCGGCTGATACAGAGCTGGGCGCTCCGAAGGAGCGTCCAGCTCTGTATCTGCCGTGGCGCGGGCAGTCTCTACTGTGCGTGACTGCCCCGCGACCGGGTGGCAGTGGCACTGTGGCCCGTGTAATGGGCTGTTCAACTAGTATATTATAAATATATTCCTGCTGAGTAAAACATGGCTACATTGCTGGGAGATTTTTCTTTTCAAAGTTATTACACCTCTTTAAAATTAAACTGCGATTTTCTGTTTTTGTCACCTGGTGGCACAGTTTCTATCACTCAATATGGAGAGTCATAGTCTAAGACTCCATCGCTCATAGTGCATTATACATTTTTCTCCATTTAGACACAAGTTGGCACTGTTGCTAACAGTTTGATTAAAAAAAATATATATATATATATATGTTTGAGCTCAAATAACCTTTAAACTATGCATGTCATGGCAGTGGGAATATCCTTGTTTACTCAGCAGAAAAAGCCCTACCACTTAATACTTTTCACAAAAACAATTTACTGCTTCTTTAACCCCTCTGGTCCTCAAGGGGTTAATAATCAATATGCAGTTGTTATCGTCCTCTTTGGTACACTTGGCTTCATCCAAAATTGCTCTGCTTTTTGTCTTTGCCCATATGGCTGAATGTTCTAACTGGTAAATCAGAGAAACATGTGTAATTACTAATCTAGGGAGCGTAAAGCACCATAAAACGCAGATTATAATTAAGCCGAAAAAGAGAGCCACATGTTCTTGTGTAAGCAGACTGTAACTGTATCAATGTGAATCTGTACACAGCAGAGATTCAGTGGTTTTATTTGTAAACCCTGTGTGCTACGGGGTATATTGCGGCAAAAATGTGCTTCGGATTTTGTTGTTTCTTTTTTTTTAACTCCTTCAATGCATATGTCGAATCCAAGGGAGTTAAAGGAACAGAAAGGGCTCTTACACACCAGAAGTGAATACGTTCCCTGCTACATTTCCATTGCCAGCGTCCTACTCACCTTCTACTGATTTTCCCTTGCAGTCCTGTTGCCAGAGGCATGGCTGATGGCCCGGTCCCAGTGAGCGCCAGCCAAATATTATTGGCTGTCATGCGTGTTGGTCATCCATTTATTGGAGGATGAGATGAGTATTATAACCTCCACTGGTGCTCATGCGTAAGGTCTGCCCTGCTGCATCTGTACTGTGTTCCTGTGTGAGCTCGGTAAAGATTCAGGTTGTTGGACTTTGGTGGATTAATTAGCGGTGATAGTCATACCTAGGAAGTCTCTGCATCTGTCCCAGAGACTCCAGTTTTCATACTTAATTAGCAGGTCTCTGGGAACAGAGGCTGATTCTCATATCTGGGAACTCTCCACATCTGCCTGGAAGAGTTAATTACTGGGTCTCCAGGAACAGCAGCTGATGTGTGTTGATTTTCTTGTGAAACTCTGCCCACTTCTTCTCCTTCCCACCCTGTTCCACCCACTTCTCCTTCCCACCCTGTTCCACCCACTTCTCCTCCTTCCTACCCTGTTCTTCCCACTTCTCCTCCTTCCCACCCTGTTCTACCCACTTCTCCTCCTTCCTACCCTGTTCTTCCCACTTCTCCTCCTTCCCATCCTGTTCCTTCCACTTCTCCTCCTTCCTACGCTGTTCCTCCCACTTCTCCTCCTTCCTACCCTGTTCCTCCCCCTTTTCCTCCTTCCCACCCTGCTCCTACCATTTCTCCTCCACTTCTCCTTCTTTCCACACTGTTCCTCACACTTCTCCTTCCCATCCTGTTCCTCCCACTTCTCCACCTTCCCATCCTGTTCCTCCCACTTCTACTCCCCACCCTTTTCCTCCCACTTCTCCTTCTTCCCACCCTGTTCTGCCCAATTCTCCTCCTTCCCACCCTGTTCCTACCACTCCACTCCCCACTTCTCCTCCTTCCCATCCTGTGCCTTCCGCTTCCTGATGACTTCTCCTTCTTACCACCCTGTTTCACTTCCTGCCCACTTCTCCTCTTTCTGTCCCAATTCCCAAGTACCCTGTCAATAACCCCGACCTACCCTATTAAGACCCACCCCTTTGTGATGTGAATCGCTTCATTTAATTACCTCTGGCTGCAGCACATGAGCCCACTCTGGGGACTCAAATGGATAAAGTTCCCAAGTATGCTGATTCTCTTGCTTGCCAAGTTCAATAGTAACCTGCCTATTCCCAGCCCAATTATGTCTACTTCAACACCTGTTCAACCCACTTCCCTTCCCATTTCAGAACAAACCTCATCTTCCCACCTCTTCCATGCAAATTTTGTAATTTGGGTACTCCCATCCCCTTCTCTCCTTGATACTCTGGGGGGATTTGGGCTTGAAGGTTACCAGTTATGGTGTTAGGCAACCAAGTGAAACCTTAGCCGAGCATTATACCATTCAACATGAACATAAACCAATTTTCCTTTGCTGCCTTGGTATTGTTGGTGTGAGACACCAAAAAAACTAAAATGGGTTTATAAATATTTGCAGATACTATACTCTTCCAGCATCACTGAAATGTTTTCATTTGAAGGGAGTGGAAGGTGGGAGGGATAGCACTGTGGAATGCCAATGTCTGGCTGTAGGGAGTTGAAGGTGGGAAGGAGAGAAGTGTGCAATGTTAGTATCTGGCTGGTAGAGAGTAGAAGGTAGGAGGGACAGCAGTGTGGAATGTTAGTGTGTGTGTCTGGTAGGGAGTGGAAGGTAGGAGGGACAGCAGTGTGGAATGTTAGTGTGTGTGTCTGGTAGGGAGTGGAAGGTGAGGGGGAGAGCAGTGTGGAATGTTAGTATCTGGCTGTAGAGAGGGATAGCATTATGGAATGAGTATATGGCTGGTAGGGAGTGGAAGGTAGGATGGACAGCAGTGTGGATTGTTAGTATGTGGCTGGTAGGTAGTGGAAGGTGGAAGGGGAACATTGTGGAATGTTAGTATGTGGCTGGTAGGGAGTGGAAGGTGAGGGGGAGAGCATTGTGGAATATTAGTACCTGGCTGGTAGGAAGTGGAAGGTGAGAGGGAGAGAAATGTGGAATGTTAGTATCTGACTGGTAGAGAGTGTAACCCGGGAGGGAGGAAGTATGGAATGTTAGTATGTGACTGGTAGGGAGTGGTAGGTGGGAGAGAGAGCATTGTGGAATGTTAGCATCTGGCTGTAGGGAGTGGAAGGTGAGAGGGAGAGCATTGTGGAATGTTAGTATCTGGCTGTAGAGAGTGGAAGGTAGAAGGGAGAGCATTGTGGAATGTTAGAATATGGCTGTAGGGAGTGGAAGGTGGGAGGGAGAGCAGTGTGGAATGTTAGTATGTGGCTGGTAGGGAGTGGAAGGGAGAGCATTGTGGAATGTTAGTATCTGGCTGTAGAGAGTGGAAGGTGTAAGGGAGAGCATTGTGGGATGTTAGTATTTGGCTGTAGAGAGTGGAAGGTGGAAGGGAGATCATTGTGGAATGTTAGTATGTGCTTGGTAAGGAGTGGAAGGTGGAAGGGAGAGCATTGTGGAATGTTAGTATGGCTGGTAGGGAGTGGAAGGTGGAAGGGAGAGCATTGTGGAATGTTAGTATGTGGCTGGTAGGGAGTGGAAGGTGGAAGGGAGAGCATTGTGGAATGTTAGTATGTGGCTGGTAGGGAGTGGAAGGTGGAAGGGAGAGCATTGTGGAATGTTAGTATGGCTGGTAGGGAGTGGAAGGTGGAAGGGAGAGCATTGTGGAATGTTAGTATGTGGCTGGTAGGGAGTGGAAGGTGGAAGGGAGAGCATTGTGGAATGTTAGTATGTGGCTGGTAGGGAGTGGAAGGTGGAAGGGAGAGCACTGTGGAATGTTAGTATGGCTGGTAGGGAGTGAAAGGTGGAAGGGAGAGCATTGTGGAATGTTAGTGTCTGGCTAGCAGGGAAGTTTGTGCAATTTTAAATATCTCCCTTATGGTGCATTTGTCTTGCACCTCTTTAGCTTTGTGCATACCTGGGAACTCTCCAGATCTGCCCCCTTAGACTCTGGTTTTTAGAGTTAATTACCACGTTTCTGGGGACAGAGGACAATTATCCAACTATGGTGACTCTCCTGGATAACTCCACCCACTTTTCATACATTCTGCCTATTTCCCACCATGTTCCGCCCACTTCTCCTCTCAATTCAGGTTATGCCCTGCCCACATAATTAAGCCCTGCCCATTTTATGAAGAGCAATACATAATTTAGACATGCTCAGTCCTAGCCTATGAGCTCTCTCCACCACCTAAAACAAAAGTGTCCCTCTTTGACCATTTGAAAAGTTGGGAAGTATGCTGCAGTGGGTGGGTGAGACACCTGTAGTGAGTAAGAGGGACCTGCCTTTAGGGAGACACCTCAGTGAGTGGGAGGGACTTGCCATCAGGGAGACATCTGCAGTGAATGGGAGAGACATGCCATTAGGGAGACACCTGCAGTGAGTGGGAGGGGCATGCCTTTAGGAAGATACCTGCAGTGAGGGGGAGGGGCATACCTTTAGGAAGATACCTGCAGTGAGCGGGAGGGGCATGCCTTTAGGAAGATAGCTGCAGTGAGTAGGTGGGACAGGCCACTAGGAGGATACATGCAGTGAGTGAGAGGGACAAGCCATTAGGAGGACACATGCAGTGAGTAGTAGGGACATGCCATTAGGGGCCACCTGTAGTGAGGAGGAGGGACCTGCATTAGTGGCCACCTGCAGTGAGGAACCTCAAAACCTGGGATGTGTCCACCTTCTTGGAACACAATCTTCTTCCTGTAGAGATCTGCTCCACCCACTTCCATAAACAGTGTCTCCCAAACATAGGGAACTCGAGGGGGAGGGGATCATGTCTAGCAGGGGGGCCCTTCTAAGGGGGGTAGGGTCTGGTAAAGGGATTATGGGTATCGGGTAGGGTGTTATTTAGGGAGCTGGTGCGGAAGAGACGGTCTCCGGTGCGCACAGCTTACTGGTGGATGTACCCATTGAATGGAACAGGATCATCAGGGTACTGGATGGCACTGACAATGGGTCTCTTGCTTTAACAAGAAAAGGGGAGCTTTAAGGATAAAGTTTAGTCAGAGCGGTTACCTGCCTTGTTGGGTCTTAAAGGGATAGTAATGTTTCATAATAAAAGCAGCTCTAATTAATCATCATAGTATTTGGACTTTGGAGAGTGTTATTTCAGTTCTGTCAGAGTTGTAGTTCAGGAGTAATTCAATGACAAAGCATCCCCCTCCCGCCCCTTTTACTGATGTAACACTGTTCAGCCAGATCAGAAGGGAGGTGCCCAGGTAGATTGCAGAGAGGGACAATCTTCAATTAAGATAAGGGAAAAACCTGAAAAACTTGTCAAGGGGGGCAGGGCTTTCATTGTTCTCACAGGAAGAAGATTGTCCCCTGTTGTTATCTGTCTGGTCTATGGACTGGATTCCACATCTGAGAAGAGATGGCTTACACTAGGTAAAAGGGGCGGGAGGGGAAACTTTGCTTGTGAATATCTCTCAAACCATAAAGATTTGAGAGATAAGACTTATATCGTTCTTCATGTTTTTTTAATGCCTACAAAATAAAATAGAGATAAAACGAAGTATTACTATCCCTTTAAGAATGGGGCTGGCAAGTGCTGAGAAATTTGAGGTTATTTTCAGATTGGGACCTTTTGTATGTTAATGGTTTTTAAATAAAGCTGTGGCCATTATTGCACCTATCCAGTTGTCCTTTGAGTTTTCTTACCTGGTACCCCCTTCCCAATAAAGGCAGAATAATACAACTTTACAATATGTGCAGAGTTTTTCATTTTCATTTACTCAAGTTACTTGGACTGATTACAGGCTAACGGTTATTAAAGGCTCATGGGAATAATAGCTTGTTTGGCATCTTTAATGAGCTCTCTTGCAGCGAGTAAATTGCACATATTTAAAATACATTTATGGCTGTATGTTCAAAAGAAAAGTGAGGGAATTCTAAGAAAAACTAACTACCCTATAGGGAAAGGTAAAAATTCCCTGCGCAGTATCCTAATTCAATCTGTTTGAAGCCTAACTTACCCCTCTTTGTGTTATTAGACCTGCCCCCCAGTGTGTGATCTAGATTCATTCATAGCACAGTGTGGACCCAGCACAGCAACGTATTAGCATAGAATACTCGAACGCGCCACCAAATAATGGTTGAGTATTTCTGTGACAAACTAATGTCTAGCACAAAATATAGGTAGTTGTTAATTTTAACCCTTTGAATGCCAGAGATGTATGCCATATCTCCCAACATTTCACAATGGTGGGTGGGGCATTACCGAGAATCTTTAGGTTATTTCATGACCTAATGACATCTATTCGTGTAACTGAATAAATGATTTATAACAAGACCAAACTATTTTATTTTATTTATACAGAGTAATGTATAAAGACATATACTGACATTTAAACAAACATTAATGTGAGTTATGTTGCTGTGGAGCAATGTGCTACACTTATATACGCACACCACACAATCTGATCTCCTACACACAGGGACACCAGGGTGATACACTTATATACACACCACACAGTCTGATCTCCTAAACACAGGGACACCAGGGTGATACACTTATATACACACCACACAGTCTGATCTCCTAAACACAGGGACACCAGGGTGATACACTTCTATACACACCACACAGTCTGATCTCCTAAACACAGGGACATCAGGGTGATACACTTATATACACACCGTACAGTCTGATCTCCTAAACACAGGGACACCAGGGTGATACACTTATATACACACCACACAGTCTGATCTCCTAAACACAGGGACACCAGGGTGATACACTTATATACACACCACACAGTCTGATCTCCTAAACACAGGGACACCAGGGTGATACACTTATATACACACCACACAGTCTGATCTCCTAAACACAGGGACACCAGGGTGATGCACTTATATACACACCACACAGTCTGATCTCCTAAACACAGGGACACCAGGGTGATACACTTATATACACACACCACACAGTCTGATCTCCTAAACACAGGGACACCAGAGTGGGAAAGAAGGACAGAGTGATTTGGGTCTCAATGAGGAACTGTCCCACCTAAAGAGGAACACTTGGGGGGTACGGGCCCCTAATATCTCCTAAAGGGTGATAGTTGGGAGGTATGGGCCCCTAATATCTCCTAAAGAAGGACACTTAGGAGGTATGGATCCCTAATATCTCCTGAAGAGGGGCACTTGGTAGATACGGATCCCTAATATCTCCTAAAGAGGGACACTTGGGCGGTATAGATCCCTAATATATCCTAAAGAGGGACACATGGGATGTATGAACCCCTAATATATCCTAAAGAGGGACACGTAGGAGGTATGGTCCCCTAATATCTCCTAAAGAGGGACATTTGGGAGGTATGGACCCCTAATATCTCCTAAAGAGGAACACTAGGGAGGTATGGGTCCCTAATCTCTCTTTAGAGTAACACTAGGGAGGAATGGTCCCTAATATCTCCTAAAGAGGAATACTTAGGAGGTATGGTCCCCTAATATCTCCTAAAGAGGGATACTTGGGAGGTATGGTCCCCTAATATCTCCTAAAGAGGGACACTTGGGAGGTATGGACCCCTAATATCTCCTAAAGAGGGATACTTGGGAGGTATGGTCCCCTAATATCTCCTAAAGAGGGATACTTGATAGACATGGATCCCTAATATCTCCTAAAGAGGGATACTTGATAGACATGGATCCCTAATATCTCCTAAAGAGGGATACTTGGTAGACATGGATCCCTAATATCTCCTAAAGAGGGATACTTGGTAGACATGGATCCCTAATATCTCCTAAAGAGGGACACTTGGGAGGTATAGACCCCTAATATCTTCAAAAGAGGAACACTTGGGAGGTATGGACACCTAATATCTCCTAAAGAGGGACACTTGGGAGGTATGGACCCCCTAATATCTCCTAAAGAGGGATACTGGGGAGGTATGGTCCCCTAATATCTCCTAAAGAGGGACACTTGGGAGGCATGTACCCCTAATATTTCCTAAAGAGGGACACTTGGAAGGTATGGACCCCTAATATCTCCTAAAGAGGGACACTAGGGAGGTATGGTCCCCTAATATCTCCTAAAGAGGGATACTGGGGAGGTATGGTCCCCTAATATCTCCTAAAGAGGAATACTTGGGAGGCATGTACCCCTAATATCTCCTAAAGAGGGACACTTGGAAGGTATGGACCCCTAATATCTCCTAAAGAGGGACACTTGGAAGGTATGGTCCCCTAATATCTCCTAAAGAGGGATACTTGATAGACATGGATCCCTAATATCTCCTAAAGAGGGATACTTGGTAGACATGGATCCCTAATATCTCCTAAAGAGGGACACTTGGGAGGCATGGACCGCTAATATCTCCTAAAGAGGGACACTTGGGAGGTATGTACCCCTAATATCTCCTAAAGAGGGACACTTGGGAGGTATGTACCCCTAATATCTCCTAAAGAGGGATACTGGGGAGGTATGGACCCCTAATATCTCCTGAAGTGGAACACTTGGGAGGTACGGACCCCTAATATCTCCTAAAAAGGGACACTTGGGAGGTATGTACCCCTAATATCTCCTAAAGAGGGATACTGGGGAGGTATGGACCCCTAATATCTCCTAAAGAGGAACACTTGGGAGGTACGGACCCCTAATATCTCCTAAAAAGGGACTCTTGGGAGGTATGGACCCCTAATATCTCCTAAAGAGGGACACTTGAGAGGTATGGACCCCTAATATATCCTAAAGGGGGACACTTGGGTGGCATGGACCCCCGATATCTCCTAAAGAGGGATACTTGAGAGGTATGGACCCCTAATATCTCCTAAAGAGGGACACTGGGGAGGTATGGCATCCAGTGCATTGTGTTGCAATGCTTTGGATACATCTCTGACACTCAAAGGGTTAAACTGAATTTATCTGAGGGTGACAGGTCCACTTTAGGCAATCTATATAAACATACCTGAAAACTTTCAAAATGAGCCGTCTCTGATATCTTGTAAATGTTAACCCTTAAAGTTCCCATAATATAGATTCTCTGTAATACGTCCCTGATCTCTGTAATGGCGAGATGCTCCAATCAGTCACAAAGTAGCCATTAATATACAACAACATCAAGATATCCCAGCATGAACATACACAAGACAAGCAGGACTTCTCACTCTGTTTGCCTGGTACAAGTGGCACCAATTTAAAGACTAAAGCAATTCACTGGATCAGTATCTAAATAATATAAAGAGGTAGTCTGTGAGGCTCCCTGTGTGCGTAACCGCACATGCGCAGTAGAGACTGGTCGAACGCGATCATCCGGAGCGTGGCGCTCCGGATGGCTCACAGCATGTCTCTGCTCCTGGCTCCGGGGTAGCAGCGGAGGCCGATGGGTGGCACTTTAGCCCATGTATACGGCTTTCTAACTAGTATATAATAGAACAGGATTATCTCATCATGAGAATTTGTCTCTTCATACTGAAATCCTGAGTCTCTGGGTCAAAACCTTGAGCACTCCCAGGAATCTATATGATGTAGCTCAGCCTTGAATTCATTTTGTGCTACAAGGCAGGAGCTCATTCACTGCATCCGCCACTTTTTGTATAGTCATCGGAATTTGTTCTGCACCCCTCTCGCACTCAGAAAGGGTTCATTCAGAAATCCTATGAATCTCTTGAAGACGGGAGGGAGCGCAATGCATTGCTTGTCCATTTATTGCATACCACTCTGGCCCTCAAAAGATTAACCCTTTGATTACCAGCTGGGTAAGCAACGCATTGCTTTGCATACCCATCTGACACTCAAGTGGTTAAACTGCACACTGTTCCAGTGAAGTCCTGCCTTTTCTGTACGCCTTCCCACGACCACGTTCTATTTATCAATCAGAGGATAACGTCAACCTTCTCTGTGTTGGAACAATTGCTGTCCCGCTAATCAGTGATAATGATGTTAACATATCTTGGCCCCCACACTCTGCCAAATGGCTGTAACGTCAGGTGGGTGACGTCTGTAGCAGTGTTCATCCCCATGTTGTTACAAAGGATCGTACTCTTATTGGAGGAACAGAGAAGAGGAGAAAGAGAGAGCCAGGAGAGAGAGGATAGATAAATAAATCAAAAGAGTCACAAGGGGAAAGCTGCACAAATTCCCAATAGCAAAAAAAAAAAAAGCACAGACATGCATCGTCACCTTAACCGGTTCCATGCCAAACACTTTTGCAATACTTTGTCCTGCAAAGCATTGGACAGCTGCCTGGCACATAAATGTTTAAAGGAGCAGTGAACTTTTTTATGAAAACAAAAATGTTATAGTTTTTTTATTCCTGGATAAAACAGAGCACTTTTAGGAGATTTTTCATACAAAAGTTATTACACAAACTTTTTTTTCATAGCTTTATTGAGATAGTAAAAACAGCATTACAGAACAAACAGAAGTACAACTAAAGGTACATCTCATAGCAGTGTAACAGTACATAGTGTAAGGCGACAATGGGGTTCACAGCCCTTGATATTAAAGTGACAGTAATACTTTGTTAAAAGTAACTTTAATTCTGTAGGTATTTAAAACATGAATTAATTGCACCCAGTCCTGTATCTCAGACCTCTATGATTTAAAGGGATAGTATTACTTCAAAATTACTATCCCTCATATTGTAGCCCTTAATAAACGGAGTTAAATGACACCAGCGGCATCTCTCAGACCTTTATGGTTTAAGAGATAGCCGCTTTCAAAGTTTCCTGTCCCCTGCTGTCAGCGTTCTGCTGCCAGCAGGAGAATCCGGTCTCTGAATCAAGCGGAGGCTCTTCAGCAGAGCCGATAACCAAGCACACATAGAAAACTGTTTCAATGAATCATTTTTCCTTCCATAATGAGATATCGGTTCTGTTTAAGAGCCTCCGCCTGTCCCGGGACCGGATTCTCCTGCTGGCAGCAGAACGCTGACAGCAGGGGAGAGGAAACTTTGAAAGCGGCTATCTCTTACACCATAAAGGTTTGAGAGATGCCGCTGGTGTCATTTAACTCAGTTTATTAAGGGCTACAATATGAGGGACAGTAATTTTGAATTAATACTATCCCTTTAAGTCACTGTTAATATTTTATGTTTGATCCTGGATGATATTTGGAGCCACTATAGGGCTTGGCAGCGTGGGGTAGCAGAAGAGTAGGGGTTAGTGAGGTGAATGAGCCCTGGCAGGAAGATTCAGGGTAATATGGAGTAGTACCAGCCTCTGGAGGGAAGCCCATTTAGTAGGGGGTTACAGTAGTCAAGGTGTGATATGATGAAGCGTAAACTAGTGTCTTAGCTGCATTGTATGTTCATACTTTGGAAATGTTCTAAAGATGAAGGCATCAGGATTTTGAGAGTGAATGGATGTGAAGAATGAGAGGGCAGAATCAAAGGAGACACCCAGGCAGCAGCCCAGTGATGTCACTGTTATGATTTTAGTTGCTGACGTTAAAAGACAAATCTGGTATAGCAGATGGAGGGAATATTATAAGATCAGTTTTGGACGTGTTCAGCATTGGAAGCAGTGGGACATCCATGAGGAAATTGCAACAATGTATAAATACAACAAAAAAATAAACGGTAAATACCCTGTCCAAGTTAGCATTTTACCTGGACATTACAGTAATATATAAATTAGTAAATAAACTGAATAAACTAGTATATGAACTGGTAAATAAGCACGGGCCAAGTGATCATATGAACTCGACATCACAACAATAATTGGCAAATTAATTGTCAAAATGACATTATACATTGAACATTACAGCAAAATGTAAACTCATGGGTGTAGCCATCACAGTTGCGTCTCCTCCCCTCACAATTAGGCACTCTAATCTGTTGCCTAGTCTTCTGAATAGGAGCCCAGACCCTGGCTCTAATGCACTGACACAGGACTTTCTGATCACTGCGGTGACTTTGGAGTTTCTGATCACTGTAGTTACATAGGAGTTGCTGATCACTGCAGTGACATAGGAGTTTTTGATCACTGTAGTTACATAGGAGTTGCTGATCACTGCAATGACTTAGGAGTTTCTGATCACTGCATTGACTTAGAACTTTCTGATCACTGCAATGACTTAGGAGTTTCTGATCACTGCAGTGACTCAGGAGTTTCTGATCACTGCAATGACTTAGGACTTTCTGATAACTGCAGTGACTTAGGAGTTTCTGATCACTACAGTGACTCAGGAGTTTCTGATCAATGCATTGACTTAGGAGTTTCTGATCACTGTAGTTACATAGGAGTTTCTGATCACTGCAATGACATAGGAGTTTCTGATCACTGTAGTTACATAGGAGTTTCTGATCACTGCAGTGATTTAGGAGTTTCTGATCACTGTAGTTACATAGGAATTTCTGATCACTGCAGTGACTTAGGACTTTCTGATCACTGTAGTTACATAGGAGTTTCTGATCACTGCAGTGACTTAGGAGTTTCTGATCACTGTAGTTACATAGGAGTTTCTGATAACTGTAGTTACATAGGAGTTTCTGATCACTGCAGTTACTTAGGATTTTCTGATCACTGCAGTTACTTAGGAGTTTCTGATCACTGCAGTGACTTAGGAGTTTCTGGTCACCGTAGTTACATAGGAGTTGCTGATCACTGCAATGACTTAGGACTTTCTTATCACTTCATTGACATAGGACTTTCTGATCACTGCAATGACTTAGGAGTTTCTGATCACTGCATCGACTTAGGAGTTTCTGATCACTGCAGTGACTTAGGAGTTACTGATCACTGCAGTGACTCAGGAGTTTCTGATCAATGCATTGACTTAGGAGTTTCTGGTCACCGTAGTTACATAGGAGTTTCTGATCACTTCATTGACATAGGACTTTCTGATCACTGCAGTGACTTAGGAGTTTCTGAACATTGCAGGAATAGCAGAGATTACAGCAGTGCTGGATAAGCATACCTGGGAACTTTTTCTTCTGGACTCCCCAGAGGGGGAGTCCTGTGGTGCTGTTGGGGGAGATAAATGATGCAATTCTTGTCAAAACTGGGTGGGGATTAATCACAATGTGTGGGTGGGGCTTAAGAATCTAGTAAAAAATAGGTAGAATGGGCTGGAGAAGGAGGAGAAGTGGGAGGGAAATGGGGGTAACAGACAGGGCAGGAGCAGAAGTGGGCAGAGTTTCAACAGAAACTCCCCACATCTCGAGACCCGGTAATGCAGAGTGAAAACCAGAGTCTCCGGGGCAGATCCGAAGAGTTCCCAGCTATGTGGATAAGTATGTAGTGAGCTGTTTGTGTTCTGAACTTGAACCAGTCTTGGAATAGACGGTGGTGTGTTAAGGACGGAGTTGGATAGTGATGCAGTGACAGAATGGTGTGTGGGATCAGAGGAAAACTGCAGAGAGTGCATCACCTCTCTGTACATTCTTCCCTGCTGAATAAAGTAAAATTCCCCATCTGGTCACAGCTCCAGTTTATCCCTGCATTTAGAAAGTGACTCACTACAGAAGCATGTTTGAAGGGTCATTCATAACGGCTTCCCTACAGCCCTTGTGCCGGCTTGCCTCTCTAGAGACCCCGGATTATATCCCGAGTGCAGCTGTCCTGCCAGAAATGTGTTCAAAGAGAGTGTCAAAGTCCAGAGACACCTGCTGTAACATGTTACTAAAACAGGTCTTGGACATAAATTACCCCCAATATTTACCAGCAGGGGAAGATCAATTGCAGCCCTGCAGAATGGATTTTCATAACTGCCCTTATGTCAGTCTGGTACAGTGCTTGTCAGTTTTTAGCACAAGGCAGACCTCCCAAGTGTCCCTCTTTTAGACCTAAATCCCTCTGTCCCTCTTTCTCACCCTGATGTCCCTCTTTTTAAGAGAGCAGACTTTGTTATGCATATGTAAGTGTATAATGTTGCTTTTCAGCAATAAAACTCACATTAATGTTTGTGTAAATGTCAGTATAAGTGTTTATACATTAGCCTGTGTAAATTAAATACTATGGGCTTGTTATAAATCATTTATTAGGTCACACACATAGTTGTCAATAGGTCACTAAACAACCTAAAACCTCTCGGTAATGCCCTGCCCACCAGCCACACCCCTATGTAAAACTCTTTGGCCATTTGAAATGTTGGGAGCCCTAACACATAACATAACATCCAATGCATTGTGTTGCAATACACTGGAACTGTTGGCGTTTCAGCTGCTGGAGACTACAACTCACATTATCACTGGTTGGGGGGAAATCTGGTCCTGGGTGCAGAAGGTGCAGTTGTAACTGGGCCCAGCATCCAAGAGGTTCTAGTTATGCCCCAGGGAATATATTGTTGTGTTAGGACACCCCATAAAACTCTGATCACTGCATTGTACACCCTTCTGGCCCTTAAAGGTTCAAGTATGTTCCATGGGAGTCTGCAGACATTTTTTAGAGGTACCCTTCACCCTCTGGCACTCAAAAGGTTAAAGGCCTAGTAAAACCTAAAATGTTAGTGTTTATCCCCCTGAGTAAAACAAGAGTACCCCCACTGCTGAGAAGTGTTTTATTCAAAGCTATTGCAGCTCAAACCTGAATATTTCAGGTGCAGTATCACAGTGGCCTGAAATGTTACAGTGGCGCTGTTGCTACACAATCCTATTGACAGCTCTGGTCAGCTGACCATAAATCTCTATAGAATGGTGCAGCAACAGCGCCACTGTAACATTTCAGGCCACTGTGATTCTGCACCTAAAATATTCACGTTTCAGAAGCAATAACTTTTGAATAAAACATGTCTCAGCAGTGGATTTACCCTTGTTTCACTCAGGGGGATAACCCTTACAAGATACTTTTTTACATTTTAGGTATTACTATCCCTTTAAAAGACCTATTTTAATTTGATCGCTATTGTATTTATTTTTCATACCCCTCTGGCACTCAAAGGGTTAAGATTGTAGCAAAAATAAATAAGAACAAGAAACAGTCCTATATACAATGTCTCAAGGGGTAAGTTTTACTAATCAACAAACAGTACATAAGAAATATCCTCTACAGATGGAAAAGAGTTTTAGATGATACTGACGTACTAATGTAACAGGCAAAGTAATCTGTTCATCTAAACTGTACAATCAGGAACAGTATTCAACAACCGGTCAATAAACAGCCTCTTGCTACATCACACAGAACTGCCTCTCTCAAGTTACAGCAAATCAGTTGTCAAGCATCTACTTAACCCCTTAACGACAATTGACTTACCAGGTACGTCCCGCAAAAACTGTCACTTAGTGACAGAGGACGTACCTGGTAAGTCCCGGAAGTCCGGGTCTCTGTGCGGCTGCATGCCGTTCGGAGACTCTGGAATCTTTCTAAAAAAAAAAAAAAAAAGTACCACGGGCGTTAAGGTTACAGCCACGTGCGGACACAGCTGTCACTAAGGGGTTAATGAGGCTAAAGCACTCATATCTTTGCACTGGGGAAAGACTACTTCACCATCTATTCGCGTGTGGAGAATGCTCGGTCTATGGAGGAATTAATCCTTCGCTCTAATAACAGGTATGAACGCTACATCAAGAAAAGGATAAAAAATAAATATGAAGATGAGATGTGAGAGAACATAAGATGAAAGCTGAAGATTGACAATTAAAGACTGACGATTGAAGCTCATTTCACAAACCATTGCCCAAGACGTGTCTTTGAACGCTTTCATATACTTCCAGGCCTGTGGAGGAGGTAAGTGTCACCACCCGGTGGGTAATAACCCGAGTGATGCCGACACTGGTACAGAAGCTAGGGTGTGAAGCTAGACAGCGAGGCTGGGGTTCGGTGACGGCGTGCCAGGTACCCCTGTGCTGCAGCCAAGGCTGGGTAAAGGTGCTGGTCGTGAAACCAGATTGTTCCACCCCAGTTGAGCCGGGGTGCAACCAGGATAGGGGGAACACTGGTACCGTTAAGAACCAGGTCAGGACGGAATCAGGCAGGTGGTTCTTCGGAACTAAGAGCTGGAGAATTCTGAAGAGTCAGGAGTAAGTCGAGCCAAATACCAGGGGCTGGAGAATACTGGAGAGTCAGGAGCAAGCCGAGTCAGATACCAGGGGCTGGAGAATACTGGAAAGTCAGGAGCAAGCCGAGTCAAATACCAGGGGCTGGAGAATACTGGAGAGTCAGGAGCAATCCGAGTCAGATACCAGGGGCTGGAGAATACTGGAGAGTCAGGAGCAAGCTGAGTCAAATACCAGGAGCTGGAGAATACTGGAAAGTCAGGAGCAAGCCGAGTCAAATACCAGGAGCTGGAGAATGCTGGAGTGTCAGGAGTAAGCCAAGTCAAATACCAGGAGACAAAAATGAAGAACAACTTTAATGTCAAGCAGAGCTCGTGGAACGGGCACTCCACGTCTGGGGTTGCCCGTTCAAATACTAAAGGCAGCCAATAGGGAAGGGAGAGGAGAGGGGCTCGCCTAGGGACCCTATGCGATAGGTGAGGCTGGACAAATGAGCACGGGCGCCGGGCGCATGTGCAGACGCCAGGAGGAGGAACGCGGCGTCCTGCGCATGTGTGGTTTTGCCAACACCGCAAACCGGAAGACAATACCCCGCCGCGAACGGGGAAGCGAGCGGCCGGCGGGGAGGAAGAGGACACACACGGTGACAGTAAGGAGTTGATAAAGGTTCCCAAATGTCCCCGGAAGACAGGTCCTTGATTTTTAAATCCTGTAGGGAATGTACCCTTTCCACACGGGCTATGTTCAACACCAAATTATTCCATTCTTGAAGGGTTGGAGCTGCTTTCCATAGCCAGTTTTGCTATATAGATTTCAAAGCTGCAATAAGTAAAATATCATAAACTCGGTTTATTTACTTTAGAGAAAAGACAACTAAGAGTAGATCTTGTTACATTGTAGAAATAAATGAGAGGTCAATGCAAGAATCTCTCTGTTGAGCTTTTCATTCCAAGGCCTGATCAAATAACCATTGGACACCCCTTGAGATTAGAGGAAAGGAGGTTTCAGCTTCAGCAGAGGAAGGGTTTTTTTGCAGTAAGGTCTGGTAAATTGTGGAATTCCCTGCCCAAGGATGTGGTTATGGCAAATACAATGGCAGAGGTGTAACTAGAAGCCACCGGGCCCTGGTGCACAAATTGCCATGGGCCCCCCTCGACCACATTGCCCCCAGTCTCCACATTTCCCCCTTTGCCCTCAATCTCCATATTGCCCCCCCCAATCTCCACATTGCCTCCAATCTCCACATTGCCCCACCATTGCCCCCCAATCTCCACATTGCTTCCACACTGCTCCCCAATCTCCACATTGCCACCACATCTCCACATTGTAACCAGTATCCACATTGTAACCAGTATCCACATTGTAACCAATCTCCACATTGCCCCCCAACCTCCACACTGCCAACACATTGCCCCCAATCTCCACATTTCCCCTCCATTGCCCCCCAATCTCCACATTGCCACCCCATTGCCCCCAATCTCCACATTGCCACCACATCTCCACATTGCCCCTCAATCTCCACACTGCCAATACATTGCCCCCAATCTCCACATTGCCCCTATTCAACCCCCCAGTGTCCCTCTCCTACCTCCTTGATAGTCTATCCTCCTTCTGCACAGACCTCATAAGGTGGCGGTTCTCTCTTCAGTAATGCAGAGCACTGGGAGATGATGTCATCTCCCAGTGCTCTGCATTACTAGAGTGTCGGAGAGGGAGATCAGCTATTAAGAGGTCTATGCCGAAGAAGACACAGACCTACTTGCTTCGGGAGCCGGGCAAGGGGGTCGCAGGGGGCGGCCGGGCCCGGTCGCAGGTGCTACCACTATTGTTACACCAGTGTACAATGGATACATTTAAGAGAAGATTAAATAAATTTCTTTCAAGGGGGAACATACAGTGTGTTAGTAGAAAAACAGGAAGTTCTGATAAATACTAACTTATTTGGCAGCAGGAAATCTTACATAATTCACATTTCTCTTGGTTATGAGTTTGAACCTGATGTACTTTTGTCTTATTTCACCCTAATTTAGTGTGTAAAGGACCTGTACCTTTAAGGTAAGGCCCTCATGGCGATGTAGGGTGCTGGTGGTTATTAATGGGCAGGGCATAAGTTTTAAAAATAGAAAGTTGTAGTAACCCTTTGAGTGCTTTGCAATGCGTTGCGTACCCCTCTGGTGCTCAAAGGGTTAAATAAATAAAACAACATGATGTTTCTAGAAAGGATTGTTTCTCCTGCTCTAGTGTAGGATTGGCTAAGGTGAGCTGTCCTCGCGCTAGGTATAGCGCATAGAGAGGGAAGAGGGGCTGAGAGGAAGAGATGTCACAGATGATCCCAGCATGCAACGCAGTGGAACGCAAGAGGAGATTTGCGTTCCACCAACATTACCTGAAGCAAGGAAGAGGCTTCCAAGGTGGGTTTATTCACCTGAAGCCAGAAGACACGCAAGATCAAGCAGCAAACAGAAGACAGCAAGGGACAAAAGACGAGAAAGGGGACTTGAAAGAAGACTTCAGGAAATTCCAGCGCCGGCCAGACAAAACACAGTAGATGCAGCTACATCTTCTTAGCCAGCAGAAGGCAGGAGTGGCGAGTGCATTATAACTGATGCCAATAACAAAGCCGTAGGGGATGTATTATGCTCCCTAGCAGGGATTTTAAAACAGCTTAAGCCAAAAACTCCTGAGGTTATTAATGTCTGGGAGGTTAGTAAGACTGCAAACAATACACAAGGTATGGAAGTGCCAATGGGGATTGACGTTCATAAAGAAGTTCTAAGACAAGAAGATGTGCCAAGCATCAGTGAAGCTTCCTTAAAAGAAGCATTTACATGTACTTCATCTCCTCTGGGTTTCCATTTATCTAACCAAGTTAAAGGGATAGTAATGTTTCATAATAAAAACAGCTCTAATTAATCATCATAGTACTTGGACCAAGGAGAGTGTTATTTTAATTCTGTCAGAGTTGTAGTTCAAGAGTAATTCAATGACAAAGTATCCCCCTCCCGCCCCTTTTACTGATGTAACACTGCTCAGCCAGATCAGAAGGGAGGTGCCCAGGTAGATTGCAGAGAGGGACAATCTTCAATTAAGATAAGGGAAAACCTGAAAAGCTTGTCAAGGGGGCAGGCCTTTCATTGTTCTCATAGAAAGAAGATTGTCCCCTGCTGTTATCTGTCTTGTCTATGGACTGCATTCCACATCTGAGAAGAGATGACTTACACTAGGTAAAAGGGGCGGAAGGGGAAACTTTGCTTGTGAATATCTCTCAAATCATAAAGGTTTGAGAGATAAGACTTATATCGTTCTTCATGTTTTTTTAATGCCTACAAAATAAAATAAAGTTAAAACGAAGTATTACTATCCCTTTAAAGAACACATTGGGAATGGGGAATTTGTGGTCATTTTGTCACTTTTGTCAAGTTCCAAAGACTTTATAACTAACAAGGGGATGATAATCTGACAATGATCGAAGGAGGCCGGTGCCTCGTTCATTTCATAATTGGTTACAGACATTTAGTATTTTTTCTGCTGTCATGGGAGAAAAGAATCCTGAATACTGTTCAGGGCTTTTTCAACTTTTGAAAATTGTTTTGGAGGCTTCTAGAACATTTGGAGGCTTAGTATGGTTCTTTTATGATGAACAATTGTGTAAAAAAACTGTTCATACCTCAGTTGTTTGGGGACAAAATAAGGTTGTGTTGTGGGTATCGCTCATGTCTCAGCAAGCGTCTGGGAATTTACAAAATAATTACTCCACAACACAAGGGCAAGCTGATAAAAAAGTTATTTGTTGGGCGTTCAACGAAACATAATGTAAGTGTCACGGTATTCAGGCAAAGAAGGACAGACAACAGTAATAAAATATAACCACCTTTATTTATAACATACAGTAATAATAATGCTACCCACACCACCCCATACCACTGGATGGTAGGCCCCAGGCTACTACACGGAGCTGCACACTGTGCTATACACTGCACTACTGCAAGATACCGGAGGATACTGGGAATGGGTTCGGGTGGAGCACTGGTAGAACCAGTATATGATAGAACAAGTCTCCACCCAGGATATCGCTAACCAGAGGCAACAGGGAGCGAGAGAAAAACAGAGCCACGGGACACAGATGCGAATGGTTAGGTAAGTTAGGTAGTGAGCGGATCGAGTAGTCAGCCAGAGCAACAGGTCAAACAAACCTGGGTCTACACGGAGTGAGTTAGTCAGCCAGAGCCACAGGTCAAAACCGATGTGGGTAGTCAGACAAGCTGGGGTCTACACAGAGCGAGTTAATCAGCCAGAGCCACAGGTCAGAACTGATGTGGGTAGTCAGACAAGTCGGGGTCTACACGGAGCGAGTTAATCAGACAGAGCCACAGGTCAGAACCGACGTGAGTAGTCAGACAAGCCGGGGTCTACACGGAGCGAGTTAGCCAGAGTCACAGGTCAGAACCGATGTGGGTAGTCAGACAAACCAGGGTCATACACGGAGTGGGTTTGTCAGCCACAGCCACAGATCAGAACCGATGTGGGTAGTCAGACAAGCTGGGGTCATACACGGAGCGAGTTAGTCAGCCAGAGTCACAGGTCAGAACCAATGTGGGCAGTCAGACAAGCCAGGACACAGAGCAGATTTGGAGGTCAGGCATGGGTCACAACAAGAACGCAAGAGCTACTAATAGAAACACCAAGTAAGGGCAATGACTCCTAGGCCCAAGGAAGTTTATATAGGAGCAGACAAAGGTGGGAACCAATTAGGCTAATCAGTAGGAGACCCATAAACAAGCAAAATAACAGCTCCCGCTCCAGTAGACGTCAAGAATGCGGAAGTAGCCGGCCTCCATGCCGGCTGACAGCACAACAGCAAAAAGAAGCACAGGATCACTAGGCCTCCTAGGGATACTGATAGTAAGTTCCCAAACAGCTGCAGATTCAGACACAAGTGTATGACACGTGGTGGTAGCCACCCTAATTGTCTTTGTTTCAAAAGACCATCAATACAATCCAATGCCGGTCCAAAGGGTAACATTCTCAAAAACGGTCACACCAGTGAGCCTGACAAGAATGTTACCTTAGCTAGGGCTTTACCCAGACAAGAAAAAAGCAGCAATGTTCACACAGTGTTTTAACCCCTTAGTGACCGGCCGTGCGCACAGGCGGCCGACACTTAACAACGTTTTTTTTTTTCCTATTCTAGCGAATGACTTCCTGGACTTACCAGGTACATCATCTGTCACTAAGTGACATTTTTGCATGACGTACCTGGTAAGTCCATTGTCGCGATGGGGTTAAGGAAGATTTTATTTTACCTACACACAGTTCAGGGATGGAGAACTTGAAGTCTGCAGAGGATTACCCTGAAATATTGAGTGAGAAGTTTCACAAGGAAATTCAATTGGGTAGGGTAGAGGGTCTATGTACTAATGCCCCTTATGAATTTTTTAGGTTATCCCCATTAGGGTTGGTCCCTAAAAGAGAAGAGGGTTCATTCAGGCTAATTCACCACTTATCTTTCCCGCCTGGGGCCTCCTTGAATGACCAGATAAGTGAAGAAATGAGTTCAGTTTCTTATATGTCATTTGAGGAGGCTTTACGTTTGGTGAAGAGCTGTGGTCATGATGCATTAATGGCTAAAGCTGACATTAAATCAGCGTTTAGGCTGTTGCCAATCCATCCCGAAAGTTCTTTAGGATTTCAATTTCAAGGATTTTTATATTTTGACAAGTGTCTCCCAATGGGCTGTTCTTTGTCTTGCTCATACTTTGAAAAGTTTGCTGGGTTTTTAGAATGGGTGGTTAAATGTAAAAATGGCAATAAAACCTTAATGCACTATCTAGATGGTTTCTTTTTTGTGGGCCCTAAGGATTATTTGGTTTGTAAGTCACTGTTAGACACATTCCAAAGTGTGGCAGAAGAATTTGGTGTTCCTTTGGCCCACGATAAAATGGTTCGTCCTTCTATGGAATTAGTGTTTCTGAGGATAACCATTGATTCTCACAGATTGGAGTTCAGGCTGCCAGAGGAGAAGGTGAGAAAATCGAAGAGACATATTTGTCAATTGTCGGTGTCAAAGAAGGTAACACTTAAATTTTTGCAATTTGTCTTGGGGTTATTGAATTTCGCAAACAAGGGTAATGCCTATGGGCAGGGTTTTTTCAAGAAGGCTGTCATTTGCCACAGCAGGTCTCAAGTCTCCTCACTGCCATGTTAGAGTGTCTAGTGAAATGAATGAGAGTTGGTACTGTGTCTGTCGTAGAAATACAGGAGGCAAATATAGTTTTTGATACCTTTTATTGGCTAACTAAGCAGATTTAGAATGCAAGCTTTCAAGACCTTAGGTCTCTTCCTCAGGCATGTTATACAGATAAATATGAAAACATCTCTCTTAAATCAGGACAGAGAGTTTTTGTCACATTATCACTTAGTGGGTTGACCTTTCCAACAGACCCAAGAGCATCGTAAATACCTCTAAAGCCTCAGAGGAAAAGTGCAATTTACCACTGACTGATCAAAGTATCTGGATCTGGACTGAGTTCTCTTATCTGATTTCCATGCTAAACAATGCAATGTGTACTTTTATCTAAGAGAGATGTTTTCATATTTATCTGTATAACATGTCTGAGGAAGAGACCTAAGGTCTTGAAAGCTTGCATCCCGAATCTGCTTAGTTAGCCAATAAAAGGTATCAAAAACTATATTTGCCTAGTGAAATGAAGGCAGACTTAGCAGTCTGGTTCAGTTTTCTGGAGACTCAAAATAGGAAGACTTTAATCTAAAGCTTTTAATTCTGGCATGGAATTGTTTACTGATGCAGCAGGTTCATGTGGATATGGCTCTTATTGGATAGGGAAATGGAGCTCAAAGAAATGGCCTGTTAGGTGGGTACAGCTGGGTTATGTTGAGAATTTGACTCTGCTTGTACTGTTCCCAGTATTGATGCCAATTGAACTTTGGGGGGAGTCATTTGCAAACAAGAGAATCGCGATGGACTGTGACAACTTAAGTGTGGTTCATGCCGTTAACCATTTGTCGGCAAAATCTAGGGAGGTTGTTGCCTTCCTTCTTCATTTAGTGCTGTGTTGTTTGTTGCTGAACATTTGGTTGCGTATGAGTCATATTCCAGGTTATAGCAACATTTTGGCTTATAGTCTTTCACGCTTTCAGTTCAGCAGATTTTTTCAGCTGGCACCGAATGCAGAACAGCAGGGAGAAGCTTGCCCAAGTCACCTTTGGGAGTTTATCTAGCAGAACTGAGCCCTTACATCATTAACTGTGTGTCATCTTCCACCTGGGACTGACATGTCACATCCTGGAATGAGTGCTTCCAGTGGGCAACTGAAGTGTCATGTGATCCTTTACAAAGTGAAGAATATCTATTTCTGAATTTTGTGAAAAAATTAACAAAGAAGGGCTTGTCAGGATCTACCATTAGGAATTGGTTATCTGGAATAAGTTTGTTTTTAAAGTTATTTGGATTTACGGGATATACAGAGAGGTTTTTTAGTATCTCAAGTTTAAAAGGGTTACTGTAAGAAAACTGTTTTTCCAGATAGCCCAGTATCATTGAAAATGTTAGGAAGTTTAATAGAAAGTTTGAATAAAGTGTGTTTTGACTTCTTTGAGATAGTTTTATTTAAAGCAATGTTCTTGTTATTTTTCTTTGGAGCTTTTAGAGTCAATGAATTGGTAGCAAATAATAAGTCAGTTGTTAGTTTCTTATTGATTAAGCATGTCAGGGTTTGTCAGGAGAAATTGAAATAGAATTGTTCATTCAGAGGTCCAAGACAGATGTTAAGGGTAAAGGGAGTTGGGTTTGTTTGAAAAGTTTTAAAGGTTCTGTTTTGTGCCCAGTAGCTGGATTTTCTAATATTTTGAAAATAAGGCCAAGAGTGAGCGGGAGTTTGTTTATTCATTTAGATGGCTCATCAGTTTCTAAATTTCAACTGTATAAAGTTTTTGCATTGTGTTTAGACCAGAGGTTCTCAACCCGTGCCCTCAGTGGCCACTAACAGGCCAGGACTTAGGAATTTCCCTGCTAAAACACAAGTGTGTTGATCAGAGGCTCAGTTGTATTGATTAAATCACATGTCCGCTTAAAAGGAAATTCTAAAATCCTGGCCTGTTAGTAGCCACTGAGGGCACGGGTTGAGAACCACCGGTTTAGATAGTCTAAGATTGTCAAGTCAGAATTTTTCTTTAGAATAGGAGCGGCAACAGAGGCAGAGAGACTAGGAGTTAAGGATAAGCACATTATGAGGACAGGGAGATGGAATTCTAGTAGATATAAATTGTATATTCGCCCACAAATGTTGGAAATTTTGTTGTGATAAGCAATTTGTCTCTCTTTCAGGTCAAAAGTCTTGTGAAATATGGATAGTAGGACATTCTTATATGAAACAGGCAATGGTGCGCTCTTATAAAGAGAATTTGGGATTTGACGGTAATGTGTGCAGAGATTGGTGGCATTGCAAGGAGGATTGAGGTGGGACCAGATAGAGGGTGACTTGCAATGTTGTTATCGCATGTTTCCTTATCCTGATTTTATCATTAGTCATGTGGGTGGGAATGATCTAGGCTTTGTGAAGTCATTGGAGCGTCTATTTCTGGTTAGAGAAACAAAGCACAAGATTTTATGTTCATTTCCAGAAGTGGTCTTGGGTTTTTCTGAGATGGTAACAAGGCTATGCTGGTTGGTTGATAGAAATATGAAACCTTTGGAGAGAATCAGGAGGAAGCTAAATCGATTTTTATCACATTTGACGTAGTTGGGGGTGTTTCTTATAAGCATGATGACTTAGAGGATGGTGGTGATGGCCTTATAGAGCAGATGGCGTGCATTTATCAGATGTTGGATTGGACATTTTTAACACTGGTCTACAATCATTAATAGAGCTAGCGCTTTGCGCTGTGGGAAGGGCTCAGCCCTTGTATTGACAAGGGCAGGCTGTGGAGGGTTGGTTATTAAGTTTGTCTATTGGTGAAGTTATTGGTAAGCTCTTGGCTGGCAGGGCAGAGCTCTGTTTGTTGTTTGGTAAGTGTTTTATCTGGCTGTTATGGCAGATAAAGGGTTAAGCTATTTAAGTTATGAGATTTATTTATTTAATAAATGCTGCGGCCTTACCTCCATCCTTTGAGTTTTTGTGTTTTATTTATTGTAATGGAGGTTATTTAAGTATAAGGTTTTAGTAGCATGAGAACTTACAGCCTCCATGTAACTATGTAAATAAAGACATTTCTGCTTCTGTGTTAGGCAGGACATCTGATAGGGAATACCTAGCAAGGCCTCCTGAGGAACACAATGGCAGTGGCGTAACAATAGGGGTCGCACCTGTGACCGGGCCCGTCACTCCAATAGGGGTCGCCCCCTGTGAACACATTGCCACTCGCCCGCAGCCCGTGCCCACAGCAGCTCAGCTGATCTCCTGGCGCTCTAGTAATCATCTCCTAGCGCTCTGCATAACTGAGAACTGAGCAAGAGCGGGTGATGGAGGTAGAAGATGGACATGGGGCAATGCGAAGATGGTGGGGGGGCCCGGCAGCAATTTCCGCACCAGTGCCGGGTGGCTTCTAGTTACTCCACTGCACAATGGCTATTTTAATGTGTCCCCTCTTGTGCAGTTAGTTTGACCCAGATCTAATTCACTTTCCTTCTGAACACAGGGCCGACTTAGTGTTGGCAAGGAAAGCTCAGTGGCATCTCCACAGTCACGTATGCAGCCTCAGACCTGGGTGCCTGAGAGGAATTAAACACTTCATCACTGAGCAGGTATATTCTGGAACAAATATCTCCTGTGGCCATTGGCAGCCATTTCATGTGCTAGGAGCCAAGAAGAGCGGCCATTTTGTTCTCTCTTGCCATCCACTGACAGTATAATTATTTTTTCTGATGGTCTTTTTGTGTTTCTTATTAAGTAACTTACGTCTTTAACTTGAACTGATCCTCTTCCTTATTAACACTTTATTTTCATTCTCTCATCTTTGTCGTCACTGTGTCTGACATTGTCATTGTAATAATTAAACCAATAAGGCTGAACATGGCAGTCATATGCACTGATGTGAATCAGGACACAGAGGCCTGGGAATCCTTTGTTTATGTTGGCAGCATGTTGCAGCCATTAGTTATCTATCAACCAAAGGCGAACAAAACCTACAGGAATTAGCAGTTCTTGCTTTGTTTACCAGAATGACTTAAAGGGATAGTAATGTTTCATAATAAAAGCAGCTCTAATTAATCATCATAGTATTTGGACTTTGGAGAGTGTTATTTCAATTCTGTCAGAGTTGTAGTACAAGAGTAATTCAATGTCAAAGTGTCCCCCTCCCTCCCCTTTTACTGATGTAACACTGCTCAGCCAGAGCAGAAGGGAGGTGCCCAGGTAGATTGCACAGAGGGACAATCTTCAATTAAGATAAGGGAAAAACCTGAAAAGCTTGTCAAGGGGGGCAGGGCTTTCATTGTTTTAATTGTAAGAAGATTGTCCCCTGCTGTTATCTGTCTAGTCTATGGACTGGATTCCACATCTGAGAAGAGATGACTTACACTAGGTAAAAGGGGTGGGAGGGGGAAACTTTGCTTGTGAATATCTCTTAAACCATAAAGGTTTGAGAGATAAGACTTATATCATTCTTCATATTTTTTTAATGCTTACAAAATAAAATAAAATTAAAACGAAGAATTACTATCCCTTTAAAGAGATAGTAATGTTTCACAATAAAAGCAGCTCCGATTAATCTTCATAGTATTTGGACCATGGAGAGTGTTATTCCAATACTGTCAGAGTTGAAGTTCAAGAGTAATTGAATGATAAAGTATCCACCTCCCACCCCTTTAACTGATGTAACACTGCTCACCTCAAAGCAGCAAGACTGTCCGGATGGATCACAGAGAGGGACAATCTTCAGTGATCATAAGGAAAAACCTGAAAAACCTGTCAAGGAGGCAGGGTTTTCCTTATGGTCACAGTAAGAAGATTGTCCCTTGCTATGTGCTGTCCGGTCAAGAGACCAGATTCCACATCTGAGAAGAGATGGCTTACACTAGGTAAAAGTGGTGGGAGGGGGATACATTATCATTCAATTACTCCTGAACTACAACTCTGACAGTATTGATATAACACTCTCCATGGCCCAAATACAATGAAGAGTAATTAGAGCTGCTTTTATTGTGTAACATTACATCACTTTAAAGGAACATTTACACCTAAAGATGTAGTCAACTGGCTTATGTTATTTTAAATATCAAGTATTTGCTACCAGCATCTGTAAAAATTACTTATTTTATGTTAATCTCTAAAACCTAATACAACGCTCATATTTTTGAAGTGGACCTATCACCTTGAATTTTCTTTACATATTTCAAAACTCAATCAAAACTGCCTATGTGTTGTGCTAACCACAATTCCAGCAGATGTCCAGTGTTATTTCTGCAAAAGTGAAAGTGAGAATGTCCTGGTACTGCACAGATCTTCAGCAGCATATGAAATGTCATTGAAACCTTTATTACCATACTAGTGTAAAAGCCCGTGTACACAGGCCAAGGTCCGGGTGATGTTAACCCTTTGAGCGCCAGAGGGGTAAACAACGCATTGCGTTGCATACCCCTCTGGCACTCAAAGGGTTTAGAGGCCGGTCCTGCTCTGCTTCCTTCCTCCGACACAGTCATGCATGTAGAGACTGGTCAAAAGCACAGAATGCTCCCAGCACATTCCGTACTCCCAGCACATTCCGTACTCCCAGCAATTCGTGCTCCCAGCATTCTGTGCGTTCGGGCAGTCTCTACTGAGCATGACAACGTTGGCGTCTAACAAACAGCGTCTAACAAATAATTCTAGAAAATTATTATATAGGATGACACATCAATGAAAAGGCTTCATTAACACGTGACATGTCACTGAAAAGCTTAAAGGAATAGTAATACTTAAGTATTACTAATCCCTATAAAAAAGTACTACTAAAAAAAAACGTATTGCCCCCAGTGTCATCTCTCAAACCTTTATGGTTTGAGAGATGATCGCTCCTAAAGTTGCCCTCTCCCTCCCCCTTCCCCGAAGTCAGCGTTCTAGCTGACTGAAGGGAAATCCGGTCATAGATCATCAGATGGCTCTGCAGCAGAGCCGCGATTGCATTAATTAAAAAAAAAAACTTTCACTAAAATGGTCTTCTACATGTGCTTGCAAACCAAGCACATGTAGAAGACCATTTCAGTGAAAGTTTTCTTTTTTATTAACACGATCGCGGCTGTGCTGGAGAGCCACCTGAAAGTCATATGAGTTGCTTCCCTTCAGTCTGCTACAACTCTGAATTCGGAGAAGGGGGAGGTAGGGGACAACTTTAGAAGCGTTCATCTCTCAAACCATAAAGGTTTGAGAGATGACACTGGGGGCAATAAGTTTATTTTTAGTAGTACTTTGCTATAGGGATTAGTAATTCTTAAGTATTACTATCCCTTTAATTAGCACATGAAACATCACTAGTACCGTACTGAGATTTTGTAAGTTAGGAAGCATTGCCAGCCCCCACAAGCCTAGCATGTGTGTAAAAATCAGTTTGTTATATTAGAAATACAAAAGTAAAAAAAAAATAAAAAATAGTTGTCTATTATAAATTTGGACCTAGATAAGTCCTTTTGTTACGCATAGTAATTATATAGATATACCTGACTGCTGTATGTAGGCCATCTACATGGGTATGTCCCACTGTTAATGTTAATTATATAGATGTATCTGCTGTATGTAGGATTTCGTTCTGGGTAAGTCCTCCTATTGCACACAGTAATTATATAGATACACCTGACTTCTGTATGATGGACTCCTACCTAGGTAAGTGCTTCTGTTACACACAGTAATTATATAGATATACATGACTGCTGTATGATGGACTCCTACCTAGGTAAGTGCTTCTGTTACACACAGTAATTATATAGATATACCTGACTTCTGTATGATGGACTCCTACCTAGGTAAGTGCTTCTGTTATACACAGTAATTATATAGATACAACTGACTGCTGTATGATGGATTCCTACCTAGGTAAGTGCTTCTGTTACACACAGTAATTATATAGATACACCTGACTGCTGTTAGATGGACTCCTACCTAGGTAAGTGCTTCTGTTACACACAGTAATTATATAGATACACCTGACTGCTGTATGGTGGACTCCTACCTAGGTAAGTGCTTCTGTTACACACAGTAATTATATAGATACACCTGACTGCTGTATGATGGACTCCTACCTAGGTAAGTGCTTCTGTTACACACAGTAATTATATAGATACACCTGACTGCTGTGTGATGGACTCCTACCTAGGCAACTGCTTCTCTTACACACAGTAATAACTTAGATATGCCTGACTGAGCTATGAAGGACATCTGCCTAGCTGAGTCATTTTCTTGCACACAGTAGGGTGACCACATGTCACAGATGGCCTATGACAGTCATAAATTTAAATCTGTGTCCTGAAATGAAGACTACAGAGCATCGATCTAAACACTAGACTAGAGGAAGAACCGCCTATAGACTGCTGTCACAAAGTGAAGCCTGTGCCAGGCTACAAGAAAATGGTCTCTTTAGTAAATTCTAGAAGGAGAATTGATTTCTACTTCATGATGTCAAAAAATATCTGCTGCACCATGTTCTTGTAGTGTCAGGCTATGCTAAATCTTGGGGTCTGAAGTCCATTTTCTTGTAGATAAGAACAGGCATCACTTTCCATCACAGTAGTCAGTGCATAGTTCTCCCTATAATGTATAATAGAAATCAGTGGTGCTTTGGAGAAAGCCTAAGTCACCCACTGACATCCAGGGATATCATGTGACCATCCATGCATATACCTCCCAACATTTGAATTGCCATAGAGGGCCACTTTTGTTTTAGGTCGTGTTGCTAGGTGTGTTATGTCCCTGGTATCTTGTGTTTCTAAAAACAGATTGGAAATGATACAATGACTAAACCGCTCAATTCAGTCTCTCGGGGCCTTTGAGTAGAGCTTTCCATCAGAAGACCAACCATCTGCCAACTAAATATAGGCAAATAAATATGATGCCACCTGTTGTCTTCTGAGATATGAATAGGGTCGACTGGCCCACTAGAGACATAACCATGTTAAGACTACCTCCTCTCCCCAACAAGCATGTTATAGCAATGAAGAAGTCCACCAAGCTCTACTGCAGAACCTCTTATAAAGCATAGATGTATAGGCTCCTTACCACTTAGAGGACCAGAAGCAATGCATCCCCAAGTGGTTACAGTGTGGATTGAAGGGGAATCATTGTGTAATATGGAAAAATGTTTATTTTGTTGAACTGTTTCTCAAACTTGTTTTTTTTAGGTGCAGAACTTCCATGACCTGGCATTTTAGGATGGTGCCCTCACCACAGCAGTTTTAAGAATCCCTGAGGCTCCGGGTACAATTGTGAATGAGGACTGCAAGTTTAGTTAAAGATTTTGTGGCTATTTTTCATGTATTCACTTCATATTTGTTTGTGTGCTGTGCATCCAGAACAACCTCACTCCTCCTTGACCTTCAGACCACAGGAAGAAATAGGTTCCTTCCTGTAAAACTGGGAATGTTGGGAACCCAAGATGAGGCCTTTATAAACTATTATTGAAAGAGTGCACAAGGTGAGGACTTTATAAACTGGTACTGAAAGAGTGCACAAGGTGAGGCCTTTATAGACTAGTACTGAAAGAGTGCACAAGTTGAGGCCTACTGAAACAATAGGCCCCTGGTGAACGTCAGACACGCCCATGCATGAAAATGCCCCTCTCTCTGGCTGTTGCTGTTGTTCCCTGTGGACAATGTTTGTCACTGACAATAGCCACCCATAGAATGATGTACCAACAGTACCAAAGCACCCAAAAATACAAGTCTGAACTGTTATATCTTTAGAATTAAGCATTTCCTGCAGTGGGAATACACTTGTACTATTCTGCATTAAATGGCCTTCAATCTATACTGTAAATCATACATATTACCCAGTACTTTATTTGTAATGCATTAGGACCTATCTGGTTCTTAAAAGGTTAAGCTGGTCTACCTCAAAGTTGTCCTTAGTTAAGATGAAGGGGACAGTAAGTTCTCCAATTCTATGTTCATGGACAGATTTACCATCAGGTATAGTAGGCAGCCATCTAGAGGCCCCTAATTGTTAAGGGAGGACACACAGCTGTGCTAAGCATGTCCTCTGTACTGGGGGATTGGACATGGCCATATTGTGGGAATGTGGGATAGTGGTAAGGGATACTTGAAAATCTGCATGGTGTAACTGCTTGGCTACCACAGATGTCTCTAGCCTCTAAGGATGTAAATAAAACAATTGTTTCATGGGGCGGGAAGGAGGGGATGAATCTGTCAGTGTAGCTCCACTGGAATTGGTCTCCAATGCCAGAAGATTCACAGGGGTATGCACTAGTTCATATTGTCCCAAGTCTCAGAATGTCTACTAAAGATCTGGGGTTGGGAGTGTCCAGATGATGCAATCTGCATCATAAAGTGGGCAGGGCTTGATGGGAGGAGGAGCTTACTCTTAAAATGGGAAGAACGGGGGAAGTGACCAGAAATGGCAGTGAAGTGGGCAAAGTTACAAGAGAACTTACTGAGCCCTGAGAATCAACCTCTATCCCCAGAGACCCGGTAATTAAAGGGATAGTAATGTTTCACAAAAACGACAGCTCTGATTAATCTTCATAGTATTTGGGCCATAGAGAGTGTTATTTAAATACTGGCAGAGTTGTAGTTCAAGAGTAATTGAATGATAAAGTATCCCCCTCCACGACTTTTACCTAGTGTAAGCCACCTCCTGTAACGGTTTGTTCGACACACAGACAAAGTGGTTTAGGATAAAACACAGTTTTATTGAAATCAAAGTAATATAATAACCCTCACAGGTCCCGTAGTATTTGAGCAGAATAATACAGACACATGAAAGGTTACATATACAAATGCCTACACAGGTCCAGTATAACCATAAAGTCCATAACAGTCTATACTGACACAGGTTAGGCAGAATATGTTGAATTCCCAGGAGAAAGGTACTGCATGGGTTAATGGTCTTCAATGAGTGTAAACAGTCCCATGTGCAGAGAGGTCTGTGATGGAGCTCACTCCATATAGAGAGCTTAAGGATGTGTAATGCCCAGAAACAGGTTAGCAGAACAAACGTGAACTGCCAGAGTAATATCAGGAATTGAGCAACATAGGACACTGCCGTAGCAGTAACGGAGACCAGACCACTCGCACTCTGCCGGAGCAGTAACGGAGACAAGACCAATGGCACACTGCCGTAGAAGTAACGGAGACAGACACTTGCACTCTGCAAGAGCAGTAACGGAGACAAGACCAATGGCACACTGCCGTAGCAGTAACAGAGACAGGCCACTTGCACTCTGCAGGAGCAGTAACGGAGACAAGGCCAATGGCACACTGCCGTAGCAGTAACGGAGACAGACACTTGCAATCTGCAGGAGCAGAAACGGAGACAAGGCCAATGGCACACTGCCGTAGCAGTAACAGAGACAGGCCACTTGCACTCTGCAGGAGCAGTAACGGAGACTAGGCCAATGGCACACTGCCGTATCAGTAACGGAGACAGACACTTGCACTCTGCAAGAGCAGTAACGGAGACAAGACCAATGGCACACTGCCGTAGCAGTAACAGAGACAGGCCACTTGCACTCTGCAGGAGCAGTAACGGAGACAAGGCCAATGGCACACTGCCGTAGCAGTAACGGAGACAGACACTTGCAATCTGCAGGAGCAGAAACGGAGACAAGGCCAATGGCACACTGCCGTAGCAGTAACAGAGACAGGCCACTTGCACTCTGCAGGAGCAGTAACGGAGACTAGGCCAATGGCACACTGCCGTATCAGTAACGGAGACAGACACTTGCACTCTACAGTCGCAGTAACGGAGACAGACCAATGGCACACTGCCGTAGCAGTACCGGAGACAGACACTTGCACTCTGCAGGAGCAGTAATGGAGACTGGGCCAATGGCACACTGCCGTAGCAGTAACGGAGACAGACCACTTGCACTCTGCAGGAGCAGTAACGGAGACTAGGCCAATGGCACACTGCCGTAGCAGGAACGGAGGCAGACATTTGCACTTTGCAGGAGCAGTAACGGATACTACGCCAATGGCACACTGCCTTAGCAGTAACGGAGGCAGACACTTGCAATCTGCAGGAGCAGAAACGGAGACTAGGCCAATGGCACACTGCTGTAGCAGTAACGGAGACAGACACTTGCAATCTGCAGGAGCAGAAACGGAGACTAGGCCAATGGCACACTGCTGTAGCAGTAACGGAGACAGACACTTGCACTCTGCAGGCACAGTAACGGAGACAGACCAATGGCACACTGCCATAGCAGTAATGGAGACTAGGCCACTTGTGAGCAGTAATGGAGACACAATTGCCTGATGGATCAGAATGTCGCCAAGGCGACACAGGGGCAGCCAGAGCAGGAACGCCAACCAAGCTGGGTCGAATCATGGAGAAGGAACGTAAGCCAAGCCGGGTCGAATCACGGAGCAGGAACGTTAGCCGAGCCGGGTTGGTACACAGGAGCAGGAACATCAGCCGGGCCGGGTCGGTACACAGGAGCAGGAACGTCAGCAAAGCCGGGTCGGTACACAGGAGCAGGCTCAGAAGAATAGTCAGGCAATCCGGGTCAGTACACAGGAGCAGGAGACAAGATGCAGAGTAGTCAGGCAGGCCAAGTCGGTACACTGGGAATCACTGAGCAGAAACAAGCACTGGTACAGGAACACCACAAAAGGGCACTGGAGGGGTGCCAGAGCCCAGTATATAAAGGCCATACTGGGTGGGACAAATACAGAGTAGCCAATGGGAACAAAGCACAGAGTAGACTGACAGAAAAACAGCAAGGGGAGAACGGGCACCGTGATACCTCCCCTTAGATGTGGAATCTGGTCACTTGACCGGAAAGGTCACAGCAAGGGACAGTCTTCTTACTGTGCACATAAGGAAAACCCTGCCCCCTTGACAGATTTTTCCTTATGATCACTGAAGATTGTCCCTCTTTGTGATCCATCCAGACAGTCTTGCTTTTCTGAGATGAGTAGTGTTACATCAGTAAAAGGGGAGGGAGGGGTATACTTTATCATTCAATTACTCTTGAACTACAACTCTGACAGTATTGAAATAACACTCTCCATGGCCCAAATATTATGACGATTAATTGGAGCTGATTTTATTGTGAAACATTACTATCCCTTTAAGTATAGAAAAGAGAGGTCTCAGGCATGAGGATCTCTTTAATGTATACCATTGTACACGCTATGCTATCATTAAGACTTAAATTAGCAGTATTTTGCATGTTTGCATTAACATTGCCCTCTAGTGGTCAGATTCCAATTAGTTATTATGTTGCTTTTTCTGGAACTGGTGAGTCACTGACAAACAGTAATCCATAGAATGTGTTAGAAACTGTTGAGTCGCTTCCTGTCATTTTGAACTCACAGGAAGTGATCATACTGTACTTCACTTCCTGACAATTTGAACTCTTATAGCTTTTGAATAAAACAACTGACAGAGTTGGAAGTTCCCTTGTTTTACTCAACAGGAAAAGTTCTATAATATATAGGTTTCATAAAAAAAGGTTTGCTGTGCCTTTAAATACCTACAAGTTCCTTACTCCTGCCCCATAGCATGAATAGGGGAATGGTGTCAATTTCTAAAGGGGTGGTGTAAATTTGTGCAGAGGAATAATTACAAATAATATCAAGATAGGTGCTCTCACTTAGGGGAGGACTTGAACAAATGGCACTTCCCCAACACATTGAGTTGCAATGCGTTAGATACACTGTTTTCACTCAAAGGGTTAAGAGTTTACTCACATTACGATCTTGTTGCATTGCCTGTAGAAGAGCCATGTTGTATCCTGAAATGTTGCCGATTGAATCAGTCCAAATAACTCCTGAATTCCTATGCAGTTAATAGTTACTAAGGGATTTATCTACAATTGTCTCCATAGACTTCAATTGGAAATCTGTCAGATAATTGTTAATAACATGTATCTGTTGCACTGTAATCTAGGCTTAAAGGGATAGTAATGTTTAAATTTAAGTTTATTTAATATTGTAGAAACACAAATCACCTGTAGAGCAAGTAGAAACAAACTAAACCCCACAAGATAAAGAGGTCCACTTATAGAGGCACTCAGAGAATCCAGAATATAATCATATATCAAATTTATTTATTAACATACATACATGAAACATAAAGTGCACATACACAAAAATATAAAAACACTAAAAACAATAGACAGACCGAGTCCTGAACTTCCCTGCCATATCATAATATAACAATCACATAAGTCAGCAGGTTTTATAGATAAACAGAACAAGACATCAAAACATACAGTAAATTCAATAATACCTCATTAGATACGTGCCACTATCAACTATTGACAGTAGTCACAGTCTGATAGAGTAATGGGTATAAAAAATACAAATAAAGATGTACTTATCCTGATAATATACAAGCCGTCAGGGCTCGATCTGTCCCCAACCTTCCCAACGCGTATCGCCTATACTTAGGCTTTGTCAGGGGACAGCAACGGTTGGAATCACTCAAGAATTTAAAATGCCATACACCAATAGGCAAGCGGAGGCCGCATCCACGTCATTACAAGTATAATCACTTATCACGTGATCGTACAACGATCACGTGTACAAACGTCACATGAGGAAAAGAAACAAGAAAACACATCGTTTTATCTCCGAAATATCCCACATGTATTATTATAGTGTCTTGATATTTTCAAAAGCGACGCTACACATGTATACACGCCGAAATATAATATCCCGCATGAATTATTTTAATCTTAAATTAAGATCGTTATTAATTACGGCGAAACAAGTCATATGACATCATGTCACATTCTTGTTGATCACGTGATCGTTCCTTTTAATGTATAAACAAGCACCATATATCCACAATACTTGTATTTAAACATACTAATACAAAGAGGAAAAAGGAGTCTAATAGACCAAACTAGGGATCCACAAGACATCATAATATAACAGGAGAGATATACCGTAATCCCTCATATATTCATGAAGCAATATCTACATATTGTCCATTAACTATATAAATGTCCAGATACATCCCCCACAATAAACCATATGATTCCAAGGCCATAGCCCAACCATAATATGGCCGTCGCCGTCGGGCTAGGCATACATCCCACTCCGCATTCTATATCCAGAAGAACATATTGCACCACCAATCGATAAACATTAAAAAATAATGGTGTGCACAAAACTTGCGGAGCAAATATATGCAGCGCCAGACGGAGACAGTCACGTCAGATACGACCCCCGCTTACCTCAATGGCCACAGCAAAATATCAAAAATACAAAAAGTGCAGAAAAAAGTGCAGAGAAAAGTGCAAAAAAAGTGCTGAAAAACGGGAAGAATATTCCCTCATTATCATGTCTTATTACAAAAAATCTCCATATATTACAACATCACATTACAGATACAAAAATTGCAATACAATATTAAATCCATATCTGAGCAAAGATTCTTGATAGAATACAACATGTCCCTAGAAAAGTCATATTTATATTAATATATATCAAGGTCAGTGTATCCAAAGACTGTCGAATATATATCCTGGCCGGTGTCTTCAAAGCTGTCAGATGTAACATGTCCTCATCACGACCATATCTTGAAATCCAAGTAAGATTAAATAGCCAGAGAGTTCCAAAAGCCGTCAGATGTCTAAGGACAAACAAAAATAAAAATAAACAAGAGATCATCATACATGCTTATACATCCCTTATTTTTCTTATTCTTTCATCTTTAGACTTATAATAAAACTTAAACTCTCATTTATCATGTAAATAGCTAGTAAAAAGCATCTCTTCATTTAGCCCAAATGGCTGATAAGACTTCAACATAAATATCCACCATGTTTCTCTTCTCAATAAGAGATCAGTGATATTACCTCTACGGATATTCGTACACATGATGGAATGATTGAAGGTACTATTTTTATGGGCTTAGAAAAAGTTAAACACTTTTTCTAAGCCCATAAAAATAGTACCTTCAATCATTCCATCATGTGTTCGTAAAAAATGAGAGGCTACTGATGTCAGAGTCATTCCCCGTCTCGAATCCTCTTGTGCATTACGTATTAGTGACATATGTTTCTGAAGTCTTGTTTTTAACATCTGGGATGTTTGACCTATATAAAATAGACCACATCTACATTTAATGGCATATATACAGTTCCTAGTCCTGCAGTTTACAAAACCCCTGAAAACCAGGTCCCTGTTTGCCACAGGACTAAAAATCTGTTTAATACTGCCAAAATACTTACAGACTGAACATGAACCGCATGGATAAGATCCCACACATTTTGATCCAGTGACATGTCTCATAAGAGGCTGGAAATGACTATGTACCAGTTGATCGGACAGATTTTTTCCCCGTCGACCTATAATCGATGGTCGTGAAGAGATATATTGATTTAAAGTGTGCTCGCCCTGTAAAATATGCCAGTGCTTATTAAATAATCTCTGAATATCACTCCATTGATTATTATAAGTAAAGATGGGCTGAACATGCTGAGTGTTGTCTTTCTTAGGTTTTACCTGATGTGTGACAAGGAGGTCAACTCTATCGCGAGTCCTCGCATTGTTGTATCCCTTTCTGACACAGGTTTTTGGATATCCCCTTTCCTGAAATCTCTCTTGAAGATCATCTGCAAAAAATCGAAATGAATCTTTAGTGGAACAGTTGCGCTTTAATCGTAGGTATTGTCCTATGGGAATCGCCTTCTTAACATGACTCGGGTGTGCACTAGAGTAATGCAGAAAAGAATTCACCGAGGTGATCTTCCTATATAGAGTGGTCTGAATACGATATTAATGATCAATCCTTAATTTCAAATCCAAAAATTCTATTTCCGTAGTCGAGACATGTGATGTAAGGTGTATATTGAGATCATTCTCATTCAAAAGGTCAACAAACTGACGGCATAATTCCTCAGGACCCTGCCAGATGAAAAAAATGTCGTCAATATATCGAACCCAAAAAAGAACATGATCCGTATAGTTAATATTTTCGTCCGAAAATACATACTCGTTTTCCCACCACCCTAAGAATAAATTAGCAAATGAGGGGGCACATTTGGCCCCCATTGCTGTCCCGACTAACTGTAAATAGTACTCTGAATTGAATAAAAAATAATTATGCCCTAAGACAAAGCGCAGGAGACATATCAAAAACTCGCAAAAGACTATGTCAGATGCTAAAGCTGATCTTTTCAAAAAGAAGTCCACAGCTAAGACCCCCCGCTCGTGACCTATGCTGGAATACAGTGCTTCCACATCACAGGTCACGAGCAGGGTGCCAGGTTCCACCGAGACCTCCTGGACCCGACCAAGGAGATCTGAAGAGTCACGCAAATATGAAGGAAGATCTAACACCAAGGGCTGTAAAAAATGATCTATAAAAGTACAAGTTGTCTCACATAAACTTCCAATGCCCGCAACAATTGGTCTTCCCGGAGGTTTGCTGGAATTCTTATGTACTTTTGGAAGCACATAAAAGGTTGGTATTATTGGGAAAGATACAGTCAAAAAATTAAATTCATTTAGTGTAATGATTTTCTCTTGAAAAGCTCTATTAAGAATTTGATCCAAACAAGCCTTATAGGAGTCCGTAGGATCTGATTTCAAGCGCTTATATGCTTTCTTATCATGTAACTGACGATGGACCTCTTGTAAGTACATATCCCTAGGCCACAAAACAATATTTCCTCCCTTATCTGCCTCCTTTATTTCAATATCATTCCAACTTTTTATTTCCTTTAACGCTTTCTTCTCAATGGATGTCGAATTACAATGTCTTAATGAACGAACTGGTAATTTCAAAATTTCATTACACATCTGTTGATAAAACACTCTTACCTCTGGACTAATATTCATAGAGGGAATAAATCTTGATGGTGGTTTAAAATATGTCTTCCTTTGTGTAACAAACTGATGTTCACCATCCTCCTCATCCAAAAGATCCACAAGCTCCTGGAGTTGAGAATTTTCACATTGCAAGTCCTGACCTTCATCCAAGGGTTTATGGAACATCTTTTTCAAAAGTAAACGTCTACAAAATAAGTAAAGATCCTTTGTCAATTGAAATTTATTCACAGGCTGTTCTGGACAAAAAGATAAACCCTTTTCCAGAACTAACCTATGAGATTCATTCAATATATGAGTAGAAAGATTCAATACACTCATTTTTTGATTGCTTTGTTGTTCCTGCCACTTCTGTATTTCGATTGTCTGTTCTGCTGGTTGGACTGTTTCTGATATCCCCACTGCAGACGGTCTCTGAGGTCTCTTATGTTTACCTCTGCGTGTCCTTCTCCTGGGGTATCCAATAAAAAAGGCCCTGACACTGATAAATGTTCCTCTTCACTTAACAAGTCCGACTCAGAGCCAGAATTAGATGTCAAATCATCTGTTCTAACATGTGTGATTTGTTGCCCATCCCCATCTGAATTTGGGCGACTAATATTGACCACAGATTTATTTGTATTTTTAATTTCATTACTTTTCACCTGGCGTCGATTACCCTTATGACGCCATCTATAAACACGTTGATTACTGTAGTCTTTAATGTCTCGTGCAAACTTAATCTTCTTTTTATCAACAATATTTTGTTCAACCTTATCTACTTCCACTTTTAACTGACTCTGAAAAGGAGCCACCCTATTGTCATTTTCGAAACCCGACAACCGGGTATTAAGTGTGGCTATTTCCTGCTTAACTTCCAGAAGCAGATTGGTATCATGTTCAATTAGAAGCTTCATCAATTCATTAGAGCATCTATTAAGTATTTCCTCCCATCTTAATTTAAATTCTGGTTCTGCCTCCCAAGCTGGGAGGATTTGTATTCTAAGTCCCCGTGGAATTAAATTACTCTTGATATATTGCTCCAAGCTATTGATGTTCCACCACAGCGTTGTAAATTGGTAATATAATTTAATTAACCTATTACAAGTATCAGTAAAAATATCTACTTCATGTTGCACAGATGGTACACTCTTATTTTCACCCTGATAGCTAAAAATATTTGACAGCTTATCAAGCCAAGCAGTCTCCCAAGAATCAATAATTGATGCCATGTTCGAGGAAAAAACACTCCCCTAGCCACACAATTAAATTTTAGATGTAATCAAAAAATAACAATTGATACATAAAACCGTGCAATGTCAAAAAAGAAGGGACTAGTAGACCTAGAATCCCAATCAAAACTTATATATAACTACAACTAAGACATGCACAGGTTTAAATGTCAAAGGATATTCTCAATAAACCACACATATGTGGGGTGCACTCAAGACCTAAACAAACATAGAAACACAAATCACCTGTAGAGCAAGTAGAAACAAACTAAACCCCACAAGATAAAGAGGTCCACTTATAGAGGCACTCAGAGAATCCAGAATATAATCATATATCAAATTTATTTATTAACATACATACATGAAACATAAAGTGCACATACACAAAAATATAAAAACACTAAAAACAATAGACAGACCGAGTCCTGAACTTCCCTGCCATATCATAATATAACAATCACATAAGTCAGCAGGTTTTATAGATAAACAGAACAAGACATCAAAACATACAGTAAATTCAATAATACCTCATTAGATACGTGCCACTATCAACTATTGACAGTAGTCACAGTCTGATAGAGTAATGGGTATAAAAAATACAAATAAAGATGTACTTATCCTGATAATATACAAGCCGTCAGGGCTCGATCTGTCCCCAACCTTCCCAACGCGTATCGCCTATACTTAGGCTTCGTCAGGGGACAGCAACGGTTGGAATCACTCAAGAATTTAAAATGCCATACACCAATAGGCAAGCGGAGGCCGCATCCACGTCATTACAAGTATAATCACTTATCACGTGATCGTACAACGATCACGTGTACAAACGTCACATGAGGAAAAGAAACAAGAAAACACATCGTTTTATCTCCGAAATATCCCACATGTATTATTATAGTGTCTTGATATTTTCAAAAGCGACGCTACACATGTATACACGCCGAAATATAATATCCCGCATGAATTATTTTAATCTTAAATTAAGATCGTTATTAATTACGGCGAAACAAGTCATATGACATCATGTCACATTCTTGTTGATCACGTGATCGTTCCTTTTAATGTATAAACAAGCACCATATATCCACAATACTTGTATTTAAACATACTAATACAAAGAGGAAAAAGGAGTCTAATAGACCAAACTAGGGATCCACAAGACATCATAATATAACAGGAGAGATATACCGTAATCCCTCATATATTCATGAAGCAATATCTACATATTCAGCCAGATCAGAAGGGAGGTGCCCAGGTAGACTGCAGAGAGGGACAATCTTCAATTAAGATAAGAGAAAAAACTGAAAAACTTGTCAAGGGGGGAAGGGCTTTCATTGTTTTCATACAAAGAAAAGTGTCCCCTTCTGTTATCTGTCCTGTCATACAACCAGACTCACATCTGAGAAGAGATGACTTACACTAGGTAAAAGGGGCGGGGAGGGGAACTTTGCTTGTGAATATCTCATAAACCATAAAGGTTTGAGAGATGAGACTTATATCATTCTTCATGTTTTTTTAATGCCTACAAAATAAAATAAAGTTAAAACGAAGTATTACTATCCCTTTAAATTTAAACTATCCCTATAAACCTATAAATTACAATTGCAGCCATTTTTCTCTCTTTCAGAGTTGAAGTCCTTGATATTCGATGTGCTTCCCCTTTCCATATTTTTTGTGAGCATCAAATTGCCCCGCAGTCAAATGTTCACACCCTTCTGGCACTCAATTGGTTAAGAGGAAAAAAAGATTGGGCTAATGGAAAAAAACAGGAGTGGAAAATAATCCCAACAATAACTCTTTGTATCCTCTGTGGCACTCAGATGGTTAACATTTTAAACCTTTGAGTGCCAGAGAGAGGTGTACAAGCTAATGCTTTTCATACCAGCATTCAAATAATTAAAGTTTTAACCCTTTGAGAGGCAGAGAGCCATCCAACGCATAAGGCACCCCCTGACACTCAAAAATAAATGTGAGAAAATTGACGGTCAAGAGGGGCCATAGTATTCCTGTATTCTGTGCTTCTTCGTGTGAGTAGATGAAAAGGTTAAATCCTAAACTTGTCTCTTTTTTTTGCTCGGCCCCTTGCCTTGTCTTTGGTTTGATTTATCGTTTTTCTTAATAATCCCCAGGGACTTTCTTTCCATAGCGATCTCCTGTCCGGGAATATATACAGACGCTTTTTTTTCTGGACCCAAAATTGCCACATTTTATCTGTGCAAATAAAGCCAAAAGTCTGTTTTCTGTTCCGCTGTGTCTGACAGCTACCAGATACAGATCTTTCAGAAAGCCAGCTAAGTCACAGACCGAGGTGACGCATTGCTGGGGTATAGAGGCAGAACTGGAGAAAAGGAAGGCGTTACATCTCATGTTCTTCTGGATAAGACGGCCTTGGACCAATGCAATTGCTTTGCAATGCTCCCAGGGCTGGTGCAAGGATTTTTGCCACCCTAGGCAAAACCTAATTTTTCTGCCCATTTGGCTCCGCCCCTTGTGCCACACCCCTTTATACCCCACCTACTTATATATTACAATATTCATGATTGTCGTCTCTCTGGCCCCTGGGCCAGTCTGCCCCTGGTATGGAGATGCCTGTAAGAGATGCCCCCCACCAGCTCCACTTTGCCCCCACCAGCTCCACTTTGCCCCCTATCAGCTCCACCTTGCCTCCACCAGCTCCAACTTGCCCCACCAGCTCCACTTTTCCCCCAATCTGCTCCACTTTGGCCCTATCAGCTGCAACTTGCCCCCCCAGCTCCTTTTCCCCCCCTATCAGCTCCACCTTGCCTCCACTTTGCCCCCACCAGCTCCACTATGCCCCCTCAGCTCCAACTTACCCCTATCAGCTCCAACTTGCCCCCACCAGCTCCACTATGCCCCCTCAGCTCCAACTTGCCCCTATCAGCTCCACCTTGCCTCCACCAGCTCCACTTTACCCCCACCAGCTCCACTATGCCCCCTCAGCTCCAACTTGCCCCTATCAGCTCCAACTTGCCCCCACCAGCTCCACTTTGCCCCCACCAGCTCCACTATGCCCCCACCAGCTCCACTATGCCCCCTCAGCTCTAACTTGCCCCTATCAGCTCCAACTTGCCCCCACCAGCTCCACTTTGCACCCCATCCGCTCCAACTTGCCCCCCATCACATACCTGTAGCTCCCACGCCGTCTTCTCTTCAGTAATGCAGAGAGCGCCGGGAGATCATGACTCCCAGAGTGCTCTGCATTACTTAAGAGCGACTGCGATGAGGGAGCGCAGTAGCGACACAGACCTGACTGTGTTGTGTTTCGGTGTGGTGGGTGCGGCGCAGCTCTTCGCTGCATGCCCGCGTCCCCAGTACGTGTGCGCCCTAGGCCGGCGCCTACTTCGCCTATAGGTGGCGCCGGGCTTGAATGCGCCACTCACCTTTCTGGTCCTAAAATGGATTCAAGTGGGACTGTCCCCGTAAGAGAATTAAAAACTGCATAACGTTGTACTATTTGTTTGTACTATAAGTAGTTTCTTTGAGAAATTAACCTTTATTGATGACACAGTCTAGCACTTCATTCTGATTAGTTGATGTGCCAGCCTACATTAACACACTCTGTGATGGTTGGCGTAACTGGGACCTTTCTGGACCTGCCCTGGAGACTAAAGTTTTTAGAGTTGATCTCCAGAGGAAGATTCCCCAGCTTTACAAGTTTCTCATTTAAAGGGATAGTAAACCTTGAAAATAAGTTTATTTTATATTGTAGCCCTTAAAAAAACATGAAAAATTATATAAGTCTTATCTCCCAAACCTTTATGGTTTGGGAGATATTCAGAAGTTAAATAAAGTAAAGTTCACTTTTCTTGGCTGTTTCAGCCAAGTCTGCCATCTAGTGGACAGATTTGGAATCCGGTCCACATATCAACCGGCAGCTCTTTAGCAGTGCCGACTTCAGGATCTTTAAAAATAATTGCTTAATTGGAACTGTGTACAAAGTGTGCCTGGCTTGCAAGCACACTTTGTAGACCATTCCAATTAAAAAATTATTTTTAAAGATTGTGATCTTGGCACTTCTGGAGAGCCGCAGCCGGTCCCGGGACCAGATTCCAAATATGAGAGCTAGAACGGTGACGTAACTCAGAGGGAAACTTTGCTTCTGAATATCCCCCAAACCATAAAGGTTTGGGAGGTAAGACTTATATAATTTTTCATGTTTTTTAAGGGCTACAATATAAAATAAACTTATTTTCAAGGTTTACTTTCCCTTTAACTCCGACCACTTTTCATCAATTCCACCCACTCCCCACTCCATTCCACCCACTTCTTGCCAATTCTGAAGTTAAACCCACCTTTCCTCCTTTCAATCCTGCAGTCTCGGTTAAGCTCCACCCAATTTATGACATGATTTGCATATTTAGAAACACCCATTCCCAGCCCATGAGCGCCATACAAGAAAGAATGAGATTTTATATATATCCTATATAATAATTTGCTAAGTTGTGTGTAACACCCGACATGCGCAGTAGACACTGCTGCGCGTGCTGCAGTCATGCGCAGTACAGACTGCCTGCGCTGCGGCTGATACAGAGCTGGGCGCTCCGAAGGAGCGTCCAGCTCTGTATCAGCAGTGGCGCGGGCGGTCTCTACTGCGCGTGACTGCCCCGCGACCGGCTGCCAGAGGCACCGTGGCCCTTGTAACGGGCTGTTCAACTAGTATATATATAATGTATAAATAGCATTCTTGGTGTACATTTAAGAACTGTCACTAAAGTTCACAATGTCAGGTTATATTTACAAAGGAGTAATGTCAAGTTTATAAAAATATCTATCTGATAATTTTCTGAGGATATTCTAAGAAAATTTGCAGAAAATTCACAACTGAGAATATATTTTCACACACATACCTTTCACTACAGACTTCCATTAAGTATAGGTTATATCTGTCGTTCAGATTTAATCATGAAAACTGCCTTTATTTTAGGTGCCACTAGGAAATTTCTTTATAAATATATTGCGCCACAATTCTTATTTGAACAAGATCATTTTTACTACACTTTCCAAAAAAACGTTCACTGACTGGAGTTAGCACTTAGCGAAAATTCCTCTTAAAGGGACTGTAATGTCCCCCCCAAAAAATATCCAGTTTTGTAGACTTTAAAAAAAAATATGCTCCAAACCCTCTAAAGAGGGACACTTGGGAGGTACGGACCCCTAATTTCTCCTAAAGAGGGACACTTGGGAGGTACCCCTAATATCTCCTAAAGAGGGACACTTGGGAGGTACGGACCCCTAATTTCTCCTAAAGAGGGATACTTGGGAGGTACCCCTAATATCTCCTAAAGAGGGACACTTGGGAGGTACGGACCCCTAATTTCTCCTAAAGAGGGACACTTGGGAGGCATGGACCGTTAATATCTCCTAAAGAGGGACACTTGGGAGGTATCGACCCCCTGATATCTCCGAAAGAGGGATACTGGGGAGGTATGGTCCCCTAATATCTCCTAAAGAGGGACACTTGGGAGGCATGTACCCCTAATATCTCGTAAAGAGGGACACTTGGGAAGTATGGAACCCTAATATCTCCTAAAGAGGGACACTAGGGAGGTATGGACCCCTAATATCTCTTAAAGAGGGACACTTGGGAGGTATGGACTCCTAATATCTCCTAAAGAGTGATACTTGGGAGGTATGGACCCCTAATATCTCCTAAAGGGGAACACTTGGGAGGTACATACCTCTAATATCTCCTAAAGAGGGACACCTGGGAGGTATGTACCCCTAATATTTCCTAAAGAAGGACACTTGGGAGGAAAAGAGGTCTCTAATACACTGCGAAAGGACGGAACAATCTGATGCTTATTTGCAGAGGAGGGCTGGCCTGAGGGGCAGGGGGCAATTGCCCCTGGTTCGGTCATATGTCTGAGCTGGGGGGCCACTGCCTATCTCAATCTCTTGCTTGCTTCTGAAAAAGGAGCTACACTAGTGATACCACAGAGCTTACAACTGATATTAAGCTACACAATTGACACCACAGAGCTACAATCCAAATGGAACTACATTAGCAGCACAGTCCACTTACCTTGTAAGCTCTGTGGTATCACTAGTGTACACCCAATTGTAAGCTCTGTGGTATCACTAGTGTACACCCAATTGTAAGCTCTGTGGTATCACTAGTGTACACCCAATTGTAAGTAGGGTTGCCACCCGGCCGGTATTTTACCGGCACAGCCGGTAATTAGCACTGCTGAGCCGGTGCCGGTATAACCTCTATACCGGCAATTGAAAAGCCGGTATTACTGCTTTGCCCCACTTCCCACTATGCATAGACCACTTCGGCAGCCCGGCGCATTCGCACCCTGCAATTGTCACACGCACACTGCTTCCCTCTTAGCCGCGTGAGTGAAGCAGACCAGACAGAGATGCCGAAAAATTAATTGGGCATGCGTGTTGTGCTTAATAATATGCGCACGCACGCTGTAAGTTGGAATCCATCTTTGTCTGCCGGCGCCCACTGAGCGCATCCTCCTCTCGTTGGTAGCCAAGAGTCTGCGTGCCCGTGGACGCCGGGCCCAGCACTGAGCCTCTCTGTACAGGTACTGGAGTCAGATTGATTTAACACGCTGATCGCTGATGGAAGTCACCAGTCTATCCCTCAATCACTATTGCCAACCACAGTGTTGAACCTGTAAACACTTACTATATCCAAAATCAATATATTAATACTAGCCATGCCACCAGGAGGCATGTGGGCTCAGAAATATTAATATATTGATTTTGGATAAAATAAGTGTTTACAGGTTCAACACTGTGGTTGGCAGTAGTGATTGAGTGATAGACTGGTGAATTCCAGAAATCGGCCATGAGGTTTAGCGTTCAGGGAACAACCACTTTGCTGTTCCTAGCTTGGTCTGATTAAAGAAAGACGGCAGGTAGCTACAATTGTCTCATAATCTGACTAGATATGATGAGCCACCTCTAATACAGGAAAACTAAAGATTCGCCTCGATGAATGGTGCCGTTTGACTGAATGACATTTGGTAGCAATGTATCAGTGATCACAGACAAGATATTTGATCTGCTGACAGGATTCAGCATGCAGCTCGTGCTCAGTGTTTGTTTTCACAAGTTACTGCTTTGCGCTGTGATTCATCAACAGGTATATACAGTCACTTAATTTTACTGAAAGAATATACCTTATAACGAACAGAGTACATTTAACTACACAAAGTATACTGGTGCTATACTAATATAGAGAAGCAATTAAACAGGAGCCACCTGCTTGCATGCTAAACACAGAAAGGGTGACCTGTGCAAATAGAAGCTTCACTGTAATTAAGAAGCCCTAGAAATTAGTTCAGCAGTAATTACATCATCATCCCAAATCAGCCTTGCAGCTTTTGATGCAATTAAATTACATGAAAAAAGTTAAGATTTTACATGTTGTAGTTGATTCTTTTTTTTTCTCCCAAAGTACCTTTCTATTCATGTAAATAGCAGAAACAACATATATACAGTTGTCAGTGTACAGGTGTAGCATGCTACAATCATCCTGCTTTGTGTACTTTGCAAATGATAGTGATTGACTCTATCCTGTGACCATACATGTTCTGCAAGTGCAAAATATATAAAGTCAAACTGACAATACATATTATGCACTTGCAGAACATTTACAGTCAAAATAAAGTGTTACTGTCCCTTTAACAGACCTACGTGGAACAGTGTTAACAGAGTTGTGCAGTTGTTTTGTTGTGCATTTCTGTCACTGCAATAAAGTTGTCCATGTGAACTAAACTCTTAATATCCCACATGTATCACACTGACAAACTCTAAAGGCGTATGTGACACCACCCATCCACAGATATACATTTATTTTTTTAAGGTTTTATTTATGATTGACAAGCATGGTAAAACACAGTAGGGAGAAGAAGGCAGAGACCAGAAGAAAAGAAAGTAGCAGCTCCAGAGAATGTAGTAGCATCTCCACGTCTATGTTGAGTGGAATTCTTTTGACAGTTGCAGTATCAGTTAGGTGAAGGAGACATGGGTGTTTGGTGGGTGCAGGAAGTAAAGTGAAAAGAACAGAGAACAAGCTAACATGTCTATAGAAGGGGGAGGCATTCAATCCCTTTGCCATACCTTCCAAACCCCTCTTTTCTACCCTGGTGTCCCTGTGTTTAGGAGATCAGACTGTGTGGTGTGTATATAAGTGTATCACCCTGGTGTCCCTGTGTTTAGGAGATCAGACTGTGTGATGTATATATGTGTATCACCCTGGTGTCCCTGTGTTTAGGAGAACAGACTGTGTGGTGTGTAGCCGGTGAGAGCAGGGCATGATGTTCTTCGGTTGTACAAAGCATCCTTTTTTATTCACTTAACCTTTCTTTCTAACTTGACTCCACAAGGCTGATCTCATCAGGTTAAAATCATTAGTCGCCCAGAGCTTTAAAATTATTTTAAAGCTTAATATTGAAAAAATATAATTAAGAGTTTATCCTACTGATTAAAACGTGGAAACTACAACTGTTGATGTTTTATTTGCAAGTTATTGCAGCTGGAACTTGAATTTTTGTTAGAAGTACCTCTACAGCCTGATCTTTTACAGTGGCGCTATTGTTAGACCATCCTATGGCCTTTTAAAGGTTAAGCATTGTGTTGCTTACTATGGCCTTTGGGTGAGTGGGGTAAAAGGTGGGGCTAGGTGTGGAAACTGGTGGCGAGTAACTTTTCAGGCCTGGCTAGTAGCTCAGGAATTGAAATTTTGAGCCCTGCGCTATACCATACATTGTTTCCATGTTTTTGTATTTATTCTAAGAAAGTAAAATGGTTAATCTATCTTTATTATGTTTTGAAATACAGGAAATCAAAGGTTCCTTACAAATGGACAGTATACTGCTTTCCAGTTTGTAAACTTCTCCTTAGAAGTCACACAGATTGCATGTAGTGTAGTAAAATAAATAAATAATCTAACATCTATTAATGTGTGGCCCATGGCAAGTCATAGATAGTGTCACCTGGCTTGTGGGTGGACATTGTGGAGGTGGACAGTGTTAGTAGTTTGGAGGTGGGCAGTGTGTGGAGGTGGGTAGTGTGAAGGTGACAATGTGGACAGTGCAGAGGTAGACAGGGTGAGCAGTGCGGTAGTGAATAGTGTGGACAATGTCGGCAGTGTGGAGGTGGGCAGTGTGTGGAGGTGGACAGGATGGGCAGTGTGGAGGTGGGCAGGATGGAGGTAGACCCTGTGCAGGTGGACAGTGTGGGCAATGTGGACAGAGCTGGGCAGGGTGAGGAGGAAAATAGGGCAAGCAGTGTGTGGAGGAGGAGGACAGGGCAGGCAGTGTGTGACATTTTTACAAAGGTATTCTGCATTAACCTCCTTGGGAACTAAAGTGACATGCAACACATTGCTTGGAAATGTGTTTAATTCCCATCTAGGCATCAACGGCTTAATTGGGAGGTCTGATCACCTTAGTGTGTAGGGGATCCTTCACCACACTGGCCTGGGAGAGCTTAGTCTGACAGAGAGAATGCTTAGTGTGTGTGAGAGAGAGAGAGAGTGAGTGCTTAGTCTGAGAGAGTGAGTGCGTGTGTGCTTAGTCTGAGAGAGTGAGTTCTTAGTCTGAGAGAGTGAGTGCGTGTGTGCTTAGTCTGAGAGAGTGAGTGCTTAGTCTGAGAGAGTGAGTTCTTAGTCTGAGAGAGTGAGTGCGTGTGTGCTTAGTCTGAGAGAGTGAGTGCTTAGTCTGAGAGAGTGAGTGCTTAGTTTGAGAGAGAGAGTGAGTGCTTAGTTTGAGAGAGAGAGTGAGTGCTTAGTTTGAGAGAGAGAGTGCTTAGTTTGAGAGAGAGAGTGCTTAGTTTGAGAGAGAAAGTGCTTAGTTTGAGAGAGAGAGTGTGTGTGTGTGTGTGTGCTTAGTCTGAGAGAGAGTGCTTAGTCTGAGAGAGAGAGTGTGTGTGTGTGTGTGTGCTTAGTCTGAGAGTGAGTGCTTAGTCTGAGTGAGTGCTTAGTCTGAGAGAGAGAGAATGAGTGCTTAGTCTGAGAGAGAGAGAATGAGTGCTTAGTCTGAGAAAGAGAATGAGTGCTTAGTCTGAGAGAGAGAGTGTGTGTGTGTGTGTGTGTGTGAGTGCTTAGTCTGAGAGAGAGAGAGAGTGTGTGTGTGTGTGTGCTTAGTCTGAGAGAGTGAGTGCTTAGTCTGAGAGAGTGAGTGCTTAGTCTGAGAGAGTGAGTGCTTAGTCTGAGAGAGAGAGTGTGTGTGAGTGCTTAGTCTGAGAGAGAGAGTGTGTGTGTGTGTGTGTGTGAGTGCTTAGTCTGAGAGTGAGTGCTTAGTCTGAGAGAGAGAATGAGTGCTTAGTCTGAGAGAGAGAGAGTGTGTGTGTGTGCTTAGTCTGAGAGAGTGAGTGCTTAGTCTGAGAGAGTGAGTGCTTAGTCTGAGAGAGAGAATGAGTGCTTAGTCTGAGAGAGAGAATGAGTGCTTAGTCTGAGAGAGAGAATGAGTGTGTGTGTGCTTAGTCTGAGAGAGAGAGTGTGCTTAGTCTGAGAGAGAGTGAGTATGCTTAGTCTGAGAGAGAGAGAGAGTGCTTAGTCTGAGAGTGGTCATGCAACATTGAGTGGTTCTGCCCCTTTTGTGGCTCCTCCCTTTTGTGGCTCCTCCCTTTTTTTTACTCCGCCCTCACCGACCCACCGCTATGGCCGGTATTTTTTGTAGGAAAAGGTGGCAACCCTAATTGTAAGCTCTGTGGTATCACTAGTGTACCCCCAATTGTAAGCTCTGTGGTATCACTAGTGTACCCCCAATTGTAAGCTCTGTGGTATCACTAGTGTACCCCCAATTGTAAGCTCTGTGGTATCACTAGTGTACCCCCAATTGTAAGCAATGTGGTATCAGTTACCTTACTTCACAACTTGCAATTTTACAATTAACAAAAGAGGGTGGAGTGGGAGAGTGGACTGGAACGTTGGTAGAAATGGGTCACTTGATTTTATTCAAGGAAAGGTATGCCTATTTGCAGATAATACAAAGATCTGTAACAGGGTAGACATTCCTGGGGTATAAAGCCAAATGACAAATGATTTTGTTAAATTAGAAGAATGGACAAGAGTGTGGCAGCTGCAGTTTAACGTTGATAAATGTAAAATAATGAACTTGGGATGTAAAAATCCAAAGGAAGAATATACCATTAAGGGTACTGTGCTGTCAGAGACAACAGAGGAAAAGGATTTGGGAGTAATTATTTCTGATGACTTAAGGTAGGCAGGCAATGTAATAAAGCAGTGGGGAATGCAAGCAGGGTACTGGGTTGTATAGCTAGGGGCATTAGTAGCAGAAAAAAGGGAAGTGGCCATGCCACTCTACAGATCTCTAGTTAGACCTCACCTAGAATATTGTGTACAGTAATGGAGATCCCATCTCTAGAAAGCTATAGATATTTTGTAGGAAATTAAGAGAAGGGCTACTAAAATGGTGACTGTTTTACAGGAAAAAAATATCAGGATAGACTAAAGGATCTGAACATGTATAGCTTGGAGGAGAGAAGAGAGAGAGTGGATATGATAGAAACATTTAAATTCATGAAGGGATTAAACAAAGTGCAGGAGGGAAGTACATTTCAAAGGAGTAAAAAAATGTTATGACAAGAGGTCATTGTGTAAAACTGGAGGGACAGAGGCTTAGATGTAATGTAAGAAAGTTTTACTTCACTGAGAGGGTAGCAGATAAGTGGAATAGCCTACCAGCAGAAGTGGTAGAGGTTAATAAAGTGAGGGAATGTAAGCACGCATGAGATAGGCATAAGGCTAACGTAAGACAAGATCAAGGACCAAATAAAGTTTGAGGTTTTTACAGAAGGAAAAATGGGCAGACTAGATGGGCCGAATGGTTCTGCCGTCAAGTTCTATGTTTCTATTTGCCACCCCCCCACCAGGCAACAAGTAGCCAGCCCTCCCTGCTGATTTGTGTCTAAAATTACTCCTTACAGTTATGATAAAACAGAGCCTTATATTCAAGAGGTGAATTAAAGGGATAGTAATGTTTCATAATGAAAGCAGCTCCAATTAATCTTCATAGTATTTGGGCCATGGAGAGTGTTATTTCAATACTGTCAGAGTTGTAGTACAAGAGTAATGATAAAGTGTCCCCCTCCTGCACCTTTTACTGATGTAACACTGCTCAGCTCAGAGCAGCAAGACTGTCCGGATGGATCACAGAGAGGGACAATCTTCAGTGATCATAAGGAGAAACCTGAAAAACCTGTCAAGGGGGACAGGGTTTTCCTTATGATCACAGTAAGAAGATTGTCCATCGCTGTGAGCTGTCAAGTCAAGTGACCAGATTCCACATCTGAGGGGAGGTGACTTACACTAGGTAAAAGGGGCGGGAGGGGGATACTTTATCATTCAATTACTCTTGAACTACAACTCTGACAGTACTGAAATAACACTCTCCATGGCCCAAATACTATGAAGATTAATAGGATCTGCTGTTTTTGTGACAAATTACTATCCCTTTAAGTGATTGTGGAGCAAACCATTGGTACGTTAGGGGAGGAGTAAAAATTATCACTGATTTAAATGGGGCTTTTAACCCCTTGAATGCTAGGGTGGTCTCCAACGTCTGGTTTAGCTTTAGCAATACCCCACAAATTCATTGTCTGTTCATGGTGAGCCTGTTGCTGTTCACTGTGCTGGTAGGGAGTGAAGTGTCCCAGTGAATGAGCCCTCTGTACTATAGACACTGACACTGCCTGGCATACAGGAGAAGGAGGCGGCATTGTATGTACAGAAGTCTCCGCAGGCATCGCCTCACTTTTGTAAACCTTCTGCCCACACACAGGCCTCTTTGTACCTGCTGACTGTTCAACAAGACAAGTGGATCTGACAGCAAAGCAATGCCCACACACTGTGCCCCCCGACTGGCAGCAATTCCAATCAGCGGCTTATTGCAAACATGGAAAAAAACTAAATTAAGAAAAGACTCAGTACAGAGGTGATTGCCCTGCAGCTGTTGATGCACTACAATTCCCATCATCCTTGGGACAACAGATGTAGCGTCACATCAGCTGGTAGGGCCATTTTAAGGGATTGGTGAGCCCTGGGCGTAGTATAAGGTAATGGCCCCCCTTAACCCCTTTGATGCTAAAGAGGTCCTCGACTTATTGTGAAGCAACGTGTTGAAGACTTCTCTAACATTTAAGAGGCAAAATAATAACTGCTCCTCTCCTTTTAACCGTTTGAGTGCCAGAGGGGTATGCACTTACACCTGGAGACTACAAATCCCATCATCCCCAAATAGTCAACAGCTGTTCGGGGATGATGAGAGATGTAGTCTCTGATAAATGGAGGTCCAATGACTACTAATGACTCACCCATAGAGATCAATAAAAAAGTCCTCTTGATACAAATTGCAGTTGTTGACAGTTCATTCTTTTTAAGTTTCAAGTGTAATAACTATTAGGGAAGTCATCTCCTAGCAGTGTTTTTTCCCCCTGCAGATTAAACCCTACAAAATATACTGTTTAAAACATTTTACAGCTCCTTTAAAGGGATAGTAACAGTTTATCCCCCTGAGTAAAACAAGAGTACTCCCACTGCTGAAAGGTGTTTCATTCAAAAGTTATTAATTTTCAAAGCTGAATTTTTTAGGTGCAGTATCACAGTGGCCTGAAATTGTACAGTGGCGCTGTTGCTACACCATCCTGTGGAGATTTATGGTCCCGGGACCAGAGCTGTCCATAGGATCATGTAGCAACAGCGCCACTGTACAATTTCAGGCCACTGTGATATTGCACCTAAAAAATTCAACTTTGAAAATTAATAACTTTTGAATGAAACACCTTTCAGCAGTGGGAGTACCGTTGTTTTACTCAGGGGGGTAAACCCTACAACAGATTTTTTTTTACATTTTAAGTATTACTATCCCTTTAATATACAATTCATCATATTTCACCCCTTTCTCTGCCATGGAAATCTACAAACCTGAGAAAACAAAAAATGATTGCAGGGTTAAATACCAGGGAGGGAGAGAAAAAAGCACTGGTGACGCCAAAGGGAACAAGCTCCCCTCTAGCTTCTGGGAAACCATCCACAAAAGGTCCCATGCAGTAGGCAAGATTGGGACTGAGTTATTGTATTTTAAATACAAACAGTACATACCACAACTGTGCAACAAAATGTACTGTTCTTTCAAATGGACTTTTCTTTTTATGTTGCTCATTTGGCAGAGATATATATATATATATAAAATTTAGATCTAAAATAATATGGATAAAGCTGCAAATTCAGCTTTTTTATTCAATTCTGGGATGCCCTTTAAAGGGATAGTAACACTTAATACGCAAAAAAAAATCCTCCTGAGTAAAACAAGGGTACTCCCAATGCCAAGAGGTACTTTATTCAAAAGTTAATCCAGCTCAAACGTGAATATTTTTATGTGCAATATATTAGTGTCCTGAAATTGTAGAGTGGCGCTGTTGCTACACCATCCTACAGAGGTTTATGTCAACTGACCTAAGCTGTCCACAGGATGGTGTAGCAACAGCTCCACTGCAAAATTTCTTGGAACAAAAAACAGAAAAAAAGGTGCATCAATATTACCTTATCACACTGTATACCATGTAGTAAGACACTATTGGTACCCATTTTTTCTATTTTTTGTTCCATGTATGAGTTTGTGAGTGGAGTGTCTGAGGGTTATAAGCCAAACCATTGCAATTTCAAAGATGCTGACAGGGAACAGCTTATAAATACCCTGGGTTCGTTTTGCTCAGCGGTTCTCAACCTGTGGGTCGCGACCCCTTCGGGGGTCGAATGACGATTTGCCAGGGGTCGCCTAAAACCATCAGAAAATTGTTTTTTTGTCTATTGTAATCTGTAAAACTTGTAATTGTCCGGGAGACTGGGACTGACAGCGCAGGCACGCAGACAAGATGTCTACGCTGGTGCCTGGCTTCCGGCCTCGGAACAGTAAGGATTTCTTTATAACTGAGTCATTCAGTAATTACAGAGATGAAGGAGCAACAAAAATAATTTTACTGTTAGGAGTCGCCACAACTTGGTAAATTTTATCAAAGGGTCGCGGCACTAGAAAGGTTGAGAACCGTTGGTTCAGCTGGTCTGCACATATATGCATTTCCAGCATATTCTTTTGTCAGTACCTGTCTATTTGTGACTGTGTGGTGATAATTGAAATTGTACCAAAGATATTACACAAAGAAGCACCTCTGTTTTTTTCTCTCTCTCTCCATACTGCAAAATTTCAGGCCACTGTGATACTGCACCCATAAAAATTCAAGTTTGAGCTAGAATAACTTTTGAATAAAACAACCCCTCAGCCGTGGGAGTACCCTTGTTTTTCTCAGGAGGATAACGTTCAACAATGATACGGTTCAGATCAACATAGAAAAAGGTGTCCGACAAGGAGACACAATCTCCCCAAAACTATTTTCTGCTTGTTTAGAAGTAGTTTTCTGCAAACTAAATTGGGACAAAAAAAGGACTTAAGAACAAAGGACATTACCTACACCATTTACTTTTTGCAGATGATATACTATTTGTCAGTAGTCCCACGAACTGCAAGAATGCAGTAAAGAATTAAAATAAAGCAAAAAAGTTAAAAATGAAAGCAAAAACTTTGGTCTGAAGATGAATATCAACAAAACACAAGTCATGTTTAACAATTTTACCATACCAAGGAAAATCATAGTAGGTAGGGTGATCACACGTCCCGGAATGCTCGGGACTGTCCCTTATTGGGGGTCTGTGTCCCGTGTCCCAGATCACCCCACACCAGGACAACAAAGAGTCCCGGAATTGAGCAACACGCGCCAATCCAACCAGTCAATGAAATGTATTTGCTATAGGGTCCTCGTTGGCTAGCTGAGCCAGCCAATGAAGACCATATAGCAAATACATTCCATTGGCTGGCTGGACTGGTGCGTGTGAGACAGTTGGGATGGAGCAGGTATGCTGGCACTGCAAGTGAGACCCGCGGCTGAGGCTCCTACTGGCGCTGACTATCTTTCTGATGCTTCCCACTGGGAACTCTTACTCTGTGTCAGCCTCAGAAAGATGGTCAGCACCGGCGGGAGCCTCAGCCACGGGACTAGGGTGACCACATGTCCTGGAATGGCAGAATGGAAATGTGGTCACCCTAACAGTAAAGGGACAAGAACTAGAAGAGGTGGACAAGTATATTTATTTAGGATAGAAAATGTCAACAGATTGAAACAACAAGACTGAAATTGAGAGACGAATAAAAATGAGATGTCTGGTATTTGAAAAACATTGGTAGTACTTCAAGACATTGTCAGTCCACTGCAGGATGAAGGCCTACTCAGCAAGCCTCCAACCACCTCAGTCTTGTGCTTTTTGTTGCCACTGGGTACCAACAAATTTGTTTATATATACTAGCAAAAGGGACACGGCATTGCCCGTGCACATTAAGTCCTTTGGGTGCTTCAGTGTGTTGGGGAAAAAGCTATATCCTATAATCTTTTTCTAATAAGTGTACTGTACCTTTAAAAGCAGTGCATATGCATGAATACTTTCGCTCCACTAGAAAATAGGAGTTTCAAATTAGTTAGAAAAATAGAGTTAGTTTGCAAGGTCAGTTTGGTAAGTTTTTTTTACACAATACAATAGAGCTTTTTACTATAGCTCCCCTTCAAGGACAGACAGCTGGACGGACAAGATAAGGCTGCTAGAGACCACTGATTGGGCAATAACGAGGGTGGGTTACCTCTAGAAACTACAAAAAGGTGGTCTCTAGTGTGGGAGGGGGTGCGCGCTCATTAGAATTGCTTGTAAGTATGTAATTTGTACAATACTTGCCAGTTTATCTTCTGTACTGTAATTATTATTACCTTTTGAATAATAACCAGTCTATAATTTGGAACAACTGTGTCATTGTTGAATTATTTATAACCCTTTGCAATTTCCCTTTTGCAAGTGGTATTCATCTTATTGGTGTATATGTACATGGGATAAATATGCAGGTAGGTGTGGATATACATTTAATACATATGCACTACACCTACCTGCATATTTATTCCATGTACATATACACCAATACGATGAATACCCCTGAAGCACCCAAAGCACTTAATGTGCATGGGCAACACCGTGCCCCTTTTGCTAGTAAATATATAAAAGTATGTAGATAGGAGCAGAGGGACACAAAGCTCCAAAATGTATATGACCCTTTGAATGCCAGAGGGATACACAACGCATTGTAAAGCAATGTGTAATGTACCCCTCTGGCACTCAAAGGGTTAAATGCAAACTAATAGTCTGGTGTCTGAGAATCCCCACAATGAGTTCCCACCTTAATAAAAAAAACACAGTCTAAGGGAAGTAACCGCTATGAGATGTAAGGGGATTCCGCTTTGTGGATGTGCCCTTGAGATACAGTCCAATAGGGCCCATCAGGATGTGGTCTGTCGTCTCAGGTTACCCTCTTATCATGGCCCATTATCCTTGATCTAGCAGCTCCGCTCTTCTTCAAGTTGGTGTTCTTACTGAGACATACATGACTGTAAGACAGAGTGTAGGCCGCAGTAAGAACACCAACTTGAAGAGGAGTGGCGCTATTAGATTCAGGATACAGGGCCATGATAAGAGGAGATCCTGAGGGTCACTGGAGCTTTCCCGATAGTGAATGCCGCAATAAGAACACCAACTTGAAGAGGAGTGGAGCTATTAGATCCAGGATGCGGGGCCATGATAAGAGGAGATCCTGAGGGCCACCAGAGCTTTCCAGATAGTGTGTGCCGCAGTAAGAACACCAACTTGAAGAGGAGTGGAGCTATTAGATCCAGGACGCAGGGCCATGATAACAGGAGATCCTGAGGGCCACCGGAGCTTTCCCGATAGTGTAGGTCGCATTAAAAATACCAACATGAAGAGGAGTGGAGCTATTAGATCCAGGATGCAGGGCCATGATAAGAGGAGATTCTGAGGGCCACTAGAGCCTTCCAGATAGTGAATGCCGCAGTAAGAAGACCTCACTAGAATTGTAATTTTTAAGAGGCCTATTTATATTAATTGGAATTATTGGTACATGAGTTGAATCATGCGTTTGAGTGCAGAGCTAAGTGACACAGAGAGAAGCAACACAATATTTTTTATTGCAAAGTAAACTGTTACCTTTGACTGTACTGATGCACCCAAAGTCATGATTCATCCCCTCGCTTCTCCGCTGGGACAGAAATGTTTAAGTGAAGTGTGGTGTCCTTAGCATTAGTGCTGGGAAAGTCGAGTCCATGACGCTGTTGTGGGATACAACTACCGTCATTCGCAGCCAACAACCCAACATACATTGCATGAAGGGCAGAGTGAAGTTGGTGAAGGCGAATGAGGAGGAGGAGAAGTGCAAGGTATAGTGTGAGGGACAGGCTGATGGGCAAAATGGAGAGAGAGTCATAAGAGGTGAAAGGGAGGGTAAAGCTGAACGGCGCCTCACTCTACTAATGCCTCGTTTCACCATTGTGAGTAGGGATGGGCGAAACTTTCCGCCTCAAACTGAAATCTGTGAAAAATGGCACTTTCAACTTGGCAAAAAATTTCCCACAAAAAATACAGATTTTCCGCTTTTTTTGCCAATTGAAATCAATGGGAACATAGAAGTTACACATGACACATTACAAATAATATTTTATTTCCCGAAGGCATTGTATAAAAGGGTCATGAGGGTGCCTGTGTTGGTGGGGTGTGGGGAAAGAATCAGTTGAACAGGGAATGTTTTTTGGGGGTTGTTTACTGGGATTGGGGGGCACTTAATAAAAAAGAAATCCTAAATAAAATAAAAACCATGGACATGGTATAAAGGGGTCTGAGGAGGGTGCCTGTGTTGGTGAATGAATGAATCATTTGAACAGGGAATTTGTTTTGGGGGGCTTTCTTGACTGCTATTGGGGGGACAGTTAATAAAAAATAAATCAATAAAATAACAGAGACAGGAACCCCCTGACATAAGCTGCCACTGGGGTGGACTGATACTTGATAGAGTATTTTGTAGAGGATGATTTGATTTGTTGTTAGAGGCTTTTGTAGGACTTAGACTTATTAGAGGCCCAAGCCATGAAGAACATTGATTTGTAGGACTTAAGCTAGTTTGGCACAAGCCCTAAGGAAACATTAATTTGTAAGACTTAGGCTTGTTAGAAACAAACACCCCAAAAATTGTTTATTTTTTGTAGGACTATTTTTTTTTTCTTCAGAACACAAGCCCTGAGAAAAAATAAAAATGCCCTACTGGCCTAATTCCAGCAGGTCATGTTGGCCAGTGGCCACTGTCAGATGTCCTCCTGAGTTGCAACTGCTGTGCTTACTGCTGCTGCTGAGTTGTTTAAGTAGCAGGATGATTGGGCAGCTGAAAGGAAATGGGATCAACAGTAGCAGTAACATGGAAGATGGGTGATGAAGGTTCCACTTGCCACGAATGGCTGCAGTGATGAGCCTGAGGCAGTAGCAGAAGAATAAGTAGCCCCCAGTATATATGGAGAAAAGAACAAGTTGACCATTAAATCTGCCCCTCCTCCAAAATCATCATGGGTGCGTTGTTATTAGAATATATTTTTTTCCCTTGAGAACAGGAACTGTGGCTTCCATCAGCAACTGCAATGTGCACAGTGTGTGTGTGGTAAATAACATCTGGGGGCACAACTGTATCCAAACACCATGACACCCGAAACCAAGTACTGCCGCTGTCACTGTACCCCTTGTCTAGACCCCGGTAAGGACACATAACAACTTGCTGACAGTTTAATAGTAATGATGAACCCTCCCTGCCAGAATCCTAGCATATTCTGCAGGATGGAATCTCCTCTGATGCCACCTGATGACCTGGTATCGATTCTCCTCCACCACAATGCCATGTGTGGTCAGTGCACCACACAGTGTGCAATGGGTAGAGATGAACTGCCATATCCTAACATCAACAGAGTGGCTATCATTTGGCGGGGGAGGTAACGATGAACGAGGTGGATTGGCAGGAGATGTATTGTACATCTTGCCTTAGTGATGTCCACGCGCCTGCGCTTTCAGTCCCAGCCGGAGCCAAATGGCTCCTAGCAACTCCTCCTAGTCCCGGCTGGGACTGACAGCGCAGGCGCGTGGACGTCAGTAAGGCAAGATGTCCACGCTCTGTCCTGCTGTCGGTCCATGAAGAATAGAGATTTCTCTTTAATCCGGTAAGAATTCTGGCGACTAGCGCTACTGAGCAGCTAGTCGCCAGATGGGCAATGATGTGATGTTATCTTATTATTGGGTGGTAGTTCCGCTTTAAAGTGGAACTTTCACATTAATTACATTGCCCTAGAATATATTACTAACCTAGCGATATGCAAAGTTATACTAGCCTTAAGCTGAATAAGTCCGTGGTATTTCAGTAAAATGTTATCTTCTGTAGGCATCGGGCTGCACAGAGTTTACAAGAGAAGTTCTGTGGGCCTGAGCGGTCAGTCCCTTCCTGTGCCTTAAAGCAGCAAGGAATGTCACCACCAGTGGCGTAACAATAGTGGTCGCAGGGGTCGCACCTGCGACCGGGCCCGTCACTCCAAGGGGCCCGGCCGCCCCCTGCGAACCCATCGCCACTCGCCCCCAGCCCTGCCCGCAGAAACTCAACTAATCTCCCGGCGCTCTAGTAATGGTCACCACCAATGTTGGCAGTGAACAGGACAGACAGAGCAGACTCAGAGGTACATTTCCTCCAAGATGTCTGCACTGTCTGTCCTCTGTTTCCTGCTGAAGATTAGTTTTTACTGAAATCCCATGTATTTATTCAGCTTAAAGGGACACTAATATCCCATAAAAAATTATTCTAGTTTTGTAGAGGTTAAAAAAATAAACGACGTGCCACAAATCTTATCTGTCAAACCGCTATAGTTTGAGAGATATTCGCATTGAAAGTTCCCCCTTCCCTCCTCTTCTCCTGACGTCAGCGCTGTGCTGACAGCAGGAGATCCGGTCCGGGAACCAGCCGGCGGATCTGCAGCAGAGCCGAAATCATGTTATTTAAAAATAATTACTTAATTGGAAAGGTCTACAAAGTGTGCTTGCAAACCACTACATTCCAATGAAGTAGTTTTTTTAAAATAATGTGATTTCGGCTCTGCTGAAGAGCCTCCTCGTGTCGGCCGACTCGAATCTCGTGCTGTCAGCTTTACAGATGACATCAGGAGAAGGGGAGGGAGGGGGAGCTTTCAAAGCGAATATCTCTCAAACCACAGCGGTTTGAGAGTGAGGATTTTTGGCAATTAGTTTAGTTTTTTTAACCTCTACAAAACTTGAAGAATTTTTATGGGACATTAGTGTCCCTTTAAGCTGAATAAGAATGTGGTATTTCAGTAAAAATTAATTTTTGTCAGGAACCAGAGGACAGACAGTGCAGCCATCTTAGAGCAGGGGAGGGCTGGCAACTTGTGGCCCAGGGGGCAAATTCAGTCAAGTGGCCCATTTCTATATCGCTCAAGCCCACTGTCCCAGCCCACCCCCTTTTGTTAATTTTAAAATTGGCATTAAAGTGGAACTTTCACCTCAGTACGATGGTGGCTTTATCCCTTCCCTTGTGTTCCCTTTGTGTAGTGTTGTGTGTCTTTTAGCTTAAAAATTGTTCTAAGTTCAGCAATAGAGACACTGATTTCATTTAGAGCTGTACTGCAGCGCACCATATGGTACACAAGACACTCCCACAGGGCTTGTCACCGAATCCTCCGTCCAGCCCCTGAATCCTCTGTCAGGCCCTTCTAAACCACGTGACCTGGTGCGCTCCTTGAATCCTGCGCGTCCAGGTCACGTTTGTGAGGTGCGAGAACTCGTCACGCACAACCAAAAAAAAAAAAATGTAGGGGCCGTCTCTTCCTATGTGACTGACAAGACACAGGGAGAGCTGACGCATGCGCTGTGTTACTTTGTAGACAAGATGGCGCCACTCTCCCTGGTCTTGCGGCTGACTTATAAGGTACTATTTCATAACATAGGGGGATAGCAGGGGGGTAATATATACACAAGAGGATCATGTTAGGCATATCTTCCAAACTAGGGATAGCTATATGAAGGTGAACGTTCTGCTTTAATGTTGTGACGTAAGGCAACTGATACCACATGTTACTACAAAGCTTACAATTTAAGTAATGCTACACTAGTTATACTATAGAGCTTACAAGGGAATGGGTTATGCTGTTAGTGTAGCTCCAATTGGATTGTTCCTCTGTGGTGTCGTTTGTGCAGCTCCATTTCAGTTGTAAGCTCTATGTTATCACTAGTGTAGCTCCATTTACAGCAGCAATTGGGAGATTTAGTGAGGAGCAGTGGCCCACCAGCCCAGACCTATGACCAGCCCAGGGTGCAATTGCCCCCCTGCCCCCCAGGCCAGCCCTCCCCTGTCTTAGAGGAAATGTACCTCTGAGCGGTCTGTCCCGTTCTCTGCCAGCATTGGTGGTGACATTCCTTGGTGCCTTAAGGCACCGGAAGGGACTGACCACACAGGCCCACAGAACTTCTCTTGTAAGCTCTGTGCAGCCCGATGCCTACAGAAGATGTGTTTTTACTGAAATGTCATGGACTTATTCAGCTTAAGGATAGTATAACTTTGTATATCGCTAGGTTAGTAATATATTCTGGGGCAATGTAATGAAAGTTCCATTTTAAAGCTAATATATATACATTACATGTTTCTCTGACCTGTCACCTTGATTCAAGTTTGTACATTTGGAAATGTCATTAAAAACTGCCTATCTATCATCAAGACCAGCATATGTACCATAAACCAGTGATTCTCAACCAGGGTGCCTTGGACATCCACTTAGCGTGACCCTTGTTTTCTATAAAGACTTTGACAGATTGTGACTGTTGAGTTTTAAAAGTATATTTATGGAAAGGTTTATGCAAAATATGTTTATCTCTGTAATTCTGATTATGTGACACAGGTATAACTATATATTACTTATTTGTACCCTTCATAATGCCCTTGACAAAAAAACGGCACATAAAACGTCAGGGGTGCCCCAAAGAATCTACATATTAAGGGTGCCCTGAACCAAAAAGGTTGAGAATTAAGGCCATAAGCAGAGGCGTAACTAGCAGCCACAGGGCCCTGGTGCAAAAATTGCCATGGCCCCCCTGTTATGGCTGGTAAGCAAAACTAGGAGACTGTTACGGCTGACAAGGAAAACCAGGAGTCAGACGGTATAATTAATAGAACCTTTATTATGAGAATAATGACAGTAATGCAATATATAAATAAACATACATTGGGTGATTGAAACGGCAAGCACTGTATCAGGAATAGCAGTCTCCCAATCTCTGCACCACACTGTCCAAGACTAGGCCTCAGCCCACTGGAGTCTTGTGGTAAGGTAACGCCTGCAGTCAGTAGCTAGGAGTCTGCTAGAGCCCCAGGTCAGTGCTAGGAAGGATGTCTGAATAATGGAACCAACAAACTGAGCGAACAGACAGGGCCTTCTAGTAAGCAACAGATAGGATAGTCAGGCGAGCCAAAGTCATACACGGAGCGGTAGTCAGCCAGAGCCACAGGTTTGCACCAGAAAGGATATCCACTGAAGCGATGGAATGCTGGATGCGCAGTGGATAGAGCCCCAGGTCAGCACCAGAGTGGGTAGTCAGACAAGCCTAGGTCATACACGGAGCGGGTAGTCAACCAGAGCCACAGGTTTGCACCAGAAAGGATATCGGAACACCAAGGATTATAGTCAGACAGAGCCATGGGTCAACACCAGAATGGATGGACAGACAAGCCAGATCATACACAGGAATCAGCAATACCAGAAACTGAACTGCTCAGAACAACAACGTAAGAGTGACTGAGTCAGGACTCAGTCTTCTCTTTAAACCCCTCCACAGGAAGCAGGTAGGAGGAGCAGCTAAAGGGAGGAAGTAGGTAGGATGAGACTACAGGAAACAAACACATAAAACAGAGGCCTGCAGCATGCTAGAAGCCTCTTGCCTGCAGATGAGTGGAAAGACACCAAACATCGCTGAAGCGGCAGCACTGGAAACAAAGTACTGTGACACCCCCCAACCACACTGCTCCCCCATTGGCCATTTCCACATTGCCCCCAATATCCACCTCCACATTGCCCACAATCTCCACATTTTCCCAATGTCCACCTCCACACTGCCCCCAATCTCCACCTCCACATTGCCCCTATTGACCCCCAGTGTCCATCTCCTACCTCCCTGGTGGTCCAGCGGTGTGGCAGGAGAGGTCTGTGCCTCCTTTAGCACAGACCTCTATCAGCAGATGGAGCTCCCGCGCAATCCTTTCTTCAGTAATGCAGAGCCCTGGGAGATGATGTCATCTCCGAGCACTCTGCATTACTAGAGTACTGAAGAGGGAGCTCAACTGCAAGAGGTCTGTGCTGAAGAAGGCAAAGATCTCTTTTTGTGGGCGCCGGGCCGCCGCTGGCCATAAGCCAATGTATGCTAATTTTGATAACCATGTGGTACCATTAACATTTCATATACTAATTAAGTTTTTCAGTGATATTTCATTTACTAATGAAGCCTTTTCTATTATGTTTCATATGCCGTGTCATACGCTAATGATGTTTTAGCAATGTTTCATATGCTAAAGAAGCTATGTGCAGTACCAGGAGACTTTCACTTTTCCCAGAAATAAAAATGTGAATATTTCTTAAACTATACAGCTCCTGCAGTTTTCAAATATGTTACAAATCAAGGTGATAGGTCCACTTTACTAATTCTACCACAGAATACATTGTAACACCAGTGGGAATATGCCCCACTGGTGGGGGGAGGAAGGAACACAGTCAGGGGGGTTGTTAGACTTTGTTTTAGTACAAAATAAAGTGTAATATTCCCCAAGACACTACAAAGCAGTTCCGGGATATACACACTAAGGAGGCGCCTACTAGATATATAAATCTATAGAGATGAAAAAGTCTTATATCAATGTCCCAAACACATAGAAAGAGATCCGCTTCAGTCCTTCCGCAGCTAGCTGGTTATGGATATTGGGTTCTCCACGGCACACACTGTAGTAGGAAACAAGAAAACAGCAGCGCAGGAAGATCTTTCTAAGCGTAGTATGTAGTAAAGCACATTACCAACACCATCACCCGGTGCTCTCAAAATGCTACTCACATAAATGGAGGCTATAAAGGATCGCCTCCAGATCGTAAAAGCACTCCTGGCAAATACCCCAGGTCGGTAATCCCACAAAACTCTCCTCCAGATCGCTCAATACTCCTGGATAGGCTAGAACTAGTGTTGAGCGAGCACCACGATGCTCGGGTGCTCGGGTGCTCTGACCGAGCACCCCCTGAGGCTCGAGTGCTCGGCCGAGCACCCGAGCCCCATTGGAATGAATGGGGCGACACCAGGCACCCCCTGCTCTGATGAGGGGAGGGTGCCTGGTCAATGCCCCCTTCATCTCCGCTATGCCCCCTTCATCTCCGAATGCCCCCTTCAGCTCCGCAATGTCCCCCTTCAGCTCCGCTATGCCCCTCTTCCACAATGTGCCCCTTCATCTCCGCTATGCCCCTCTTCCACAATGTGCCCCTTCATCTCCGCTATGCCCCTCTTCCACAATGTCCCCCTTCATCTCCTCTATGCCATAGAGGAGATGAAGGGGGACATTGTGGAAGAGGGGCATAGCGGAGATGAAGGGGCACATTGTGGAAGAGGGGCATAGCGGAGATGAAGGGGCACATTGTGGAAGACGGGCATAGCGGAGATGAAGGGGGACATTGTGGAAGAGGGGCATAGAGTCTATGCCCCTCTTCCACAATGTCCCCCTTCATCTCCGCAATGCCCCCTTCATCTCCGCAATGCCCCCGTACCTCCAGTCCCTGGTGGTCCAGCGGAGCTTCTTCGGATCTGTGCCTCTTCCGGCACAGATCCCCGCCACCCGAACATGTCGGGCGAGCACATGGCGGTACTCGACGAGTACCGCCATGTGCCGATCCGAGCGATGCTCGAGCCGATCCGAGCATCGGCCGAGCACGCTCGCTCATCACTAGCTAGAACCAATATATAGGGCAACACTATCTCTCATGTATTAATTTACGCTGCTCAACAACCACTCTGCTAACAACAATTCACTAGCAATCTCCAAGCACAGCCAATGGTTGGCTGTGCTTGGAGATTGCTAGTGAATTGTCGTTAGCAGAGTGGTTGTTGAGCAGTGTAAATTAATACATGAGAGATAGTGTTGCCCTATATATTGGTTCTAGCCTATCCAGGAGTATTGAGCGATCTGGAGGAGAGTTTCATGGGATTACTGACCTGGGGTATTTGCCAGGAGTGCTTTTGCGATCTAGAGGCGATCCTTTATAGCCTCCATTTATGTGAGTAGCATTTTGAGAGCACCGGGTGATGGTGTTGGTAATGTGCTTTACTACATACTACGCTTAGAAAGATCTTCCTGCGCTGCTGTTTTCTTGTTTCCTACTACAGACTTTGCTTTAGTGCCTAAATTCAGAGGTACTATTTATCATATGCCAAAATGTGATTGTGTTCAGATGTTTGGGAGTCTGGTAACAAGAATGGTTTTGAACAGCTCAATCTCCCACGTACATACTTCTCATATACATATATTTGGCAGGATACTATTTATATTGGTTTGTAGAGATGTGTGAGTCAAAGGAAAGGATGTATAATGAACTGGTTTCTTCAAAATAAATGCAATGCAAATAAGTAATATAAATACATGTGGGAAGGATGAGATTTCGTTTAACCTTTTAAAGGACCACAGAGATGTCCAACACATTGAGAAGCAATGAGGTGTGCAACGCCTTGATGCTTAAAGGTTTAATGATGAGGGTGGAAGATGTTGTGGTCTATGGAATCCAAAAGGGGGCATTGTGAATACATTTGGAAACCACTGCTATAAATCAAGTTTATATTTGCTTTTTGCATGGAATATTTATACCCTAAGGTTGGTGTTTATTGACAGTGTAAATATGCAGTATAATATCAGGACGTACTGAGAACTAACCTCATTTGTAGCTCTATAAATATATATATATATATATAAATATAAATAAATATATAAATATTTAAATTTCTGGCCTGAATAAAGTTGCAATCATGGGTATCCAGAATGCCCCCTCCATATAAACATTGGGGCTGGGCAGGCTGGTCTGGGGGTCATGTTAAACTCCCTGCAAAATGTCTGGGTACGCCCCTGGTTGCAATAAACGACAACTTTGTCTGGAAGGCTGGTTTCTACAAAGACAGGAATGGGCAGAATTTCCATCCCAGGTGCCTTAGACAACACACTGTAGGTGCCCTTGGCTCCACCCATAACCCCGCCCACAGCCTCAGCCACTGTTTCCTGATACAGGAATATGAAACTGGCAGAGTGATACCGATATTGCTCTAGCCACACCCTCAATAAAGAATGTGGGTGTGGCCAGCACAGCTGAGGCACCGCCCTTCAGAAATTCTAGGCAGTCGCCTACTCTTCTATTGGGAAATCCGGCCCTGTGATGGTTTCTGGTATTTAACATGGACCTGTCATCCAAAGGTATGTTTAGTTAATTTTAAAAATAAGTAAAAACTGCCTATATGTCGTAATAGCCATTTGTTTGTAATATATATAGTTAACATTTATTTGTTGGTGGCACAGTCTGCAGCTTGCCCCACTAGACTGCAGTTGGTTTGCTTCAGAGCTGTTGATCTATTACCTTTGTGCATATGGCTCAGTAAGTTGCTTCCTGGCAATAATACTCTCAGTTCTGTGGTCAGACTGTAGTTAGAAATTGGCATACCTGGAAAAGTTTTCTACTTGTGTCCCCGGAGAGGGCTCAAGAGGTTCGCCTAGGAGATATAAATGACAAGATTCACATCACAAAGGGGTGGGGCTTAATCACAGGTTGGGACGGGAAGAGGGCAAGACAGGGTGGAAAGAAGGAGAAGTGGGAGGAAGGTAGGCAGAACAGGGTGGGAAGGAGGAGAAGTTGGTGGGGAGTGGAAGGAACAGGGTGAGAAGGAGGAAAAGTGGGTTGGAAGTGGAAGGAACAGGGTGGGAAGGAGGAAAAGTGGGTGGGAAGTGGGAGGAACAGGGTGGGAATTAAGAGAAGTAGGCAGGAAGTGGGAGGAACAGGGTGGGAAGAGAAGTGGGCAGGAAGTGGGAGGAACAAGGTGGGTAGGAGGTGGTAGAAGTGGGCAGGAAGTGAGCAGGATATGGGAAGAACTGGGTGGGAATGAGGAGAAGTGGGCAGTAAGTTGAAGAAACAAGGTGGGAAGGAGGAAAAGTGGGTGGGAAGTAGAAGTAATAGGGTGGGAAGGAGGAAAAGTTGGTGGGAAGTGGGACTAACAGGGTGGGAATTAAGAGAAGTAGGCAGGAAGTGGGAGTAACAGGGCGGGAATTAAGAGAAGTAGGCAGGAAGTGGGAGGAACAGGGTGGGAAGAAAAGAAGTGGACAGGACGTAGGAGGAACAAGGTGGGTAGGAGGTGGTAGGAATAGGGTAGGAATGAGGAGAAATGGGAGGGAAGTAGGAGGAATAGGGTGGGAAGAGGAGAAGTGGGCAGGAAGTGGTAGGAACAGGGTATGAAGGATGAGAAGTGGGCAGGAAGTGGGAGGAATAGATTGAGAAGGAGGAAAAGTGGGAGGAAAAGGGTGGGATGGAGGAATGGTGGGTGGGAAGTGGGAAAAACAGGGTGAAAAGGAGGAGAAGTGGGTGGAAAGTAGGAGGAAAGGGGTGGGAAGGAGGAGAAGTGGGTGGGAAGTGGGATGAACAGGGTGAGAAGGATGAGAAGTGGGTGGGAAGTGGGAGGAACAGGGTGGGAAGGAGGAGAAGGGGGTGGGATGTGGAAAAAACAGGGTGAGGAGGATGAAAAGTGGGTGGGAAGTAGGATAAACAGGGTGAGAAGGATGAGAAGTGGGTGGGAAGTGGGAGGAATAGGGTGGGAAGGAGGAGAAGTGGGAGGAGTAGGGTGGGAAGGAGGAGAAGTGCAAAAAACGGAGTCTCCGGGGCAGATCTGGAGAGTTCCCAAGTATGGACATCGGCCACCAAACCTGGCATTGTACACGAAAGCTCTTTGGATTAGTTAACCCTTTAAGCACCAGTGGGGTGTGCATCCCTTTGGAATTCTTTGCACGCTCCTGTGGTCCTTAAAGAGTTAAATACTTTCTCAACCACCATGTAAGTAAAACCTTATGGTTGTACCTCTTTGTTCTGTGTCGGAGCACAGAGAGACCCTGCAGGAAATATTTGTATAAAAACTGATGTGTTTTGCCTGCAGAACTTGAAGCGGTTGCCATGGCAATCGGCGAGTTTTTTTGTTTGTGTTTTTGTGCGTTATTTCCCTGGCTGGGAGTCAGCGGAATTCAACTTAACCTGTTCTGTGTGTGCAAGAGCCTGGGAACACTGAGTGGGCTAATTACACAGAACAGAGTCTTCTATAAATGATGTAGAGAAATCTAATACACAACACTGTGCCTTATATAACTCATTTCTGGAACTATGTAACAGGGCCTTATATAACTGATATATGGATATATATAACACAAGGCCTTATATAACTCAGCTAGGAAAATAGATTATATAACACATGTCCTTATATAACACATTTAGGTCTTTTATTGGCTTTACGTTTAACCCTTTGAGTGCAGAGAAGAAACCAATTGCAGAACGGGGAGATTTTAAGCCCTGAAGTGCTAGAGAGATTTCTAATGCGTTGAGACTTTTCCAGCATTCAGGGGGTTAAAAGACTAATTTAAGTCAGTGGGAATGTTGGCACTATGTATTTGCGGTTGATCTGCACCAGAATTACTGTAATTTTATTTTTGTACATAGGAGTTCCCAAAGAGGGTGCTGCTGTGAGCATGGCTGATGGGAGGGACATTAACAAGAATTTTTAGGTTATTTTATGACCCATTGACACCTCTTATACACTTATATACACATCACACAGTCTGATCTCCTAAACACAGGGACACCAGGGTGATACACTTATATACACATCACACAGTCTGATCTCCTAAACACAGGGACACCAGGGTGATACACTTCTATACACACCACACAGTCTGATCTCCTAAACACAGGGACACCAGGGTGATACACTTCTATACACATCACACAGTCTGATCTCCTAAACACAGGGACACCAGGGTGATACACTTATATACACACCACACAGTCTGATCTCCTAAACACAGGGGCACCAGGGTGATACACTTATATACACACCACACAATCTGATCTCCTAAACACAGGGACACCAGGGTGATACACTTCTATACACACCACACAGTCTGATCTCCTAAACACAGGGACACCAGGGTGATACACTTCTATACACACCACACAGTCTGATCTCCTAAACACAGGAACACCAGGGTGATACACTTATATACACACCACACAGTCTAATCTCCTAAACACAGTGACACCAGGGTGATACACTTCTATACACACCCCACAGTCTGGTCTCCTAAACACAGGGACACCAGGGTGGGAAAGAGGGACAGAGGGATTTAGTCTCCAAGAGGGACTGTCCCTCCTAAAAAGGAACACTTGGGAGGTATGCCATCGCCTGATCCTAACCTAAGTGCCCGAACCTTACAACTAGCCTAAACCACTCCCCAAACCTAACAGAGACAGACCCTAACCTAACAACCTAAACTAACAGATAAAGACAGACCCCCAATGTAACAGACACTGACCCTATCCTAACAGATACTAACCTAACAGATACAGATAGACCCCCAAACCAAACAGACACTGACCCTATCATAACAGATACTAACCTAACAGATACAGATAGACCCCCAATGTAACTGACACTGACCCTATCCTAACAGATACTAACCTAACAGATAAATATAGACCCCCAAACCTAACAGACACTGACACTATCATCACAGATACTATCCTAACAGATACAGATAGACTCCCAAACCTAACAGTAACTGACCCTAACCTAACAGATACTAACCTAATAACCTAACCTAACAGATACAGATAGACCCCCAAACCTAACAGTAACTGACCCTAACCTAACAGATACTAACTTAACAGAAAACAGATAGGTCAGTGTCTGTTAGGTTTGAGGGACTAACAGATACTAATAGACCCCCAAACCTAACAGACACTGACCCTATCCTAACAGATACTAACCTAACAGATAAAGATAGACCCCCAAACCTAACAGACACTGACACTATCATCACAGATACTAACCTAACAGATACAGATAGACTCCCAAACCTAACAGTAACTGACCCTAACCTAACAGATACTAACTTAACAGATACAGATAGACCCCCAAACCTAACAGACACTGACCCTAACGTAACAGATACAGCTAGACTGCCAAATCTAATGGACACTGACCCTATCCTAACAGACACTAACCTAACAGATACAGATAGACCCCCAAACCTAATGGACACTGACCCTATCCTAACAGATAAAACTAGACTCCCAAACCTAACAGACACTGACCCTAACCTAACAGATACAAACCTAACAACCTAACCTAACAGATAAAACTAGACCCCCAAACCTAATAGACACTGACCCTAACCTAACAGATACTAACCTAACAACCTAACCTAACAGATAAAACTAGACCCCCAAACCTAATAGACACTGACCCTAACCTAATCATAACAGATACTAACCTAACAGATACAGATAGACCCCCAATGTAACTGACACTGACCCTATCCTAACAGATACTAACCTAACAGATAAAGATAGACCCCCAAACCTAACAGACACTGACACTATCATCACAGATACTAACCTAACAGATAAAGATAGACTCCCAAACCTAACAGTAACTGACCCTAACCTAACAGATACTAACTTAACAGAAAACAGATAGGTCAGTGTCTGTTAGGTTTGAGGGACTAACAGATACTAACAGACCCCCAAACCTAACAGACACTGACCCTATCCTAACAGATACTAACCTAACAGATACAGATAGACCCCCAAACCTAACAGACACTGACCCTATCCTAACAGATACTAACCTAACAGATACAGATAGACCCCCAAACCTAACAGACACTGACCCTAACGTAACAGATACAGCTAGACTGCCAAATCTAATGGACACTGACCCTATCCTAACAGACACTAACCTAACAGATACAGATAGACCCCCAAACCTAATGGACACTGACCCTATCCTAACAGATAAAACTAGACTCCCAAACCTAACAGACACTGACCCTAACCTAACAGATACAAACCTAACAACCTAACCTAACAGATAAAACTAGACCCCCAAACCTAATAGACACTGACCCTAACCTAACAGATACTAACCTAACAACCTAACCTAACAGATAAAACTAGACCCCCAAACCTAATAGACACTGACCCTAACCTAACAGATACTAACCTAACAACCTAACCTAACAGATAAAACTAGACCCCCAAACCTAATAGACACTGACCCTAACCTAACAGATACTAACCTAACAACCTAACCTAACAGATAAAACTAGACCCCCAAACCTAATAGACACTGACCCTAACCTAACAGATACTAACCTAACAACCTAACCTAACAGATAAAACTAGACCCCCAAACCTAACAGACACTGACCCTAACCTAACAGATACTAACCTAACAACCTAACCTAACAGATAAAGCTAGACCCCCAAAGCTAACAAAAACTGACCCTAACCTAACAGATACTCACCTGGTGACATTCTAAACGGTGACAAATTGCGGATACATTTTGACGGCTGATGGCTGATGATTGCCATGTAGGCAGCGCCATTTCAAAAGGATACCCCGGTTTATGTATAAATTAAAAGGCTTCAGCTTGGGAGGTGATATGTGAGGACAGAATGCATAGAACTGTTGTAAACTGAACCTTTTCAAGTTGGCTCTGGGATTTTTCATTTGTTTATTAATGATCTTGAAAGTAGTGGTGTTTAAATCTTTGATGATGACACTAAACTGTATATGGAAATACACACAGAACAAGAGGGGAGATTCACTAAGTGGTGATAAAGTGGAGATGACTTCTCCAGTGATATCACTTCTCCTTTTCCTATGTTATTTTATGGAAACTATGCACTAAGATTTCTTCAGCTTTGGAGATCTTAGTGAATAGCGTCTATAGAATAACATAGGAACTGGAGAAGTGATATCACTGGAAAAGTCATCTCTACTTAATCATCTCTTTATCACCGCTTAGTGAATCTCCCCAAAGGGGTTTTTCACTGCAGAAAGATTTGGATAACTACATCTGTGTTAGCCACACATGTGCACACACACCTAGACATACTCTCTCTCTCATACACGCACGCTGTCACTCTCGCGCACACACACACATATAAATAAATCTTTCACATACAGACTGTTACTTGTTCTCACACAAGCAGCCACTCATTCTCACACACAGATACACACGCAGCCACTCATTCTCACACACAGACACTTACACAGACACACACAAATACACTCAGTCACACACACAATGTTTATTTAACCTTTTGAGTACCAGAGGAGTGTGTAACACATTTCACTGCACACTCTCTCTGGCATACAGAAGGTTAAACCGCTCTGTGGTAGAGATAAAAAGGAGTCAAGGCAATATGGAAGGACACAAGACTTTGGTCTGTTTGTTTTTAATCCCAGATGTTGCGTGTGACGATAGGGGGTGAGTAATGAATTTTGGGAAGGAGAGCAGGTCACGTTCCCTCAGTCAGTAGCGGTCAGAGGGATATTATTTCACCTGGGAGGGGCAGGGAGAGAGGAGGATTTTTGGAAAACTAGAAACTTCAGTGATAGCTAGGAAATGAGCCCTGAATGCAGACAGTATTGCAACACGGGCTGGAACAGAGCTATGGAATGACTCCAGGGCAGTGATGTACAGTGTCTGCTGCCAAGAGGCCAAGGTATCCAGATCCAGGAGGTATCCAGATCAAGGTTCTAAGGGTTATATGCACACACAAATGTGGACAGTTCTGGAGTAAACCAGCTGCACCATAGGGGACAAATAAAAATTCTCAGTGATTTAAAGGACCAGTAAACTTTTTTTTAATGAAAACCTACCTTATAGAACTTTTTCCTGCTGAGTAGAACAAGGGTGCTCCCACCACTGTCAGTTGTTTTATTCAAATGTTATAACAGTTCAAATAATCAGGAAGTGAATTACAGAGTGATTACTTCCTGAAAGTTCTGACAGGAAGTGACTCAGCAGTTTCTATGACATTCTATGGAGAACTGTAACAGAATACCTAATGGGTATCTGACTACTACAGGGCACTGTTAATGTAAAAAAAAAAATGAGTTTTTTTTGTTTTTTTTTTTATCTCTCAGCAGTGGGAGTACCCTTATTTTACTCAACCAAAAAAGCCCTACAATCTATATTTTCCATAACAAAAATCAGGATTGGCCAAACTTTTTTTCTTCAAAGCACAGACTGAGAAAAGAGCAGATAAAGAGAAAAGATATTGCTTACCTATTCTGGTGTATACCGCTATTCTGTACCTATTCTGCTGCACACCGATCTGCCGTCACAGGACTCAGTCACAAAAAAAAATCTCTGTGCTAATTAACGGTTGCCCATGCGCTGAATCGAGCAATTGTTAAGGGGTTAAACAACTATCACTTAACTAGCCCCTTAAGGTAGATTATAGGTGATATGTGTTTACTTGTTAAAATCCAGTGGTTCTCTACGCAGTCCGCAATCAATCAATAACATATCATAAATTACAGATATCCCTGTCTGGACACACAAGTCAAGCAGGATTTCTCCCTCTGCCTTTCGGACAGAAATGACACCAGTTTAGAGACTAAGTAAGCAGTTATTTGGAGCAGATCACACAGTAGGTAACACTGGACTGTCTAGGGTGACCACATGTCCCGGAATGCCCGGTTCCATCCCCTACTGAGGGTCTGTGTCCTGCGTTGTGGGTCAACCCCCACCGGGACAACAAAGAGTCCCGGAATGGAGCAACACGCGTCAGTCCAACCAGCCAATGAAATATATTTGCTATATGGTCCTCATTGGCTGGCTGAGCCAGCCAATGAGGACCATATAGCAAATACATTTCATTGGCTGGCTGGACTGGTGTGTGTGAGACAGCTGGGGTGGAGTAGGTATGCTGGTGCTGCAAGTGAGACCCGCAGCTGAGGCTCCCGCCGGCGCTGACCATCTTTCTGAGGCTTCCCACTGGGAACTATTACTCTGTATCAGCCTCAGAAATATGATCATCGCCGGCAGGAGCCTCAGCCATGGGACTAGGGTGACCACATGTCCCGGAATGGCAGAATGGAAATGTGGTCACCCTAGGACTGTCTCACCCTGAGATTCTGGCCCTCCACCCTGAAATCTGGGTCAAAACCCTGAGCCTCAGAGTCAAATGCTGAGAGTTCCCAGGTATGCTGATCTGTACATAACAGAAGCAGAAGGATTAATTTGCTGTGTTCCTGCTCCTGTTCCCAAGGGAGATTTACAGTATGACTTAGCAGGAGTGGCTCTGTGAAAGGGTTAAGCGGAGCTCCTGGGACGCCAGGCACACGGAGTGCTTGCAGGGATGTATAAACATGTTCTTGGCTGGCTGCACGCTTGGTTTTAGTTGGCTGCCCGGCTCTGCTTCAGACGCACACAGAAAATCATCTGGAAGCTGCAGAAATCCTATTACCAGATACAGCAAGTCAGGGGCAGAAACCGCTATGGAGGTGTCAGAGTCTAATATCTTAAAGGGATAGTAATACTTCGTTTTATCTTTATTTTATTTTGTAGGCATTAAAAAAACATGAAGAACGATATAAGTCTTACCTTTATGGTTTGAGAGATATTCACAAAGTTTCCCCTCCCGCCCCCTTTACCTAGTGTAAGCCATCTCTTCTCAGATGTGGAATGCAGTCCATAGACCAGACAGATAACAGCAGGGGACAATCTTCTTCCTATGAGAACAATGAAATACCTGCCCCCTTGACAAGTTTTTCAGCTTTTTCCCTTATCTTAATTGAAGATTTTCCCTCTCTGCAGTCTACCTGGGCACCTCCCTTCTGCTCTGGCTGAGCAGTGTTACATCAGTAAAAGGGGCAGGAGGGGGACACTTTGTCATTCAATTACTCTTGAACTACAACTCTAACAGAATTGAAATAACACTCTCCAAGGCTCAAATACTATGATGATTAATTAGAGCTGCTTTTATTATGAAACATTACCATCTCTTTAATCGAGTGCCAGTTGGGTGTACGCATTGCTGAGCAATGCTCTGACCACCCCTTTGGTGCTCAAAGGGTTAAGACGGTACACACTAATTTTATTAAGTAAGATTTTGTTGGGAAACAGAAAATAATTCTGTAGGATCTAAAGTAAGATGTGTATTCAGTAAAAGAGATACAGATCTAGAGCAAACCAACCAATCAAAAATCCCATTTATTTAAATTGGACTTGTACCCTCTTGAGTGCTAGAAAGGTCTGTGTGTTGCAAAGCCTCTCTAGAGGTTGAAAACTCAATATAAAACAACAAATATTTGGGGTACGTTTATTTGTCCCCTATGGGTGTAGTTGGTTTGCTCTAGAATTGCACTGAATATGGCCCTTTATTCACTAAATAAAACCTCAGCATTTATCCTGGGTAACGAATTGCCTTTTAGGTTATTTTCCTTGTATTTTTTTCTGCCACTGTAATACAGTACTGTCTCTGCTGGGAGACCAAGCCATGAATACACCACCCCTTCTATAAAATAGTACTTCTGCCACCACATCACCATCTTTAAGGGTAGGGTCATTCTCTGATCATTTCAAGGGATTCCCTATTTTGGATTTGTAATCCCTTAACCCCTTAAGGACCACATGACGCGCTATGACCGTTACACAGTTTATACCTTTAAGGACCTGTGACGGTTACTGCATGTTGTGCGTTTCCACAGGAGCGCTGTAAGTAAAAACGGGGTCTGAAATTGACCGTTCCAAGACTGGAGAGGTCTCTTTCAGACCCCAGCATGGCGCGCCGGTACACGTAACAGGTCAGGTGTACCAGCTCATCGGCAAGGATCATAGTGGTCCTTAAGATCATTCCTGGGCACTTGCCTCCGGGAAGTATAATTGCTGCAAATTATGGCAAAATGGGGTGGGGTTTACCCGTGAGTGGAGGCGGAGCTTGTTGGGGCATCACACAAGTGGGCGGGAAGTAGGAGGAAAAGTGGGAGGAACTGGGTGGGGAAGGAGGAAAAGTGGGAGGAACTGGGTGGGAAGGAGAAGTTTAACCTCTTAACGACTGGTCGATTGGCGCGGTCAGTTAAGGACCACGGAGCATTCTGTTTTTCTCCTCCTTCCAGTTCCGGACTCCCCGAATGGCATGCAGCCACAGGGGGAGCCCGGAATTCCATGATGGTCATAGTACGTCATGGGTCGTTAACTCAGATCGACCCATGACGTACTATGACCATCAAGGGTCGTTAAGGCAGTGGTTCTCAACCTGTGGGTCGGGACCCCTTTGGGGGTCGAATGACGATTTGCCAGGGGTCGCCTAAAACCATCAGATATTTATATTTCGATTCATAACAGTAAAAAAATTACAGCGATGAAGGAGCAACGACAATAATTTTACTGTTAGGGGTCGCCACAACTTGGGAAATTTTATCAAAGGGTCGCGGCCCTAGAAAGGTTGAGAACCGCTGCATTAAGGGGTTAAAGAAAACTCCTTACATCCAGAAAATCTGCCTCTGCCCCAGAGACCCTTTAATGCACTCTCAAAACCAGAGTCCCCGGGGTAAATACGGAGTTTCCCAGGCATGCTTAATGGAAAGGTAACTTCCCTGGACCGCTGGTCCATAAGGGGTTAAGGACCAGACAAGAGCACAACACAATGCGTTGCACACCCCTGTGGTCCACCAGGGACTATGGCTGGTCTTCTTATGATTGACAGTCAGGATTTCAGCATCTCCAGAGGAAGATGAGTCAGTGCGTACTGACACTTTCACATGTGCTAATAATAAAACCACTGGCACCCAGAAAAGTGAAAGTCTTTTAACTAATTAATCACTGGTACTCCCACAAACTGATTTTTTTTACAAGATTGGAAAGAAGAGATGAAGAAGAGAAGACAGAAAATAGAAGATTGAAGAAGAAGATGGACAGTGGATGACAGACAGGTAAGTGTTACATTTCTGGGTGTAGTATAGTGTTAGGCGTAGCATTGTTTAAAGGGATAGTAATACTTCAAAATTACTATCCCTTATATTGAAGCCCTTTAAAAACTGGATTAAATGCCAACAGCGGCATCTCTCAAACCCTTATGGTTTGCGAGATAGCTGCTTTTAAACTTTGCTCTCCCCTGACGTGATCATTCTTGCTGCAGCAGGGAAATCCGGTCCCGGGACTGGCGGAGGCTCTTCAGCAGAGCCGAGATCTCTTTATGGAAGGCAAGATCCTTCACTAAAACGGTCTTCTATGTGTGCTTGGATTCCCCTGCTGCAGCAAGAATGCTGACATCATGGGAGAGGCAGGGGAAAGCGAAGTTTGAAAGCGACTGTCTCTCAAACCATAAAGGTATGAGAGATGCCGCTGGTGGCATTTAATTCAGTTTTTTAAGGGCTTCAATATAAGGGATAGTAATTTTGAAGTATTACTATCCCTTTAAGTGTCATGTTCGGGACATTGTAGGGTTAGTGTTCGGGAGGTGGGGGGAGGGTGACCGTTTTTAGCTCACTCTGGTTGTTTGGCATTGTGTTGGCTTTTTTCCTTTGATGTTCCCACGTTTCAAGCTATTTAGCTCAAGTTGTGGGAACAAAACCAACAATGAACTCATGTTTTGGCCACCAACACTCGCTGTTCCATGTACCTCACCAGCTATAGAGTAGCTGAGGTGTATATATGTAGGTTTATCTGTCGGAGTTGTTTTTACTATTACCACCAGTTTTACCGGTGGTAATAGTATCGAACCCCTAGTGCATAACCCCTCTTGACACACAATATTTTATTTGAACAAGACCATTTGTACTCCACTTTTCAAAAAAGTCAACTGATGTGAGTTATCACTTAGAGAAACTGTCACTAAACATTTATACGTATGCTTATGTCTCTTTGTGACAATTGTACGGACCCTTTCTGTATAACTCCAGTTTTATAATTCTACCCCAGTTCCCTAATGAATTTTGTCCTTGGGCCTTTGTTCGAGAGGTAACATCTTCAATCAGATCTGGATGTCACTCCCGTGGAGGCGGACATGACACTTCCTGACAGTTTTTACAGACTGAAGAAGCAGAGTGCATGATCCTATTAACCCATTAAAGACCAGATGGCTTTTCAGCGCATTGAGAAGAAACACACCCCTCTGGTCCTTAAAGGTTTACGATTACTGTGCAGTGAGCAGAGTTTAACCCACTGAGTGCCAGAGGGGTGCGAAAGTCATTTCTCTGAGTACCTCTCTGGCACTCAATGGGTTAAGGTTATGTGGTCCTGCCAACAACTGTCATGTCAACCTCCATGGACGTGACACCCAGGACTGATGGAAGATGTTATCTCTTGAACAAAGGTGCAAAGGAAAAAAAAGAGTAGGGGTCGGTCATTAGAATTTTCTTACCATTGTTATTATTAGAAAGTGTTAGGCCTCCTTTAAGAGCTATGTACCCCCTATAGGTATAATTCCTCTATAATATTTGTGACAGTGTCTTTAATACTGAATCTCCCTTATTTCCTCTTACAGATATAGCAATACTTAATATGTAATACATATCCTATATAATAATTCGCTAGTCTGTTTGTCACGATGCAGTCATGTGCAGTAGAGACTGTCCACGTTCCGGCAGTCTCTACTGCGCATGATTGCATCGCATGAGCAAGGCGACGCAAGCAGTGAGGTAGCGGCCTCTTAACCTTTTGAGTGCCAGAGGGGTACGCAACGCATTGCAAAGCAATGCGTTGCGTACCTCTCTGGCACTCAAAGGGTTAACATTACCTGGACTTTGGCCCGTGTACACGGGCTTTTACACTAGTATGTTATAAGGTTTATCCCCCTGAGTTAAAGCGGAACTACCACCTATTTTAAACTTTATGGCAAATAATTACCCATCTGGCGACTAGCTGTCATTCCCAGCCGACTCTAAGAGGCGTTGCTGGGAGCTGTCCAGCTCCAAAACGGACTGACAGCGCAGGCTCGCAGATGTTACTATGGAAAGATGTCTGCTCTCTCTACTGCCTGTCAGCCCAGGAGCAGGGTATCATTCTCATTAACCAGGTAATTATTCTGGCGACTAACACTACTGAGAAGCTATGGGCAGTTCTGGTCAGTTGACTACAAACCTCCATAGGATGGTGTAGCAACAGTGCCACTGTACAATTCAGGCCATTGAGATACTGCACGTAAAAAAAAACTTCAAGTTTGAGCTGCAATAACTTTTGAATAAAACACCTTTCAGCAGTGGGAATACCCTTGTTTTACTCAGGAGGATAAGCCCCTACAACATCATTTTTTTACATATTAAGTGTTCCTGTCCCTTTAACCCAGTATACAGAATGGATTACTCTCTTTGCTTCCCAAACACAGAACCTCACCAGAAGGGGGGATTGCAGAGTGTGAGAGTCAGTAATACAAGCCGTCCCACCGATCCGCACTCAGATTGATGCCAGAATGGCTATTTATACAGTAACCTAGCTCGGAGAGAGCAGGATTACTGTGACCCCGCAGTTACTGCTTCTACAATTTAGCTTTCATCTTAAAGGGATAAAAATGTTTGACAACAAAAGCAGCTCCAATTAATCTTCATAGTATTTGGGCCATGGGGAGTGTTATTTCAGTACTGTCAGAGTTGTAGTTCAAGAGTAATTGAATGATAAAGTATCCCCCTCCTGCCCCTTTTACTGATGTAACACTGCTGACCTCAGAGCAGCAAGACTGTCCGGATGGACCACAGAGAGGGACAATCTTCAGTGAGTATAAGGAAAAACCTGCAAAAACCTGTCAAGGCGTGCAGGGATTTCATTGTTCTCACAGTAAGAAGATTGTCCCTTGATGTGATCTGTCCAGTCAGGTGACCAGATTCCACATCTGAGGAGAGGTGGCTTACACTAGGTAAAAGGGACGGGAGGGGAAACTTTATCATTTAATTACTCCTAAACTACAACTCTGACAGTATTGAAATAACACTCTCCATGGCCCAAATATTATGAAGATTAATTGGAGCTGCTATTTTTGTGAAACATTACTATCCCTTTAAGCTTTTTTTTTGTTTGTTTTTTAAACCCTTTGTGTGCCAGAAAAGTATCCATTGCATTGCAGGGTTAAAGGCAGCCTCAATACCATAAACTCACAATCCTCTTTACAGACTTGTGTCATTATTCGTTCTCACTGAGGCCCTTCTACTAAAGAAAAGTGGTACAAATTTGGAGCAAACCAACTTCACCATAGGGGACAAATAAATAACACCACCCCCTCCCCTGATTTAAGTGGGGGCTTTTAACCCCTTCAGTTCTAGAGATGTCTCCAACATATAGCGTAACAATATGCTGGAGACCTCTGTGGCTTAAAGACTCATTAAAATCAATGGATATTTATCGATTTGTTTTTTTTATTTGTCCCCTCTGGGCCAATTGGTTTGCTCTGGAATTTTTCCACTTTTTTTTATTATTACATTTCGTGTGAATGTTAAATGTAAATGATCCTGGACTAAATCAGCTGGAATGGTTTTACCAAAACCTACAGCTTCCTAAACCCTCCTAGATACTAAACTGATTACCCAAAACTTGCTCTACTTTACCCTTTCAGGGCCAGAGGGGTTTGCTTTGCAATGCGTTGCATACCCATCTGGCTCTGAAAGGGTTAATGCCTAAGCTAAAGAGTAAGCGTAGTAAATGAGAAATGCGTTGATCCCTGGGATACCACTTTGTAACAAGTGCTGGTCTGTTCTTGTGTCCTTGTAAGTCTCTCCTGTCACTGTGAAGCCAGAAGACTGTGAAGGTATGAACTAACTTTCTTTTATTATGTGTCTAAATAAAGCTTGATGATTTTATCTCTGGATTTTGGTCTTGCCTTTTGAAGAGAGTGTTTTTTCTATGGTTTATTAATGCCACTTGGGCCATAGCGAGGGCAGTGGTTCAGTCTATGGTCGTTTCAGCATCCCTTCGCTCTACGCTGTGATTAATACTATTGATGAAAGAGATGGAATGGTATGATTTTACGTCATTGTCCTGCGCATGCTATGGGGCAAGTGTAAGGAACTATCTGGCACCAAAACATAAAACCTAAGTTTATGGAGGCTGGCTGCTTATTATCCCTGAATTTTTATCTTTGATAAATCGTCTTTTGTTGCCACAAACACATCAGATTGGGGTTATATACATGTACTAGTTGAAAAGCCCGTTACACGGGCCAAAGTGCCACTGCCAGCCGGTCGCGGGGCAGTCATGTGCAGTAGACACTGCCTGTGCCGCAGCTCATACAGAGCTGGACGCTCCTTCGGCTCTGTATCAGCCGCGGCGCGGGCAGTCTCTACTGCACATGACTGCAGGACGCGCAGCAGTCTCTACTGTGCATGACTGCGTCGTTACACACGTTTTAGCTAATTATTATATAGGATTACTGCATAAAAAAGTGTTTTATTGTTTTGTATCTTGTACACATTTATTTTACAATGTATTTATATGTTATTAATAAACCCCTTGAAGGGATTTCTACACGCTATCATAGCCCCTGGATATTGGTGTTATTTAATATCCCAACATTTAACCCCTTAACGACATGTGACGTACTATGACCGTCACGGTCCTTGAAATACTCAAGGACCGATGACGGTCATAGTACGTCACGTACTTTTTACTTACATCGCTCTACCGGGAGCACTGTAAGTAAAAATAGGGCCTGAAATTGACCGCTCCAAGATCGGAGCGATCTCTATCAGGCCCCATAATGACGCGCCGATACACGCAACAGGTCACGTGTACCAGCGCGTCCAAGTGGTCCTATGCGGTCATTATGGGACGGAAATGTCCCAGGACCGCCGGTCGTTAAGGGGTTAAAGAATCCGATTGGAGACGGATACTTCTACAAATGCCTGTTTGTCAGTTCTTGAATCATTTGTGTACCTAACCACTTATATTGTGAGTATATACATTTTTATTTTCTTTTATCGATTAATCTAAACTACTACTCTATTTGGCACCTTCCATGTTTGTTTATTTTGTATACATAACCACGGGGGTTATGCACTAAAGCGAGATAAAGAGGTGATAAAGTGGAGATGACTTCTCCAGTGATATCACTTCTCCAGTTCCTATGTTATTCTATGGAGCCTGTGCACTAAGGTCTACGGAGTTCTAGAAATCTTAGTGCATAGGCCCTACAGAATAACATAGGACCTGGAGAAGTGATATCACTGGAGAAGTCATCTCCACTTTATCACCTCTTTATCACACCTTAGTGATATCCCCCACACACATTACAAGAAGTATCTTTGAGGAGGGCTAGCTGTTTTGGGGCAGCAGATATATCTTATATAGTCTTATACACTATAACATGCTACAGTTCTGAGATATCACTTCTTATACACTATAACATGTTACAGTTCTGATATCACTTCTTATACACTATAACATTGTACAGTTCTGAGATATCACTTCTTATACACTATAACATTCTACAGTTCTGTGATATCACTTCTTATACACTATAACATTCTACAGTTCTGATATATCACTTCTTATACACTATAACATGATACAGTTCTGTGATATCACTTCTTATGCACTATAATATTCTACAGTTCTGAGATATCACTTCTTATACACTATAACATTGTACAGCTCTGATATATCACTTCTTATACACTATACCATTCTAAAGTTCTGTGATATCACTTCTTATACACTATAACATGATACAGTTCTGATACCACTTCTTATACACTATAACATTCTACAGTTCTGATATATCACTTCTTATACACTATAACATTGTACAGTTCTGATATCACTTCTTATACACTATAACATTCTACAGTTCTGATATCACTTCTTATACAGTATAACAATCAACAGTTCTGTGATATCACGTCTTATACACTATAACATTCTACAGTTCTGTGATATCACTTCTTATACACTATACCATTCTACAGTTCTGTGATATCACGTCTTATACACTATAACATGATACAGTTCTGATACCACTTCTTATACAATATAACATCCTACAGTTCTGATATCACTTCTTATACACTATAACATTCTACAGTTCTGTGATATCACGTCTTATACACTATAACATTCTACAGTTCTGTTATATCACGTCTTATACACTATAACATGCTACAGTTCTAAGATATCACTTCTTATACACTATAACATTATACAGTTCTGAGATATCACTTCTTATACACTATAACATGATACAGTTCTGATATCACTTCTTATACACTATAACATGCTACAGTTCTGAGATATCACTTTTTATACATTATAACATGATACAGTTCTGATATCTCTTCTTATACACTATAACATTCTACAGTTCTGTGATATCACTTCTTATACACTATACCATTCTACAGTTCTGTGATATCACGTCTTATACACTATAACATGATACAGTTCTGATACCACTTCTTATACAATATAACATTCTACAGTTCTGATATCACTTCTTATACACTATAACATTCTACAGTTCTGTGATATCACGTCTTATACACTATAACATTCTACAGTTCTGAGATATCACTTCTTATACACTATAACATGATACAGTTCTGATATCACTTCTTATACAATATAACATTCTACAGTTCTGTGATATCACGTCTTATACACTATAACATTCTACAGTTCTGAGACATCACTTCTTATACACTATAACATTCTACAGTTCTGTGATATCACGTCTTATACACTATAACATGATACAGTTCTGAGATATCACTTCTTATACACTATAACATGATACAGTTCTGATATGACTTCTTATACACTATAACATTCTACAGTTCTGTGATATCACTTCTTATACACTATAACATGCTACAGTTCTGAGATATCACTTCTTATACACTATAACATGATACAGTTCTGATATCACTTCTTATACACTATAACATTCTACAGTTCTGTGATATCACTTCTTATACACTATAACATGCTACAGTTCTGAGATATCACTTCTTATACACTATAACATGATACAGTTCTGATATCACTTCTTATACACTATAACATTCTACAGTTCTGTGATATCACTTCTTATACACTATAACATGCTACAGTTCTGAGATATCACTTCTTATACACTATAACATTCTACAGTTCTGTGATATCACTTCTTATACACTATAACAATCTACAGTTCTGTGATATCACGTCTTATACACTATAACATTCTACAGTTCTGTGATATCACTTCTTATACACTATACCATTCTACAGTTCTGTGATATCACGTCTTATACACTATAACATGATACAGTTCTGATATCACTTCTTATACACTATAACATTCTACAGTTCTGTGATATCACGTCTTATACACTATAACATTCTACAGTTCTGAGATATCACTTCTTATACACTATAACATTCTACAGTTCTGTGATATCACGTCTTATACACTATAACATTCTACAGTTCTGTGATATCACGTCTTATACACTATAACATGCTACAGTTCTGAGATATCACTTCTTATACACTATAACATGATACAGTTCTGATATCACTTCTTATACACTATAACATTCTACAGTTCTGTGATATCACTTCTTATCACTATAACATGCTACAGTTCTGAGATATCACTTCTTATACACTATAACATGATACAGTTCTGATATCACTTCTTATACACTATAACATTATACAGTTCTGTGATATCACTTCTTATACACTATAACATTCTACAGTTCTGATATCACTTCTTATACACTATAAAATGCTACAGTTCTGAGATATCACTTCTTATACACTATAACATTCTACAGTTCTGAGATATCACTTCTTATACACTATAACATGCTACAGTTCTGAGATATCACTTCTTATACACTATAACATGATACAGTTCTGATATCACTTCTTATACACTATAACATTCTACAGTTCTGTGATATCACTTCTTATACACTATAACATTCTGCAGTTCTGTGATATCACTTCTTATACACTATAACATGCTACAGTTCTGTGATATCACTTCTTATACACTGTAACATTCTACAGTTCTGATATCACTTCTTATACACTATAACATTCTACAGTTCTGAGATATCACTTCTTATTCACTATAACATTCTACAGTTCTGAGATATCTCTTCTTATACACTATAACATGTTACAGTTCTGTGATATCACTTCTTCTACACTATAACATTCTACAGTTCTGTGATATCACTTCTTATACACTATAACATTCTACAGTTCTGATATATCACTTCTTATACATTATAACATGATACAGTTCTGTGATATCACTTCTTATACACTGTAACATTCCACAGTTCTGAGATATCACTTCTTATTCACTATAACATTCTACAGGTTTGAGATATCACTTCTTATACACTATAACATTCTACAGTTCTGTGATATCACTTCTTATACACTATAACATGTTACAGTTCTGTGATATCACTTCTTATACACTATAACATTCTACAGTTCTGATATCACTTCTTATACACTATAACATTCTACAGTTCTGTGATATCACTTCTTATACACTATAACATTCTACAGTTCTGAGATATCACTTCTTATACATTATAACATTCTACAGTTCTGATATCACTTCTTATACACTATAACATTCTACAGTTCTGATATCACTTCTTATACACTATAACATTCTACAGTTCTGTGATATCACTTCTTATACACTATAACATGATACAGTTCTGTGATATCACTTCTTATACACTATAACATGATACAGTTCTGATATCACTTCTTATAAACTATAACATTGTACAGTTCTGATATCACTTCTTATACACTATAACATTCTACAGTTCTGATATATCACTTCTTATACACTATAAAATTCTACAGTTCTGATATCACTTCTTATACACTATAACATTGTACAGTTCTGTGATATCACTTCTTATACACTATAAAATTCTACAGTTCTGATATCACTTCTTATACACTATAACATTGTACAGTTCTGTGATATCACTTCTTATACACTATAACATTCTACAGTTCTGTGATATCACTTCTTATATACTATAACATTCTACAGTTCTGATATATCACTTCTTATACACTATAACATTCTACAGTTCTGTGATATCACTTCGTATACACTATAACATTCTACAGTTCTGTGATATCACTTCTTACATACTATAACATTCTACAGTTCTGAGATATCACTTCTTATACATTATAACATTCTACAGTTCTGATATCACTTCTTATAAACTATAACATTCTACAGTTCTGATATCACTTCTTATACACTATAACATTCTGCAGTTCTGAGATACCACTTCTTATACACTATAACATGATACAGTTCTGATATCACTTCTTATACACTATAACGTTATAGTTCTGAGATATCACTTCTTATACAATATAACATTATAGTTCTGTGATATCACTTCTTATACACTATAACATTCTACAGTTCTGTGATATCACTTCTTATATACTATAACATTCTACAGTTCTGATATATCACTTCTTATACACTATAACATTCTACAGTTCTGTGATATCACTTCGTATACACTATAACATTCTACAGTTCTGTGATATCACTTCTTACATACTATAACATTCTACAGTTCTGAGATATCACTTCTTATACATTATAACATTCTACAGTTCTGATATCACTTCTTATAAACTATAACATTCTACAGTTCTGATATCACGTCTTATACACTATAACATTCTACAGTTCTGTGATATCACGTCTTATACACTATAACATGCTACAGTTCTGAGATATCACTTCTTATACACTATAACATGATACAGTTCTGATATCACTTCTTATACACTATAACATTCTACAGTTCTGTGATATCACTTCTTATCACTATAACATGCTACAGTTCTGAGATATCACTTCTTATACACTATAACATGATACAGTTCTGATATCACTTCTTATACACTATAACATTCTACAGTTCTGTGATATCACTTCTTATACACTATAACATTCTACAGTTCTGATATCACTTCTTATACACTATAAAATGCTACAGTTCTGAGATATCACTTCTTATACACTATAACATTCTACAGTTCTGAGATATCACTTCTTATACACTATAACATGCTACAGTTCTGAGATATCACTTCTTATACACTATAACATGATACAGTTCTGATATCACTTCTTATACACTATAACATTCTACAGTTCTGTGATATCACTTCTTATACACTATAACATTCTGCAGTTCTGTGATATCACTTCTTATACACTATAACATGCTACAGTTCTGTGATATCACTTCTTATACACTGTAACATTCTACAGTTCTGATATCACTTCTTATACACTATAACATTCTACAGTTCTGAGATATCACTTCTTATTCACTATAACATTCTACAGTTCTGAGATATCTCTTCTTATACACTATAACATGTTACAGTTCTGTGATATCACTTCTTCTACACTATAACATTCTACAGTTCTGTGATATCACTTCTTATACACTATAACATTCTACAGTTCTGATATATCACTTCTTATACATTATAACATGATACAGTTCTGTGATATCACTTCTTATACACTGTAACATTCCACAGTTCTGAGATATCACTTCTTATTCACTATAACATTCTACAGGTTTGAGATATCACTTCTTATACACTATAACATTCTACAGTTCTGTGATATCACTTCTTATACACTATAACATGTTACAGTTCTGTGATATCACTTCTTATACACTATAACATTCTACAGTTCTGATATCACTTCTTATACACTATAACATTCTACAGTTCTGTGATATCACTTCTTATACACTATAACATTCTACAGTTCTGAGATATCACTTCTTATACATTATAACATTCTACAGTTCTGATATCACTTCTTATACACTATAACATTCTACAGTTCTGATATCACTTCTTATACACTATAACATTCTACAGTTCTGTGATATCACTTCTTATACACTATAACATGATACAGTTCTGTGATATCACTTCTTATACACTATAACATGATACAGTTCTGATATCACTTCTTATAAACTATAACATTGTACAGTTCTGATATCACTTCTTATACACTATAACATTCTACAGTTCTGATATATCACTTCTTATACACTATAAAATTCTACAGTTCTGATATCACTTCTTATACACTATAACATTGTACAGTTCTGTGATATCACTTCTTATACACTATAAAATTCTACAGTTCTGATATCACTTCTTATACACTATAACATTGTACAGTTCTGTGATATCACTTCTTATACACTATAACATTCTACAGTTCTGTGATATCACTTCTTATATACTATAACATTCTACAGTTCTGATATATCACTTCTTATACACTATAACATTCTACAGTTCTGTGATATCACTTCGTATACACTATAACATTCTACAGTTCTGTGATATCACTTCTTACATACTATAACATTCTACAGTTCTGAGATATCACTTCTTATACATTATAACATTCTACAGTTCTGATATCACTTCTTATAAACTATAACATTCTACAGTTCTGATATCACTTCTTATACACTATAACATTCTGCAGTTCTGAGATACCACTTCTTATACACTATAACATGATACAGTTCTGATATCACTTCTTATACACTATAACGTTATAGTTCTGAGATATCACTTCTTATACAATATAACATTATAGTTCTGAGATATCACTTCTTATACACTCACAAGACAAGCTGAACTTTTCCCTCTGCATTTCTGGTAGAAATATCACTAATCGGTCCATTAAATAAGCAGTTTATTGATTCAGATCATATAATACATCACAGTGGACTCTCTCACCATGAGAATGTGGCCCCTCACCCTGAGCATACCTGTTAATTGTGCATGCAATCGTTTGCTCTCACTGGGACTGTGATGGTTAAGATTTGCTTGCCATATGTATCCTGATGAGTGGGGATAGCAAGGAAGGATTTCATGTCATCCACTCTTTGAGGACACATATGATAACCAAACATCAACTAATTTAGGTTTCTCACATCAAGGTACAGCAGGGCTGACACATTTACACCATCAAGGCCCAGCAACAGACCAAGATTGAAGGTTATCCCTAATTCAGCACAGGTGGGTCAGTACAAAGGAAGTAGCGACTGGTCAACTCACCAGTGCTGAATCTGGAACATCATTCACTTTTGGCCTGTTGCTGGCCCTGAGGTCTCGAACTTTGACAGGCCTGCTGTACAGGATCATATGAAGCTGATCAATCCTTGATTGCCAGGTTGGTATCCCATGCATCACAAAGCAATGCATTGGATACCCACCTGACACTCAGGGATTCACACGTCAGTGACATTATCTGTCATCCATCCTATCTTTGCTTACATTTCTAATCACGCCATGTCATTTCTCCACACAGCATATAGGCCTGCAACACAGCAGGAGGAAAGTGAGGAGGAGGCGGATGATGCCCCCCCTCAAGTGACTACCCCCTTGTGGAGGAGGATGATGGGACCAGCAGGAGGTCACCATCACCACCACCTCTTCCATCACCATCAGATCCACCACACCACCAGCACCACAAGAACCACCAGCACCAGACTTCAGGTTGCAACAGGATTCCCTGAGTAACACAGAAACCTTCCATACCCTGAATCCCAGCAGGCAGCCCTAACCACCGAGCTGCAACAAATAAGAACAGGCATGTTGGACTTGATGAACCAGCTGCTGTTGGAAATGAGGGAACTTAATCGCTGTGCATAGAGTAGGGCGACCACATTTCCATTCTGCCATTCTGGGACATGTGGTCACCCTAGTCCTGTGGCTGAGTCTCCCGCCGGAGCGGACCATCTTTCTGAGACTGACACAGAGTAAGAGTTCCCAGTGGGAAGCCTCAGAAAGAAGGTCAGCACCGGCGGGAGCCTCAACCGCGGCTCTCACTTGCAGCGCCAGCATACCTGCTCCACCCCAGCTGTCTCACACGCACCAGTCCAGCCAGCCAATGAAATGTATTTGCTGTATGGTCCTCATTGGCTGGCTGAGCCAGCCAATGAGGACCATACAGCAAATACATTTCATTGGCTGGCTGGACTGGTGTGTGTTGCTCCATTCCGGGACTCTTTGTTGTCCCATCGGGGGGTGACCCGGGACGCGGGACACAGACTACCAATTAGGGACAGTGCCGGGCATTCCGGGACGTGTGGTCACCCTAGCATAGAGAGACAGCAGTAATCTATGAAGGGGTCCACCCAGAATACCCAGGGTGACAAGACAGTCAAGCAGAGCATCCACCTCTGCAGTCCCTTCCCTTCCACACAAAAAAAAGAAATTAAAAAAGCCCCATTTGTTCCATTTTCCCAAATAAAACTAAAATTTTTCATCCAAATCATGACTGAGAATGTTTCTGTTGATTAACAGGTTAAGTGGCAGAGATGTCTCCAGTACATTACAAAGCAATGCGGTGAACACAACTCCTCCACATATTACTTATTTGTAAGTTATTGTACCTTATGTAAGCAAACATATCACATACACTGTTTTCCAATGTGAGTCGAACATCTGTAGATCATAGAACAGTGGTTCACAATCTGTGTTCCATGGAACCCCAGTGTTCACTAAAGAAGTATATGGGTTTCACACAGAGCATAACTGTGTAATGGCAGACAGGAGAACGATGTGGAGTGACAAGCAATGTATGATTTGTTTTATAGCCACCAGTGGAGACATGGAAGATTAACCCTTTGAGTGCCAGAGTGTTATCCAATACCCATACCTGGGAGCTCTCCATGCCTGCCCCGGAGAGTCTAGTTTTGAGAGTACATTACCGAGTCTCCGGGGCAGAGGCATATTCTCCGGAAGTGGAGAGTTTCCTTTAAAACTGTTCCCACTTCTGCTCCTTCACTCCCAGTTCCTCCCACTTTTCCTCCTTCCCCACCCAGTTCTTCACACTTCCGGCCCTCTTTTGTGATGCACTTGAAAGCCCCACCCCCACTCACAGGTAAACCCCACACCCTTTTTTGTCACGATTCACGGTAATACCCCTCAGTGGCATCAGAGGAGTTCCCTCTGGAGACTCCAGAAAAGAAAGTTCCCAGATATGCAAATGCCTTGGGATGGATTCACTGAGGTGTGATAAAGAGGTGATAAAGTGGAGATAATTTCTCCAGTGATATCACTTCTCCGTTTCCTATGTTATTCTATGGATCCTATTTGCTAAGATCTCCAGAGTTGAAGAAATCTTAGTGCATAGGCTCTATAGAATAACATAGGAACTGGAGAAGTGATATCACTGGGGAAGTTATCTCCACTTTATCACCCCTTAGTGAATCTCCCCGGTTATCTCTTGAATAAAGGAACAAGGCAAAATTCATACAGGTGATTAGGATGTGCTGCCCAAGGTAAGTGGGAGGTTATTATTAGGAGGAATTAGTGTACTTTTAACACTATGGGGGAGATTCACTAAGGTGTGATAAAGAGGTGATAAAGTAGAGATGTCTTCTCCAGTGATATCACATCTCCAGTTCCTGTGTTATTCTATAGAGCCTATTCACTAAGATCATCAAAGCTGAAGAAATCTTAGTCCATAGGCTCTATAGAATAACATAGGAACTGGAGGTGTGATATCACTGGAGAAGTCATCTCCACTTTATCACCTTGTTATCACACCTTAGTAAATCTCCCGTAACATCTTCGGTCAGTCCTGTATGACCTGTCCATGTAGGTGGATATAGAGAAGGGTTTCCTGGCTACTGTAAGGTAAGTGTGTGTGTGTGTGTGTGGGGGGGTTATTATTAGGATGTGCTTCTCAGGAGACCTCTCTAGCATTCAATGTGCAGATTTTTCATTACCTCCCTTTGTTGCAGTTGGTTTGCTCCAGAATTGCATCTCTATAGCCTGATGAATAAGCAGGACTGGATTTTTCAATAAGCAGAGTAGGCAACTGCCTAGAAAGCCATATTTTGAAGGGCGATGCCTCAGCGGTGCTGACCACACCCACATTCCAAATTGTGGGTGTGGTCAGAGCAACCTCAATGTACTTTCACAAGTTGTACACCCTTTTATATCACCTTTTAACCCCTTGGATGCTATAGAGGTCTCCAATGAATTGCAAAGCAAAGAGGTTAAAGGTTTTTTGTTCTTGCTTGTTATATGCCAAGGGTTTTTTCTGTGCCAGGACACAGTGGATGGGGACGGGTCATGTGAGGAGTGAGGGTACAGCCATGGGTGGATATAGCGGGTCTCTTAGGGGCACCTGTAATGTAAATGTGGTTCTGTGAATCAGGCCTCAAGTCTCTGCATCTGATGTGTGTTTACAGCTGATTAATCCTCTTAGCACCAGGATGGAGACAGTCCCAGAGCCTCAGCACATTAGTATTAAAACAGTCTCATCTGAGCGAAAACAGATCTCATACCATATAATCTTTTTGTTCTTTAATATATTCTTCTGGTTTATAGCAGCCCATGACAGCCTGTATATCTCTTCTTCTATATTATGTCACCCTAGTTATAGTGGAACATTATTTAGATCTCTGTTTCCAACTGTAGACCTAATGCACACCAGCAGCTCCTGTTTGTAAGGTGGGTTAAAGGGATAGTAATACAAAATGTAAAAAAAAATATGTTGTAGGGTTTATCCCCCTGAGTAAAACAAGAGTACTCTCACTGCTGTAAGGTGTTTCATTCAAAAGTTATTCATTTTCAAAGTTGAATTTTTTAGGTGCAATATCACAGTGGCCTGAAATTGTAAGTGGCGCTGTTGCTACACCAGCCTATGGAGATTTATGGTCCCGGGACCAGAGCTGTCCATAGGATCGTGTAGCAACAGCGCCACTGTACAATTTCAGGCCACGGTGATATTGCACCTAAAAATTCAACTTTGACAATTAATAACTTTTGAATGAAACACCTTTCAGCAGTGGGAGTACTCTTGTTTTACTCAGGGGGATAAACCCTACAACATATATTTTTTTACATTTTAAGTATTACTCTCCCTTTAACACTGGCTCACTCGTTATGACTGATCTACCTCTGCCTAATTAGGCAAAGCCTTGAAGTGGATCTGTCATCATAGCTGGGAACACTCCGGATTTGCCCCGGAGACTGCCGTTTTCGCTGGTAATTACCTGGTCTCCATGGCAGAGGCTGATTCTCCAGATGTGGGGAGTTTCAAATGAAACTCTGCCCACATCCACTCCTTCCACTGTGTTCCTCCCACTCCCCGGCCTCTTCTCCTCCTTACCCAGCCTATTCATCATGCATTTTCTTCATGTTATAAGCTCCACCTCCACTCGTGATTAAGCCCCACCCCTTTTTTGCACAAATCGCTTCATTTTTCTCCCCCAGCAGCACCACAGGACTTCCCTCTATGGGGAGTCCCCTATCACCTTGATTCAATTTGGCATATTTAAAATCTTTATGAAAAATTGTCTATGTTTCATGTCAGCCAAAAGACCAGCAAATGCACAGTTAAGGAAATATTCATACTTGGTACCATAGGCTGTCCAAATTCAGTCTACAAGGGCCATAAACAGTCCAGGATGTAAGGATTTCCCTGATTAAGCACAGGTGTGTTAGTCAAAATGAATGAGCCACTGATTAACTCACCGATGCTTAAGCAGGTTTGTGGCCAGGACTGAACTTGGACAGCCCTGGGCTAATATATGTTAATTGTTTTACATGTGCAGCTTCATATACTAATGAAGCCTTTTGAGTTATGTTTCAGATCCTAATTGAGGTTTTTGGTGGCTTTTCATATGCTAATGAAGTACTTTCCAGTGACGTTTCATATGCCTATTCTCCAGCGGCTGAGAGGACTCCAGGGAGAAGGCACTGTTTGCACATCTCCCCAGCGGCAGTTATATTTTAAGGGAGAGGCGGCGGTCGGTCAGTGGAATACTGCTTTTGGAATGGCAGACTTGTTGGGACACCTATTTTGGGAGGGCATTGATGGGCTAAGTGAACTGACTGACTGCGGAGTCAATCAGTTTTGGGTCTCCTCCTGGGTCAGTCCCCTTCAGAAGGGGGAGAAATGTAACAGAACCCTCCATCACTGGGGCTCCTGGAGGGAGCTGAGGGCCAGCCTCCTGCCCACAGACTATGAACCTGGCCCTGGAATGGGGTATACCCTCCCCCTAAGACTAATCCCTGCTCCATTTGCCCTTTGTCACGGTGCCTCCGTGCCCTGGGCTCCTGGAGGGGTCTGGGGCCAAGCCCCCACTCTACAGACTGGCACAGGAACAGGGTAGTGTATTTGTTCAGAGAATTATGTTCTGGTCTGATGTTTGTCATTTAATTATGTAGTGATGTAATTATGTGTGATATAATCATGTTTGCGGTTTACAGTCCTTTGTCCCCACCCCCCGTGGAGGCCCCCATTGTATAACTTGTGTATTGTTCCCATTGTGCCTTATTGTATTATGTGGTCCTCCACCACCAGCCCCATTGTCTCTCCATATGTGGTTTGCATGAACCTGTATCCTATTGTATTCTAATATGTATATAAACCCTGTGTGTTCTACAATAAATCAGTTCTTGTGTTACTCCTACACTGGTGTTTAGGGTTGCCACCCAGCCGGTATTTTACCGGCAGGCCGGTAAAAAATTGGCTTCTATCCAATGTTAAGTCTATGGAGGGAATGCCATGGCAGGTATTTTTTTTAAGAAAAGGTGGCAACCCTACTGGTGTTGCCTGGTGCTTGGGGTAAGCTTGCTGTATCCAGAGTTCCTGTTCTGCTCCTACACTGGTCTTGCCTGGTGCTTGGGGGTAGACTGCTGTATCCAGAGAACTTTTCACCCTACACTGAGTCTTTCCTAAGTGACTGGGTGAATGGAGCTATGATCCTGGTTCCTGGCTGGTGGAATTTCTGAATGTTCTCCTGGGCTAAGGAAGCACAGTTTTGGCGGAGCTACGCAGTCTGAGTACGGGTATCGTCACACCATCTTTCTGATGCTGGGATTTGCATTTTTCATTTTGGCCACCAGGATGCAGTTGAAGGGCTTTGGAACAGTGGAGATGGTGAGGTCAGTTTCAGGTTTGAAATGACCTAATCTGTAGTGAGATATCTGGATGGCAAGTTGGGTTGTAATAGCCTATGGGAGACAGTCCAGAGGGTCATATGATCTCTGGGAATGGTTACTTTTGGAGGCTCTCTGGGTCTAGCTCAGTCCAGAGGGCCTGAAGGGATCTCTCCTGATTGGTCTTTGGACCTGGGGTTTATTTGTCTGTCTTGGCATAGCACGATGGTGTTGCCTGGGCACAGTATCGGTTCTCTGCTACTTCCCTCTTATGGCCTTATCCACAAGCTATTCAGAACTGTTAGCCACATTTAAATTGTTAAAGGAACAGTAAACTTTTTTTTTTAATGAAAAAATATATACCGTAGGGAATTTCGTTTTGGGTAAAATAAGGGTACTCCTACTGCTGAGAGATGCATATTTCCAGTTCACACCTATGTTTCTTTTTTTTTTTTCTTACATTAGCAGTGCCCTCTAGTGGTCAAGTTCCAATTAGTTATTCTGTTACATTCTAATGTAGAGGAAAGTCAGTGACCTACAGTTCTCTAGAATGTGATACAAACTGTCATGTCACTTCCTGTGAGTTAGAACATCCAGGAAGTAAACACACAGTAAATTCACTTCCTGATTATTTGAACTGTTATAACTTTTGAATAACACAACTGACAGCAGTGGGAGTGGTCTTGTTTTACTCAACCGGAAAAGCTCTATAACATATAGGTTTTCATTAGAAATATTTTACTGCTCCTTTAAAGTAAATAAACAGCTGCAGCCATAATTCCTCCAACTGAATTGTTTGTATGATTAAGAAATCTCCCACAGCGAATAGAGTAGGGGGATCATGCAAAAGGGGAGGATTAGGAAGTTAGGTTAGAGGTTGTGGGATACAAGTGATGTAGGGAGGAAACACAAAGGGTTGCAGTAGCGTGTGGAGCGCGGGAGAGCAAGCTTGTCCATCCCTATTGGTTTTTTTGGTTGACGGTGGTGGGTGCGGCAGTGTTCTTGCCTCAGATGGGGGTATGTTGAGTGTTGTCAAAATAATTCAGGATGGATCCTGTTCTTATCCAAATATCAGCGTGGTGTGTTTTATTCCTTATACCCTTGTCCTTTTGCATGATTATTTGGGTTGCTGGCGTGGGTTTCTCCAGAGTCCCAGGTCATGTATAGACACATATTCATACCTGGGAGCTCTTCGGATTTGCCCCAGAGACTCTAGTTTTGAGAGCGCATTACCGGGTCTCCAGGACAGAAGCTGATTCTCCGGATGTGGGGAGATTCCTTTAAAACTCTGCCCACTTCTGCTCCTTCCCACCCAGTTCCTCCTACTTTTCCTCTTTCCCCACCCAGTTCCTCCCACTTGTGTGATGCCCTTGAAAGCCCACCCCCACTCGTAGGTAAACCCAGCCCCCTTTACGCTGAGATTTACTGTAATTATACCATACCTCCCAAGTGTCCCTCTTTTAGACCCAAATCCATCTGTCCCTCTTTTCCACCTTGATGTCCCTCTTTTTAGGAGATCAGACTGTGTGGTGTGTATGTAAGTGTATCACCCTGATGTCCCTCTTTTTAGGAGATCAGACTGTGTGGTGTGTATATAAGTATATATAACCCTGGTGTCCCTGTGTTTAGGAGATCAGACTGTGTGGTGTGTATATAAGTGTATCACCCTGGTGTCCCTGTGTTTAGGAGATCAGACTGTGTGGTGTGTATATAAGTGTATCACCCTGATGTCCCTCTTTTTAGGAGATCAGACTGTGTGGTGTGTATGTAAGTGTATCACCCTGGTGTACCTGTGTTTAGGAGATCAGACTGTGTGGTGTGTATATAAGTGTATCACCCTGGTGTCCCTGTGTTTAGGAGATCAGACTGTGTGGTATGTATATAAGTGTATCACTCTGGTGTCCCTGTGTTTAGGAGATCAGACTGTGTGGTGTGTATAGAAGTGTATCACCCTGGTGTCCCTGTGTTTAGGAGATCAGACTGTGTGGTGTGTATAGAAGTGTATCACCCTGGTGTCCCTGTGTTTAGGAGATCAGACTGTGTGGTGTGTATATAAGTGTATCACCCTGGTGTCCCTGTGTTTAGGAGATCAGACTGTGTGGTGTGTATAGAAGTGTATCACCCTGGTGTCCCTGTGTTTAGGAGATCAGTCTGTGTGGTGTGTGTATATAAGTGTATCACCCTGGTGTCCCTGTGTTTAGGAGATCAGACTGTGTGGTGTGTATAGAAGTGTATCACCCTGATGTCCCTCTTTTTAGGAGATCAGACTGTGTGGTGTGTATATAAGTGTATCACATTGCTCCACATTAATAAAATTCACATTACTGTTTGTTTAACCCCTTAAGGAGCAGCGGTCCCGGTGTGTGTGGTCCTTTAAGAACCAGATAGGAAACTATGACGTGCCGACCAACGTGACTGATCATGTAGGGCGGCACGCCGAACGGGGGACTGAAAGAGATCGCTCCGGTCTTGGAGCAATCAACTTCAGTCCCCAGTATTATTGGAGCGCAGCGAGTAAAAGTACGTGACGTACCAGGACCGTCACTGGTCCTTAAGTGCCGGACCAGTGTGATGGTCCTACCACGTCAATGGTCCTTAAGGGGTTAAACGTCAGTATGTGTGCTTATAAATTAGTCTGTGTAAATAAAATAATTTGGTCTTGTTATAAGTCATTTATTAGGTTACACAAGGGGGTGTCAGTGGGTCATGAAATAACCTAAAAATTCTCAGTCATGCCCTGCCCACCAGCCACACCCCCAGCAACACCCCCTAAAACACAAGTGTCCCTCTCTGGCAATTTGAAATGTTGGGAGGTATGATGACACTCCCCAGCAGCATCAGAGAAGTCCCCTCTGGGGACTCCTCAAATGAAACTTCACAGGTATGCACATATTGTTTAATCATTTGAGCAGAGATAAAACAGTTAATATATTTAGATTTTCACCCACTGTTCCTCAGTTCACAAAGGACATGTGACCTGTTAAAGACATGTAGAACAATCCCTTCCTAGACACCTAACAAGACTGCTGGGGCAATAAGGGCCCTGGAAAAAAGGAGAAACAGGAGTCCCCAAATGAGCATATAGAAGATTTTAGGCCTCAGAAAACAGAGATAATTTTTACAGAGGCTAGCATGGAGTATATGTTATTACAGAATATATAACTTAGATCATTTTAGGTGTTACTGTTCCTTTAACATCAGACTCTCACATGCTCTGTATCCGGGATCCTAGAGGTTTTTGTATTTATTAGTGAATTTTATCTTCTACCTAATGACAGAGGAATAATTAGTTTAGGTGCAGCCAACAGTTTAGATGATGTTTGCTGCTGTGTTTACACCTGATAAAGTAACCTGGAACTTAATTTAAGTTTTCTCTTGCTAACTACGAGTTTTTAATGTAAATATCACATGCTCTAACACTCACAGACACAGGTTTAAAATAGGGTGACCACATTTCCAATCTGCCATTCCGGGACATGTGGTCACCCTAGTGAGTACCACAGCCGAGGCTCTGTCCGGCACTGACCATCTTTCTGAGCCTTCCCCAGTGGGAAGCCTCAGAAAGATGGTCAGCGCTGGCAGGAGCCTCATCCGCGAGACTCACTCACAGCGCCAGCATACTTGCGCCATCCCAGCTGTCTCGCATGCACCAGTCCAGCCAGCCAATGAAATGTATTTGCTATATGGTCCTCATCCGCTGGCTGAGCCAGAAAATGAGGACCATAATAGCAAATACATTTCATTGGCTGGCTGGACTGGTGTGTGCCGCGCTATGTAGGTAGGCTGTGGGTGCCAGCTTTGTTGCTCCATTCCGGGACTCTTTGTTGTCCCGGTGGGGGGTGACCCAGGACACAGAGCTACAATAAGGGACAGTCCCGAGCATTGTGGGACTGTGGTCACCCTAGTTTAAAAGTTGTTCTATCCAGGGCCATATTTGCCATTAGGTGGGGTACTGCCTAGAGTGCCAAGTTTTGAATGGCACCTCAGATGTGCTGGCCACACCTATATTCTGAATTGTGGGTGTGGCTATGGCAATGCCTCTGAATATATTAGGGTGAGTACATTTTAGTTCTGTCAGTCAGGGACACTGTGGAGAGAAGAGCAGGCCACAGAGTTCTAAACGCTGGAGAGAGAACTGCCCATTGACTGGTGTGACAGAAAGCAATACTTTGGTCGGCTACAAGATAATGTACATCACATCTAAACCTTGGACCAGCATTACACTACAAAAAAATTGCACTGCAGCTGCCCAGGGATGTCAGAAAGAAGCCTCAGCTCTCTCTCTCTAGTGTTTAGAGCTCTATTTGAAACCCATTTTGTTGTAGCCCAGCATATGCATCACTTCCTGTCACAGTAGGAAATGGACAGTTCTCTTTCTAGTGATTAGAACTCTGTTCTCTGGAGTCTTCATTCCAGGACTTTGTATTTAGGGTGTCCACGTGTTCCGGATTGCCCGGGACAGTCCCGAATTCTAAGTGTGTGTCCCTTGTCTGGGGAAACCCACTTCAGGGACAATAGAAAGTCCTGCAATGACTCCAGAGCAAAGTTCCAAACAACAGAAAGAGAACTTCCCATTTCCTATTGTTATAGTGATGTCTCTTTTGGGCTACAACAAAATGGCTTCCAGACACAGCTCTAAACACTCAAGAGAGAACGTAGCCTTCATTACGACATCAATGGGGAGCTGCAGTGTAATTTTGTTGCAGTGTAATGCTAGTCTAAGGTTTGGGTGTGATGTGCATTACCTTGTAGCCCACCAAAGCATTGCTTTTTGTCACAGCAGTCAATGGGCAGTTCTTCTCTCCGCAGTGTCCCTGAATGGCAGAACTGAAATGTGGTCACCCTAACATAGAGTGCCTCTCTTAGGGGCACCTGGGATGTAAATCCAGCTGTGCATGAAAATACAGACATGTAGACAAGCAGACACAGATACAGATACACACACACACACACACACAGATATAAATATACAGACATAAACACACACATATGTACACACAGGAACAGATGCACACACAGATGTATGCACATGAACATTTAGGGTTGCCACCTAGCCAGTATTTTACCGGCAGGCCGGTAAAAAGTTGGCTTCTGTCCAATGTTAAGTCTATGGACAGAATTCCATATCTGGTATTTTTTTTAAGAAAAGGTGGCAACCCTATGCACATTACGGTTGCCACCTTTTTGTAAAAAAAATACCGGCTATGGCATTCTCTCTATAGACTTAACATTGGACAGAAGCCATTTTTTACCGGCCTGTCGGTGAAATACCAGATGGTTGGCAACCCTAATGCACATACAAACTTTAATACACAGACACACACACAAAAACACGCATACACAAACACAGACACACACACATGTAACAGGGCTGGATTTCACAGACTCCACATTAGGCAGGATAGGCAACTGCCTAAAGCGCCAAATTTTGAGCTGTGATGGCCGCACCCACATGCTGAATGGTGGGTGTGGTCAGATCCATTTCAGCAGCCCTGCATCAACTTTATACCGCTTTACAGGATATTATTTATCCTCCTTGGATGCTAATGAGATCCCCAACACATTACTAAGCAATGTATCAAAGAGCTCTCTAGCAACCAAGGGGTTAAACATTTTTTTTTCATCCTTCCTTGCTGTTGGCTAAGGGTATTTTCTGTACCAGGGAATAGTGGGCTGGGGTGTGTGGTCATGAGTGGAGCTAAGAGCCACCTACATTGTCTTGCCTAGGGGTAACTGGGATGTAAATCCAGCACTGCGTGAACAGACACGTAGACAAGCAGATAGATACGCACTCACAGACATTCGCATACAGAGATACACACACAAACAGACATGAATACACAGATATAAACACACAAACACACACATAAATGATTGCTGGCTGGGGATGACAGGAATTGTAACCCATAAAAGCTGGAGGGCCTGAGGCTGACATTCTGACCTACAAAATCATTATATCACATGAGCCGCTGTAATTGCCGAGCTCAGTATGATTGTTTCTGTGTTTACTCCCGGCTCCAGTGAATGGAAACCTTTCAGGTCTCTGTGACCCAGTGTATCTCTGCATGACTGTAATTGGAATGAACTAATTTGTCTATCAAGTGTTTACTTCCCCAGTGAATAAACTACACCGTTTGGACATCTGCATCAATTACTGACTCTCAGCTTATATTCTACCATGTTTTTAAAGTGAACTTGTCACATTAAAGGGGAACATTCACCTCTCAAAACGTTTTTTAGCATAGTTTTAGTTATTAAAGTAGTATTAGGAAACTTTTTCTTTTCTCAGTTGAGTACTTTTAACCCCTTAAGGACCCATGACGGTCATGGACCGTCATGGGTTGTTATAACCATAAATCATGGAATTCCAGGCTCCCTGAGCAGCTGCACGCCGTTCGGGGAGTCCAGAATCCAATTCTGAAAGAAAAAAAAAAAAAAGGTCCCTGGTCCTTAAGTGACTGCACCGGGGTTAAAGATATTTCATCTTCTTGAGTTCCTAATTCTCCTCCCACCTCCCTCCCAGCTGCCCCAGGGAGCGGGTTCACACTTCCCTTCGGTGTGGTGTGAATGGCTTCTATCGTTATATCAAGCTCCGGTTAGAATTATACTGAGGTCGCAGCCTCAGTATACTGTTAACTGGAGCTTGATGTAACAATAGAAGCCAATTACACCACACTGAAGGGAAGTGTGAACCCGCTCCCTGGGGCAGCTGAGAGGGAGGTGAAGAAGGGCTGTGCTGAAGATTCAGCGGGCTACATTATGCGGAAGTGCACAGCCTGAAGATTAAATATCTGTAAAAGTATGTAAACGAAAAAAAAAAAAAAACAAGTTTCTAACACTACTTTAATAACTAAAACTATCTTAAAACTTTTTAAGAGTTGAATGTTTCCCTTTAACATAAGTTTAGCTAAAGGGGAATTATACCTTAAGACTTATTAGCCCTTAGGAAGGACTTACCTAGGTAGGTGCCATTCCACACCTCCCAACATTTCAAATTGCCAAAGAGGAACACTTGTGTTGTAGGGGGTGCGGTTGGGGGTGTGGCTGGTGGGCAGGACATTACCAGTACTTTTTTGGCTATTTCATGACCTATTGACACCTCCTTGTGTAACCTAATAAATGATTTATAATAAGACCAAAGTATTTTATTTACATGTATATATAAACACCACACAGTCTGATCTCCTAAACACAGGGACACCAGGGTGATACACTTCTATACACACCACACAGTCTGATCTCCTAAACACAGAGACACCAAGGTGATACACTTATATACACGCCACACAGTCTGATCTCCTAAACACAGGGACACCAGGGTGATACACTTATACACACACCACACAGTCTGATCTCCTAAACACAGGGACACCAGGGTGATACACTTATATACACACCACACAGTCTGATCTCCTAAACACAGGGACACCAGGGTGATACACTTCGATAGACACCACACAGTCTGATCTCCTAAATACAGGGACACCAGGGTGATAGACTTCTATACACACCACGCAGTCTGATCTCCTAAACACAGGGACACCAGGGTGATACACTTATATACACACCACACAGTCTGATCTCCTAAACACAGGGACACCAGAGTGATACACTTATATACATACCACACAGTGTGATCTCTTAAACACAGGGACACCAGGGTGATACACTTATATACACACCACACAGTGTGATCTCTTAAACACAGGGACACCAGGGTGATACACCTATATACACACCCCACAGTCTGATCTCCTAGAAAGAGGGACATCAGGGTGGGAAAGAGGGACAGAGGGATTTGGGACTAAAAGAGGGACTGTCCCCCCTAAAGAGGGACACTTGGGAGGTATGTCATTCAAAGAGCAGTTAGTTATTTATATTAACAGTTTTTTGTTACATTTGATCTCCATTTTAGTATACTACTAGTTGCTTTGGTTTTTATTTGTTTCAGTCTGATAACAACTAAGGTCCCTTACCATCCATTCCGGTCTATCGCAGTCTGTTGTGTGCAGTGTGGAGGGGTGGCAGACTTCAATAGAGATCACTATATACAGGAAACTGCAGATATAATGCATACGTCCCAATATTTCATATGGGGAGAACTTTGTTTTAGGTGGTCTTGCTGGGGGTGTAGCTGGTGGGCGGAGCATTACCAATAATTTGAAGTTTATTTTGTGACTTAAAGGGATAGTAATACTTTAATATTACTATTCCCCGTATTGTAGCTTTCAAAAAGAACTGAATTGTCCCCAGGTTCATCTCTCAAACCTTTATGGTTTGAGAGATAACCGAAGGCAAAGTTCCCCCCTCCCTCCCTGAAGTCAGCGTTGTACTGACTGCACGGATAGCCGGTCTTACTTTCATCAGGTGGCTCTGCAGCTGAGCCGAGATCGCGTTAGCAAAAAATAATTATTTCACTGAAACGGTCTTCTACATGTGCTTGGTTTGTGCTTGGTTTGCAGCAAGACTGTCCAGATGGATCACAGAGAGGGACAATCTTCACTGAGCATAAGGGAAAAGCTGAAAAACCTGTCAAGGGGGGGCCAGGGTTTTCCTTATGATCACAGTATGAGCTGTCCAGTCAAGAGACCAGATTCCGCATATGAGGGGAGGTGGCTTACACTAGCTAAAAGAAGCTGCTGTTTATGTGAAACATTACTATCCCTGTAAAGAAATTGAAAGATGTGCAACACAATGTGTTGCACAAACTCTGGTTCATAAAGGGTTAAATTAACCGCACCTGGTAAACTTATCTGGGAACTCTGAGTGTTTACCCTGAAACTCAGAGTTTTGACCCAAATCTCAGGGTTTTGGAGTGAAAGGCCAAATTCTCAAGGTGAAAGAGTTCTTTGTTAAAGGGATAGTAATAGATGGAAATTAACTGAGGTCCGATTCATCAGTATGCCAGTATATCTCAGTATGCCAGTATATCAGAATGCCAGTCCTATCTCAGTTTAGTTCAAGAGTTATTAAGTTAGAAAGGATCCCCTTGCTGCCCATTTTACTTGTGTTATGGCGCCTCTCCTCAGATGTGGGATCCGGACGCTTGTCAGGACAGCTCACAGTGAGGGACAATCTTCATGCAATGAGCCTAAGGAAAACCGCACCCAGTTCCCAGGTATGCTGGTAAATAAAACATTGAATTAAAGGGATCATAATGTTTCACAATAAAAGCATCTCCAATTAATCTTCATAGTATTTGGGCCATGGAGAGTGTTACTAAAATACTGTAAGAGTTGTAGTACAAGAGTAATTGAATGATAAAGTATCCCCCTCCCGCCCCTCCTCACCTCAGAGCAGCAAGACTGTCCGTATGGATCGCAGAGAAGGACAATCTTCAGTGTGCATAAGGAAAAACCTGTCAAGGGCATACCTCCCAAGTGTCCCTCTTTAGGAGGGACAGTCCCTCTTTAAGACCCAAATCCCTCTGTCCCTCATTACCACCCTGATGTCCCTCTTTTTAGAAGATCAGACTCTGTCATGTGTATGTAAGTGTATTACATTGCTCTACAGTAATAAAACTCACATTAATGTTTTTTAAATGTCAGTATATGTGTTTATAAATTAGTCTGTGTAAATAAAATACTTTGGTCTTGTTATAAGTCAATTATTAGGTTACACAAGGAGGTCTCAACAGGTCATGAAACAGCCTAAAATTTCTTGATAATGCCCCGCCCACCAGCCACACCCCCTAAAACACAAGTGTCCCTCTTTGGCAATTTGAAATGTTGGGAGGTATGCAAGGGGGGCAGGGTTTTCCTTATGATCACAGTAAGAAGATTGTCCCTTGCTGTGAGCTGTCTTAAAGGGTTAGTAATGTCCTGTGATGAAAATTGTATGTTTGTTTCATAATGATCAGTGGAGTTTATCGTTAGTATTATTTTTTTCTCAGAGTTCAATAATTGTGAAGATATTACCTCTCAATGTTTCCTGGCAAAGGAAGCCCGATCGCCATATTTAAAAATCCCCTGATACAGCGTGTGCTTGTGTACTTGCTTTCCTTGAAGCGCGCTCACATGAAATACCAGATGGGAGGGGGTAATTCGCTCTTTCACTGCTTGCTACGTCACTCAAGGCTCCAGACTGAGCGGATGAGTTTCGTGCCTCTGCAGGATCCGTCGTGTCGGCCGACACGATTTCAGATCCAACAGACTTATAGGCACTTTAACGAAAAGGGGCGGGAGGGGAAGACTTAAAGATTGATTTGCAGCCAAACGCTAGATGTACAGACATTGCGAACAGCGGTATGTGTATTAAAAAAATGTAATGAGTGAAACTAGCACACTTTTTTATTAGACATTACTAACACTTTAAGACCAGATTCCACATCTGAGGTGAGCAGTGTTACACTAGGTAAAAGGGGCGGGAGGGGGATACTTTATCATTCAGTTACTCTTGAACTACAACTCTGACTATTGAAATAATACTCTCCATGGCCCAAATACTGTGAAGATTAATTGGTGCTGGTTTTCTTGTGAAACATTACTATCCCTTTAACCCTGGTACCCAGAACTCTCTGCTTGTATGTTTAATTCCAGCTCTGTTCTACTTTTCCATGGGGGTGGAACTGTTTGTGTTAGATCCACGTGCTAGTGGTCCGGGAATCATAAACAAGGTGATGTAATATAAGGAACTCTATTCAGACCATTGGCAGGTTGCCACGCATGAGCCCCTCTGGACTGCAAGAAAGACGGCCCTGTTATACTGATGCACTTCAATTTATACTAAAGCTGAATTTTTAACAAATTACAATTTTCTTTAATGGTGAAATAAAACCTTCTAATAACCCCTGCTAATCTTAAAATGGGCAAAAAATATGAATGGCCCCAATTCATTTTGATCCAGGTTTTTCTGTTTGGGGGGGGGGGTTTGCCCTTGTGCACCTTTAACCCTTTCAGTGCCAGGGGGGTTCTAAATGCATTGCTTTCCCCTCTGGCACTGAAAGGGTTAATCAGTCCTGGATGTCATGTCCAATGGGGTTAGCCATGACAACTGTTGTCAGTTTTTCAAAGCTGAAGACAGACAGACTGCATAAACCTCTTAACCCTTTGTGGACTAGCAGTCATTAAGGAGGCTATTATAAAAAAAAAAAAAAAAAAGCGCTGCATACCTCTCTGGCACCCAAAGGGTTAATGATCCTCATTATTTTGATCCTATATGTGAATTTGTTTTACCTTCTGCATTTATTTTTGTCTAATTCTGTGTGCTTGTCTTCCATCAATAATTCCATTTCTTTTTGCTTTTACTTTCGGGGACACTGGCGCCCTCTACCTGCAGCCTGTAAAAAGAGCCTGTGATGCAACTGCACCTGCAAATGATCGTAAGAGCTCAGTGAAGCTGATATACTAAAAAGAACAAGGAGGAGATGCACTAAGAAGTCATACAGACAAGATAAAGATGAGATAACATTTCCAGTGAGATAAATTCTCCTATCCCTATGTCATTCTTTAGAGCCTATGCACTAAGATATCTCCAGTTGGAAAGATGTTAGTTAATTGGCTCCACAGAATAACATAGGAATTGCAGTTTATTCTACTGGAGAGTTATCTCCTCTTTATCACACTTTTATCACACCTTAGTGCATAGCCCCGCCCCTAGAATAATTCTGCATCATAGTGGACAAATAAAAACTCCTACTGATTTAACCCTTTGAAATGCATTGCATACCCCCTCTGGCACTCAAAGGGTTAAGTTACACTTTTAGGTCCCTGGATGCTAAAGCGGTGTTGAGTATACTTCTAGCGTTCAGTTGGTTAAAATTACCATATAAATAATTGGGGATATTGTAATTGTTATTTTTATCCTATGGTGCAGTTGGTTTGCCCCATAATTGCTCAGAGGGACGACGACGATGCACTAAGTTTTGATGCAATGGAGAAGTGTATGTGGCGACCATGTCTCCATGGAATATATGACACAATTTTTCCTTAATCATCATTAGCATGTAGGGTTGGTGTTAAAGTAACAGTAATGTCCCATAAAAAATGTTTCTTGTTTTGTAGAGTTTAAAAAAATAAATTATGTGGCACAAATCCTGTCTCTCAAATCTTTACGGTTTGAGAGATATTCGCATCTAAAGTTCCCCCTCTCCTGAAGTCAGCTATAAAGCTGACAGCAGGAGATTCGAGTCAGCCGACACGAGGCGGCTCTTCAGCAGAGCCCAAATCATGTTATTTAAAAATAACTACTTAATTGGAGCAGTCTACAAAGTGTGCTTGCAAACCAGGCACACTTTGTAGACTGTTCCAGTGAAGTAATTATTTTCCTATATCGCTATTTCGCCTCTGCTGCAGAGCCGCTGGCTGGTCCCTGGACCGGGATCTCCTGCTGTCAGCACAAAGCTGACGTCAGGAGAAGGGGAGGGAGGGGGGAACTTTAGACGCAAATATCTCTCAAACCATAAAAAACATTTTTAAAGGACATTAGTGTCCCTTTAAGGGTATCCTATTGAAATGTTGCCCTCTATTGGGCGACCTACAAAACGCACATTAAAGGGATAGTAATACTTCGTTTTATCTTTATTTTATTTTGTAGGCATTAAAAAAACATGAAGAAAAATATGTCTTATCTCTCAAACCTTTATGATTTGAGAGATATTCACAAGCAAAGTTTCCTCTCCCGCCCCTTTTACCTAGTGTAAGCCATCTCTTCTCAGATGTGGAATGCAGTCCATAGACCAGACAGATAACAGCAGGGGACAGTCTTCATCCTATGAGAACAATGAAAGTCCTGCCCCCTTTGACAAGTTTTTCAGCTTTTTCCCTTATCTTAATTGAAGATTGTCCCTCATTGCAATCTACCTGGGCACCTCCCTTCTGATCTGGCTGAGCAGTGTTACATCAGTAAAAGGGGCGGGAGGGGGATACTTTATCATTCAATTACCCTTGAACTACAACTCTGACAGAATTGAAATAACACTCTCCAAAGTCCAAATACTATGATGATTAATTAGAGCTGCTTTTATTAGGAAACATTACTATCCCTTTAAAAATGTCCCCTGGTTGAAAAGTGCGAGATCAGAATGTTGTCCACATTTCAACACTGAACCTGCGTAATGCTGGAGAAGTGTTAGGTATGGCAAGTGGGGGGAGCGGAGGGGATGTGCTCAGACTACAGTACCAAAAACAGCATCAGCTCTCCCTCTGTAATGCATGGCACACCCCTGTGGCACTCAAACAGTTATAGAATACAAAAACCCCTACCCTGCTTAACAGCTGACTCAAATACACACATAACTGACATATTGATCTGCCCAATCTGTGTGTGTGCCTAAACCAGCTAATCACCTATTTCAAGTATACAGAGAACTATATGCCGATCAGCTGATTCATGTAAACAGAAGACTGTCACATTCTGCATTGCATATGAGAGAGAGACAGAGATGGGGGAAGATGCACTAATGTGTGATAAAGAGGAGATAAAGCGGTGATAACATGGTGATGACTTCTCCAGTTTATCACTTCCTGGGGGAGATTCACTAACGTGTGATAAAGAGGTGATAAAGCGGAGATGACTTCTCCAGTTTATTACTTCTCCAGTTCCCATGATCCTATGGCCAAGTACAGTTATGGAGCTTCCAGCTGGTAAAATAAAATAACAACGTATTCTTCTAAGGCAATAAAAGTAACAATATAATATTAAAGGGATAGTAATACTTAAAATGTAAAAAAAAAAAAAAATATATGTTGTAGGGTTTATCCCCCTGAGTAAAACAAGAGTACTCCCACTGCGGAAAGGTGTTTCATTCAAAAGTTATTAATTTTCAAAGTTGAATTTTTTAGGTGCAATATCACAATGGCCTGAAATTGTAGTGGCGCTGTTGCTACACGATCCTATGGACAGCTCTGGTCCCGGGACCATAAAATGCCATAGGATGGTGTAGCAACAGCGCCACTGTACAATTTCAGGCCATTGTGATATTGCACCTAAAAAATTAAACTTTGAAAATTAATAACTTTTGAATGAAACACCTTTCCGCAGTGGGAGTACCCTTGTTTTACTCAGTGGAATAAACCCTACAACATATTTTTTTTACATTTTAAGTATTACTATCCCTTTAATGTTCTTTCAATTTTTAAAAGGTCATTATCACTAAAAATGAAGAGTGTACATTTCCATTTCCGTATCATATATTTCTGTACAGCTTTAAAAAAGAGAGAACTGCAGTAAAGAATCCCAGAAAATAATAATAAAGATCAGGTAGATTGTAAGCTCTTCAGAACAGAGCTGCCCTTCTCCTTATGTTACTTATCTAATGCACTCACACTTCTTATCTGCATCACCCCCCACTTATCTTATACTTTAACCCTTTGGGAGGGTTTGCAATATATTGTGAAGCAATGAGTTGATCACCCTTCAGGCACTCAAAGGGTTAAGTTTGTACATCTCTACATACATTGTTGGATTAATTAACCCCTTAAGGAGCATAGGAGGTGTGGAACAAATTCAATATGTTGCACAGTCCTCTGTTTCTGAAGAGGCAAAAGGGTCAGTGAATTGTCACTATAAGAGGATTTTAGTCTTACCTGTTAAATCCTTTTCTCTTAGTCCATACAGGTTACTGGTAACTTTGGGTAGGCGATCCGCCCCTTTAATCGTAGGCAGGAACAAATCTAGAATTGTATGCAAGGGGTGGAGCCTACATTCCCTCATTGGCTGCAGCTAGCCATCCAGCTCCAGAAAGATTTGAGACACTAACTACTGACTAGATAGCGGAAGGGAAAGAAGACTCCTGTGAGCATGACCCCGAAGGACCCCCATGGTCTGCCACAAGAGAGCCAAGCATGGTCCCGTGACAGGGTGGGAGACCAGTAACCTGTATGGACTAAGAGAAAAGGATTTAACAGGTAAGGCTAAAATCCTCTTTTCTCTGTTGTCCAATACAGGTTACTGGTAACTTTGGGATGTTCAACCATTGAGTTTCCCAGAGGCGGGAAGTAAGGCAAGGACCAGGCGCAAGGCCCCCAAAGTCACCAGAGCAGATATGAACCATCAGATCAGAGACAGTCCAACAAACAATTAAGTGCCAAAACCGTTCTTCTTCAATATTGAGGATTCAATTTCCAAGCCGTCAAATCTAGACGATTAACATCCTTCTTCCACAGGTAACCCTGTAGAAGAAGATCCGGATGGCAAGGGAGCCGGAATGGCTCTGCCACTGAGATCCAGCAACTCCGGAAACCAAGCTTGGCGAGTCCAGTACGGAGCAATTGGAATTAATGGACAGCGTTCCAGTTGCAATTTCCGTAACACCCTGTGTAACATTGGGAGGGGAGGAAAGATATAGTCCAGAGGAAACAACCAAGGAATGGACATTGCATCCACTGCCAGAACTAGAGGGTCCCTCCACCTAGAGCAGAACCTCGGAACCTTCCTGTTCTGTCTTGTCGCCATCAGGTCAATGTAAGGAAGACCCTACTTCTGAACAATGAGGGTGAACACCTCTGGGTGTAGTTCCCACTCTCCGCTGTCCACTGTGTGTCGACTGAGGAAGTCCGTCATAACGTTGTCTACGCCAGGAATGTTCACTGCGGATATGTCAGGAATGTGTTCTTCTGCCCAGGACAAAATAGCCTTGACCTCTAACCAAGAGGCGAGACTTCTTGTTCCGCCCTGCTTGTTGATGTAAGCCCCAGCCGTGGTGTTGTCGGACTGTACCCGGACTGGACAGTCTTCCAGCTGAGATGTCCAATGACGAAGGGCATGAAATATCACCCGAAGCTCCAACACGTTGATGGGAAGGAGAGATTCCTCCGGAGACCAACGACCCTGAGCACACAGGCTACCCAGGACCGCTCCCCAGCTGGAGAGGACTGGATTACCGGGTCTCTGAGGACAGAGACTGATTATCCGGCAGTGATGAGTTTCTTCTCCTTCCCAACTTCTTCCCTCCACTTCTCCTCCTTATCACCCTGTTCTGGCCACTTCATGACACAAATATGTGTAAGCCCCTCCCACCCAGTTAAGTCACACCCCTTTACAACGCTAATCGCATCATTAACTTCCTCTTGTCAGCAGCTCATGAGCCCTCTCTGGTGTCTCAAAATGAGCAAGTTCCAAGTATGAGTATATGACATTATGTCAGAGGATGGCTGGCCTGGGAGGCAAGGGCAGCTGCCCCCTGGGCTGGTCATATGTCTGGGCCAGTGTCCACTGCCTCACGCCATCTCCCACTTGCTGCTGTAAATGGAGGTACACTAGTGATACCACAGAGCTTATTAGTGAAATGGAGCTACACAATTGATACCACAGAGTTATAATTCAAATGAAGTCACACTGGCATAATCAATTTTCCTTGTAAGTTCTATAGTATCACTGGTGTAGCTTTACTTACATTGTACACTCTGTAGTATTACTAGTGTAGATGCATTTTAACTGTAAACTCTGTGGCATCACTTGCCTTACTTCACAACATTAATGCCATTTTAATCATTAAAAAAAGGGGGTGGGATGAGACTGGGCTCATATGATAGTAGAAATACTAGGACACTGGATTGTATTTGTCCCCTGAGCTGCAGGTTTCCAGCCCTCCCCTGCATCATGTCCCTGTACCCAGCACTAGCAGTCCACACGAGGACTATGAAGGTGTTCCGATCTGGAGGTCTGTGCCAGAGAGTGCACAGACCTCCCATTCCCTCATGCAGATTACTGTAAGCTGGACAGGAATGATCCTATGATCCCCCCAACCGGCCCATGACCATGCGGGCCACAGGGTGATGCTGGATCCCACGAAAGGACAACCCACCGCTGATGAGGGCCCTGGTGCGATATAATGTTTGGGCACCCAATTCACTGCAATCTATTGAAAACCCTAAACATTTTCAATTTCCAGTAGTCAATGGCCACTAAAGTTGTCTGGGCCTTGGAGAGTTATACCTGATACACCAATGGTAGTACAGCCCCTGACTGGCCATCTCTCATCTCATGCACTTTCAGTTTGGGGAAGGTGCTATGATAGTTTTAGTGCATACTGATGTACACACTCTGCTGTTGTCTATATATATAAAAGAAGACTTTGTGCCTGGCAAAACACACCCAGGGGCGGCAGTAAAAAGGATTACTGCTGCCATTGGGTGATTTTGTGGGAGTGTGATTTTTGGCCTGCCCCCACTATCCAGCCCGCCCACCACTATCTAAGGCTGAAAAAAAAAATGGCTGCCACACACTCCTACACCACAGACACATGCACATGCCCTCCCACACACACACACACTAGCAGACACATACACACATATACACACATGCACGCTGAGGATGATGGGAACAATGTTCAAGCTACAGCTGGAAGGCCATGGTCCAATCTGTATTATGCAGCTTCTTCATTCCCTGTCTTTGAGCCTACACAGCTCTGCTAATTACTACAAGTGAGCTGATTTCTAAACAATCAGCAGGAGGATACTGGCTTGCTGAGAAAGTGGAAACAACGGCAGACAGGTGATCAGGCAGTGCAGAGCAAGGCTTCAGCAGAGACATGGATGTGACTGTATTTATATATTGCACAAAGAGAGAGAAAGAGAGCAGGTTGTTTGTCAGTCTGTCTGTAAGTAGAGGTGCCAGTTCCTGCAATCATCTCCATGCTGTACATAGCTCACTGTATAGCATGTATGACAAACTATTTATATATGGTCTGGCATTGTATAGTATACAGTCTGTGTATAAGGACTGGCACTATACAGTATAGGAGGGACAGTCCCTGTTTGACACCCAAATCCCTCTGCTCCTCTATTTAGGAGATCACACGGTGTGGTGTATATACAGTAGGCTGGCCAGACCTCACCTTTAACCGGGGACACATAGGAAATAAGCATATTTCAGGAGTGCACCAAAATCAAAGCAGCCCTGCAGTATGCATTTTTCATATGTGTCACTGGTTAAAGGTGAGGTCTGGTCAGCCTAATGTACAAGTGTATCAGATTGCTCCACATCAGTAAAACCCACGGTAATGTGGGTATAAACTTCTGTATATATCTGTTAAATTAGTCTGTGTAAAAAAATACTTTCATCTTCTTCTAAATCATTCACTTACAGAAAGAGTAACTTAACCATTTCAGTGCCAGAGGGGATGCAATGCATTGCTTACCCCCTGGCACTCAAAGGGTTAAAAATTCTCTACAATGGTCTGGCACTGTATAGCAGTGGTTCTCAATCTGTGCCCTCAGTGGCTATTAACAGGCCAGGATTTTAGAATTTCCTTTTAAGAGCACAGGTGAGTTAATCAATATGACTGAGCCTCTGATCAACACACTTGTGTTCTAGCAGTGAAATTCCTAAGTCCTGGCCTGTTAGTGGCCACTGAGGGCATGGGCTGAGAACCTCTGCTGTATAGTATACAGTCTGCATGTGTCTGTGTATAAGGACTGGCACTATACAGTATAGGAGGGACAGTCCCTGTTTGACACCCAAATCCCTCTGCTCCTCTATTTAGGAGATCGCATTGTGTGGTGTATATACCAGTGTATCAGATTGCTCCACATCAATAAAACCCACAGTAATGTGGGAATAAACTTCTGTATATATCTGTTAAATTAGTCTGTGTAAAAAAAATACTTTCATCTTCTTCTAAATCATTCACTTACAGAAAGAGTAACTTAACCATTTCAATGCCAGAGGGGATGCAATGCATTGCTTACCCCCTGGCACTCAAAGGGTTAAAAATTCTCTAAAATACACCACCAGCCACGCCCCCAGTAACACCACCGAAAACACAAGTGTCCCTCTTTGGCCATATGAAATGTTGGGAGGTATGTTACTTACACTGCTCACACTGTATGTATTTATGTTCTGATTTGCAGCTGTGTGTCACTGTTTGTGTTGTCAGTGCATGTGTGTGTATATGTGTGTGTTGCATGTGTCTCTGTCTATCACTGTGTGTACCTTTCTGACACGTACACCCTACGCTATAATTCACTATCATAACATTTATTTAAAAAAAAAAGAAACATTTCCTGCATAACATGACGGGCAACGCCGTCCCAAACTGCTAGTCTATATATATAAAAGAAGACTTTGTGCCTGGCAAAACACACCCAGGGGCGGCAGTAAAAAGGATTACTGCTGCCATTGGGTGATTCTGTGGGAGTGTGATTTTTGGCCTGCCCCCACTATCCAGCCCGCCCACCACTATCTAAGGCTGAAAAAAAAAAATGGCTGCCACACACTCCTACACCACAGACACATGCACATGCCCTCCCACACACACACACACTAGCAGACACATACACACATGCACGCTGAGGATGATGGGAACAATGTTCAAGCTACAGCTGGAAGGCCATGGTCCAATCTGTATTATGCAGCTTCTTCATTCCCTGTCTTTGAGCCTACACAGCTCTGCTAATTACTACAAGTGAGCTGATTTCTAAACAATCAGCAGGAGGATACTGGCTTGCTGAGAAAGTGGAAACAACGGCAGAGAGGTGATCAGGCAGTGCAGAGCAAGGCTTCAGCTGAGCTGGTAAATGGCAGAGACATGGATGTGACTGTATTTATATATTGCACAAAGAGAGAGAAAGAGAGCAGGTTGTTTGTCAGTCTGTCTGTAAGTAGAGGTGCCAGTTCCTGCAATCATCTCCATGCTGTACATAGCTCACTGTATAGCATGTATGACAAACTATTTATATATGGTCTGGCATTGTATAGTATACAGTCTGTGTATAAGGACTGGCACTATACAGTATAGGAGGGACAGTCCCTGTTTGACACCCAAATCCCTCTGCTCCTCTATTTAGGAGATCACACGGTGTGGTGTATATACAGTAGGCTGACCAGACCTCACCTTTAACCGGGGACACATAGGAAATAAGCATATTTCAGGAGTGCACCAAAATCAAAGCAGCCCTGCAGTATGCATTTTTCATATGTGTCACTGGTTAAAGGTGAGGTCTGGTCAGCCTAATGTACAAGTGTATCAGATTGCTCCACATCAGTAAAACCCACGGTAATGTGGGTATAAACTTCTGTATATATCTGTTAAATTAGTCTGTGTAAAAAAATACTTTCATCTTCTTCTAAATCATTCACTTACAGAAAGAGTAACTTAACCATTTCAGTGCCAGAGGGGATGCAATGCATTGCTTACCCCCTGGCACTCAAAGGGTTAAAAATTCTCTACAATGGTCTGGCACTGTATAGCAGTGGTTCTCAATCTGTGCCCTCAGTGGCTATTAACAGACCAGGATTTTAGAATTTCCTTTTAAGAGCACAGGTGAGTTAATCAATATGACTGAGCCTCTGATCAACACACTTGTGTTCTAGCAGTGAAATTCCTAAGTCCTGGCCTGTTAGTGGCCACTGAGGGCATGGGCTGAGAACCTCTGCTGTATAGTATACAGTCTGCATGTGTCTGTGTATAAGGACTGGCACTATACAGTATAGGAGGGACAGTCCCTGTTTGACACCCAAATCCCTCTGCTCCTCTATTTAGGAGATCACATTGTGTGGTGTATATACCAGTGTATCAGATTGCTCCACATCAATAAAACCCACAGTAATGTGGGAATAAACTTCTGTATATATCTGTTAAATTAGTCTGTGTAAAAAAAATACTTTCATCTTCTTCTAAATCATTCACTTACAGAAAGAGTAACTTAACCATTTCAATGCCAGAGGGGATGCAATGCATTGCTTACCCCCTGGCACTCAAAGGGTTAAAAATTCTCTAAAATACACCACCAGCCACGCCCCCAGTAACACCACCGAAAACACAAGTGTCCCTCTTTGGCCATATGAAATGTTGGGAGGTATGTTACTTACACTGCTCACACTGTATGTATTTATGTTCTGATTTGCAGCTGTGTGTCACTGTTTGTGTTGTCAGTGCATGTGTGTGTATATGTGTGTGTTGCATGTGTCTCTGTCTATCACTGTGTGTACCTTTCTGACACGTACACCCTACGCTATAATTCACTATCATAACATTTATTTAAAAAAAAAGAAACATTTCCTGCATAACATGACGGGCAACGCCGTCCCAAACTGCTAGTTAATCATATTATTGATAAAGGGGTATGCACATTTCTGGAAACTTTTTTTTCTGGAGTCTCATGTGGTGCTGCTAGGGGATACAAATGATGCGATTCACTTCCCAAAGGGGCAGGACTTAACCATTTGGTGGGGCTTAATAGTATGTGTCATAAAGTGGGTGGGGAGTGAGTGAGAAGTGGGCAGAACAAGGTGGTAAGGAAGAGAAGTGGGGGTGCGTGGGAGGAACAGGGTGGGAAGGAGGAGAAGTGGGAGGACAGGGTGGGAAGGAGGAGAAGTGGGAGGAACAGGGTGGGAAGGAGGAGAAGTGGGAGGAACAGGATGGGAAGGAGGAGATGTGGGAGGAACAGGGTGAAAAGGAGGAGAAGTGGGAGGAACAGAGTGGGAAGGAGGAAAAGTGGGAGGAACAGGGAGGGAAGGAGAAGAAGTGGGAGGAACAGGGTGGGAAGGAGGAGAAGTGGGCGGAGTCTCAGAAGAAATTCACCACCACCACCAGCCTCTGTTTCCGGAGACCTGGTAATTCACTGCAAAAACCCGTAGTCTCCAGGGCAGATCAGGCAAGTTCCCAGTTATGGGTAAGCATCGCATTACGCTCAATGGTTTAAGCGAGAGCTGAATGCTGTGCCATAACATACCCAGGGAAATAAGTCTGCTCCTTAGTACGTAATGTTAACCCACTGAGTACCAGAGAGGTATAAAACACCTTGCATTGCAATTCGTTAAATGCCTCTCTGGCACTCAGAGGGTTAAATGCAATACTGAGGAATGTAGCTCCAGGAAACTCCCATACAGTGTCCCACTGCCATTCCCTTGGTGCCTGCGGCAGACAGATAACCATTATCTGTTTAACTAGATTAGTAAACTGGCATTAGGAAGGCACAGCACACAGCAGGTTTCTACCTGTCCCTTTTTTGACCAGGACAGTCCCGTTTTCTGCTCCCCTGCCCTGTTTTGTCCACATGATCAGGGATTCTGAGGTTCTGAAACCCAACCAGACTCAGTTTACAGCTCTTGTACTCCCATTGGTTAGAGCACACATCCATCACCAAAGCAATAATTCTAATTGGCTGTTCATACAGCTGTTAAAAGGAGATTTTAACCATTCGAATGCTAGAGTGGTCCCCAATGCATTACTGGCTTAAAACAGGTCTTCACAGCAATAAATTAAGCTTCCCTCTGGAAACAATTAGATAAACTTGGAAACTGATCACCATAAATCGTTCTGCACTTAGCACAAAGCATTGTTCCTCTGGCTGGTTTTGGCAAGAGTAAAAGGCTGTTAACCCTATGTAGCACTCAGAATTTGGTTCCAGCACCTAGTTAAAGGGGAACTACCACCCCGCAATAACTTAACCTGAAATCAGTCTTCATCTGGCGACTAGATGCTTAGTAGCGCTAGTCGCCAGCAATATTACCCGGTTCCAAAGATTTTTGCGTTTTTCCGACGGTCACAGGAGCAGGAAGCACGGACATCTTGTCACAGTGACGCCCGTGCGCCTGCGCTGTCAGTCCCTTTTGGAGCATGGAGTGCCGCGAGGAATGAAGCAGAGACCTATAAATTGCACTGATGGAGCTCTGGTCTGCCTACTCACTGCAAGCTCACCCTGTTTGAAAGCAGGTTTGTCTGTTCATATTAGATATTTTTAATTTTTCATGTTTTTAACTAGGTGTTTTTAATTCCAATGCTTTTCCTCACAAGAATTCTTCAGGGGCAATTTTAAACTTAGATGACAATATGTATCAGATAGAAGATGGCGATATGAATTAGATACGACTTGCTTGAAATGGGGTAGCTTGGCGAGGTAAGCCAGCTTAAATGTTATTTTAGCCAAACTACGCAAAAAAAACAACCCTCATTATTTTGAAAATTTATCAACACATTGTTAAAATATATGCAATATACTGGGTTCACATTTGGGTAATTTATAAGGAGCAGGGCAGGTTTGTTTTCTGCTGTTTTAGACCTATGTAGTGATTGTTACCTTCTTCTGCAAACAAACATCCCATTGGTTCCCCCAGTCCTGTGTAAAATGATGAGATGTTTGGCTGCAGGAACATTCACTATACGAGACTAATGACAAGAATGGCAAGGAGAATGTCTCCCAGCATCTCCATATGAATCTCTTCAAAACATACATATAGGGATAGTAATGTTTCACAAAAAAAAAGCTGCACCAATTAATCTTCATAGTATTTGGGCCATGGAGAGTGTTATTTCAATACTGTCAGAGTTATAGTTCAAGAGTAATTGAATGATAAAGTATCCCCCTCCTGCCCCTTTTACCTAGTGTAAGCCACATCCCCTTTGATGTGGAATCTGGTTTCTTGACCGGACAGCTCACAGCAAGGGACAATCTTCTTACTGTGAACTTAAGGAAAACCCTGCCCACCTTGACAGTTTTTTCAGGTTTTTCCCTTATGCTAATTGAAGACTGTCCCTCTCCGAGATCCATCCGGACAGTCTTGCTGCTCTGAGATGAGCAGTGTTACGTCAATAAAAGGGGCGGGAGGGAGATACTTTATCATTCAATTACTCTTGAACTACAACTCTGACAATAATGAAATAACACTCACATGGCCCAAATACTATGAAGATTAATTGGAGTTGCTTTTATTGTGAAACATTACAATCCCTTTAATGTTTTTTTACAAAATAAAGAACAACAATTTGATAAGTGCTGGTACAGCTTAATCTATTAACCTTTTGAGAGACAGAGGGCTATCCAATACCCTGTGGCATTCAAAGAGTTAAATTGAACCCTTTACGTTTAAAAACAACATGAAACTGTATATAAATGCTAATATGGAATTTCAATTTTCTTGCTTGTATTTGTGTATAAATATGTATTGTAAATGCTCTCCAGGGCATTCTTGAAATCTCCATGTATTCTTCCTGAAATAAATAAGCGCCATGATGTTACTTCTACATCAGTTTTCAGCTAAGGCGTTGTGCAACTTTGCTGTTCTGCGGACAACCATTTAGGGTGACAAAAATGTAAATGCTGAATTATAAATGTATACTTAAGCAAATTATTATGTATAATACATACCTCCAAACATTTCAAATAACTTAAGAGAGACACTTTTGTTTTAGGGGGTGTTGCTGGGGGCGTGGCTGGTAGGCAGGGCAATACTGAGAATCTTTATGTTATTTTATGACCCACCGACACCTCTTTGTGTAAATGAATAAATGATTTAGAACATGACCAAAGTATTTGATTTATACAAAATAATGTATACAAATATATACTAAAGTTTAAAAAACATTAATGTGAGTTTTATTGCTGTGGAGCAAAGTGATACATTATATATACACCACACAGCCTGATCTCCTAAACACAGGGACACCAGGGTGATACACTTATATACACACACCACACAGTCTGATCTCCTAAACACAGGGACACCATGATGATACACTTATATACACACCACACAGTCTGATCTCCTAAACACAGGGACACCAGGGTGATACACTTATATACACACCATACAGTCTGATCTCCTAAACACAGGGACATCAGGGTGATAAACTTATATATACACCACACAGTCTGATCTCCTAAACACAGGGACACCAGGGTGATACACTTCTATACACACCACACAGTCTGATCTCCTAAACACAGGGACACCAGGGTGATACACTTATATACACACCACACAGTCTGATCTCCTAAACACAGGGACACCAGGGTGATACACTTATACACACCACACAGTCTGATCTCCTAAACACAGGGACACCAGGGTGATGCACTTATATACACACCACACAGTCTGATCTCCTAAACACAGGGACACCAGGATGATACACTTATATACACACCACACAGTCTGATTTCCTAAACACAGGGACACCAGGGTGATACACTTATATACACACCACACAGTCTGATCTCCTAAACACAGGGACACCATGATGATACACTTATATACACACCACACAGTCTGATTTCCTAAACACAGGGACACTAGGGTGATACGCTTCTATACACACCACACAGTCTGATCTCCTAAACACAGGGACACCAGGGTGATACACTTATATACACACCACACAATCTGATCTCCTAAACACAGGGACACCACGGTGATACACTTCTATACACACCACACAATCTGATCTCCTAAACACAGGGACACCACGGTGATACACTTATATACACACCGCACAGTGTGATCTCCTAAACACAGGGACACCAAGGTGATGCACTTAAAGAGGGACACTTGGGAGGTATGGAGCCCTAATATCTCCTAAAGAGGGACACTTGGGGGTATAAAATAATATTGTTTTTACTCTCATTCTGATTCTGGAACCTAAGAATACTATGGGGGAGATTCAGTAAGCAGTGATAAAGAGATGATAAAGTGGGGATGATTTCTCCAGTGATATCACTTCTCCAATTCCTATGTTATTCTCTGGAGCCCATGCACTAAGATCTCTCCAGCTTTGGAGATCTTAGTGCATAGGCTCTACAGAATAACATAGGACCTGGGGGGAGATTCGCTAAGTGGTGATAAAGTGGAGATGACTTCTCCAGTGATATCACTTCTCCAGTTATCTCCAAAACTTAAGACATGTTAGTGCATTGGCTCCATAGAATAATGTAGGAACGGGAGAAGTGATATCACTGTAGAAGTCATCTCCACTTTATCACCTCTTTATCACACCTTAGTGAATAACACCCTTCGTTGGCTTGGTAGCTTGCATCCAAAGCTACTCAGTTATTCAATAAAGGTATCATTTTTACTCTGCTATTCACCTTCATTTTCTATGGCTAAGTAACAGTTACCACGTTTTAATCCTGTTTTTTTTCCTTCACAATACCCTTGGCAAACTACCTATAAGACTTTAGGGGTGCCCTGAAAATCTCTGTCTGTTAACACTCTGAGTGCCAGAGTGGTGTACCCCTCTGGCACTAAAAGGGTTAAAGATATCATGAGCAAAAAGAGACTGAGAACCATTGACCTAGATTATATAATTAGAGCCATAAGTGGTGTCAGATTAAATACAATGGCGGCCTCTACTGGAGAAGTGAAAATCTTCATAAAGATGTTGAATTCACAAATTCCTGTCCGGGTGAGCTCATTCACCATTGTAGGACAATACATACTATGGCTAAGTCTACAAGGGATATGTTACAGCTGAGCTAATCTCCCTAAAATTAAACAGCTTCCCCCAACATTGCTATTCATGTAGGTTATCCTCACCTCTCACAACACACCCAAACACTATGCTGCAGTTTGGATAAATTTGGTATTAGCACAATCAAGCTGCAGCATGTCTGTTCTGTCTATGGACGAAGTCAGACCGCACAAGGAACAACTGTGCGAAGGAATAATCAAGATCCAGTTGTAATGGATTTGACAAATACCTCCATCTCTAACAATAAGGGGATTGGTGATAATACTGTTAGTGCTGAAATTGCCTTTATTCTCTCTTCTGTTTTGGTATGGACCACCGGGGAAGGCTAGGTATGTTGTAGTTGTATGTATGTGTCTTTATTTATATAGCGCCACACTTGCACACAACGTTTAAAAGAAGTTGAAATAATACAATACAAAAATACAGAACTGGGTTCAGAGCATTAAGCTAAAGTGCGATCACTGCATTATTTTTGGGGGAAGTGCAGCAAGGGAAATATACACTGGGAAAGGGACCCTGCCACAAGGAGCTTAATAATCCTTTATTTATATATAGCGCACACAGATTCTGCAGCGCTTTACACTCATATTGGTTCCTGTCCCCATTGGGGCTCACAATCTAAATTCACCTATCAGTATGTTTTTGGAGTGTGGGAGGAAACCGGAGTACCTGGAGGAAACCCACGCAAACACAGTGAGAACATACAAACTCATTGCAGATGTTGTCCTTGGTGGGATTTGAACCCAGGACCCCAGCTCTGCAAGGCAACAGTGCTAACCACTGAGCCACTGTGCTTCCCAATCTAACAATCTAATTAGAAATCATGACGACATATAGAGACAGTAGGAGGAGGATTATAAGTGCAGGTACAAGGCGCAGTGAAGGAAGTGCAGAAGGATTCTGATGTGACTATCAGTGTGCAAGAGGAGGATATTGCTATTCAGATGCCTACATGAGCAGGTGGGTTTTGAGGAGATGCTTGAAGGTGATGATTGTGGTTGATTGGTGAAAGGTTATAGGGACGGCATTCCAAAGTCGAGGGGCAGCCAGTGAAAAGGATTGTAGCCGAGAGATGGCTCGAGTTGTGTAAGGATCCACCATGGAGTTATCATAGTGGATCAATCAAAATCAGTTCATGCCCCTAAGGGAAGAGGAATCCAACAAACTATCAAGTTCAGGGGAATTAAAGGACAAGGGAGAAAGTCCCAAGAAAACCAAAGTGGAAGGAAGAAATCCAATCAGTGTAGTAGTGAAATCTGTATAATCAATTTGACTCAACATGAGTTCTCATGAACGATCCCTTCTAGCAAAGGGTTTATCCTTCTGTACATTGAATGGTCCTAATTTATTTGAGTTGTTTACTGTTTTAAATGAATTAATAAAATTACAATCCATTCCTGTGGCTCCACACATACTTTTAGATGATAAACAGGGTCGGATTTACATCTCAGGAGCCTGTAGGCCCAAAAATATGAAGTGCACCCCCCCCCCGTGCATTAGCTGACCTGTGAGCGATGTGTGGGTCTTCTGTATCCTCCTCTGACTGCTGCCTCCTTGATCCGATAGATTCATTTGGAGGTGAGTGAGTCCTGGGTCATGTCCTCCTTTGCAGGAAGCGGGTGAGCTCTGATCTCCTCTGACTGACAGCCTCTCACCCATCATCACGCACCCCTGCAGGCCGTGATGACATCAATGTGTGTGCTACGCAGAACAAAAGGTCACATAAGCATGCGCAGAGGGAAGAGTACTCACTTCTCTTCATTGAGTCTCAGTAGAGAAGTGCTTACTGCCATACGGTAACGCAACTACGCGAATGAGTCTGGCAGCAAGTCTACAAATTAACAAAAAAAAAAGAAAAACACGAACCCAATAACAGGCGCCCCTCTGAGGGGTGCGCCTGTAGGCAGACGCCTACTCTGCCTTATAATAAATCCGGCCCTGATGATAAAGGTAGTGAAATTGTACCTTATATGGAGAATTGGTATGATGTATTGTGAATGGAAGCTTTCCATCTGGATTAAAAGCTCGGTCCCACTTTAATCCAACCCACTTTAGAGGAAACTTTGTCAAGGCCTTCGGATCTCTAGTTATGGAGGACTTTAAAACTTTAGTTGGTAAAAAGTCAGGTACCCCCCAATTAAACTAGAGGAAAATTGTTCGCTTTAGAAAGTCTGATAGATCAATTATTATAAAACCAGCAGAGGCAGGTGGTAGGACTGGCCTCAAACCTCACAGTTTCCACCCATTTCCATACCTGGGAACGTTCAAGGTGAGTCGACCCTGAGATCTTTGAAATATTAACTCTTAAAGATTCCCATAATGTAGATTTTAGGCAATGTATACCCGCTTGCTCTAATCCAGAGGTGATCCAGTCGGTCTGCAAGGACCCTTTAACATGCTACAATTTAAAGGGATAATAATGTTTCATAATAAAAGCAGCTCTAATTAATCATCATAGTATTTGGACTTTGGAGAGTGTTATTTCAATTCTGTCAGAGTTGTAATACAAGAGTAATTCAATGACAAAGTATCCCCCTCCCGCACCTTTTACTGATGTAACACTGCTCAGTCAGATCAGAAGGGAGGTGCCCAGGTAGACTGCAGAGAGGGACAATCTTCAATTAAGATAAGGGAAAAACCTGAAAAAACTTGTCAAGGGGGACAGGGCTTTCATTGTTCTCATAGGAAGAAGATTGTCCCCTGCTGTTATCTGTCTGGTCTATGGACTGGATTCCACATCTGAGAAGAGATGGCTTACACTAGGTAAAAGGAGCGGAAGGGGAAACTTTGCTTGTGAATATCTCTTAAACCGTAAAGGTTTGAGAGATAAGACTTATATCGTTCTTCATGTTTTTTTAATGCCTATAAAATAAAATAAAGATAAAACGAAGCATTACTATCCTTTTAAAGATCTCATGGCCTAAACACATGCAAGACAAGCAAGACATCTCCCACTGTATTTCTGGTGCAAATGGCATAAGTTTAGTGACTTGGGCAAATCATATAGTTGGTAACACAGAACACTCTCACCCTAATAATGTAGCCTTTCAAAATCCTGAGTGTTCCCAGGTAGGCCAATTTCTTGTCATTGTTTGCAGATGTCATTTGGACAGATGAGATTCACTGGGTTACTCTGGATGTAACCTCTTTATACTCTAATATTGAACATGCAGAGGGACTGGATAAAGATCCGTCAGATTGAGTTACTGATCAAGTTCATTCTAACTCATACATTTTCAAATCTGGTAATAGATTTTACCTTTAAGTCAAGAGAATGATGATGAGAACTAGGTTCGTGACTAGTTTGAATGAGTCTCCGGAACTCCTTTACTGTGAGTTGGTCTTATGTAGCTCTCTACATTAGTCATTACTTAGATTTTAGTTTTATGTGCACAATACAGATATTGTTTATTTTATGGGAGTGCGTATATCTAAGCACGATTGTTGGTTGTTTGGTCATTGACATTGATAATTATTATGACGTGCCCCTTTTCTGGACAATGGGGTCAGCCTGTGTTGATAATTTATTATTATTTATATTTTAATTATTTATTATTTTTTTATGAGTTTTATTTTGTTTATTATTTGTAGCTAATCAGGGGTTTGCCCCTATTGCACAATGGGTGTTAATTAATTTCTGATGTATATTTTAATAAATTGGAGGTTTATTGTGTTGCTGATTGGAGCATGAATGCATTTGTGTTGTATATATATATATATATATATATATATATATATATATATATATATAAATAAATCGATTGCTTGAATATTAATGTAAATAAAGATAATGGTAAAGAAGCCTGCCCTTTGGACATTGATAACAAACAGAGATAACGTATTTGGTTTTAGCCAACTACCCATGGGGGTTTTGTTATCACCAGCAGAGGGCCCTCTGATCCTCCTGTTCTCCACATTTGATTGTACTATTTAATATCGCTGTATGTCTATTCCCAATTGTACAGCGCTACGGAATTGGTTGTCACTATATAAATAAAGAATAATAATAATAATCTAGCATATGTTACATCAGAGCCTTTTTCCCATAGTCCAGTGGGGTAATTGCTGTAGATTTTGTATTGTACAATTAGATATGAGTTGGTTGTATTCACATAACTGTATATATATATATATATATATATATATATATATATATATATATAAAGATAATTGTAAAGATAATTGACCCATGGAGATTGATACCGAGCCAAGATAATGTGTTAGGCCAATGGTTCCCAACCCATACCCTCATGGCCCACTAACAGGCCAGGATTCAGGGCCGGCGTCACCTATAGGCGAGGTAGGCGCCAGCCTAGGGCGCACATCTACTGGTGGTGCAGAGCAGAGCTGCATTTGCTTACTGGTCTGGCCCTGTAAGGTTTAGCCCATTAAAGACCAGAGAGGTATTGCACGGCCCTCTGGTCCTTCAGGGGTTAGGATATGGTATTATAATTCCATTACATGTTTTCAAATACACAATGCATCACTGGTGTGGGGTGACCTGTCTGTGCCTAGTTTTCACATACTGTGCCCTTCTGTGTGCCATGTTGTGCCAGCTGGCCCTCTTTCATAGCAGCTCAGGCTCCTCTTTCTCCCCTATCTCTCCACCTCTCAGATGCCACCCCCCGATTTTCTCTGCCGACCCAGCTGTCTCTCTCCCTCTACCTTATTCAGTTCGCTAGTAGGTGATCAATCATCAACCTGCTCAAGGATCTGTTAAAGGAACAGGCAGCCGATTTCCAGGTCATTGTTCAGCCAGTCTCATCCTGGCCTCAAAAAGCAACCTATCAATGTAGTAATACATGGCTTAAAATGTTTATTCAACTACCTTCCTTATGGCCACAATAGTGCACCTCTTAGTGTGTTATGTTAGGGAGATCCATAAAGGTGCATGTAAAATACATTAAATGATACCGTAGCCCTTCAATACCTGTGTGTGGCACTGCCATCTGTCTTCATATGCCTGCCCTGTCTTCCTGTTGTGATCCAAGGGCGGTGCTGGCACAAGAAGTGAGAGGAACCAGTCTTACTAGAACTGCATCACTTGTATTGCAGGATACACTGTGCAGTCATAGGCAGTGTGATGAGAGGTAAGTAAAGTGAGATGGTAACCCTTTCAGTATCAAGTGTGTTATTGCAGGATTTGGATTATCCCTTTGAGTGCCTGAGGGGGATCTAATGCATTGCATTGGATACCCCTCTGGCACGCAAAGAGTTAATGTAATATACACATAAGTGTAAAGTGATTTGATGCTAGAAAGGTGTTTTGGAGAACCTGTTAATTGCAGCGTCTTCTGGTGAAATTAGTAAATGGTGCGTCATTATCCGCCCTCTGTGGGTAATCATTTGAATGGGATGGCTTCATTTAAAACCCTCTTCCTATTGATAAAGGCATGGGCAGATGCTATGATCAAAGGAAGGGGCACTGCCCACCTAGTACTGACCAAGGCATAGCAGACTGCAGTAAGCACTGGCAGGGCTATTTCCTTCCCATATTGATTGGATTGGGCATGGCATTGTGCAGTGAGCCTTTACAGGGGTACTGTCCATCTACTTACTAGGTTATGGGTAGCAAAGTACATGAGTATATGAATACAAGGCTCTGTGCGTGGGTATATGTGTGCAAAAGAGCACTCTGGGTGTGTGTGTGTGTGTGTGTGTGTGTGTGTGTGTGTGTGTAGGAGCACTAGTGTATGAGTATATGAATGCATTAGAGGTTGCGTGTCTGCACACGTATACTGTTATGTGTATGTGTGAATGCCCTGGTGTGTGTGTGTGAATATATGCATTTATATATATGTATGTGTCTGATAAATGGTATCTTCACAGTTGAGTACAACAGTGTGTGTGTTCACTTGCACACAAGAAGAATGGTGGGCAGGCACACATTTAGGAGTACTCTAGTATAAGTGTATGTATTATCATACCTATCAACATTCCCAATGGCTAAAGAGGGACACTTTTGTTTTAGGTGGTGTTGCTGAGAGCTTTTCTGGGGGGTGGAACATTATTGAGTATTTTTAGGTTATTTCATAAGGGGATTTTAGTCTTACCTGTTAAATCCTTTTCTCTTATTCCATAACACTGGTAACTTTGGGTAGGTGATCTGCCCCTTTAAGTAGGCAGGAAGAATTCTAGAAGTGAATGCAGGGAGTGGAGCCTACCTTCCCTCCTTGGTTGCAGCTAGCCAATCAGCTCCAATAAGATTTGAGGCACTAACACACTGGAGTCCACTAGACAGGACAGCTTCTTGGCTGGAACTGGATCATAAGCCAGAACAGCAGAAACCCTGTGCGTGATCTGGTGAGCCACCTCGTCCGTGAGAAACACCATGCTCTGCTGAGTGTCCAAGAGAAGGCCCAGGAAAGACCAGACGTTGGGATGGAGCAAGATCTGACTTGTACATGTTGATGATCCACCCGTGATGGGTGAGAGCATGAATGCAGCACTGAACCTGCTGATGAAGAAGTATCGCAGAAGGGGCTTTCAGAAGCAGGTCGTCCATGTATGGAGTAACTCTTATGCCGACCCGATGGACGATGGATACTACAGCTCCCAGGACACGGTTGAAGACTTGAGGAGCTGTAGTCAGACCACAGGGAAGAGCTGAAAACTGAAAGTGCCCTTGGTCGCAGTCAATCTGAGATACTGCCGACTCTCTGGATGAATGGTGATGTGTAGATACGCATCCTGAAGATCCAGAGAGGCAAGGAATTCCCCCGGGGACATGGCAGCAATCACCGTCCTTAGGGACTCCTGGTGATTATGAGACGCGATCACAAAGGAATCGAGATAATTCAAATCCAAAATGGAACGACGGCCACCATCCTTCTTGCAGAACACAAAGAGGTTTGAGTAAAAACCCATACCTCTGTCCTGAATTGGAACAGGTTCCAGAACGTCCTTGTCCAGAAGGGCCTGGATAGAGCCATTGAACAGATGGCATTTCTCTACACCCTGGGGCGTAAGAGAGGGGAAAAACCGAAAAGGAGGAAGAGAGGTGAAAGGGATCCTGTACCCTTCCGCCACCACCTGTATAACCCACGGGTCAGCCACTGAATCTTCCCAGACGCTGTGGTAGTGACACAAATGGCCACCCACAGCCGAGTGGGGACCTGGGTTTGGCGAGTCATACCAAAGAAGGCTTGGAAGCCTTAGGCTTGGAGGAGACCTTGGGCTTCCATTGCTGTTTGGGCTTAGAGGAGGAACACAGAGCTGAGGGAACCGCCTGGTTCACCGGACGTGTCTCAGTCTGGAAGGAACGGAAAAGCCGATTATGTTTGAGAGGCGTCTTCTTCCTGGGGACCATAGGCAGAAGGGTACTCTTGCCCCATGTGGCCTCACTAATCAGATCCTTAAGATCTGGCACAAACAAAGAGGTGCCTTGAACAGGCAATGAGAGCAAAGCTTTCTTGGAAGCAGTGTCAGCAAACCAAATCTTGAACTAAAGAGCTTGTCTGGCGACCACAGACATGGTGGAAACCCTTGCCACCAAATGGATTGCATCAAATAAGGCAGCAGAAACAAAGTGCTGGGCCTCAGAAATGTTGGCAAGAAGCTGCAACATATCTGAAGTAGGAGCACCCTGACGGACAGCCAGGGTGAGCTGTTCAGTCCAGACTGAAATGGCCCGGTTCACCTATGCCACAGCAAATGCTGAACGCATGGCAGTACCAGCGGTGGCAAAAGTGGACTTGAGGGAGTCCTCAAGTTTCTTGTCAGTCCAGTCTTTCAGAGAGGAAGCATCAGCAACTGGCAACACAGTGGACTTAGATAGCCTGGAGACAGGAGCATCCACTTTGGGGGGGATGAACCCACTGAGCAAGCACCTCCTCAGAAATGGGGTAAAGCTTGGCAAATTTCTTTGAAACAGAAGGTTTCCTGTCTGGAGACTTCCACTCTTCATACACAAGGAGGTCAAGAGTGGGATTAGGTGGAAAACAAGTATAGGGTCTTTTGGGCTCCAGAAGTACATCAGAGGGATCCGAAGAAACCTCCTGAACTAAGGGAATGTTTAGGGTAGTTAAGATGGCTCTGATCAAGCCCTCAGCTGTGGGATCATGATCAGCCTCAATGGGCTCCCCAAAAACTGAGAGGAGCCCACAGCAGAACATTCCTCAACATCCGAACCCACCAAATGTTTCTCCTCAGAAGAATCTGATACATCAGGTACTCCCTGCGGATCTGGCAGGGAAGATCTGACGGAAGAAGGGGTCTGCCAGGAGTGGAAGACCCCCTGTAACTCGGATGGAAAGAGTTGCAACGTAGACCGGAGGTCTCTAGTAGCAGTTTTGAACTCTTGCACCCAAACTGACTCTAATGCATGGCTGGAGGTCCCTGGGAGAGACTAAGGGACATCAGAACATGCTGGGCATAAATGACCTGAGAATTCTCTAGGTAACCCTGAATGACATGAGGAGCAATGCGCAATAGGGGACACAGAGACCCCAGCGTCCTTAGTCTTAGGTCTGGCCCGAAGCTCTAACGAAGTAGACATTCTCATAGTGTCAGAATGTTTAAAGTATAAGGAATCACCCAAATACAGTGTGTAAGATTAAAATTTCACCCCAGAAATTGCTAAAATGCACTTATCTGGCAGGCGAAGGGTTAATCTGCAGAGGAGAGGAGAGTCCAAGCTTTGCGTAGTATACTCATTCATGAAAAAGTACATAATGGCTGCCGCGGTGGGAGCCAATCAGAAATGAGTGCACGAAGCAAGCGCTCACGGGAAATTTAGTTTTCCCAGAAAAAGTACCCCAACAGTGCCCGAAGCCCCCTGAGCCTCCCAACACACATAAAACATTAACCGGATGACAGAGCATGGGCAGACAATTAAAATGACCCATCTCTGAAGTCAGTACATTGAGCAGTTGCAGAGATATGTCCCAAACTGTACAGTCCCATAGAAGTGAATGGTGCAATGGTGTCTATGCGGTAAAGGGCGCCTTTACACAATTTTTGCAGAGTTGAAACTGTGAATTAAAATTACATGAAACATCACTAGAACATGTTAGCAGACCCAAAAAACACTGAACCTAGTAGGAAAAGTGTCAATAAACCCCCAAAAGATCAAAAGCAGCAGCTAAAGGGTTAAGTTACCACAGAAACTTGCTCCAAAACACCCAACAGACATACAGATAAACCCAATGAATGCAGGAGTGTGCAATAGGAACTCCAAAGGAAAAGTCCTGTGCGGAGGGGCACTGTGGGACACGTGGACCTACAGCACTCAAAGGGTTGCTCACCTTTCCTGCAGATCTTCTGTCTTCAGATTACCATGTAACAAGAAGAAGCCTCGGTGGGCAACTCCCGAGGAAAGAACTTGAACCCAAGATTTCCCCTCATGGGGAAAAGCACCTGGATACTGAGCTAGCCACATCTAAGGGCATTGTCAGTCATGGTAATCTGCCTAATGGTGGTATTCCACGTCTAACAGAAAAATAAAAAAAATAGCTAAAACTATAGCAGAACTGTTCTCTTGCCTGTGCCTTCACCAAGGAACAAATCTTACTGGAGATGATTGGCTAGTTGCAGCCAGGGAGGGAAGGTAGGCTCCACCCCCTGCATTCACTTCTAGAATTGTTCCTGCCTACTTAAAGAGGCAGATCGCCTACCCAAAGTTACCAGTAACCTGTATTGGATGACAGAGAAAACCTATTTACACTTCTTTGAGGAACTGAATAAATGATTTAGAACAAGGTCATGGTTTTTTATTTGCACAGACTAATTTATGAACACATATAGTGAAGTTTAAACAAACATTAATGTGAACTGTATTGCTGTGGAGCAGTGTGATACACTTATATACACACCACACAGTCTGATCTCCTAAACACAGGGACACCAGGGTGATACACTTCTATACACACCACACAGTCTGATCTCCTAAACACAGGGGCACCAGGGTGATACACTTATATACACACCACACAGTCTGATCTCCTGAACACAGGGACACCAGGGTGATACACTTCTATACACACCACACAGTCTGATCTCCTGAACACAGGGACACCAGGGTGATACACTTCTATACACACCACACAGTCTGATTTCCTGAACACAGGGACACCAGGGTGATACACATATATACACACCGCACAGTCTGATCTCCTAAACACAGGGACACCAGGGTGATACACTTATATACACACCACCCAGTCTGATATCCTAAACACAGGGACACCAGGGAGATACACTTATATACACACCACACAGTCTGATCTCCTAAACACAGGGACACCAGGGTGATACACTTATATACACACCACACAGTATGATCTCCTAAACACAGGGACACCAGGGTGATACACTTATATACACACCACACAGTCTGATCTCCTAAGCACAGGGACACCACGGTGATACACTTATATACACACCACACAGTCTGATCTCCTAAACACAGGGACACCAGGGTGATACACTTATATACATCACACAGTCTGATCTCCTAAACACAGGGACACCAGGGTGATACACTTTTATACACAACACACAGTCTGATCTCCTAAACACAGGGACACCAGGGTGATACACTTCTATACACACCACACAGTCTGATCTCCTAAACACAGGGACACCAGGGTGATACACTTCTATACACACCACACAGTCTGATCTCCTAAACACAGGGACACCAGGGTGATACACTTCTATACACACCACACAGTCTGATCTCCTAAACACAGGGACACCAGGGTGATACACTTATATACACACCACACAGTCTGATCTCCTAAACACAGGGACACCAGGGTCAGAAAGAGGGACAGCGGGATTTGGGTCTCAAAGAGGGATTGTCCATCCTAAAGAGGGACGCTTGGGAAATATGTATTATTTTATTCTTAGGAGCAACACGTACAGGACAAATCTGGTGTTTCTTTTTCTTTTCACTATACATTGTATTTATTGAAACTTTAACTGTGGCTAATGTGCTAAAGAAATAAAGAAAAGTGGAGCAAACCAACTGCACAGCAGGTGAGCAATAAACTTTTACAAAAGTCCAACTCATTTAAACGGGACTTTTAACACACTGATTGCTATAGAGAAGCACTGCGCTTGAGACCTGTCTAATATTGAAACGGTTAAAATCCCAATTCAAATCAATGATAATTTTATTTCTCCCCTATGGTGCAGTTAGTTTGCCCCAGAATTGCTCTACTTTTCTTTTGTTCATTAGATCCACTAATGGTGTCCCAAGTAAGTGGGCAGGGCATAAAGTGGCATGTCACAAGGTACGGAGCCAAGGGGGCAGTAAAATGAGGTTTTGCCTAGGGTGGCAAAAATCCTTACACTAGCCCTGCCAGGATTTGAGGCTTTCCTTCGAAGATCACATGTGAATTAGTACAATTCACCTAGCCTCTAATTAACTCACCTTTGCATCTAATTAATTCACCTTAGCATCTAATTAACTCAGCTGTGTGCTGGCGAGGAAATCTTAACCCTTTGCATGCCAGAGGAGTACAGAATGCATTGCAAAACAATGCATTCCGTACCCCTCTGGCACTCAAAGGGTTAAAACCCCGACCTGTTAGTGGGCCATAAGGTAAGGTGACCAGACCACACCTTTAAAGGGGAACTACCACCCCGCAATAACTTAACATGCATTCATTCTTCATCTGGCGACTAGCTGTTTAGTAGCGCTATTCGCCAGAAATATTACCTGGTTCCAAAGATTTTGCCGTTTTACCGATGCTCACAGGAGCAGGAAGCACGGACATCTCGTCACAGTGACGTCCGTGCGCCTGCGCTGTTAGCCCTTTTGGAGCCAAGGGACTGGTAATATTTCTGGCGACTAGCGCTACTAGGCAGCTAGTCGCCAGATGAAGAATGAATGCATGTTAAGTTATTGCGGGGTGGTAGTTCCCCTTTAACCGGGGATGCATATGAAAAATGCATACTGCAGGGCTGCTTTGATTTTGGTGCACTCCTGAAATATGCCTATTTCCTATGTGTTCCTGGTTAAAGGTGATGTCTGGTCAGCCTACCATAAGGGTCTGGGTTGGGAAGCTCTCAGTTAAACTATTCAGTATACATCATAGTGGAGGCCTGTTCTCATAGCCCAATGGTGTAAGTGCTATTAACCCTTTGATTCCCAGAGGGGTACACATTAAGTTAGCAATAAAATAATGTAAAAAAAATTTGTGCAAATAATTATTTAAAGGGTTAGTAATGTCTGAATTTAAGGTGATGGAATATGGTAGATTTAAAAAAAAATAAAGTATCTGGAGAAAGTCCTGTCTCTCAAACCTTTAGCTGTGAATATCTCTCAAACTGTAAAAGTCTGAGAGATGGGACTTCCTCCAGATACTTTATTTTTTTTTAATCCACCATATTGCATAAATGTCAAGTGTTAGTAATGTCCACAAAAAAAGTATTTTGCATTTAGAAGAGTTTAAAAAGCGGAGCTAAGTGCAAAAAATTTCTCTCTCAAACCACTATGGTCTGAGAGATACAGGCATTTAAAGTTTGATCTCTCCTACTGACAGCAGTAAAGCTGTCAGCAGGAGATCTGTTTCGGCTGACACGGAGGCGCTTGAGAAGTGCCGCAATCTCGTTATTTACCACAAATCCCTTCATTAGAATGGCCTAAAACGTGTACTTGAAAACCAGGCACTCATTTTAGACCATTCCAATGAAAGAATTCATGGTTAATAACGCAATCGCGGCTCTGCTCAAGCGCCTCCGTGTCAGCTGACATAGGTCTCCTGCTGACAGCTTTACAGCTGTCAGTAGGAGAGATCAAACTTTAAACGCCTGTATCTCTTAAACCATAGCGGTTTGAGAGATACGTTTGTTTACATTTAGCTCAGCTTTTTAAACTCTTCTAAATGCAAAAAACTTTTTTGTGGACATTACTAACACTTTAAATACTGGCATTACTAACCATTTAATAAATGAACATAAGAATTCAGAGATATGGCTACATCAAATGGATAACGGAGATGTAATTGATTCCATTCTATGTCACAGTTAAAAAATGTACTATTCTTCTGTGCACATCATCAGATTAAAATATAATGAGTGCTGGTCAATTGAAATTAGATGGAATTGATGCATTTCAACAATAAAATAAATAATAAAAAAAATATGATACAGATAATTCAGTGTGTAAATTATTCGGTACCAACAACAGACATGTCTATGCTGACTTAATGCCTGATGGACACTAAGGAAAAAATAGATATGGCTGGGGGATAACGAATAATATCCCCAATCAGGGGATTATGCACTAAGGTGTGATAAAGCAGAGATGACTTCTCCAGTGATATCACTTCTCCAGTTCCTACGTTAATCAGTGGAGCCTGTGCAGTAAGGTCTTTCAAACTACAGCAATCTTAGTGCATTGGCTCCATAAAATAACATAGGAACTGGAGAAGTGATATCACTGGAGAAGTTATCTCCACTTTATCACCTCATTATCACACCTTATTGTATCTCCCCCGATGTCTTCTTGTGCATATGTGTTTCTGTCATGTGCTGTCTTCTTGTTGGTTCATTCATGTGCCCATGAAAGAAAACAAGTTTCACTTTGCCATGAATCCTATCATCTCTTCAGGGCATCCTATCCAATGGGCTATGCATTCTACCCTAACCATTGCTAAATGAACATATACAGGCAGCAAGTGGGCATTGTATGGGTCATGTCATTAGTTAATTACTGGGGCTCAGGGGGAGAGGCTGATCCTGTGGTTTTGGTGAATTTACTGGTAACTCTGCCTACTTCCCCATCCATTCCACCTACTTCCCACCCTGTTCTGCCCATTTTCCACCCATTCTGAAGTGAAACCCTTAACTTTCCTCCTCTCAATCCTTCCCACCCAATTAAGCCCCTCCCACTTTATGATACAGTTCATATAAATTACACATGCCCAAGCCCAGCCCATGTCCTCTATGGGGACTTCAGAGAAGAATTTCAATGGCAAAATTAAAAAAAAAAAATCAAACTATGTTCTGTTCAAGCTAATGAAACAATGGACGTGGCCTGTACAGGTAAATCCCAGATTGTCACCATATTGCACTATTAGTGAATTTTTGCTGAACACTTTGTGCAGTATTTAGAGGTGAGGGATAAAATGGCTCTAAATTTGACAACAGCATTAAAATCTGTTCTACATAAATGTGAAATACCTGCACATAAACTCATCACACAGATGTACAATGACGCAGCGTAATGAAAGGCAGATTGAATGGTATACAGGTGGCAGTGAAAGATTAATTCCTGGTTGCGCATTTCATGCACTGTTACACCTACCTAGGGCTGTCCAACTGGTGGCCTGCTGGCCGCATGTGGCCCTCTGTTTCAAGGATTCTTTTGGATTCCAAAGTAAATAAACAGAGAGAGACAGTCTTATTGGTAATCACAGATTTATTAGCAATAATCATAGCAATATAACAATGATATTTATCACCCAATGATCTCAGCGCGTATGAGAGCCCCTGATGGATCTGACCACTGCCCACACAAACTTGCACGTACACAGAGTCTGGACTCACGTACATCATGTTCCAGTTGATGCTCTTAAAAAGGCCCCTCTGCACCCCTCTCTTTATACCCTCTATCACAGCTTGATCAGGATGCTTTAACCCAGAGACATGCACAGACATTTTGGGGGGCAGGGGCTCAAATGAAAAAAAGGACACTTCCCATAATTATTTATTCAAAATATATATTTAAAAAAAAGAAAAGAATTTACATCTCAGGAGCCTGTAGGCACAGAAATCTGAAGCCCCCCCACTGGCCATCTCACTAGACACCTCCACAATGCTCCTAATCTCCACATTGCCCCCCATCATCTCCATATTACCCTTACATTGTCCCCTGTCAGCTCCATATTGCCCCCATCAGCTCCACATTGCCCTCACATTGCCTCCACCATCTCCAACTTGCCCCCCATCAGCTCCATATTGCCCCCATCATCTCTACATTGCCATCATCTCCATCTTGCCCCTCATCAGATCCATATTGCGCCCCAGTGTCCATTTCCTACCTCTTCCCTGGTGGTCCAGCGGCAGGAGAGGTCTGTATGTGCCACCTTTGGCGCAGACCTGTAGCTGCTGGAGCTCCCGTGCGGTCTTCTCTTCATGCAGAGCGCTGGGAGATGATGTCATCTCCAAGCACTCTGTAATACTAAAGAGCCGATGAGGGAGCGCAGCATCTACAGGTCTGTCCTGAAGGAGGCACAGACCTGACTGGGTGGTGGTGGTGGTGGTGGGGGGGGGGGTTAGTGTGGGTGGCGAGGCAACTTTTTTTTTTTGTTAAAAAGGGCACAAGGGCACTTTGGACAAAAAGGGCAGGTGCTCAAGCCCACCTTGGTGTGTACGTGCCTGCTTTAACTTATTAGTTAGTGTCAACAACCTACATCACCATTACATGCTCAGCTCGTGCTCTGCGGCTGTGAGGGTTAATGTAAACACAACCTTGTGTTCTGCAGTCTGAAAAAATCAGCACTTCTTATAATTGCTGCATAGCCTTGAAGCTGTTACATTATGCAATACAATGAAGGCAGAAGCTTATCATAAACATATTATGAACAGGGGACTTATAAGAAACAGATTAACCCCTGATTAAGAAACTCAAGAACCACTTATTATCCCCTGATAAACTTAGGGTTGCCACCCAGCAGGTATTTTACCGGCAGGCCATTAAAAAATTGCCTTCTGTCCAATGTTAAGTCTATGGAGGGAATGCCATGGCCGGTATTTTTTGGAAGAAAAGGTGGCAGCCCTAGAATAACCCCTTCTTGCTTGGGATGGGACCATATGTTATACATCCTCATACACCTTCCATGCCCTCATTTGAGGCCTGTGGTTGGTTTGTCCATGGGGGTTATTATATTTCCTCTATCAACACATAACCTAGAGTTTGACTTAAAAGCAGGACTGGACTGGCCTACCGGGATACCGGGAAAATTCCCGGTAGGCCGCCGGCACTGGGCTTCCCTGGGGCTGCTGGCTGCTGCCTTAAATGAGGAAATTGTGTCACTGTCACATGCCAGTCCGAGGCCGCTAGGTGACCGGACCACATTACCGCGGCCTCGAGAAGATAAAAAGATTTTTTGAAGTACTGCCCGGCGGCCACGTCCTGTAGCTGACTCACTCAGAGACTGGCAGTGTAGGCAGACCGGCCGGGCCTAAGATGCCCACTTTTCACACATTGACATTAATTTCCTTTGCTCATCAGGAGAAACTCTACAACAGATTTTTTTTTTTTTTAAGAATAATATTTACTGCTCTTCTAAAGGTCATTTTTTTTACATTTTCCTTCTTAAAGCCATTTTGGAGGTCAAGGTGCAGCCATCCAGGCTAACTTACACTGCCATCTGCAATGTGTTTCAGAACTCCACATGGAACAAGCCCACTGAAGTAGGTAAGTGCCTGGATGCAAGTACTGCCAAAGGCTGGTTAGTCTTGGGTAAAGTGCTGCCAAATGCTACACCGTGAAATAACATATATGCTTCCTATCATTACAGATTTTGCTGAATGGTAACAGTTCCCCTTTAAGAGTATTATTAGCCTCACATGAATTGTGTGCTCAGATATGCAGGTTATTGAGTGGAGGGAGGCAAGCGATACTATAGGAACATCCCACTTTTAGTATATCACTCACAGACACTAATCTCTTAAATTTATTTGTGGGTCTTACAGATTGAACCACATGTATTTCTCATCATGTATGTTCTTTACATAAATGGCTTGTGTCTTCTCAGAATCAAATACAGGGTGCAGGACAAAAAAGTAGATCATCAAAGCAGAAGTTTCACCATGTATATTGGATGCGTTATGAATAAAAAAAAGGGGACATTTGGCCTGCATCTATTCAACGTACCTCTCCCCGCAACAAGTGCAATGTTGAGTGTCTTTAGAACACAGTAAAATAAAAGTCAGGATGTCTCTCCCCATTATCAATACAGACATGTTGCAATACCCTGTGTTTTTACTAAAGGCGAAATGGCTCCATTTTACAGCAAACCAAATGCAAGACTAAACCATCAAGCCATTTATAGTTGCCCACAAACCATACTTTTGTTCTTCTGTCTCTGTCCGTTTCAGATCAAAGAGATGATAAACTGCAACATCCTAATAATGATAAATATTTGATACTGCTGGGAGTATGACTATGTTGCTGTGTGTGTGTGTGTGTGTGTGATTTTCCAGTAGGACGCATGTCCTGGGGCTGGTCTTGCTGCCAGACACCTTTCTCAGGTGGGTGTTACGGGGTAATGGGACGTGTAGGTGTAAGATGATGCCTAATAGGATACGAGTGGGGTTTATGCAGAAATGTTTGGTTGGTATTCCATTTTTTTCCAGGGCTGATTTTTATTCCCAGTCAGGCCCTAAAGTTACCCCCCTTTCACCCCAAATCCAATTCTGCATGCACAGTCTATTGAAGTCAATGCTACTGACTGCATATCTGGAAAAAGGAGTGAAACAAATATGGGCTGTAGTCACCTCCACTCACCCTGTCCCTGGCAGGGATGTCAATAACTTTGTCAGGGCAAAGTCCTGCAGATAAGCACTGTAATGAATGACTGTAACATCAGCACAGCCTCACGGCTGCCCAATACATGGCAACAGCAGGATGACAATTAAACTTTAATTTGTACTATATATTCCACTAATATGGGTGGTTATCAATCAAAGGTCAACACAGTAAACTCAAGTGACTGCTGCAGAACAACTTAGCTTGCTGAAAGTAATTTGTGAAGCACAAAACTGATTGAAAGCATTGCATCCTACGATATCATGCAGCAGCCGTTCTACATGATGCATCTCAGCTGACTATAGTTTAACCCTTCAAACACAAAGAAACTCTAGATCAGATGGGGGTGAACAAACCAGTCTGTATTACATACTGGGCAAACACAGGATCAGTAGGCTGTGCGCCCTTAGTAACTAGATTAGAACGTTCTGGGAACTCTGGGGCCCCCACATGTCACTTGTACAGCAAGTAAATGAATTGGAGTTTGTGGGGCTAAGTAGGCATTAACCCTTTGAGTGCAAGATTAGAGGGCAATGTATTCCACCACCATGGTTAATACTTTGAGTGCCACTAAAACACCTTCCTGTCACTCAAAGGGTTAAATGAATGAATAATTGAATGAATATGTTTATTTATATAGAGCCACAAGTGTAAGCAGCACTTTACAATTTAAATGGTTAGTAATGCCCAAAATAAATTGATTCTATATGTTAGATTTTACAAAAATAAAGTATTTGGAAAAAATCCTCTCTCTCTTTATGGTTTGAGAGATATCCTCCGCTAAAGTTCCTCTTCTCCTGATGTCGGTTGTAAAGCTGACAGAAGGAGATCCATGTCCGCCGAAACGATGAGGCTCTTCAGCAGAGACGCAATAGCGCGACTTAAAAATAATTACAATAATAGCAACAAAATTAATTAAGGGATTGGAGGACTTGACATATGAGGAACGACTCAACAAACTTGGTTTATTTACTCTAGAGAAAAGACGACTAAGAGGAGACCTTATCACATTGTACAAGTATATTAGAGGTCAATACAAGGATCTCTGCGGTGAGCAATTTATTCCAAGGCCTGATCAGGTGACCAGGGGACACTCCTTGAGATTAGAGGAAAGGAGGTTTAAACTTCAGCAGAGGAAGGGTTTTTTTACGGTAAGGTCTGTCAAATTGTGGAATTCATTGCCCAGGGAGGTAGCTATGGCAGATACAATGAATACATTTAAGAGAAGATTACATACATTTCTTTCAAAAGGGAACATACAGAGTTATACTGTTTATCAGTAGGCTGATCAAGAAGGTCTGATAAAGACTAATTTAATTGGTAGCAGGAAAGCTATAAAATTCTCAGTTACTGAGGTATGAGGCGAAGGTTGAACCTGATGGACTTGTGTCTTTTTTCAACCTAATTTACTATGTTACTTCTTTGGAACGGTCTAAAAAGTGTGTTTGCAAACCAGGCACACTTTGTAGACAGTTCCAAAGCATTTCTTTTTAAATCTTGCTATTGCAGCTCTGCTGAAGAGCCACCTGTCAGTCCCCCGACTAGGAATGCCTGCTGTCAGCTTACCGCTGACGTCAGGAGAAGGGGAGGAAGATGGTGAACTTTAACGGAGGATATCTCTCAAACCATAAAGGTTTGAGAGACAGGACTTTATTTTTGTAAAATCTACCATATAGAATCAACTTTATTTTGGGCATTACTAACCCTTTAAGGGTTTAGACAATACAGGGTTACAAGTGCTTTGCACTTGTTCCCTGCCTGAAAGCTTACAATCTAAAGTGGTAATGGGAGACATACAGAGGACATAAAGGTCAAGATCTGAATACAGGGCTAATGCTGATGATGATAGAGGACATCAGTAATGTAAATAATTTATAAGAGCCTTATGTGTACAAAGTCAGTGCCTTCTAGCACATTAAATCTGTCCAAAGCAACATCAGTCATAAAACCACCATGCAACAACAATTGCAGAGGGTCCAGTCACTCAAATGGGCCGGTGGTGGCAACGCAGTCATAAAATGTGCGCTGTGCAGGGCTGAGCTGGAGCCATGACCCTTGCCTTTTTTACTTGTTCCCCAGTGCGTACACCTCTGATCCAAACTAAGTTACTACTTAGGACCAGATGTGTGAGCATTGGGAAGCAAGGCCTGGATTGTACGCTCAATGGGACACTGACCTCCTATCCTAATGTATGTTCACCTTGTATTCCCCTTAAGATTGCCTATATAACCACTTAATTACTGCACTTATTGTAGCTCTTCCATCCATATTGTAAAAAAAAGTTGGCAACAGCGTCAGTTATGATGTTGTTAAAGGTACAGTAATATCCCATAAAAAAATGCTTAGAGTTTTGTAAAGATTAAAAAAAATAGGCTATATGCCACAAATCCTTAGCGGTTTGAGAGATATCCTCTGCTAAAGTTCCTCTCCTCCTTCTGTGAGCTGTAAAGCTGACAGAAGGAGATCCGTGTCGGCCGACACGAGGAAGCTATTCGGCAGAGCCACAATAGCGCAATTTAAAAATAATTACTTCTTTGGAACGGTCTACAAAGTGTACTTACAAACCAGGCACACTTTGTAGACCGTTGCAAAGATGTATTTCTTTTTAAATTGTGCTATTGCGGCTCTGCTGAAGAGCCGCTTGTTGATGTCAGGAGAAGAGGAGGGAGGGGGGAACTTTAGAGGGGGATATCTCTCAAACCATAGCAGTTGGAGATAGGATTTGTGGCATATCGTTTATTTTTTTGACCTTCTTCAAAACTCTAAGCATTTTTATGGGACATTACTGTCCCTTTAATTGAGCCCATTCTTGAATATGTAGGCTGCTTGGTCTGGCGCTAAAACAGTTAGTTTAACCCCTTGGGTGCAAGAGTGGTATCCTTTGCATTGCACTGCAATGCGTTGGATACCCCACTGTTACTCAAGAGGTTAATTTGTTGCCACCTCTCCCACTTTCCCTTCCCTCTCTCTCTCTTTCCCCCGAAATCTCTCCACCATTGAATCATCAATTCAGTTATAATCGTTACATTTTTATAACATCACTATTGTAGCACCATTTCTATTGTGAATTCTTTGGTATCACTAGAGTAGCACCATTTCAATTATAAGCTCTGGTATCTATATATATATATATAAAAGAAGACTTTGTGCCTGGCAAAACACACCCAGGGGTGGCAGTAAGGAGGAGTTACTGCTCCCATTGGGTGATTCAATGGGGGTGTGATTTTTGGCCCGCCCACCACTATCTAAGGCTGAAAAAAAAAAATGGCTTCCACTCACTCCTACACATGCCCCCACATACTGGCAGACACATATACACATATACACACACTCATACAGAGACACACACGCACGCTGAGCAGCTGAGGATGATAGGAACTATGTTTCAGCTACAGCTGGAAGGCCATGGTCCAAATCTGTATTATGCATCAGGGTTCCCAGCACATAGATACAAGTTTATGGGCTCACTACAATAAACCAGTCAAATGCAGCTTATGTCACTATTTGTGTATGTCAGTGCATGTGTGTGTATGTATGTGTGTTGCATGTGTCTGTCTATCACTGTGTGCCCCCCTGTATATGTGTGTGTTTGCGCGTGTGTCTGTGTATCACTGTGCGTACCTTTCTAACAAATACACCCTATGCCATATTTCACTATCATAACATTTATTTAAAAAAAAACATTTCCCGCATAACATGACGGGCAACGCTGTCCCACATTGCTAGTCATTAATAAAAAGGTATGTGTTTACAGCGACAATTCCATCCAAACATCTCAGGACTAGTGAGCAAATATAGATATGCTAAAATGGCAAATACAAATCATAAAATTAAATGACAAAAACTAATCATTACATGACCATATGATGATCAGCTTTTGTAATTTAGTATTAACATTTGTATTTTGCCATACTAGCTTATTTATATTTGCTCACCAGTTTGTATGAGCTGCAAAAAACACATAAACCCGTATCTCCCATGATTCGCTTGATATTTAAAGTGAGTTTTCCATTTATACTAGGACAGACTTGATAACGGGCAGAGAGGCAGAGGGAGTGAATTGTGTCTTCACTAGAGTGAGAAGCTGATCCTGAGCGCAGCAGTCAGA